>JBBIGA010000106.1:14685817-14700428 GCA_037576975.1 Alestes dentex | reverse complement strand
GTAACAAGGCCTTTTTAAAATGATGTGATGTATATGTAGAAATATATATATATATATGACTCCACATTCTTACAAAGTATAAAAACAAGTGTGTATGTGTCTGCGACTGGGTGGGTGTGTAACCATAGATTCATGATGACAGACCACCATGGTATTAGTTGGTGGTTGGAGTTAGGTGCAAGATAAATGCAGGTTTTTTGGGGGGTGTTTTCTTTTTTTGGTGGAACTAGGGTTAGTAGTGTTTGTGAGTTTTATTAGGTTTGGATAGACAGAAGAGACAAGGGTGAGCATAGTTGTGTGTGTGGTTCTGCTCAAGTGAGCCTGAAGAATGCCTGTGGACCCAGAGCTGGGAGAATGAGCCCCTTTCATCGCTTCTTACACAGTCTCTCTCTCTCTCACACACACACACACACACACACACACGCAGGAAGCTGTAAAAAAAAAAGATGCAGGCTTACTGTCTTCCCTCCATCCCTGTTAACTTCACCCTCCATGTGGTGAAGACCCAAAAACCCGCACACATGCACTAACATGCTTGCCCATGTCACAGGTTCCCTGCTTAAGAGCTGGGTAATTGCTTTTAATTGCCTCCATTTTGCCAAACTTTTCAGTATGACTTTGAAGTTTTGATGGAGACAGTTTGACCTTGTCTGTGTGAGTGTTTGCACGCTATTTTAAAATAGATTCTTGATACAGATGCAGATAGAAAAATGCTCTCTCATGGATAATTTCTTATCATTGCTTGCAATCTAAAGACTAATTTAAATGCAGTAACAACAGTATTTGCTCTCTTACAGAAGCTGTGGCACTGTTGCAGTGATTGTATTCTTTACATCCTTAAGAACTGAGAACCTATGAAAGAAATCAGCCCTTTGAAAGAAGAGCTAGAAACACACATTACTGACATCATGTCCTAATATCAAACACTGTATTCACTTAACACAGTTTAGTCTACCAGGGGCCAGTTACTGCTAAACTAGTAATGCATTCATGCTTTTGGCTGAAGCTCTCAATCACAATGAAAAGCAGTGCGCGGTGAAAAGCAATCCACAATCGCTTTGCTTATTGGAATCTTTTTGCTGTTAGTGTTAAACAACAGCAGCCCTTATTATACCAACCAAGTGATTGCAAAGAACTCAGCTCTGAAGATCTAAGACCAGCGATAGATCTCTATATCTTGGAAAAGTGTTATTTTTGTTTCTTAAAGACTGTAAGGTGGAACATAGGCGATGGGCAAAGACGTGCAGACCAGTTGGAGTCAGGGCTGTCAGGATGGACCACCTGCGTAGAGCCCATTTTTCCCCTCAGGATTATCCCGGGTGTGTGCTAGGGTGTTTGGGGGGGTTTACTGGTGGCAGAACCGGGGAGGAGAGTGAGTGGCGTGGAAAGCTGAGCTGGCGTGAGGTGCCAGGGGGGCTCTGCCACATATCGCATCCTCCCCAAGCTGCCCCCTTTTACAGGCGCTTTGGTTCCGTGCTGCGCGGCTGCCAACCCGCCTTTCATGGGCCGGCTGCCTGGGTTGTCTCTCCAAGGTGGGTGCTCTTTCTCATTCAAAGCAGCCTTGCTGAGTTACCACAACAGCCCCACACAAAGCCTCAAAGAGTCTGCGCTCACCCCCTCCTGCCCCACGCCAAGCTAGGCACAACTTTCCCACCAGCGGTCGAGGATGTATGCTTATATATTAATGTGAGGAAGCTAGCCCATGTCTCCCCACGTCCTCTTGTTCACAGAGGGTACATTCCAAGGCTTTATGATCTAAAACCTTGAGAACTGAGGACCCTCGAGCTTCTATTTAAATTGAAGTGATAAGTGTGATCTCCTGCTTTGACAAGAGCTCAATGAGCACTCAAGTTAAATGCTGCATCCTTCTTTCCAACGGTTGCAGGAAAAAAGTTTTTTTTTTCCCCTCAAGACAGTCATTATTCAGAAATGGAGTATATAGGCCTATTCTAGGATAAGGCACATATTTTATGGAGCTGAAATGTATCCTATAAAAAGAAATCAGAAGTACTATTTTTATTAATGGCATTTAAAGATTATTAATGCTGAAACTGAAAGTAGATAGCTATACAAATTGTATTACACAAATGACCTATTTTTGCTTTACAGTATTACCATAAACAACATTTAGAAACATACTTTACGTACTCTAGATGTAATGTTATAAAAGCAGTCATGTGTTGGTTGTAGTCATAATAGTTCTGAACTGAAACAGGTTTTCGTCTCACTGACCAAGCTTGGTGTTCAGTGACAGAGTCCTCAGGCACATATGTACATAGCTATGTGGTTACAATTGCTGTTAAATATGCTCAAGCCACAAAATTACAGTTGCTGTTAAATTTGATAGAGCCATGGTATGAAATTCCAAGCAGGCTGCAGTTTAATACACATGTGATGTAAAAGATGAATGAAGAATCAAGGACAAAACTTTGCAAAGAGCAGGCACAGTTCACTGCAATTGGAACAGGTAGTTGGACATCTCAGCAAGATCTGTTGCTGTAACAAAACACCTAGAAAAAAATAGTTCTCCAAGCACCACCAATTTATGCACATCCGAGTGAACGATTTTCTGCTATAGGAGGTTGTTGGCGAATGGAAATGTCATGATGTAGGGCACATAACGCTCACCTCACATGGGCAATTATTTTACAATTAACTTCATTTCAAAATTGATTTCTTTTTTTGAAAATGCATGTGGTTGGCATGTTGCACATCTCACATTAAGCTTATGTTTAATAATATAAATCTGGTGTGTAAATCTAATAATATAAGTATTTTGAGCTGAACCCTGACACAAACAAAACTGTAGCTCAGAAACCTAAGTGTACACTAGTTGGTGGTTCTACATTTTGAAAATGTCTATTTTTGGGAAAGTCTATTCATGAGTAAAGCAAGATGTAAAAAAAGCATGCTTGCTTTTATTTGTTGCAGTTACAGTAATGGAAAGAATAAACCTAAATCTGAAGAATTTGTTGGCATGCATAGACTTTGATATTTATTTCATACAATTTAGGTTTGTGAAATAAAGTCAATGAAGCCACACGTGCCAGCAGCCTGTCAATTTTTATGAGTAAAATCTAACTGGAGAGCATTCCTGTTCATATTTTAAGTACACCTAAGTGAACACTTGCATGGTTAGCCATGAGGTCCTGTTTTGCTGGGGCAGAAATATGAGGTGACACACAGGCCAAATTCCATGAGAACAAATGGCCAAGAAACTTTAGATATAAACTGTATATAAGACAGCAACAGCCACAAACCTGCCTGAAGATGACAAAATCTTTCTTTCACTATATAAATAATGTTATAATTAATTACTGAGACAAAGTACTCCATGTGACATATTAGCAGACATGTCCTCTTGTAAACATAATCATAAAATAAAAATGCTGTAAAATAGTTTAAACATAGCTTCTTTTACATACGTGCTGTTGGGCTGATTGTGATGGATCATTTGGGAGTCCATGGTCTTCTTTGCCCCACTTGTCTAATCCTGAGATTAATAGTTTGTCCTGGTTAATTATTTTGGCTCTGTCCATTTGTTAAGTGGTGAACCACAACTGACCTCCTGGTCCTGAGTCAATGTGTAATGCCTCCATTTGGGCATTCTTTTTCACTTCTGTTAACTTTGTAAACTAATAGTTGTCACCCTGTTTTTGTTTTTTTCTGCTGATTCAGGTCATTAGGGATTAGCCACAAACATTTTGGCCCTGATCTGGGCTGTGCCACGGTTTGACGGAGCACCTCTGCATGTGTCTGCTGTGACCAATTCTTTCTCACAAGCATATGCCAATCCATTTTACACTGACCTTTTCAAAGTGGCAGGATTGCAGACCACAGCATCTTTGAACACAAGGTGGATAATAAAGCTAGAGAAAAGAGAACAGTTGCAAATAGAGTTGTTATGTCACTAATTTCTTAGGACAGAACCAAATTGTGTCTTTTTTTCCTTACATATTCATTGTTGTCCTGTCTTTTTGAACTTTTGTACCATGGATGGGTAGGGTATCTCTGGCTAAGGAGTCACACTATGCTAGTGTCCCACTGAGCACTAGCTCTGCTCTCAGCCTTTCTGACATTCTAATCATAACAGCAATTCCATGGGTGTTCTGGCTCGAGCTTCTGACAGGCAGTCTCTCTTTGTGCCCTAGGAGAGTGCCGCAAATTGGATTAAAATGGAGCATAATAGAGGTAGATAAAATATATTTCACTCTGCAAACCCCTGACATCTGAGGCTACTCTGGAATGGCATGAAAAAAAATATATGGAAAAGACAGCAAATACTGAGACCAGATTATAGAGACTTCATTTGGCTATTTTTTTTCTCATGCGCCTACATTTCAAAACAATTTTTAAAACGTCTACAACACACCAAAACTAAAAGGTCTATGCACTAAAAGGCCTACGTGAATCCCAGTGACAAGAGGCATAGAAGCGTTCCTGACCACTTGACAGCTCTCACCCTCTTGAGTTTCATCCCCGGCTGTGGTAATCTAATAAATGTTTGAGGGCTTAATCAATTTGCAATGCTTCAGGAGCATCTTTCTAATTCAGTTCGTTAAAAGACAGAGAGAATGGAAGTAGAAAAACTTTCACAAAGAGAATGAGTGAAGCCAAGAAAAAAGTCTGTCAAATAATGGCTCCTGGAGCATAAATCTTATTCACGGTGCACAAAGTAGAATAGCAGTGAGAAAGCAAGTCCTTTCTGTAGATCTAGCCCTCTCATTATCTACACGTCTTTCTTCTGAAGAACTCTGGAATTGGCTCTCTTTGTGTTTAACAGCAGGTAGCAAAGGAGTGTCAGGTCAGCCCAAGGGTCCCTACTTACTGCCCCTCTCCTCATCCCAATTGATAGAGGTAAGGGGCCAGGACACCAAGTTCGGAAGAAACTGAGAAACTGGCACAGAAATCCCTTGCTTATTAGAAAATACACTCTGTCAGATTTAGCTTTTAACACACTTTATCAATTGCTGGTCTTTGTCTACACCTATGAGCTGTGGTCATGGGAAATTACAAATATTGGCTGCATATACCTCTTATAACGCTTGGTTTTATCCGTGTGTGAAAAGATATGTTGCTCTGCTCACAAACTCCATCACAGTAGGGAAACCAGTGGCCATCCAGCACTGGGCTCTGCTTGGAATGATGGGGTTTGATCTTGGTAGGGTGGCACTGTTTTTCTGTCACTGATAAAAGCTGCATCAGTGCTGCCTGTGGCGACAGGAACGCGCCCATTTCACTTTCCCGGACAGTTGTATTATTCATATTGTAGTACCGTGTTCCCTTTGATTCCCCCTTGTCTTGCCATTTCCCCCGTGGTTAGCAAGAGCGACAGCCCTGTGGGAGGCTAGCTGCTCTCTCAGGCCTGAGAATGGAGCTCCCCACTTAGCGCTGCGGCTAATCGAATAAGAGCCCCAGCATGGTGCCCAGCGTGAGAGCTGTCTCACTGGGACAGAGAGGGCAGCTCGACCAGAGGCTGCAGGTACCTTTCATCCTGCTTAGCAGGCAAGCTCCAGCATCCCGCTGCTGGAAATTAGTCGTCGGCTGGCCTCTCTTTCTGCTGGTGTCAGGCGCGGGCCCCTGATGAGAGATTTGTTGATATGATAACTCGATTAGGCCTCAGGCTGCAGGACATGGTGGCAGAGAGCCAGTCGAACAGAGGGAGGCTATGCTGCTATTCCTTATCCTCTCCTTAGGAAACCAACGTCTCTGCTCAAAAAAGCCTATCAATTCACCCTCAGCAATGAGTCCTCAATGCTAATCACTGATTCAGCTTACAGTATTGGCCATAGGTGAATGCCTGGGGTGGAGGAGAGTGTTCATCTCTTCTTAAAATGTAGATTTAAAAGTCAGCAATGTTCAGGACACATAAAACTGTCGATCATGGCCAAAAAGAGAAAAGTTGCATATGTTTTCAGACAATCCACCGTAATGTATCACTGTTTTTCAGCGTTATCCTGAAATATTGCTGTCTTCTCTCCATACCACTGAATTGAAGCATACTTCATGCTTAAGGAAATGCTTAATCCTTAAACTTTGTTGTCCCAGGTAGGCTAGGATTTCAACACTGTGAAAACGCTCATACCTGGCTAATATAACATATACTTTTTCCATCTCTCCTCAAGTTATTTGTTGCCTGGTGTTTGGGGGCCACTCAGTCAATTAAGTTCACATCTCTGTTTTACCAAACAACAGTGTCCAGCAATATGGGTGCGCTAAAGACCAAACAGGAGCCTCCCCTTCCAAGTCTGGCCATTGAACACACCAAACAAAGGCCAGCCCCTCTCTGTCTCGATGGCTCCACTCTTTGTTGCCTCTTCGGCCCCCATAAAGGAAGAGGGACGCTCTTGTTTGCCCAGGAGGTGGTTTAATGGCCCTAGGCAGAACAATAGGGCCACATTCAATCTCGCCGGAGGGGCTCATTATATGGGACTGCTCCCAAAGCACTGGGCCCAGAGATGTTCCCACTGGGCCAACTGAATGGCAGCGAGGGACAGGGGGGTAGACTCTAGGGTAGAAAGAGGCCATTGAGGTGATGGGCAGGTTCCATCTGCCCCCAGTGCCTCCTCACCTAGCCTCTCGACAGCCAGGGGCCTCTCCGAGCACAATGGGCAAATTTAGTGTGTCGGGATGGCTTAAAATGCTCACTTTAGAAGGAGCCATTGAGGGAAATATCAACACTACGGATGGGGGGATCGGTTTATTCATCCATTCCGGCCCCTTTCCATTGACTAAGTTCCTTTTCCTTTCAGCTCCGTTCTCCTTTTTCCCCATTCAGGCCACTTCTCTCATCCTCAAAACTTCAGACCTCGCTATTTTTCCCATACCTTGCAAAGGGGCGGATGACAAGAATTAAGTTAGTTCTGCCACTGCCCTCCATTTTTGTCCCCTCTTGGTCATGGCAGGTATCGAAGAGATTGATGAAATGGACCATTAATCAAAAATGTCCCCCTGACCATCTCATAAGGGTTAAGAAGCACAAAAGGACAGTCTAGAATCAGTGAATGTTGCATAGAGATATTTCTTAGTGACTTTTATTCCAGCTTTCATGATTTTTAGTAGCACAAACTGCTGTAATATTATACTATTAATTATAAAGGCACATCACAAGAATATTCACCAAAAGATACACTATATGTAGATATAGATATAAGTGTATACTTGAAGAAAAAAAAACTTAACGTACTATGTCAAAGTTGATTGTGTAAAGCCTACACAATCATACTGAAATAAGGTCTAAATAAGGAGGGTCTAAATGTCCTTACTCTCACTAACAGCCTCTAAAACTACAAGCTGCTACAAGTACAAAGCAAATTTCCCACTTGTGGGACTTATAAAGGTTTATCTTATCTTATCTTATCTTATTCTTATTTAATCATCATCATGCTCATATTTAAAAGCAGTTGCAGTATGATTTCATGGGTTGAGTTTGCAAATACCCAATGGAAAATTATCTTCTCTTTGCCATGCTGTCTAGATAGATTCAGTCATGTGAGTTCTCCCCACCTTCAGCACATTAAAATAGCTGAATTAATTAGAAGTAGTGGAACCTTTGGGCACACAGTGTAACAGAAAGCATAAAGTCATAATTAAATAATTTTGGCAGAGAAGCCCTCTCAGGTTGTGCTTGGGAATCTTCACTGTTTTAGGCCCAGCTCATTAGAAAATAATTTTCATAGGCATCCATGCTTTTAAAATAAAACATATATCTAAACATATTTATTTTCTGGATAAAGCAGCCAATATCAACTCTCAGTGTGCTTCTTGCAGTGCTACAGGAAAATTCTGAGGCAGTGTCTATGGTTCAGTAATGACAGTGTCCACTGTATTTTGCATCTTACTCAGATGGCTGCCACTACAATTGGGAAGTGGTTCTTTCCGTCCCTAAGAGGGAGTGTGCAGAGTGCATAGTCATTGAAGACACTGAAGATAACTAAACACAATTTTGAATTTCGCATGAATCTTGTTTGGCTTTGTTTTTGTTTCTAATTGAATAGAAAAAAGAAAAAATTCAGACATTCTCAGCTTTCTTAACAGCAACCTCTGCTTAATGGCAACTCATAAATGGAAAGAGCACCAATCAAAAAACAATTTTCAGTGATCACAAGACTATATGGCTTATGTAAATGGTTAATTAAATATTTTGATGCATTTTTTTTTTGCATCAAAAAACAGTTCAACTGTTGGGCTACCAAGAGCATGACCACCTTACTCACTGATGTTCAGTTTGGAAATCTTCTCTGGTTATCCTGCTAGGGCTTAATCATGACCGTGATTTGAATATCCTTTTATTGTCAGCACCAAGCTTCCTAGAATGAGAGAAATCCTATCTAATGGACACTGAGCTTATAGTCTCAGTCTCACCCATGTGAAGTGCCACCCTCAGCACCAGGTTGGGGGGTACAGAGGCCCAGCATATGGAGGGTTCCCAGAACCCCTAGCGGGGTGTCTTTGAGTCCCTGCTGCGCATCTATAGGACACACCAGATAAGGACATTTATCATAGCCAAACTATATTCTGTAAAGGCTCACGTCTCATGTCTCAGGGAGCCAGCATGCGCACATTGCTGTCTAGCTCTTTATTCTCTCAGAGCTAAGCTTTTCGGTTGCACTCGGACCACCATGTCCACCTTGAGAAAGACTCCATGTCCACAGATTAAGAAATGTGGTATTCATTAAGTGTTAATCTACAGTGTTAAACTTGTCTCCAGAATAGACTTTAAATTACTCTCAACCCAGTCAGCAAATTTGATATGGCTCACCTGGGCCACAAACAGAATTTACTTATGGCTCATGTACCACATGGAATGATGGCACAGGACTGAACCAAATGCAGTTGCCAGAACCCACCAAGTTTATGGCCATGAGAGGGCCGCATTTCAGCCACCTTTAAACAACCACTGCCACCACTAAACCACAAGTCTAAATTTTAACTCCCAATCCCAGTCCTCATAAACCCCACATACACGCCACAGCCAGGCCACATACTGCAGCACAGGGCTAGATGTTGTGCTAGAAGCCCCCAATCTATAGCCATTATCGGTCACATCTCGGCCACGTTTAAACCATCCCTGCCAGCCCCTGTTGAACTTGTGGTTTAGTGGTAGGCCAGTTCTGCCAGTGATGGTTTAAAGGTGGCTGAGATGCAGTTTACTCATGGCTGTAAACTGCAGCTGCATCTGGTTCTGTCCTGTGACATCATTCCATGCACTTTGCACATTCTTTGCACTTTCACTGTTTCATTGTGTTTTCTTTTTTTGACAGGATCATAAAATGTTATATCAAACTTAGATGATAAAATGATTCAAACATTCCAACACAGTTTATACTGTTTATACTGGGAATTTCAAATAACAATTTGAAAGGAAAATTGTACAACAGGTCTTTTGAACTAAAATGCAGTTAAAAAAGTTTTTTACTTTTTAATTTGACAGAATGATGTGCATATGTGCAGCTTCTCTTTTTAGTTTCTTCCTACAGTTGCACACAGTAGCACCTTAATGATTGCTGTAGATGTTTAGTTCTGATGTTTTTGTTCTGCACCCTTATCTTAAGGTATAGGTGCAGTAGAAGTACTTTTTTTCTTGGCTTTGAACCAATGATTCTGACTCTCACTACTTGATATGCAATCCTACTGTGGTCAACCAATGTAATCGTATCCCTCTCACGAGAATGAGCTCCAGCTAAGGTTTTTATTAAGAAAATGTGTGACCGTCTAAACAGCCTTGACATTTCCATCCCCAGCACTATGCAGAATAAAAAGTTTTTTACCGCTCGAACATATCTGACTCAACTCATCAGGTCGAGAAATCTGTGAATTCTAACAACCTAAGAAACCTTCAGAAAACTGTGGCAGGTGTTTGGCCACACAGGGGACTTTTCATGCTTGTTGATAAGCGTTATCAACAGTTTTCATAATGGTTTTAACACAAGAGAAGTCAAAACCAAAAATCAACCCCCCCACCCCCGCCCAATTTGTGCATCCCTGATGTTTGCCATATTTGACACTTTGCTTAAATAATTATTACTTTTAGAAATATTGTAGTTATATAATTTAATATACTATTTACGGTTTAGAAACATGTCCAGAAATGATAAGTGGAAATGTGGACCTTCAAAAAACTTATTTTAGAAGTAGCATTTTTAAATCCCAAAACACATATACAATATTCTTTGCCTTATTCATGGAATGTAAACTCTGCTTTGATTCCACTGCTAAAGTCTGCTAAAGTTTGCATGACCTTCATTTCCATAAAGTTCATAAAGCTGTATGACCTCTTGTCCTGTCCATCCTACCAGCTCTTATAGAACTTCGTTCATTTTCTCAACCCTTTGTACATGCAACGATTTCTGTCACTGCACTAAGGTCCTGCTGTCAGATTCTACATACTCATCAGGAAGGTTCAAGGGACCTGCTCTGCTCAACCTTCAGCTTCTTGACGATCCTGTGATCCTAAAGCTGATCCATGCTGCCTTCTTGCCCTCATGTCACATAATGTCCACCAAACCATTTCTTCATTTAAAGATATCTAGTGATTCAATGTAACACAATGTTGTAGCAGAATCTTCTAACTTTTTTTGTCTCACATTGTTTATCTTACAACTTTTAGAGTTTTGGATCAACGTTTTGACTCCTCAGAATGTTTTCACATTTTTACAACAGTTTCTTTTTTCTCTTTTACCTCTTCAAATTGATCAGGGTTTTAATTTTCCTGAATAAAGAGAGAAATCTGTATGCTGGCCATACTAAATTCAGTCAATAGGCCAAATCTTGGCACTCATACCTTTTTTTTTTTTTGGCTCTTGTAAGAACGAAAGTCTTCATTTTCTGAAGCACAGCTCAAAGAGCTTCTGGACATGATATTAAGTCTTTGATACGTGCACATACCAGCAATGATGCAAGACCGGCACATCAAAGGTCATAATTCTGCCTGCATTCGAACTGCCTTTATAAAGATCACTAGAGATTACATAATCGCAAATATTATTTTTAAGATCCAACACTTGGAAACAAAAGCAGACGAAACCTTCAAACCTGGACATGGATTGCTCCAGAGGTTGTTTTGCATGAAAGCAGCCTACTGTGTGTGGTGAAGACGAGTGGTGCTTCAGCTGCCTACGGCAAGGAGGTACGATACGAGCTCCAGACTTCTAAATGATGAAAGCTCTTGGCACAAGGGAGGCTTAAGCTGAGTGCTCTAAGCAAAAAGCTAGCCGCTTTTCAACTTAGCATTTTTTTTTCTGTTTTTTTTTTTCAGGCACTCTTGGAGAGATGGGTGAGTTTAGGAGTGCAGCACCTCAGAGTGAAAGCCCCCCGTGGGGGCTGTACGGGGATATAGTGGTGGGATGAGGCTGGTTTTGATGGGGTTGTGCTGGAGCAGCGTGTTTCTGATCCAGAAGGGCTGGGGTCCCACCGGGTGCTGGTGTAGCCTCGATACGATATGACCCACACTTCAGAGCAGGCCACGCGGAGGAGAGAAGCTCTCTCACAAGCCATTGGTTTGATCTTTTTTTATCAACCGCTCGCGGAGCTGCGCTTTCTCTGTATGGCTTTTATCAAGGCTTTATCACCTTTTAGTTTTGCGTTCAGTAGGTCTTTAGAATACACTACGTCTCTAGATAGGAAGGGGTGGTCAAAAGACTGTGCCTTTTCTAAACTGGATCAAAGCTTTTAAGTTTCTTTATATAAAACAGAGTATTATTCATACAATTGTGCAATACGTACTGTGTGAGAGAACAACTGATATACAACTAGAATAATTATAAATGCCAAAATTAGTAATAAATAGTGCCTTATTAACCTTGTGATTATAAAATTACAGTAATAATAATGAATCAAACAAACATCACATCTGTTTAGTCCATCATCTATCATCAATGTTGTAGCAAAATGTCAGATCTCCAAATTAGAAAATTACAGCAAAAATGTCTTTAACCTTAATTTAGGTTCATCTCTAACAATATCATATTCAAGTTAATTAGGACCATTTCTGCTAGAGCATTCATCATGAAATGTTCACACAATGCAAAAGGCAGGGGAAGATTTTAATGGTGTAAAATAAGGAAATGTACAAACAATAAGAAAATACAGGACTTGGACAAGACTATTCAAATTATTCCCTAAACTCCAACCGTATCCTCATTTACAGAAAAAATAAATGCCTTTTCCTTTTAAGGTTTTTGTCATTTGCTTTTCAAACAAACATAGAGCTCCAGAGAGGCACAGTTTTAAATCCACGCTTTAAAAAGTGCTACAATGGGTTCTTTGAGTAGTGCTGTAGAAAAAACTTCTTATTTGGTGATGGCACAAAAATCATTTTATAACAGAACTGCTGATTCTTTTACATTAGCTCACGATCACTTGTTTATAATCTTTAAAAATAAAGATGTCAGAAGGTGTACTTTGTATGATGCCATAAAACACGTTTTATTTCCCTAAAGAATAGGTGATCTTTATAGGACTATTTTTGTAAATGACGAAGAGCTGTTTAAGGATGTAAGATAATGTTTTTTTTTCAAATGTAAGTGTTCTAACAGCATGTATATTTTGTAGAGGTTCTTTGAACTTTAAAAGACAAGGCAAGCACCAGGCTAACTCTGAGCTAACCCTGTGCCATTTAGGATAACATCAGACAAACTTTGTGACAACTTGGCTAAATCTGGCCTAACTGTGTGGGCTAATATCAGGCTAACACTTGTCTAACTCTGTGACAACTGGACTACCTCTGGACTAAAACTGACTTTACTGCAGCACAATATAAGATCACCTATAGAGTACTCATTCTAAACCAACATTGCCATGTTTAAACTGAAACCAACTTTACCACAATCTGAGATAACTGTGAGATAACTGATCCAACTCTGAGCTAAATCTGAGGAAACTGAAATAATGCTGATATAATTCTGGTCCATCTCTGAGCTAACTCTAAGACAACTAGTAACTCTGGCCTAACTTGGATAATGCTGGTCTAACTCTGTGACAATTGCATTTACTCTGGTGTTACTCTCAGTTGTCACAAACGTTGTCCAGTATTAGTCCAGTTTTTACAGAGCTAGCAAAGAGTTACCCCAGAGTTAATCCAGAGTTTGCACTGTTGTCATAGATTTAGCCCAGAGTTAGTACAGTTGTCAGAGACTGAGCTCAGTTGTCACAGAGATAGCTCAGAGCTAAACAAACTGTCACAGATTTCGCCCAGTTGACACAGAAATAGCACCAAATTAGCAATGGTTTCACAAGTTTAGCCCACAGTTAGTACAGTTGTCACAGAGCTAGCCTAGATGTCACAGAAAAATTTAAAGAACTGTCCACTGAAAGGTGCTTTATAGGAACTGGAAATGATTCTTTATGGCAGCACACAATGCCCTCTCTGACACATCTAACTGATACCTCTGATACCTCTATTTTTTTTTAATTGTCAAGGTAAAGGGCATTTGGCAGACACCCTTATCCAGAGCGACTTACAATCATTAGTTACAGGGACAGTTACCCTGGAGCAACTGAGGGTTAAGTGTCTTGCTCAAGGACACAATGGTAGAAAGTGATGTTTAAACCTCCAAATTTGTGGTCATCTGTTTCACAGGCAAGTGTTTTACCCACTAGACTACTACCACCCCATCAACAGGTGATTGTGAATTCAATCCTCCTTTTTCTTCTCCCATCACTCAGCATGATGCAAGGGAACATGGGAGTCTCTGAGCTCACATGACAGAATAGACAGTTTTCCTCCTAGTTTGCTGAGTTGTCCAATGATATTGCATTAGTGACTGTTCAAAAGACATAGTGGCTGGCTGGGGTGTGTAGAAGATACTAGCGCCCATGTCTAGCTTTGTAGCAGTGGTACCAATTTATATATGTTTATATATTGTATCTGTATTAACGTATAACTAGGTTTCTGCTTTGAGCGCTTTGCTAGCCATTCTGTGTGTTCAAGAGCCATAAAATGACCTCTTAGTGTGTCACATAAAAGGTCATGAATGCCATTTTCTTGCCAAGACAGAAACATGATGAAATGCCGTGCAATGTTTTTTTTTTTTCCCACATCAAGTTGCTTCTATGCATTTTTTTCTATTTTTTTTTTCTTTCTGGGTCACTGGGAGCAAGCAGAGGTGAGGAAACAAGAGGCAAGTCTGGCTTAGACACAGAGTGAAACTAAGAGGCCTTGAGAGGGAGTTAAGGCATAAAATCACCTTCTTAAGCAGCAAGAGTGGGTTAAGAAAAAAACAGGCTCTGCTACCTAAGTGAAAAAAAGCTTGTGGAGTGAGTCCAGCTGAAGGAGTGAAGCAGTCTCAGAAGGGGTGAGTTGGCTGAAGGCCCGGGCCCAGGCGCAGGGCTGCAGCGTGTAACCTCGGCCTGTTTATGTTCCACATTCTGACGGCAGGGAGGCCTTAAATTGGATCCATGCTGCAGGGGATTAGGCCTATGAACCCTGGGACGTGTGTGTGTGTGTGTGTGTGTATAAGGGGGGTGGATGGTGTAGGACGGAGGGAGGCAGGCAGACATGTGTCCTCAGGGTCGGGAAAAAGAGCAACCCACACATTACTTGCGTACACACACACACACACACACACACACACACACACACACACACACACACACTCACAAACACACACCG
>JBBIGA010000106.1:14669386-14685193 GCA_037576975.1 Alestes dentex | reverse complement strand
ACACACACACACACACACACACACACACACACACACACACACACACACACTCACAAACACACACACACACACACACAAATACACTCACATGCATAGATGCAGAGTTCACTACAACCAAGGACAAACAAACATGTAGATATACATCACAATACTCTGGTAGAGGGAGATGATATGCATGTTCATGTGTATCTGTGTGTGCTATGAGCAAACACTTTCTCTCTCTCTCTCTCTCACACACACACACACACACAGACACACACAGACACACACATATGCATAGGCACAGGCACACACACAAGCATATCATCTCTCTCTCTCTCTCCCAGAGTCTGGCAGAGGTATTGGATCTGCAGTGTGAGGCTCCATGTGTGGCGGATGTTTTCCACGAGCGAGACGGCCAGCTTGGCCGCAGCTGTCCAAACCGCAGGGCCTGGGGAAGGGGAGGAGAGGAGAGCAGAGTGGAGCGTGTGTGTGTGTGTGTGTGTGTGTGTGCATGTGTGTGTGTGCTGAGGAGAGGCAGCCAGCTCTCCTGGCAAAGGTCAGACAGTCCAAGGCGGCTGCAACTGTGGGAACTGTCCGGAAAGGCATGTGCAAAATGCTGTGTGCCACGGTATCATTTTCTCCACGACTGCCTGATGGAAAAGCCTTACTCACACAAGTGTGCATATGTGTGTGTGTGTGTGTGTGTGTGTGTTGATACCTATATAGCTGTAGCTGCACTACTGCAAATTGTAGGTAAAAGAATGACACACACATGCACATATATGAACGTACAAAATCGAGAAAAGTTCTCAGAAATGTCCACATGCTTCTGTTAGAATGAAGGCTCTTGTAGAATGTTTTTAGAATCATTTATCACACATGCTCACAAGGTCTGCAGCTTGCTGTGAAATATTTTTTTTTTTCTACTGTACATTGACAAGATGAGTGAAAGGGGAATTCCACAGTTGAGTGTTTTGTGCCAGTAGATGTCAGAATTGTTAGGCTATGCCCTCATTCTAAGAGTACATAAATTAAGGATTTGTTTAAAAAAGAGAGAGAACTATTTGAAGGAGATTAAATGCATTAGATTTTTTGCCAAAGGTTTAACATTTATTCTTTAGGAAAATACCACCTGGAGCGATCATCAGTGATCAGTCAGACTTCTGTTTTGCTTCTTCAGAAGGTGGTGCGATCAAAAAGACGCATTTTCTTGTACTGAGAACACCAAACGGATTTTGGTCATTCCAGGAGTTTCAGGGTGTTAACATATGTGGCAAATTTAAATTAACTTGCTTTGTATGACTTATGCTTTTAATACTAAATTGGAAGGGAAAATAGAAGGTTCAGGTATTTCTGTGACAATTTAAATGATACCAATATTTTTCAATTCAATTCAGTTTTATGTAATATAGCGCTTTTTACAACCAAGTTGTCACAAAGCAGCTTTACAGAGTCCAGGTCCGAGCCCCTAGTGAGTAAGCCAAAGGCAACAGAGGTGAGGAAAAACTCCCTCAGCTGCAGGAGGAAAACTCGGGAGGAACCAAGACTCAAAAGGGAAACCCATCCTCATCAGGTCGACCCGGAGAGAAAGAAGAGAGAGTATTTATGGGGATAAACAAGAGAAGGCCTTCATGAACAAGATTATTGACAGATAGGCCATATCTGTATTGAGTTGTTTCTCATTTAAGAACAAATTGTGCAAAATTTGGCCCACCAAACAGATGTCACTATTATTTGACATTTATCTCAGAAACTAATCATTGAGTATAGTTGAGTATAATTAATATATGAAGAGCAAATTTCCAAAACTCACTCAGTCCATTTTTTATGATTTTTTAGGCAACACTACTATTGGCATATTTTTCATTACCTCTTTATGTGCAATAGTATAACCGATCAAAACTCACTCAGTCCTTGCATAATACACTGTACAAGGTTAGGTGAATTTCCAAAACTCACTCAGTCCACTCGCACAGTTGCGAGTGATACTTACTTACCCAGGTCTCCCAGGCGGTAGATCATAAACAATCATTGACTCTATGCTGTGTCATGTAGTAGGACATAAATATTAAACTTGTACATAATTTTGTGACATTGATTATCGATTTACTTAAAAATTGTTTTCATTTGATTTTTAAAACAAATTTGCCCATACTAAAATGTGCAGGAGTTGCACTATAGAAACAGGCATTGAAAAATGACAAGTAACTGTAAAACTTCAACTGAAAAAATTATTTCCTGTAAGAATCGCTTTCCAATAGGTAAAACAAGTAAAACGTGATTTTCTGGGGGAAAAAAAAATGCTTTTGGAAGTTTGGGAAATTTGCTCTTCATACATTAGTTGAGTATAATTCATATATATGTAATCACTCTTGCAGTGTTGTGAACCATGTATAATTACTATTTCATCTTTGAAACCAAGAGAGTAGAACAGAACAGACTCATACAGTAAAAACTGTGACTTTTGGAAAGCTAGTGGTAAAATGGTGTGAGAAAGAAATCACAGTGTCTAAAAAGCAGGGATGTGCAGGAATGTTTTATAACAAACATGGGCCAAATTGTAAATGTATTTGTAAGCTGTTGATAAAACTGCTCATTGGTGTATCGTAACTGCAGTATAAGTATGTAAGAGTGTCTCCCGCTTTTCCACCTTTATGTGAGCTCAGTGCGCTTCCATTCACTCCGCTGCACCTTTGAAGATAGTTAATCCCACTTATTTGCTTTCCCATGCCTGAGTCAAGCCTTTCTGTGAACTGACTCTGGAGAATACAGTATATGTACATCCACACTACACACCCCCACCCCAACACACACACACACACACACACACACACACCTTTCCCCTTATCCAAATAGGATGTGGCTGAGCAGGCTTTATTATGGGAATGAATGGTGGGTAAATATGATCTTACCCCAGCTCTTTTATCAACAAAGCTACAACTTCAGTGTTAGTTTGAGAGGCCTTTATGCACCCTGACATGTATTCAGTGGGGATGCATTCAAAAGCCTCAATAAGTAGTCCCCATAGGACCCTGCTCTCATAATGGGACCCAATTCATTACAGTAAATAACAGTGGCTGTCATGATGTTGTTTTCTATGAAGAGGCTGATTTGGAGTTATTTAGCAGGTAATTGTTTTAACCCAGTGGTGGCTCTTTTGCTTCCATTCAGGGTCGGGGACCTCTGCATGGACTGGATTTCCCTGAGGGAGGATCTGATTGGCTGTATAGAAAAGCTACAACAGCTTGCTGATAGGACGGGTTACAAGAGGGATATTATTGCTGATGACAACAAATTGATGATATAATTTGTAATTTTTATAATCATTTGTAGCTCATTGAAACAGGTGGAGAAATAAATGTGATCCTTTTCCTGAATTTTCATTCTGTACAGCATGTGCTTATTAAATTTGATTTTGATTTCTGGAAATCACAACTGACTGGGCAAAATTCTGACTTCAAAGTCAAACTATACCTGGGATATAAATTAAATGTAATATGTAACTATGTAAATAATTACTGGCACTGTAATTATTGTACTGTAGGTAAAGAAATACTACAAGTTAATCGCTAACATGCTTTCAAATGCTTTGTTTTTGTTTTGCACTGCAGCAGAGTGTTGTCCATGTTTTCAACTATTAATTTTCCACAGCTGTGAAGTCTAGCGTTGACCTTACTCCACACTGTGAACATAAGGAGCTGAGGTAATGTGCCCTGTTGGCTTGAATGCAGCCATCCAGGACTGAACCGTTCCCACGGCAGCTCAACATGAGGCCCTTTAGTAACCTGCACTCCTCCATCCACAAGCCTGTGTTTATGTTCTGTGTAATTGCAGGCCCCAGTCTGGGGCAGGATTTTTTTCCCAGTAAATGGCAAAGCATGGTTTAAAACCTGTTTACTTTCCAAGGTCTTCTATACTGAGCAGAGGCACAGGCACACACATGAATCTGACTTATTTTAACTTGATTGACCCCCAGATCAGTGCAACCGCAACATACCCCACTTACTCTAAATAGCATTTCTCCTACTTCAAGAACACTTTTTTTCTTCATTAATTAAGTCAATTATCAAGCAGGTCCATGTGTTTATGAAGGACATTTTGACCTCGGTCTTCAATCTTGCAGCTGAAATGTGATTAGATAAGCCTCGTTTAATGCACGTAACATCTCTTAATGTGTTCACATGTATGACTACACACATTAGGTGATTAGTTAATGCAGTAAGTAAAAACTATTGTCCAATAATTTTGAATCATTATGTTGCTTGAAAACTACGCTACAATGTTTGTTACAAGGGATAAATTGGCCAGTTGCAAAACATGTCTCTCAGCCAAGTGCAACAAGTATATATAGTAACGGACCTTAGCACAAAAGCTATAGATTCTAGCAGGTGGTTTGACAGACAGCAACGCATAACAAAGAGGGGTGGGACACTTGTTCATAGGGATTATTTGTTGAATAATGGTTTATTTTATAATACTGTTTTTGTTGCCTCTTTAAAAAAACACCCCTTACCCATGCTAAATTCACTGTAACACAGAGCCTCTGATGGCATTTTACTTATACAAGATACATATTTACATATTAAAAATACTTAGTAAAATAGTTGATAAATATTAGGAAAGAACTTTGTACGCATGGACAAAGAATGGATATGACAGTGCTGTGTATGAGAGGTAGTGAAAGTACCCTTTAGAGTCTACAGCTGAGTGGCTTGTGATGTAAGTGTTAAAATAGCTCTTAATGCGCTGCTGACTAACACCACCCATAATTATCTTCAAAGGCAAGGGGTGACATACTTGGCTGACAGCCCACTTACACACACACACACACACACACACACATACACACACACACACACACACACACATCATACTTACCCTCTGTCTTCCACACTAGTTCTTCTCTTGCATTGGTTCACATTTCAGCATACGGCAGTAAAGATACTATTTCTTTGCAGGTGTCTCATCAAAGGCTGCAGTGTATTTCCACCCATGTGGCCTGTGAGCGAATGAGGAGGTTACTAGCTCATTTACAGGCCTTACTGGGCCCTGGATGGAGAACCCATGTGTGTGCTGTCTAAAGTCTGAGTTCAGGGTGTCATCTGTGGTTTTGCTTCACTAATACACCAGCTCCTCTTCGCTCTGTTCTCCAGTGTCTGCCCGCTCATTCTTTTCAGTGAAAATGCATATACTGCAAAGCCTTGAGGGCTTCCGGGAGGAAAGGGAGGCTGTTTCTGTTGTTGGATAATCTGGCTGAGTTTGAGGCTATTGGACATGAACGTTCCTATACAGCACTGCCAACTCTCTCTCCCTAAATTCTTAGGTATTAGCATGTCCTCGCTTACCATTCTTTTCTGGCATGCTTTCTCTGGGATAGTAACAGCATCATCTTGTTAGCTCCTCAACAGTGTGGCATTAATCAACATACATTCTTAAAAGTAAAGATGCCAAAAGATTTGCAGTAGTGCCATTGAAGAACCATCTTTTGTTCCCTAATAAAGCTTCAAATGGACGGGTCCTTTAAAGAAACCTTCATGTGAATGAGACGTGTGAAATTGCAGCTCCACATTATGTAAACATTCTATATACATTTAAGGTTTTTTTTTTCCTAGAACCAGTCATTTCCTCGACAACAGAGCATTCTTGTTATTGCTGCAGCGGTTTCCTGCTCCATCCTCAAATTTTGAACAAAAACTTTAAAAAATGGCAGTGTGAGGATGTGATGGAGGTAACAGCCCGATCTTCAAGGTGGGCTGCAGTAGCTCTTTTTGAGCCAGCCTTTCTCAGAGTTTATGGAGCCCTGGGATCTCCTGCTTTCTATTAGTCAGAGCATGGCTTTCCCTTCTCCAGACCCTTGAAAGCCCCATAAAATCTGATTTTCTTACGTTTCCTCCTTTTCAGTTTCACATCAGAGCTGTCAAGCCGAGGGAGCAGCTCACGGGCTTGGCCTATCAGGACCCTCCTTCAGCTCTGAGTTCAGTGAGGTGCTAGCATGGTCTTCTCCTCATCCCACATGTGCAGCCTAAGTGCACTACCTAAATCTCCATAATTCAAACCACGTGGCATTCTACCACACTGACTCTCTCAGTCACTGATTATTTTGAATTATGGACTCTAAATTATGCAATATAAATGGCTGGAAAACCGTTATTACGAACTTTTCACAAACACGCTCGTCACAACATAGCATCTGAACTTTTAATTCATCCTAGTCATGCGAGTGTCTTGCACTGCGCCCGGTTAAAAAGAACCACACACACTCAGTGTCATTAAAGTAACAAGCGTCGGTGGAGGCCCATGGTTTACCATTCTTAGCTCTCCACTGTCCCTTCTCTCCACATCTGTCTCTGCTTTCACCCTATCTATTTCTAAACCATCACTAAAGATCCTCTGGGTTTAGCGAGGAAACATGGGAATGCGATTTTACCCTCTGCAACAAAAGGGAAGGAAATTTGCAGGGGATGGCTGCAAATGTGTCTCTTTTGTGCAAGCCTAGTGGAGGGCGGATGGCATGGTGATGGCGTGAGCGCAGCTTCAGATGCTCATCCGACAGAGCCAAAGCGCGCTAGTAGCCTTTGGCTGGGATGGTTATCACTCACATTCATTGGCATACTAAGATACCGTGGCTACAAGAGAACTACTCTCCACAATTACTGGAACCTTCTGCTGGAAGAATAGAGAGAGTGAAAAAGGAACAGGCATGCCGGCTAACTGAGAAATCACCCAAGTGGCTCCTCACTAAAGGTTTTCTCTTTTCTGTCTGAATTTTTTAAGGGCTGGCCTGGGGTAGGCTCTCAGGCAGGCGGTGGCATGACAATGGCGTTTCTGCGATAAGATAGAGAGCCAGGGCGGTATAAAATGATGGCTGCTAGCGTTGTCTCGACTGAGATTTCGTGACTCCTCCATAAAGACTCCCAGAAACGGAGTCTCTTGGCAGGTCGACGCGGGCCACATTGTGACGGATGGGCTCTCGGCTCAAGACGGAGCCAAAATGGCCCCTCCGAAAAGAGCGCGATGTAATGCAGCTTTTTCATGCTCGTTGCGGGCCTCTGATAGCTGCAATGGCATGGATTTGTATCCCAGTTACAGTGAAAAGGCTGGCGAATTGGATCGAGCTTAAAAGTGAAGCAAGAAAGCCCTGGAAAATCAGTGCTCAAAGGCACATTTCAACTGGAAAGCATTTCTTTAAAGCTTTCACTCCTTGGTGGTTGACAATCCTATTAGAGCACCAACATATTGTAATTAAGAGAGAAAAGAGGTATAAAAAGGAAAAAAAAATCATTTGCGGCCATTTAAATAGGGCTAACTTTGTAGTGTTCCTCATTTTTATCTTTAGACGCTGTGGGCCTAAATCACTTTATTGCATTGATGTTTGAGTGGCATGCCCAGCATCTGTCAATTTCCTATTGTCACTACTTTTCTCTGGTGGAATAAAAAAACCTCACTGGAAAATAACGTTTTCTTTTCTTAGAGCTTTTGGATCAGATGAAAAAGAAAAAAAAAAACAAATCAGAAGAAAGGCACCGAGCTTAATGATCCACCATGTCATCAGCCTCAATAGCTTCAAATAGATAAGCCTTCCCACATAAACATTGCTGGAGTAAAACAGTCCTCTGTTGCAAAGCTCTGAATGTGATGCACTTTACTCATCTACTGGCTCGCTCGCACTTTGTTTCTAGGCATTAGATGGACACCCCACCTCCCTTCCTGCACCCCGTCCCAAAAAACATAAAACGAAGTCAAATGAGCTTTCCTTTCAAAACACTTTTAGAACAAATTTAATTTAATTCATCAAATGCAAAAAAATATGTGGTAAAATGTACTGAATGGCATAAAACAACTTTAGATTCACTCCAGAATGATTTGCCAAAGAGGCCCTATATTTACTCATTGCACTGTACACACTAATGTTGTAAGGTGATCACACAAATGAACAAAGAAACAAACAAAAAGTCACATTACCTGTTGACACAACATGGCAAAACATTTAAGTCTTTAAGTCAGAATTAAAGTTCACCTCATCACTTCCATCATGCACATACAGCTGAACCCCTCCAGTCATTTTTATGCATTACACTTGGCTCCACTTAGAGATAGAGATGCAATCATCTCATATTATGGAATGCTTTCATGAGAATAAATAAAAAATAAATAAATAAATAAAATGATGAGCACAACCCAGAAAAAAACATAAGCCTCTGCAATAATCTTATTTCACCTTTCAAATTTAAGCAAATGTAACAGTATTTGTGACAATGTTAAGGCCTTCATGTATTTGTAACAATGTTAAAGGGGACATATTATGCAAAACTCACTTTAGTTATAATAGGTCTATGGACTATAAAAAACATGTTCATGAAGTTCTTTGCACAAAATCACTCTCACATAAAGAGGTCTCACCAGCTCTATTCTTGACAGTTTCAGTTCCTTTCAAAATGAGCCATTTAAAGGGCTCTGTCACTTTTATGCAAATAAGCTGTTGCTGGCCACGCTCCACCCATCCCATGCTAACGCTGCACATTTAACACATGTGACACAGAGGCGCTATCCAGCCCTACATGTTCGACCCCGAGTCGGACCCAGAGCGAGATGAACACAACACTTCATGTGTGACTTGCCTTTGCCTGTAGTGTTTAAAGGAGCAGTAGAGACCCAAATCGAAAGACAAAAGGATGCAAAAAGTGAGTTTTGCATAATATGTCCCCTTTAAGGCCTTTATACCGGTCAGATTTTGTTTTATTCTTATCCTTTTCACTGAATCAATTTGACCTACTCTTTCGAGGCTTTTCCACAAACTTGTAGAGTCCATACCAGCTGAAGTGCATGCTGTCATTAAAGCAAAAGGGGATACCCCAAATACAGAGACATTCATGCTAATATTTCAGAGCCTCTCAAGTTGTTATGCTGATCATATCATTTGAAATTAAAATATTCGTATTAAATCATAAAGTAGATTTAACAGAAATGTTCACAAGTGGTCTGAAACTCAAATCTCACTTTGTGTAGTCACCATCACCAAAGAGTCTGATTTGCAAATAATGTGTTGTTTCCATACAATTTTGCATCTTATCACAATTTCTTGTCGCCACAGCATGATTAATGATTAATTCATATAACATATTACCAGTGCCATGGTAAAAAGGATATCCCTTCAGGATTACTTTTTTCATGCTCATGCTTCATTCATTAAGAGAGCTTCATAAAGAGACACAGTTACATTATGAACACACTACAGGTAACAAGTGTGTGAAAACACAGTAAAAACTCCAGTTTAAGTAGAAAACTCCAGTTGGTGAGGATATGCACATCGTAACTGCTAAAGCAATTAACTATCTCAGCATGACTTGCCTCTAATACTTCCTTACTGCTTCTTCTATAAAACCCTTTACTCTCTATACCAACAAAAGCATTTGGGGTTCCTCTTTTGGTAGGCCTTCATCTAATTCAACCATGATTGTTTCTTCATCTCTTTCAGTGTTTCAAGTGGCTTGTAGCACTGCAGAATTAGCAGTTTCTTATCCCCTGAAAAGGAATGCAATAAAAAACACCATAGTGAGCAACTCCTTAATGAAAATCTCTTGAAGCTCAAGGAAACATTGATTATATGCGTATTACAGGCACTTCATCAGGAGTGGCTGAGACTGAAGAGGAGGTCACTATTACAGAGAGAGATGTGATTGCCCTCCAATAATTGTAATTCAGTGTTAAGGAGCTTATACCTCTTGTTATCCACCCAAAAGAGAAATGGACATGAAGGGCACCATGGGGAGAGCAATCCAAGAGATTATCGTTTTAGAGGGCAAGCCTCTCCCCCACTCACCTAACTAACACTGACTTCAGGTCAGCCATCTCTAATCATTTTGTGAGTGGACAAAGGTAAGCTGGTTCTCCCTCTTGGGGTTAGGGTAATGAACATTACTGTCTGGTTCACTGGCATGCAATGCACGCCAAAGAAGAGACCACCAAGGGGGCTAGAGGGCTAATGCTTGATTGAGCAGCATTTTTACAAGCATTCATGTCTCAAGAGATTCCCACTTATAACCAGGACAGAGTCGTCCATTCAGGTGTCTATGTGAGTTTGTCTGTTCTCAGTGTGAGAGAAGTTAAATACAAACCTAATACAAACAGTTAATCTTCTGTGGGTTCCCTATTCATTTGTTCTAATTCACACTCAAGTATATAAAAGCAAATGTCTTATTTAGTTAATGCAATTTCATGAGTGGCAATGAAGATTCATCTGCAAAGGCGCTAGCAGCTTCAGAGGCCAGACAGTATCTACCAGCATCATCCCACATCATCTTAGATCTTTTAGAGCCCGGCCAATCTTGGAATTAGGCCTTTTGGGGGCTGCAGAAATGTAGACTGGGATTTACATTGATCATAATGCTCAGCATTGTCTTTCACATCAAGGCTGGGGAAATGAAAGGATTTCCTATGAGCAGCACATCTTGAGGCTAGAGTCTACTGCAAACATGACGCAGACAAAAAAAAAAGAAAAAGAAAAAAGAAGCAGACAGCGGGAAGGCCAGAAAGAACGATTCAGTGACAGCCTTCCTGCCAGAAAGCCCTTGAGAAATTACTAATAGATGTCTGGGTCTTGCATATGGCCTTACCCCCACCACCACCACACTTACCACCACTCATTCCATCTGGCCCTTGTCACTAGCAAAGTCAATCTCACAATCTTTATCCTTAAAACGGAAGACCTCAAGTCAGCTTCTTGATGAACAGGTAAATGATCTCCACCGCATCAAGCTGAAAGGCCTCAGTCATGAAGATATATTTAGTGACCCTCTCTGAAGTTATTCGGGATCTCAAAAGATTTTGGTGTGGTCCAACTGCTAAAAAAAGTAGACACTTTTTTCTTCACCGCCACAATTTGTATCCTCTGTGAGGAGAAGAGAGCTGGCCACAGATGCTGTTGTGAGTTCAGATGGAGTCTAAAGTCCATTGTTCCCCTTATTTCTTCTTCAATACAGAGTCTCTCTCTCTCTCTCTCTCTCTCCCTCTGTCTCTCTATCTCTCCCACACACTCTCTCTTTCTCGATGCCTCTGATTCTCTTATTCAACCTTTCCATTGTCGAACTTCTCCATGGCCGACTAGAGCATACTGAAAGGCCTCTAGATAGCGACTGGAGCTCCGGGGGGCCTTTTGGCCATACGTGGCTCAAGGAAAGAATCGCATTGTAGAAATCAGCAGGCAGCCATGGCTGCAGCAGTGGCTTCTATGCAACTAGAATAATATGTGTGCTAAGGTTAAGGGTCACAGCAGTTTTGGACCCTGCCAGCTGGGCTCTCACTATACCTGTCCTTCTCCCAGTGCATCTGCTCCTATGGAGGAAAACTTGAGAAAAACTATTAAGCAAGTACATATACTTTTACCGCTGTTTACAGCTTCAAGAAAAGTATAAAGTATTCTCAAAGGCTTTAGCCAATAGCCAATAGCATGGAATTCTTTTATTTTAAAACAATTACAAATAGAATATTAGTGTATAGTGGCCTACCGAGCCAAAGTGACAATACTTAACAGAATGGAGGGCTGTATGTTCATCTTCTTGGATAATGTGCTGGTATTTTTCTGCCCATTTATTTTGAACACAATCATTTCTTGAACACAGTTCATTTCCCTAGATGTTACTCTTGCGGGGATGTGGGAAGGTGTTTTAAAGTGGGAGTTCGTAACTGTTAAGCAGCACACCGCTGTTCTCTCCCAACTGTTAACTTTACAAGAGAAGTTACTTATAATGGAAGTTAATTCAAAAACTATATTTCCAAGTCATTTTAGACTCGTTCCGGTGGTTTATTCTCGATGAAATTTTAACCCGTTGCATTGAAGAACTGGTGTTTTCAAATGATCAAAAAACAAACATAAAATATATAAATAAAAAGAACAAAAATGTAGGTACAAGGTTTTGTCCCAACAGCGATGGAATATGTGTCGCAGCATAAACTGAAACTAAATTATATTGTACTTAATTTCAGGTTTTATAAACAGCTGATTTAAGTCAATCTAAAAGTTGAGTGCAATGAGGAGTACAAAAATATTTATACTGGCTTGGGGAAATAATCAGAGGCCTGTGATTTAGTTTAAGCAGTCAGTATAAATCAAAAAGGAGAGAAAATCAATAAAAAATTACGATTATTTCAATCATTTACTTCCATAATCATAAGCCACAGAATAACACATCATCAAAATGACTATAAAGTCAATTATAGTCTAACAATTTTTGAAAAGATATCTGAACTGACAACTTGTTTAATAGTCCATGAAGACTAAATATTAAATAATGTCAAATCAATGAACATTAGCATGTATGATTTATCAATTAGCATTTATATCTTGAATGAAAATAACATCTCATGCTTTCCAATTCATGTGACTCTAGCTGAAATTGACTGTCACTGTGTTTAAATAACTTTACTACATTTTATTAAGCGAAAAGTAAAAACTCTTCCATTTATTTTTGTTCATTTTTTAACAGTTGCTGGTAAGCAGCCCTGCAATCTGAGGCTACCCTCCTCAGCACCCCCACTTCTCACTGTCAATATATGTCTGTCAGTTTTTTCCTGTATGGAGCTGCACAGACATTGGAAGTTTGTGCCAAATATTTGGATGTTCTCTAAGCCACATCTCTGTTTCAGCTTCTTATCTTGACACTCTATTTACCCTCAGGGAGTTCACAGCCACATGCCCATATATGCCATCAGTCGGGAGAAAATAGGCTGCTTTTCCATGCCAGAGAAAGATGAGTCCCACTGATTAAAATCTGCAGACTAGGCCATTCACTGGACACCTATGAAACAGGACAGTGTGTTTGTAACCTCTGTAGGACTAGTTATGAGTCAAAACTTGGCTGCTGCTTCTGTTGCCAAAATATTGCATTTTGTGAACTGTTATGTGCTGAATTTGAATCTCAGCGGTCACATGACGGTTCTTCTAATGGAGTATAAAGTGAACTCATTGACTTTCCAGTATATCAGGGGGCTCACATCAGATGGGACTTTTTGTGTCAGTCATACTTATGAGTGAAGGCATGGAAGGCAACATTATGCATTCTACACAAAATGTTTCATGTTTGAAACTCAAGCAGCTGGCTTAATATAACAGACTTCAAAGCCTGCAATTTCACTTTATGGCTTTTAGTGGGGTCATTCATTTCACATCACATGACTGCTGTCGCCGTCGTGGTTGTGATGAGCTGTCCGGAGTGATCTACAGCCACGCACGCTGTCCTCTGACCCCACATTACCAGTACATTAACCTCCTCAGAGATGCAGCACTCTAGCCCTAAACCCCCTGACCTCAAGTCCCCTCTCAGGCCTACAGGGGGTTCCCTCTGTCCCCTCTGCACCCAGCATGGTCACTGCATTGTGTTCCATGCCGCTTTGTATGTGTTTCTTGGTAATACTCCAAATACGCTTCAATGACACCATCTTCACTGACCTCCCCCTCCAGGAGGACCACGGGAGCTGTGTCACGTCCCAGCATGGAGGCTCTCTCAGTGGGACAAGGAGGCCAACTCGGCCGGGGGTGGCTGCAGGTACTCTTCATATTGCCTGGTGTGAGAGTTCCAGCGTCCCGCTGCTGGAAATTAGTCGGCGGCTGGCCTCTCTTTCTGCTGGTGTCAGGCGCGGGCCCCTGATGAGAGATTTGTTGATATGATAACTTGATTAGGCCTCGGGCTGCAGGACATGGTGGCAGAAAACCAGTGAAACAGAGGGAGGCCCTGTTCCTGCTCCTTAACCTCTCCTCAGGAGATCACAGCTAGGCCTTGGCAAATTGGTTAATTGGACAAGCAATAAATGGTGTTATGTTTTGTAACAGCCCAGACTGAAACTGGACATCCATACTGCACTACTATGAAGCTGTTGAGATACAATGCTGCAGACACTGCTTTTTTCCTCCCTGGCAAAATTAAATGGGTTGGAAAAACAAAACTCATTTTACAGTATAGTAAGACATCAGACAGTAGTATTCATTAAAAGGAAAACCATTTATTGATCGTGCATTAACAAATGCCTGAATAGGAATATTTTAAGGTTGGGGTAAATATTTATTTATTTGACCTCACTGTCATCTCAGAACACTCAGAACCATCTCAGAACCACCATCTGTGTTTTTAAGAAGAAAAAAAAACTATTTGCTGACAGGGAAAATGAACATTCTTAAAGTCACTTAAAATGTTTAGGTCAGCTTTTCCATGTAGGACTGCTGGATTATTTTAGATGGTCTGAGGAAGTCTGTCCACACAGTGCAATGCTTTCACCTCAAACATCAGAAATAATTCAATTAATCAATTTAGGCTTTGCACCTTCAGTGCCTCTTTGTCCATGTCATTTGCATCACAAAATATGTGTTCAATAGCAGGCTTTCTGACTGTCAATTCTTTTTTTTTTTTTTGGCTATAGCAAGATGAAATATGCTTGCATTGCACAGCCATTCCCATGGCTACTAAATACCTCCACTTATCACCATAAGAATTCTGCATATTTAACACATGGGCTCTTTTTTTTTTGATAAACATGAGCAGCATCAGTCAAATAGATCTGCCTCTGCCTATCACACTGGCAACTCAAAACCTGCATCTTCTCTATGCATATATCACACTGCATCTAATACACAGATATGATTAATTCAGTATACAATAGTTTAAGAATAACTCACTAGGTCAGTTTTTAGTACTTATAATTAGACTTAGAGGGGTTGATTTACCACACAAACAAACAAGTAGCATTTGACACACTTCTTCAGGTCTGTTTACAGAGCAGAGCCTTTGACCTAACCTAATACATTTGCATAGAGAGTGTTTCTTCACTCCTTCTTACTACTTGAGAATCTCACAGTCTTACACTGGTAACTACTGCCTCCTTTGGTCTGTTTCTTTGCTCTACATGAAGATCACTGCTTTGTTCCTGGAATCATTCTGTTTTCTGGCAAAAAAGTGCCATCTACTGGAGTGTAAAAGTATATCATTTGACCACAGTGGTAGCCTTCACCGCTAGTAACGACCAGGTAATAGCAAATAGCTTAACACATTGGCTTCACATCTGACTACTAGAAGTAAAAATGCAGAAAATCTGCAGTAACTAGAACTTAAGGACTGATTTGAAAACTTTTTGTCCTGTAGTCACAACTGGTGCGAAACAGGTATTACATGTATGAAACATATTTGCAACAACACTGACACCAAGTGGCCATTGTTGTTGCATCAAAACATTGGTCTACATGTATAAGAGGCTTGGCAGAGAAACCTCAGACAGATGTTAGAGGTGATGATTTCACAAACCCAGGGTTAAATTTTCTTAACCCCCCACTTGAAAACCCAAAAAGTGCATCAAAAGATTTAGATTTTGGGGGAGAGTTTTCATGAGAGATTCTATGAAGAGAAACAGAAAGTCACCAGCTTGAAAGTTAATTTTTGCCATGAATCTCAAAAAATAAATTTGTATGTGAAAAAAGTGGAAAAAGTCAAACTATGTGGTGCAGATTGAACACTGATGGACTGCCCTCTAACGTCATTCAGTTTTGATGAGGATTATGGTCCGACTAGGTCACTCATTCACCTTTGTGTCCTTCAGCCACACTGTATGACTGATTTGGCAGTGTGCTTTTGCAGGTTTCTATTTGAAGGACATAGATTTGACTCTTGAGGAGATATAGTTGTCGTATACACTCCGTAACAAGAATTTGCCATTCAATGAGTGCTCTTATGAAAGACATTCACTTCAGTCTACTTCAGTTTAATTAACAATGTGCATGTTAAACAAAAGGACTACTCACTTATTTTTTCTCTCCTCTCTTACTTTTTTAATTTTTTGCATTAT
>JBBIGA010000106.1:14647237-14669286 GCA_037576975.1 Alestes dentex | reverse complement strand
CTATTGCATTAGAGTTACCCAAATTACCTATGCACATAGTTGAAATATTAATAACAATGGCTAGTGGGCTGGTTTGGTTGTATATTGATAACTAGTAATATTTAACAAAGTTTAAATTTCAAACTCGGCCCGGCGGCGGGCCCACTAGAGGGCGCTTCTGCACAAAAGGGTTAAAATGAGTAATAGAAATCATTATTGTAGTGTTAATTATTGTAGTCTCTCACTTCGCTAACGTACAGTGTATTGAACGAGAGGCTAGAGTTTATCATGCCATCTAGTGGACAAATATCATACTTGCCAACCTGCTACTATTCCAAAAATATTACCAGGATCATATGATTCAAATGGAATAAAATAAAGAAAGAAGGAAAGACAGAGGAAAAATGGGACTCATGGAGTCTATAGCATGAGGTTTAAAACTTTTTTTACAGTAAGAAATGAAAAAATATATAATATAATGTATAAACCTGAATGCAAAGATGGAAGTATGAAAAACAAGGATGCCCAGATGAACACACAACCTAACCTTTTGTAATTCTGTAGAACCCTTTTTAGTAGGAGAGATCTATTAATTTTTCTCTTCTTAATAGTAATATAAATTGCACCAATTTTATTTAAAATGCTCAGGATCGGTTATCTAGACAACACTTTAATATTCAACATGTAAAGGAAATAATGTGCAGCAATAAGGCAAAGTTTAAAGCATGTCTTAACTTTAATCGTGTCATTTCAAAGTCTTTTCAAAGACACTCATACCACATGCATACAGAAAATCTATAGTAATCAGTTTTACATTTACAGTGAGGTACATGTCAAATGTGTGAGATAACCAACAGACATGCAATTTCAGGTTTTACAAATGTCATTTTGTGAGATTTTGGATTCACCATGATGATTAATAACAATGATATTTCCATTCTCAGGTCATTGCTTGAATATAAAGTGTATTTATGAGATGTTTCATTTCTGACATATCATTTTTGTCAATCATTGTAACTTTCTTCTGAAATGGACTCAACCAGACAAATGAAAAAAAAAATTACAGTTGAAAAAAGTGTCCCTTTTATTGAAATATCAGAAACTCAATAAGTACAGAAGAAAAAATGTTTCAAACCTTTGAAACAGGCTCTAAAAACAATTTACACTCGTATTTTTATTTTTTGGGGAGAAAACCCATTATAAACCTACAGGCACTCCACACAGATTATTAAGCAGTCCTCTCCAACCCTCTTCACCTGTTTTCTGAAAAACTACAAGTGATTTATATTAACCTTTTTTTGAGTCAAACATGGTCTTATCTGATAGCACGCCAGTGTGTCACACCACAGCAAATAGAGGAAAATGTTAGAAGATGCTCTACTTCAGATAACTGAGTTTGGATTTGGGTGGCGTAAGTCTCGACTGCCCTGTTTGTTCCTCCTCCAGCATACAACACAGATGATGATACTGATAATAGCTACAGTACAGACTACAGCAATAATGATCATTTGCATGTCTTTAGACATTGCCGCAGTCTCTCTCTGATCATTGCTGGTGTCTTCATTCTCTGGGGGAGACGTAGAGTTAGCAGCGGTTGCAGGGGTGCTCCTTCTGGGTGGAGGAGTGTGAGGCCTTCGCCGTTTTTCTGTAGGACTGATGGATGTTTGAGACAGATCATCATCATTGAATTTTAATATGCTAATGTCTCTCCAACGTGAAGGATGAAAACATGTCAGGGATGTGATGTTTGGGACTTTCTTTTGGTACTTTCTTAGCCAATCTCGAAGTGGTAAAATGTCACTGTCACAGTTCCAAGGATTCATATCAAGCACCACATTGTCAGCTGTGGTTAGTGCATGTAAAAGCTCCTCTCTCAAATATGGTAGAGAGTTGTTTTGAAGCTCCACCTGAAATAGGTCGCCGACACCGTCAAGAAGTTTCCCTGGGAGGTTGTTAATCATATTGTTTTCCAGTGATATGTTGACCAAATTGGGGAGGTTGTGAAACACCCCTTCTTCAAGGGTAACCAGACGGTTGGTGTGAAGTGAAATTTCTTCCACCATGGTCAATCCATTGAAGGCACCAGGTGAGACATGTGAGATCTGGTTTCTGCTAAGCACCAGAAGACGTATATGAGTTAAATTAAGGAACACATTTTCCTCCATCTTGGTCAACATGTTGTCATACAACCACAGTTCCTGGAGGAGCATGGGGCCAAAGGTTTCAGGAGACAGACTCTGCAGCTGGTTGTCATGAAGTGAGATCTGGCGCAGATTGGGAAGGTTCAAGAAGATGCCCTCCGGAAGTGAAGATAACCGATTATTAGAGAGATAGAGCTTTTGGAGCTTCTGTTGGTGTGTGAAAAGTTCTACTGGTAAGTGTGTGATAACATTGTTCTTCAAATGCAAGGTCTCAAGGTTAACCAGGTTCTCGAAGACAGTGCCTGGTAGGACTTTTAGACTGTTTTGTTCGAGGGACAAGATTTTAAGCTTGCTAAGTCCATGGAAAGTTCCTGTGTACAGTTCCTTAATGTGGTTTTTCTGCAACATCAGCTGCTCCAAATGAATTAAACCCTGAAATGCCGTTTCTGGAATAGAACTGAGATTGTTTTTGCTTAGGTCTAAGATCTTCAGCGCTTGAAGAGGACTTAGCAAAGATGGCGAGAGGTCATTCAATTTGTTGTTGATCAGAGTGAGGGATGAGAGCATCTGTAGGTTCTGAAACAAGTTATCTGGTAGAGAAACTAACCCATTTCCTGTTAAACCTAAGGCATGAAGATTGTGGGCCTTGTCAAATGTGTGTGGCTGCACTTCGCTTAGTTTTGAGTCCTTGACTGCAAATATTGTGAGAGCTTCAGAAAATGCATCAATGTCAGCTGGCTTCAGTAATGAAATGCTGGTACTTGAAATATATAAAATGCTTGTAGTTGAGGGAATGCCAGATGGAAACTCTTGAATTTCATGGCCTTGGCATAGAATTTTGTTGTTCTTGCACTGGCATTGCTGTGGACATCCCCAAACAACAGCATTCACAGCACAAATGCAGAGAATGATATAATGTCCAAAATCCATTGAGACCTGAAAGAGAATAAATATATGTGTAAGAGCATATATATGTATAAAAAGACACTATAAAAGAATAAATAGATGCATATATTGTAGACAGTGCTGAGATTATTGCCCTGAGATTTGTGGAAAAACTATAGCAGTTAGTGTACGTTGTCTGTGGGTGGTGATGAGATGAGTTTGTGTGTATTTAGTGTAGTGATGGCTTGTGGGAAGAAACTGTCTCTGAGCCTGTTGGTCCTAGTTCTGATGGAACTAGGGCAGGAGGTTGAACCGGCCATGAGCAGGATGGGTAACGTCTCTGAGGATTCCCTCAGGGCAGTGGCTATGGCGTCCTCTGTTGACCTGTTTGCTTTGTAGGCAAACTGGTGGGGGTCAAAGGAGGGGGGAGGCAGGCTTTAATGTGGTTTAGGACTAGCCGCTCAAAGCACTTAGTGATGATAGGTGTGAGTGTAACTGGGCGGTAGTCATTTAAGCTGTTTGTGGCTGACTTTTTAAGTACTGGGACGATGGTGGTGGACTTCAGACAGGCTGGGATGGTGGCCTCCGTCAGGGAGAGGTTGAAAATTGTGGTGAAGACCTGTGACAGCTGGTCTGCACAGGCTCTGAGTACCTTCCCCGGGACACCATCCAGCCCGGCCACTTTCCTGGGGTTCACCCTGCTGAGCATCCGTTCAACGTCCTGCACCTGTACAGTCAGTGGAAGGGAGCTGGAAGCTGGTTGATGCTGGGATGGTGTCGCTGTTAGCTGTGGGGTTTGGGCGTGCGAAGAAGGTGTTCAGTTCTTCTGCTAGCGCAATACTCGAGTCCCCATCTGAGTGGGTCTGTCCCCTAAAGTTGGTGATCTGCTGAACACCGTACCACATCTGCTGAGTGTTGTTGTCCAGAAGGTGATTTGCTAAGTTCTTTCTGTGGTCAGATTTGGCTTTTTTAATTGTCCTTTTCAGATCTGCTCTGGCAGCATTGTACAGTTCTTTGTTTCCTGACCTGAAAGCAGAGTTCTGAATCTTGAGCTGTTTGCGGACCTGGCTGGTCATCCAGGGCTTCTGGTTGGGAAACACTCGGATGCGTTTATTCACTGTGACATTTCCCACACAGAATGTGATGTAGGACAGGACAGCATCTGTGTGTACAGCCAGGTCCTAGTGTTCAAAAGCGCTCCATTCTGTGTGAGTGAAACTGAAGAAGTGCGTCTACTGGCCATGTGGTGATGGACTTGATTACAGGAGCAGTACTTCTTATTTAATTGAAATAGACTCTAAGTTAGGTGAACAGTGTGTATGACCAAACTATCTGTTCACCAGCTGTTATGAACGTATATGCACAAACCGCCCTCTCTGCTCTTGCTAGAGTCCTTGTTTCGGTCCCAGCGATGCACAGTTGGCTTGCTAGTTGCACGGCCGCTTCGGGAATCAGTGGGTTCAGCCAAGTTTTGGATATTATTGAAACACAACAGTCCCGAACATAGCGATTACCCTCCATGAGTAGTTCCAGCTTGTCTATTTTGTGGATCAGGGATCTTGCGTTGGTGAGGAACATGCTCGGGAGAGGAGGTTTGTGCAGATCTTTCCTCAGTCTCGCTAGTAGGCCGGAGCGGCATCCCCAATTTGGCTTTCTCTCCCGACGCCGCCTGCCGGTGCCGATAACAATCCATGGAGTGCCCGGTGGTCTTGCGATCTCGGTTGGGAAGTTATATGAGCGATAAAACTCGTCTGTGATGATCATGTTGCCGCCTATGTCCAGTAAATCCTGATGACTGTATTGGTAATTAACGTGCGCGAGGACACGAAAAACACAAAAATAGCACCAGAAAAGAGGAGCCATTAGCCGCTGTGTCCGTGCGTGCCGCCATCTTGAAAATGTTATAAATGTTATATATGTTCTTATGTATTGTATGTCTCAATTCACTTGTCCCCTAATTTTTAAGGTCCAGCCAGTGCTTTCAGAGTGGAGCTAGCACTGCCTCACAAGCACCCTCACGTTCATAATGTGCTGAAGGATCTATTAGCAGTATTTTGGAACCTTTTTGCCTTTTGAATGTGTTTTCTGACCATATGTGACAGTGTGTTTTCAGAAGTTCTACGTCTGTGTGCACAGTTTAGAGTTTCTTACACATTTCTAGTTTCTGCTTGGGAAGCACAGCTGCACATTGGGTGTATACTAAGGATAAACTGCAGGCCTTTTTGTGTACACAGATGCACCTCAGAATAGATTGTTTAGTCTAAGAATTAGGTGGATAATCAGTGAAGAATCCATAATAGCTGTAAAACACAGAGTCTAGAAACCTCTATACTGCAAGGAGGACCCTTTCACTGTCTATAAACGGTCTGATTCACTTTTTGACCTTGTTAATCAAATTATTAAGTAACAGCCTAACATGTGGATGTTAGGCAAGAAAGTAAGAGAAGAATGTAACAGTCAACTGTAAGAATATAGGTTCCTTCCTTTTTAACATAGAAAATACAGTTCCTCTTTTTTCCATATAGGTTCAAGAGTTCAAGAAACATAAAGAAAAATGAGCATGTTCCTTTTGCTCAGGGTTCTCTGTTTCCTTCTGAACTGGCATTCTGAGGATTTGAGAGTATATAACAGCCTACAGTTTAGCTCGGAAACGGTTCCCTTTGTTATGCATTCCATTAAAACCAAACCACAGTCTGGACAGACCCGGAATGCTCTTCACTGTAATGGTCTAAAAATTTCCAGCCCACCATTAATTGCAGTGATCCTTTTTTACCGTCTCTGTGAAGAACTACTGGATTATGAGCAGACTTATAGAATCCTATTTCGTTGTCATATTGAAGTTACTTTCAGAGGAGCTATAAAACATTTCACGAAACATAACGGCACAGTGACTTATCAAGTCTGTTTTGTTAGACGAGTAAGTATTTTGTCATATTAAGTCATGGTCCTTACCTTTGGCTGCTGGCTATTCAGAGACATCAGTGCTCCTCTTTTCACTTCTCTTTCCAGCTGAAGTGGGTCCCTCTCCTATCTTCCAAACAGTTGTGATGGATTTTTTGGGTTTTAGTCACTTTCTACTCTCTCACTGGAACATCCCCTCGGCCATCAGTTGCTGCGTATAATGCAATGTCAGTCTTTTTCAAAAGCTCTTGCAAGCTCACTCGCATAATTGGGAAATGAGTCAGGGACGGAAATGCTGCTACAAATCCCCACCCTCTTGCGGGGCTTTAAAGAGGCTGGATTAGTCTGATTGTGAGTGCGTCCAAGAGAAACCAGATGCTTCTCTCACTTTTAATGTTATGCTGTAATTGTGTATACAGGACAACCTTGTTTGATCTTTTTACTGTCCTGTTTTTTTGTTGTTGTTGTTGTTTAAATTAGGATGGATTATTTCTTAAGGAAATTAAAACTGGCATCTGAGAGGAGAGATGTGGCGTTTACCCTCCAATCCAGTTCTTCTGCAAGTCCTACTGACTTAATTGTTTAAAATTGGCCAGCAAATGAATTTAATCAAAAAAACACTGCTGCTTCCGACATAAACACCACTTTAAGGGGCACATATCCTTATATATATTTTTTAAATGTGCATGAGAATTTTTAACCTCTCTTTATCCCTTAAACAGGCTGTTTTAATTACTGTGCCTTTGACACTGGCACATGTAAATGACTTATGTTCTCATTGGTTGTCCTTTATTATGCCTAATTTAAAAACGGTGAAAGACTACAGGGCACTGCACAACTTATACACTGTTTTGAACCATGAAATTGGTCACAACCATTGTGCATACAGCTGAAATGTATTACACTATTTTCAGTTATTTATTCCAGATGCACGATAACTCAGCAGAGTGTTCATTCAGTCTGGGCTTGTGGTTGGATTTTTGTTTGATCAGTAGAAGATGACTTCAGACCAAAACCTTTAACAAGGGCAGCCTGTATTTACCAACATAGTAAGAGCTAGTAAAAAGCAAATTTATAATGCCTTTTAAATATATTCACTGGGAAAAATGTTATAGTATTTATATACTAAGATGTGTACTGTGATTCTTGTGATAATGTGATTCTTTGAGAATATACCAGCAGAGGGCACTCTAAAACCTCAGCCTGCAAATATTCAGTTGTCAATAATATATACTATATGGACAAAAGTATTGGGATGCCTGGCCATTACACCAACAGGGACCTTAATACATAGACTTTAATATGGAGTTGGTCCCCCCTTTGAGGCTCTAACAGCTGCAAGTTTTTGGGGTTTCTGGGAATTTGTGCCCATTCATTCTGTAGAGTATAAATGAGGTGAGTCACTGATGTTGGATAAGAAGGCCTGGCTTGCTATCTCTGTTCTAGTTCATCCCAAATGTGCTTTGTGCCCTGGGACACAGTCATGCTGGAATAGAAAAGGTTCTTCCCCAAACTGTGTCCACAAAGTTGGAAGCATGGCATTGTCCAAAATGTCTTGGGATGCTGAAGCATTAAGTTTGCCCTTCACTTGGAGCCCAAACCCTGAAGAAAAAAAAAAGCTGTCCCAATACTTTTGTCCATGTTGTGTATGGGGGGGAAGCTTGCATTGAGTCAGCTTTCCACTGGGCCTCCTGCTTCTCACACAATGCTGCAGATGAAATTTTCTTGATTTCCTTCACCTGAGTTTGTTTCTGTCCTAAAGTGTTACTTAGCCACATACAAACACAAGACACATATGCACTGAGCTCTTCAATCTGATGAAGCAGAACAAAACAACAAAGTCTCATATGTGATCTCAATAAGAAACTGTGGTCTGTTGCTCCTTATCAAGCCACAGCACTACCAGGCTCGGAAGCTGAAGGCTGTCTAATGCATACGTCAAGATTACTATATGTATAACAGACGTTTTCACCAGAATCCGTTAGTTCTGTTGCTCTTCATGGGCTTTGTGTGTGGGTGTGTTTTGGTTGGCTAGGCTTGGCTGTCTTATCTTATACTGGTGTCTATGGGGATAACAGATACAGGCATTGTTCTTTGATATCTTTGTCGGTTGATTTTACATGGTCAGCGTGAATCCCAGTACCAAACACAGTTAGCTTGAATCACTAACAAAATGTGTGAGGAGTGTGATAATGAGAATGTTTTTCAGAGCCAAATCAATCAAAACAAAATAGGTACCATGTTCAGTTAAGTTGCTATAGTCAACTCCTTGGCACATTTTAATAATTAAGCTTTCCAAAAACAGACACAGCATGGAAGTTTGCTATAAAGACTCAAGTGTTGAACCAGTGCACATAACACTACCCATTTCATACTCTACACTTCTCTAATTCTACTGTTCTTTATTGTATTCCTTTATCTTTCTATAGAAACAAAGTGACTGAGCTGTTGCTTGAGGTTTAGAGCTGTACACATGCCAAAATTTCAGATAGTGGCCAGAGTTCAAGGTATTTTACACTAAGAATGCTCCATCTAACAATTTGCTTTTCACGCGTTACCATCTCAGAAAAATACAACAAAAAAAAAGCAGAGAGATACTCTTTAGATCCAAAGCACACGCCTGCTAACACCAGCATACTGCTAACTTCACCCTTTAATTATATAAACCCTACCCATCATCAAATTCATTGTGTTTTTTTAAAGAAAGTTTTAATATGAATAATTTTGATGCTTTTGAGATGGTCATTTATTTCATTTACCCAATGCCATTGTAGCCATTGTGTAAACTAAATATCTAGCAAAAAGTCAGGTTCTCTGGATAGCTAGCTTTCTTTCTTTCTTTCTTTCTTTTTTTCTTTATTTCTCCGAATCTCTCAGTAGTGTTTGAGCATAGTTTGTAGTTTGCTTCTTCAGGACAATATCGTTGTGGATGCCAGAATGCAATATCATCTACTATACAAATACTATACAATACAAATGTTCCAACATTCGGTCATCTGTTTTTGGGCATGGGGCAAACTAGCTGTTCATGAATGGGACACGATAGTTAGCTGGATAGTCATGAAAATAGATCATTTCAGTATAAGCAAAGTCATTTGATATTTTATTCTATTTTGTATTTGACTAAAAATTCCCTTTTATTATTTGGAATAGTTGCAGTTATAGCAACTTCATAACCTACCTGTAACTTCTCAGCTAAAAACTGCAAAATACTGTATACTTGTAGGCATCATAGGGTTAAGAGATCTGAGTCCTGACAACATTCTAGATTAAGCTTAAAAACGAGGTTCTGTGCATTTTCCCAATTGACATTTTTTCCCCATGGATGAATGTGAATCAACACAAAGTTACAAAACACACTTCCCCATTGCTTGAAAAACAAAGACAAGCCAGTGTTCTTCACTTGTGTCAACCATCAGAACCGTAAGTGGAAAAACAGGAAGCACATCATTTATAACAGCTTGTTTTCGACAAGAAACGATATCCACCCTGCCTGCTGACCTCAAACTGGTATGTAATCTTTGTAGAACATTACAATACTTAAGAAAAACTGTTTATGGACATTGCTTGCATTAGAGCAATGCAATAAATAGAGTACTAGGACACAGTATTAAAGGAGCAGAAAAATCGTCTTGGACTTTACTTAGCTCACATTGGTGGCCGATATGATCTTATAAAGAATAACTAGTAAAAGTTGGGAAAGATATGACTCATTGTGTTTCCCTTTTGTCACATGTTTTGAAAATGAAAGGTAATAATTGTCACATCTTCTCCACAATCAGAGCAGGTGCATATGCAGACATTCATGCTTGATAATGTTTTTATTAAACTTAAACAAAGGAACTCAGGCATGAGGGACAGGAAATCCAAGCTGCAGCAAAACAAAGGAAAATGGAAGGACAGGATGACGGTGGACCGTCAGTAAGGTCCACTACAAACATTAAATACCCCTAACAATAGTGATGTTACGAGATGTGCCGAGGCTTCGAAGCGTGTGTCGAGTAATGGAGAGGGCGTTTCCGCGAAGCGCGTATCGATGTTTGCTTCATTTAGGGGAGGAGCCGAAAATGATGATGTCCGAAGCCTCGCTGCCCAGCTGTATCTCGTGACTGCTTCGGGAAGTGGTTCAGTGGTTCATGAAGTAGTTCATGATCTGTCATTTCCTCTTAGGTAGCAAACTCTGGCATCGTTGAGACACAAGCGTCATGGAGGCACGGAAGACTCAAAATCTGTGATCATTACAGAATGTTTATTGACTTAAAAAGATTTTTGCCAGAGTACTGAAGTCTGATCTTGCAAATTAATGGTCTTGGCCTTGTCTTGCTCTCAAAATTAGTTTGATTCAGTCTTGTCTTCATTCTTGATATAAGTAGTAAGATTTTTTTTGGTGAGGCCAACTTAGTACACAGATTCTGCAATCTATCTTTCTGCTTTGTATTGTTCCATGAGAGCACAGCTATGTAAAGTGAAGTGGATTTTAAACCAGAAGCATTTACTGCGCTGCTTAAGGCTCCCGTGTCAACGTTTCACTTGTGAACGCCTTGTGTAAAAAAGAGAATCAGTAATGCTCCACTTTCCTCTGTGTTGTGTTGTGTCTGGTATAAAACATGCTTTTGTTAAACCAATGTTCGGCTGAAATATCACGTTTAGTGACAGACACCGCATGGTAAACTGGCCAAAGTATAACAAAGAAATAAGCCTTGTATTTTGAACAATTCTTTTTAATTTCTCAGTGGTCGCTGGGTTGAAAGTCAAACTTGCATCCAGACTGGTAAAAAAAGAAGAAAAAACACATTCCCTTCTCATTCTGTTTTTGATCAATGAACGTGTTTCATTTTGTACAGCCGGACTTTAAGACAGAGTAAAAGAGTCTAGTAATATCTAGTAATATCTAGTAATCTTACCTCTGTTCTTTTCTGAAGGGCCTGTGATAGGTTTGTGAGGTAATTTATTTATTAAATTACAAACTAATTTGAGCTTTTTCAATTTTAATATTAACTGGGCCTCAGTCTTGACTTGGTCTCGGCCATTACCGGTGTCGGTTTTAACTTTACTCGAATGCAACACAATGTCAGTCCTGACTCAGATCAAACTCTAATGGTCTTGACTGCAGCACTTGACTGCATCAGAGTTTGTGAATTTAGCTCATTTTCCAGGAGCAATATTCTAATGCTTGTGGACAGTTGCAATTATTCAGAAATAAAGACTTTAAGAAAATATTAGGAAACAATTATAGACATAAATCACACTACCTAGACTTTTTCGTTTATTCTTCAGTTTTTATGTTCAGTAAATTAATACTTTGGTGTATACTGTGGCAGCTGAAGTTCATTTATTTGAACAGTTTTATTTTGAAGAAGTTGTTCTCATCTCTTTCTTGAGTGTGGAAGAGAAGGGTACTGTAGGACTGTCAGGGAAAATGTGGCCGAGTTGTGTGCCTTTGTGGTCTCAGAAAATGCAGATCAGCTCTTTCTGCTCCCTCACTGTTTTGTCTTGCTCTTGCTGTGTACCAGACTAGCTTTGGAGGTTTTGCTCTGTTGAGGTTGTAGAGAAGGGAGGAATGGTTTGGCAGTGCTTGTGGAAATGTGTCATGACTAGCAGTTGGTACTCCTTAACCTCTGTTTTAGTACCAAGCAGAAAGAGAGAGTAGTGTTGCAAACCCAACACAGACTTTTATTGAAAAATGTTGTTTAATTGAAAACGGCTGATAAGGGTGACAGCTGACAGTTACCAGTTGAAGTACTAAGGATTAGAAGCAAAAGTACACATGAGTCATGTGGTCTTGTGATTGTTTAACTACTAAGCCTTATTAACCACTAAACCAAAACCAATAGTAAAAAACATTCTTCTGCACTTCACTGTGTTAACAGAATAGTATTAAGGCCATTTTAACTTTTTAACTCCTGTAATTGGAGATAGCTAATGGGTTGAGCAGATAACTTGGCTAACAGACCTCTACAGTAACATTTGAGAGAGCTTAAGTTCAGTTCTTACTGAAGTAGTCATTGTAAATATGAAAAAAGTAAAAATGTAAAAATAAAGTCAGTAACATTTCAAATTCCAGAGACAGGCAAACGAGCATTATATTAGTGATGGTAATCACATGAACAAAGACTACTTACAGAATAAATGTAAAAATGTAAAACTATTGCACAAAATGCAATGAAAATTGCATGTGATATTGCACATGGTAGGCAAATGCACATAAAATAAAAATGATTTAAACAATAATGATTAAATAATGGAAAAAAATGTGATTTAAACTCAATAGGAAATTACACAGCAGAGTAGCAGCAAGTTATTGCACAGATTATTGTGTACGTGTGACTGAGGGAGGAATTACAGAGTCTGATGGCGGTAGGGGGAAAGACTTTCTGTGGTGTTCAGTGGAGCACTTTATGCTGATGAGTCTGTGGCTAAAAGTACTTCTCCCACCACGGAGCCCCCTTTTTTGATCAGTTTATGAAGTCTCTTGATTCCAGTTTTGGCCTGGTAGGTGACCTGAGGAGGACCTTGCTCTGGCTAACAGTGTTTTCCCCAGCACAGGTACTTTCTTGCTTCTGAGGCTCCCTAGCGGTACTCCACGCAGGTGCATAACTTGAGAACCTGTGGCATTGTGCCATCTGAGCCTGGTGCCTTGGCTAGATGGAATGTGCATAGTCCTCTCCTCACTTGGTCCTCAGTGATGGACCGTTCATGGGTGTTGGAGTCATCATCGGCAGCAGGAGAGTAGGTGGAGGCTCTAGCAGGTGAGACGGTGGGAGACGGAGAGAGGTAAGATGGAGAGCTGCATTCTGGCGTGGCGCTGAATTAGGAAGCAGGAGAGTGGGGTGCCGTGAGGATCATGCTGGAGCTGGAGGAGACATGACGAAGAGGCCTATTTTTGAGGCTGTTAAAAAACAGAGTAAACTCATTAGCGCTCTCAACGTCTGAATTGGTCCCCTGGATGCTGAACTTTAAACCTATGTCGAATAGTGTCAAAATGTTCGTGAAATGCTTTTTCATGTTTGTGCAGCTTAGCTACACTGGCTCAGAGACACTTAAAAAAAAAGGAAACTGCAGGCTACAGGGAGAAAAGAGGCGGCTGGGGTAATATATCATAATGTGGTATTTTATGTTTTGACATGCAAAAGCCATGTTTTACAAACTCCAGACTTTAATGAGGGTTATTATTCAAGAAGGAATGTTGTGGCTCTGTTACATGAGCCATGTTGATCAAGTAACTGATTTATTCTCTTGTATCAGATATATTAAGTATATTGAAATTTTACTTGTTTAACTGTTACTGTACTGTAATTTCCACAGACTGGGCTTTTTACTTTTGAAATATAACTGTAATCTTTCAAAATGTATGTGAATGCATGTGATGTTAGAAAAGCCTCTCACATTGACACAAAAACTGTCACAGTTCAGTGGTGTATCTACAACACTCACACAGCTCATCTCTGGAGAGCGCTGACTGGCCTTTATTGATAAAGGCATTTAATGACTAAATCAGTAGTTAGTTGTTTTGCATTTTCTGCAGAATGACATAGATGTGGTGGTTGTGGTTGTACTGTCACTTGGGATGAGGTTGATACCGAGTTTTTATCGCATGTGACTGTGCAAAACCATGTACAGCTACTTTGACATATCTCTTAGATTTAGACAACATCGACCAACACCAACATTTAGGCAAAAATGTTAAAAAATCAAAGCTAGTTCTCTGCCTCAGTCATGAGAACTCCATTTAGTGCTTGTTTGCGTAAACCCTGCTGTAACACATTTGACTCATGAAGAACCTAATCATTTTCTCAGCTCAAAAGGTTATGTTTTACAGGAACTGAGGAGGAGCATGTTTTTCCAACAGCACTTTCAGTTGATGATCATTTCTTATAATCACAGCAGATTCATATCCTTACACTGGCAGTCTTTACAAGAAATATTACGGTTTAGAGGCACTGGCTTCCTTTATAAGTTATAATGGACAGTGAATAATGATGAGGTGAAGAAGGAGTGAACCATGCTTTATTTAATCTTACAAGCTCAGCACACACTTCTGGGGGGAATATTTCAGTTGGTTTCTCCAAAATTTCCCAACTTGAATCTACTCAGATCAGAAGACTATTTGTCTGTCTGAACTGCATAGCTTTGTGATAAGGCATAAGGTAGCACCACAACAGGGTATAAGCAAATAAACATTTTCAAAAATGGGGCTATTTCAGTCTTGCTCAAGCTGTAGATTCACACAGCCTGTCTGTGACTGTGCCAGATGTGTTGGGATGTTTTGTACACATTGGAATTTTTTAAAACCCACAATGGTGAGCTCCACCTTCTTGTGTGGTCTGTGATGATGATGAGCTGAGGCGTGCCACTGACGGCAAACTTTTACTTTTGTTTATACTGAAAGACCTATACAATGACATAGTGGTGATATAGTGAAGATATAATATCTGTACATGGACAGCTGAAGCTTATACCTGCTTGTAACAAACACATGAATGAGATTTTTACTCTCTATATATTGCTGTCTCACAAAGTAACATTTAATGACTTTTAAAGTGAAGATTAATGGTGCACATCAACATCTGAATATTTAAGTATGACTAGTAGTAAAGTTATTTCATTGTTTTGTTACTGTAGCTGAGAAAGAGCTCACAAATGGAATGCTGCAGTGTGTGAGCTATTGATTTGTGTTACCTATTTCTTTTTCATTTTAGCCCTGCCAACCAATATTATGACCAGTTGTTGCTGCACAGCTGCACATTTGCATGCAGCATGCAGAGTGGGGTCATGTAGCCGCATCATGATAATGGCATGTAACATCTGTTCAGGAAACAAACAAGGCTAATAACAATCAGGCCTTTCTAAACCTTGCAATAAACCGAAATATCGTCTTTGCTAATGCTCTGCATTTACTGCAGGAATAAAGTTTTATAGAAGTTCATCTATTCACCATTAAAAAGAAGGCGTGGTACACAGCAGGCAGAGAACAGACTTTTCATACTTTCCTGCTGCCAGCCTTGTAAATCTTTCCAGATAGGAATGCAAACTTTACTAAATTGGTTTGGCTTATGGCCAGACGTTTGCTCTGCAGGCGCAGCCAGCTCAAATTCCTTGCCAATTTCCATGAGTCCATCGGTGCATACCCCTGTTCATCTCTGTCTTGTTTCAAAGCTTGCACGATGGTGTACTATTTTGAGAGTTGCTGGTTTAATTTTTGACAGGTGGTGTGAGCAGCATCTGACATCCACCACAAGAGGGCCCCACAAGACAGCTATTTGCCCAGATGTCGTAGAGGGCACGGTGGAACCTCTCAGTGTGTTCAATGTGATCCTTTTCTAGCAAGTATGCAGGTCACCTCAGGGTAGGCATGAAGCATGGTCATTATGTGATGAATGCAATTCCCTTTCATTATCGGCATGCCTTGGAGACAGTGATTTTATACAGAATATTAAAAAGTATTCAAATATGAATTTGGGAGAACATGATGATGCAGTGAGACAGTTATTAAATGCAATCCAAATAAGAAGAACGCAAGCACATCATTTATATATCAATTTCTATATGAATGTTCATTTTAGGCTTATTAATTTACAGCTCATGTAAAATTGTATTCTATATGTTGTATGTTACTGTAATGACCTTTCTAAGCTTGAACCATAGAAAACATTTGATCTCTGTGAAACGGCGAGGTTTAAACTTGTAGTGTTATTGTCGGGTTCTACCACCATTGTATGGAAACCAATTAGAGAGAATTCTCTCTCTCTCTCTATCTCTGTCTCTTGTGTCTATTCAGGCTATTTTCATTAAAACAACTGGAGACAATAAGGTGTGATTGAAACAGATTTTCCGAATTCCAGAATAGGGCCTAATATCTGTGCTTTGTGGATTAAAATTATTTAGTTACAAGCCCTGGTAGTTACACTGGTTTGGGCACTGATCAGGGAGTCAGACTGTAAGGCTGCTATTTAAATACATTTCAGTAATGTTACTTGTTCACATTTCATAATATTCTGGCCTTCCTCAGTCTGCCTGGGTGCTACATGAGGCCTTTTTAAAACAACACTGACACAGAAGACCAGATAACAGAGTAACGTAATCCAGAGCAATGTCACCCTGAACTTTGTGGTAAAGAGGAAGGAAAAAAAGAATGCAGAAAACAGTACTTCTTCGCAGAAACTGCTTTGGGGAAAAACGACTGTATTCCTCAGAGGGAATATATAATGCAGTGCTACCAAGTAATTATGTAAATATTCTTTTCTTATTATACACCCCAAATCTTTTTTGCATCTCTGTGATCCAAATTTTGTATTGTTGGAGGCACTATTGTGCTATTGTATTATGGGCTTTATTCTTGTTCAGCGCAGCAATGCAAAGACTACCTTTCCATAATAATCTCATACATTTTATTAAAGACCACCTGAAATCCACAGTGAATAAACCTTGTGGAAGTTTTATGTAAATCAGTGCTTTGGCTGATTTGTAACATAGAGCTTTGTACCCATGTCCTCAAAAGTTTTACTTCTTTGTGTGTTCAGGATTATATATGTCAACTCTCCATGGCATCTGAAACACATTTTTCCACCACAGCATCTGAAACACATGATGTGTGTTTCAGGAACAGATGGGTTGGTATTGTGCACCTGCCATTTGGCTAAAGCATAAGCCTCACATACGCTTAATGCTATCAACAATCTGCATGGCTATTTCCAAATTAGAATCCCTGGTGCTATTTGTGGTAATTTTTGCATTCACATTAAAGCTGACCGTTATGCAGTCCACTTCATTTAGCATAGATGAGAGGGACAGGATTATAATGTGATTTTACAAGCTGGTGCCATGTTTTGTTGTTCGAATACTAAATTATAATATTCATTACAACTGGACCCATTATAAAGAGCCACAATTTCCGTATTTTATATGACGGCTGATCCACAAAACACCAGGACCTACTGGGGGGCTGTGAGAAAGACTTGGTGGAAGTAATAATAAAATCAGCACTAAACTAAAGTGTCCTACAGTGCACAGCAAGCCTCGGCGTTCTGACTCCGCTCTGGCTAAGTTCACCTGCTGGGCCCGACGCACAACAGTGTGACAGAGACGGAGCCAGAGCACATTTACAGCACCAGCAGGAAAGTCTCACATACCCAGCCAACTTTAAAACACACACCATTAGAATAACCTCCCAGAATAAGCAGAGGTTATTATAAAGAATGCAATACAGAAACAAAAGAGGGTACCTAGAGGGAGCCCAGTGGGAGTAAAGTTGCTGAAATTTGATGTTTCTGCAGTTTGTGTGAAAAAGGTTTACCGCCAAGTGTAGTGACCTCCACTTTACAGTCTGAGTTAGGTCAAGATAGTCCTTTCCTTTTCTTTCAGTCATTCCATTGCCTTCTTGAAACTAGAAGGAAGGAAGGGACTTTGTGGTATCACTCCTTATATTTAGACTTTCAAATGAAGTGCCCAATCATAAGTATGAAGGAATGCCATTAATAGGCACAAAAGACATATAAGCCGACTCTTGGATTCAAAGGGTTTCACTATGGAGGATTAACATTATGGCCTTACGGGCATGGCCAGTCCAGGAGTCTGCCTGAGAGGCCATAATCTTTCACATGAACAACTTTTTCAACTCTAAGTTGCTTGGAGATTCATAAAAAGTCATACGCGTCACCTGTCACCCTCTCCCGTGCTTTATGCTGCACATAGGAGGCGTGAGATGGCCAGAAACAAAGTGCGAGAACACCATGGCTTATAAAGACACACTGGAATGGGTTGCTAGGGTAACAGGCTGCGCTGCCTTCCACTGAGCACGAGAGATAAAGAGCTGCAACAGTGGGGCGAGACAGTCCTTGGTCTCAGTTGATGTGTGGTTGATTGTGTTGCCCTACAGAATTCTAATTATGAAGTGAAACACAATGGGAATAAAACACAAACTGATTAAATTCTTACTTCTACCTCTACCAAAGCCTCAAGAACCAAATAAGAATATTAGTAGATCTTTGTGCTAGGAGCGTAATGCATTATTCGTTGAATACTATTTGCACATAAATCCCTGTGCGAGTAAAACTAGCTGTGTGAGTAAGCAGTGACCTCTGTGTGTGTGTTTGTGTGTGTGTGTGTGGAAGTGGATCCCTCAACAGCCTCAGCCTCACAGTAAGGCTGAAAAGATACATACAAAAAGTATTTATTTTCTCAACTGTTTCGAAATCTGAAAGTGTAAAAAATGAGCCAAGTGATGTGCCATAAACACTACTACAAGAGATCATAGAAAAAAAAACAATATTTATTAAAACTTTAACATGATCTACTATATGCACGACTAATAATAGAGTTAAAGTTGAGGAGTTCTCTTTAGGTGTTGATTTTCTCCATTTTAGGTTTCTGATCTCAAGCTTCAAAAATTAATGTTTGTGAGTGTTTTTTTTTAAGAGATTTAAAGTGCTTCTACACTCTGCTGAAGAAAATTTTACATCAAGATAAAATATACCATAATTTTATCAAACTGGTACTATACTAAATGGCCACTGACAGACTTGTCCTCATTTAGTTCAGCAAAAAAAGCCACATTTTCCTTGTTCACATGTGTGTTGTTCAGATGGATATCCTTATGTGGTTACAGACAGTGTTTGGAATATGGTTATCTATATAAAAATGACAAAAAAGTACTTTTGTCAGACATATAGGCAGAACATTACAACATCAGACTTTTGTCTTGTGACATTACTCCCCCATATTGCCATGCAGCTGGTGGTCTGGTGGATAAGAGATTGCCCCTGCAATTGGAAGGCCATGGGTTTGAATCCCAGGACTGCCAGTGGCACTACTGAGATACCATTGAGCAAGATACCATCCCCACATGCTGCTCGCCAGGCGCTGCTTCACTCAGGTGAATGGGTTAAATGCACAGAACTATTTCACACTGTGTGCCATGTTGTGGTGTGTTCACGCGTGACTATAAGGGCCACTTCACTTATAAAAGTCCTGCCATCATTTAGATTCAAGGTCTATCACCTGGATTCCAGGATCTTTTATTGTTAACAAAGCAAGAGCAACAGCAGAACAGAAATTACCATAGGGAAATAGAACACCACATTTTAGCCTCAAAGAGTTTTCGTCTCAGCTTTCACTTTCTTAGTCCATATCTGTAACCAGCAACCAACCATGGCTCAGCCAGCTTGACCACATTGACCAGGAGCCTCCTTACTGTAAGGCAGATGTCCTGCTGTGATATCTTCTCTTTGTCTTCTAAACTTCTAAAAATATCAGTTTTTGGAAGAAAGAGAGATTGGAGGTAGATCTAATCCACTGTAATTGAAAGCACTATCCCAGGCCTTTGTATGCTCAGCTGTTTGTTTCGCGAATACTTAGCCTAGTTATAGATCCGTGCAGGTGCCTAATTTTTCACTGCTCTTTCGGGAGAACAAACAAACACAAAAGCGTCTGCTCTGACATTACTCATGCTAATTGCTTTACATAAATCACAGTGGGGAGACAGACAGAAATCAACAAAAAAAAAGGAAACGTGCTCCATGGCAACCCAGCACCTTCTCCCATTTTCCTGCAGCTTCATCTCACTTGTCTGTGGTGTTTACTAAATACTTCAAGGAACATTTCTGTACATGTAATGAATTTTGCACTGTCCTGCACTGAGAGCTGTGAGAGTTACACACCAGCTACACATCTGATGAAATACTTTCCATGAATGTAATTACTGAAAGTGAGAGAGAGAGAGAGAGAGAGAGAAAGAGAGAGAGATAAAGAGATAGAAAGAGAGAGAGAGCAGTTTCTGCCTTTTTAAGCAACTCCAAACTGAACAGTGCCCAGCACACACACACACACACACACACACACACACACACACACACACACACTCTATTCTCCATAAATGAATGATGAAAATCATACAGGTTAAATGAATCTTTCATCTGGTACCTCATATGAATTTCCTGTTTCTGCTGTCACATCATTTGGGTATAAATACATTTGATGAACCCCAGTGCAGAATCTCTCTGCACATTCCGTTTTGTTGAAGAGGAGGAATAGAAAAAACTCGCTGAACCTGGCGAAGCTAGAGGACCACTGGTAATGGGGAAGAAAATGTGCATAAATGGTTTAAGGAACTGGTCATTCAAAGGATCTTTGCCCTCTAAAGATCTGATGATCTTCTCATTCTACAATTTTATCTTATGAATATTTAAAAGATCGGTAGACTCAAGGGGTTTTCTATTAATTCAAATATGCTCATCTTCCTTTCAGTTAGTTCCCTTACATAATAGTCATTTTGTTCATGTTTTCTTTTGTTACTTTCCTGGGAGAAAAAAAAAAACCAAAACAATAATGCAAGATTGCCACATCATTTGGAAGTGCATTGTTTAAACAAAGGGGGTACAAATGGTGAAAGAAGAACCACTTTTAGCCGTGAAAGAAACACTTTGAAAGAACATTTCAATCACTACTGCAAAGGAGATGTGTGAGTGTGAAGAATCTTTTAAAAAGAGTTTAAAGAGTCTTCACACAATGTGAAGCTTCTTTGCCAGTTGAACTGTAACCAGAACCATCCACTTAAACCCAAACTCATTTAGGGACCTTTTAAAGAGTGAGAAAAGAAGGTTGTACCCATTTGCTTGCTTCTAAAGCGGTGAAAGATTGACCCAACATTCCCAAACAAACAACATTTCAGGGTTGCCAATTGGTTTAAATGTTTAGAAGAACAATGAATCGACCCAGTGAGCCAGAATGAATGGAGAAAAACAGTCTAGAGCGGTGTTTTAAAAGTAAAGCACAGACGCAAGCATTCCCTGCTTCACACTTGATCCAGCTCATCAGCTGATTATGGAGCTCTTTTTGAGATGGATCAAATGTGCTGGGGCAGGGAATAGTCCAAACCATGAAGCACTGAGAGTCACCAGGAGCAGGATTAAGGAAAAACCCAACTAGAGCCTACAAAGATAACACACAGGTATGACACACCAACCAGCAAATGTTTAAATGTGCTGTAGTTTGTTGGATTGGTGTGCTCTGGACTTTAGATTAAGATGCTGAGTTATTTTTTAGTTCAAATTTAAGAAGGAGTCTCTTAAAGGCACTCTAGTAGAAGTACTATCTTACTTGTATACATATACTGATACTAAATCATTTTATTTTGGTCTCTGCGCTGTGATTTTGTTTTGTAACCCAGGCTCTGACAGGCATGTATTGTTGCCAGCAGTCATAAACATGATAAAAATCTCATGTTCCAAAGTCTATTAAGATGTTTGACACAAGGGTCATGCCCACCTCTGCTACCAAAACCGAGCTGCCTTTGTTCATGGTTCAGATGTCTGAAGCGAAAAGGCTAAATGACTGAGGGGGAATGATTCTCTGAGCTGCCCGAGTGGGAGCTCTGATTATAAGCACAGCTCATAGTGATCATATTTTATAAGCGATGGTAATGCTTATGAGAATGACAACATTAGCACAGGGCAACAGTGGGCGAGAGCACATTATCCAAGATCATGAAATCTGCACATGCGTGGAAAACATGACAATATGATGATTTGACTTCACACTAGCATCAATAAGAAGCAAAAGAAGAAGGTAATTATATCTAAATCTTTTTTTATTTTCCAGTATCTAGAGAAATTGAAAATGTTTTTATGTTCAGTCCATAGAGAAGAGAAATACAGTGACCTATATGTGTATCTGGAAATGCTTATAAAATGACTTATGTCATAAAATAACATTTTTGTCTATCCTATTATTTTTTTCTTTTCTGTTTTTTGTTTGTTTGTTTTAGGTGCACAGTTGTGACGCACAGGCTTTTCAAACCAGGGTACATGCAGAGTGACACGGCGCCTCATCACTGTGGAAATGGAACACTATGCCAAAGTTGGCTGTGTGAGTAGAGGGGACTTAGCAAACACACACTTGAGCAGAAAGCCTGTTTCTGTGGATTTTTTTTTTGTTTTTGGTTTGTGTTTTTTTCATGCTAAGTATAGGACTTGGAATCAAAAATACCATTGAAATGCCTTCACAGTCTGTCCTAGTTAGTAAAAGAAAAAACTGTGTATTTAATGAGGTCTTTATCATATTATATATAATTTCCAAATGATATACTGGAAATTTGCAAATATTCAAGAAGATAAGGAAATAAAAACAGATTTAGACAAGCTGGTTATA
>JBBIGA010000106.1:14612545-14630694 GCA_037576975.1 Alestes dentex | reverse complement strand
ATCCAAACACACACACACACACACACACACACACACACACACACACACACACACACACACACACACACAAACACACCCCTATCTATCCATCTATCTATCTATCTATCTATCTATCTATCTATCTATCTATCTGTCTATCTATCTATCTATCTGTGTGTGTATGTGTATATGTGTGTGTGTGTATATGTGTGTGTGTGTGTGTGTGTGTGTGTGTGTGTGTATGTGTATTCAATCTATACTACTTGCCCACTCAAACTCAAACTTTGCATAAAAACACAGTGCTGAATGTAAGAACGCCCATGGATGGGACATAAGCTCATGGAAATTTACAGTGTGCTTCATACTGTCATTAGTTCGATGTCAGACAATGATATTCTGCAAAATCCATTTGAAAATATTACGTTCTCCTTTACAGAGTCCTTTGTATGTGCTGTGTTCAGTGAAGCCACCTCAGCTTCTTCTGGTATGAAATGTAAATCTGTGAGTGTCTATACATGGACCTAATGACACCAAAAGTAATAGTTTCAACCGAGTAGTCATAAGTCATACAGCCTTAGGCTCGCTGATGTATGGCCAGTCAGTGTCATTTGTCTGGCCTGACCAGCAGCTTCAGGTGGCCATTTGAGATTGGTCTGGACTCCGCAGGGAAGACCGAGGTTGACAGGTGAAGTCATTATAAGTATCCATCCTGACCTCATATCTTGGCAGAGCTGAGGCAAAATTCATAAAATGAACAGAAGCGATGCCTGCACAGGTCTCTGGTGCCTCTGAAAAGGAAATTTGCTCCTTATTCAAAGTTTAGAACTCATTTCGAGGGGTAAGTCTTTGAAAATGTTACAGCCTCAAACCATGTGTAAGAAGTTCTGGAGAAAGAGAGTGGAAATAAAAGGAAATCATGAAGCTTGCATATGTGTGCAGAAGATCTTTCAGCACCTATCTACCTCCTTATTTCTCTTAATGACTGTTCCACCAGCTGCAAGGTTTCTCGCACAGTCATGACTAGGGGCTAAAAAATTCACAGCAGTTAAAATGTCAAGTCCAAGTCTGAGGATCTTATTTGAATTCCAGTAATTATCCTGTCGGATATTTAATGATGGACTATAGAGCAGTGCATTTTACCAGAGAAGGGGGCTGGCTGTCATGAAGAAGACACCCTGCAAGCACTCTTCTATTTTAATACTGTATCCTTTTTCATATTCAAAACACGTATAATGAAAGGAGGGATAAAGTGAAAAATAAAAGCGTAGGTATGCAATGAAAACCTAGCAGAAACACACCAAAGTGGTTGCAATGATTCAGTTCTCATGTAAGGCTATCATCATTGTCAAATCTCTTGTCATTGTATACAATTCTGGTTTTCTTTAGTGATCATATCTTTTGTGTAAGTTCAGTGCTAAATATGTATGTGCATTATTTAAATGCACTTTTCATGTCCAGTTGCTATAGCTTCAAATTATTGAGCTAACTGCATGAATACTGTATCTAATAGTTAGTTTATGTAATATTTAGCTGTTTACTTCTTATTTAAAACGTGCCTTACTTTATCCTTTGTTCTGTATACTTCGTCCAAGTTGTGCCAGCATTAGATTGGTGTGTGTTTAAACTCATAATTATGTACTAGAAAGAACACACTCAAGGAACCTAAGTCTTTGTTTTCATTCAGTGAGATCTCAGTTGGTTAATCTCTCGCTTGCAGGCACAAAACATGTGCAAAAGATTTTCCCAGGTCTCACATGCATTAGCAGTCGTTTTACAAGTTACAAGATTGGTTGTTGGTTGCTGTGCCTATATTGCTTTAACCAAATGAGGTTCCCTAGTGAGAAATTTACCTAACGCTAACAGCCACCTGACTATTGGCAAGCGTGACTAACAAGCCAGTTCTTCTCTTTATCTGTCACCAGTCATTTGTTTGCTCAACATCTATGCTAATATTCCCTGGATGCCCATTTAGTAGTAAACTGAAAGAACCTTAGATATCACCAACTAAAAGCTGGATAATGTCTTTAGTGAGTCATGGACATGTTAGCCCGCATGTGTACAGCCTGTTTATAAACCAAGCCTGTTCAGTGCCACTGCAGGATTGGAGTGTTTGACAAAAAGCTGTCAATCATGGATGCTCATGACAATATTAGGACCACACCTAGCAGAATACCACACCTCTCAGAACAGTTTAATTAGAGGTTTATAGATACATAGATTAGTTGACTGATTGAGTGATGATCATGAAAAGGGTACCAATTACTCTGAAGACCACTTTTTTGACTTTTTAAGTAGTTTTTGTACCTGTTTTATGAAGATGGTAAAGGAGCATGAGCCGCGGAGAGCAAAAGGCAGACTGTATTTCAGCTTCATATGCAATATATCAAAAATTTAACTTCTTTTACTTTGACAAAGATTCATCAGTCTCGCTTGACAGGGCCTTAGGATTAAAGTGCGGGGCAATACAAGTGGGAGTGTGCTCTGAATATACCTGGCAGCAACAAAGCTCAGCAATTATGGAAATGAGAGCAGCGTTCCTCTGTGAAACGAATGGTGATTTTTTTTGCCTGGGGGGCTGGTTGAGAGTTCATTATGGCATGCACACATACTTACCTAAGAAATAATGCACTCAATCTAAAACGTCCACTTTTAAAATGATCAAGAGAGCATTTGTGTGCCTTTTAAAAGTGTTCTTTCAATACTTGGTGCAAAATAGCACCAAGCAGAGACAGCAAAGAAAATATCAATCCACATACATTAGAAATGATATCTACGATACAACATGTGATACAATAATTTGTTGTAGATTGGTACTTACCAGGAAACTTGCCAGACCTCAAGCTGCCAGAACTGAGGTTATTTTTTACAGGGCAGCACGAAACCTTTTGTGGTTTTCAGTGAACATTACACTATAATTATTACAGCATTATTTATAGGGAATTATGTGTACAACATGGCAAAAAGTGGCTTTGTATTTACCCTAGATTTAGGTAAAAAAAAAAAGTTTGTGTGTGTATTGGAGTGCATGTTACTCTTTGAACCGATACAAGACCAGGTTTTGAAGGAATATCTGTTTTAGTGTGTATGTTTGTGAGCTACTCTCCATCTGGTGGACTCACCTCCTCTCACCCACCCTTCCAGCTAGGGTCCATCAGAGTCAGTTCAGAGCCCTAAGCTCCTGGAGCGTGTGCCAAGTATTAACGCATATGAGACCTAATTCTCCTGCACTGTCTGAGTGATGTGGCTTTAAAGAGGGCCAGACAGGCCACTTATAATGTGCCCATAAAACCGCCACGCTTTCTTGAATCATCAACACCACCTGCCAATAGTGATGGATTCCTCTGTCTAAAAGCTCCGGCTTTAAATGTTGTGTCATGTGGCAGCCTATTTAATCAATAAGTATTTTTCCACTATTCTCAGACCTTGATTTGTCTTTCTAAACTCACTTTTGAATATTCTGTGCCAGTGAAGCCTTTAGCTAGATAGAATTATGAGCGTCTCGAGCCACTGAACCAAAGAATTTAATATGGCACATTTTTTTGGGAGGAATATTTGTATTTGGTTACAATATTTTCAGGCAATGTGTTAATTGAATTTCATACCAATTTTGCATTCTTGCCTCCTGGACAAATAAACACACGTTGCAAACATTTCCAAGTTGTCAGCGGTAGAAGCCTGTTATTTTGCTTTACATAGATCGTTCGTGCTCTGTGGTGTCAACGTAAAGTCCAGATGTAATAAGACTGTCACTGACAGCACAGTGCACTTTCACGTCATATATCAGTAAATCTCGTTTCTGCGTATGGATTCTACGTACTATAATTGGCCATGTCAATTATTCCCAGTATTAACAGTATTTCTGCCAGCAAATTTTAAGCTTTTTAAATCTTATCAGAACCCTGTCTGTGTAACACAAATGTCCGCGTCTTGAAAAATAACCCTTATTGCAGTGTTCACACAGCTTTGTCCTTGCTCAACAAAGGGCTGAAAATATTGAAGTTGGCTCTCATACAAAATCTACCCTCTTTTACTGCTGTAGGTAATGCCCATTGATCTGTGAAATTATGAGCTACCATTAAAAAGGCCTGGTTACCACATTATTCAAAACTGTCTGAACTTCCCTCCTCTCCTGCATTCACTTGAAAATCAGCTTCTCCACATGCCATTCACACAAGAATCAGCCATTATTACTGATAAGGAGATACAAAAGCTGCTCCTTGAGTGAAGGAAATTGTAAAGTAAGGGACCAAAGATCGCAGAAGAAACACACAGTGGACATCCAGATTATATCTACATTGTTTCCATGTTGTTCATGTTTAAAGGCACATGCAGCTTTTGTTGGCAATTGTTCACCACTAATGAATCTGATTGTTACACAAAAGAGCACAGCAAATGAACAAGCGAGCCAGTGGATATAAAACAGAATAATAAAGAGACCATTTGAACACAGTAAATAAAACATATCAAATTTTATACGAGTGCTAGTAATGTTATTACCTTTGCAGCAGAAGGGTTGAAAAATGCATGTCTCACAAGTCACAAAACACAAAAGTGCTATTTTTAATGAGGTTTAGCAATCAGATCTGTGTCTGTAATCTTCCCATAAATTGCACATTTTCTTTTACTTCCAGAGTTTATATCTATGCTTCATTTCTATATGTATATTCGGAGAGGCTTTTTGTGCAAAATCTGGAGCCATGCCAGCTTGTCTCACTGAATACTTGCATATAGCTGAGATAACACATAAGTTTACTTTACTTTGTTTACTTTGACTGTGATAAACGTACACAGCTCAGTTTACTTAGACTCTGAGCTGGCACGCAGGTACATAAGTAGATGCAACTAATTATAGATAATAGAATTATGTTATTATGTTTTGTCACAGCCGCATCTCCTGCACCATGCCCCTGGCCTCCCCAGTCTCCTGAGTACTGAGCCTGGACCCCACACCTCACCTCACCGTTACATCCGTTTCAGTTTTTCCTTCTCCCATAAGGAGTCTTGCGTGTGCCTATCTTACATTTCTCCTTTAAAGCCCAGCCCAACCCGGATATCTTTGTCTGTTCTCCCTTGTCGCTAGGTGTGGCTGGAGCTTGTATTTATGATGTCTTCTATCATACGTGGAAGTTTAATGCAGTGATACTAAGAGATACAGTTACAAACACAGACGCTCCCTGCGTGTACCATGAGAACTGTGGTGGGACTTTGATTTGGTTTTGGAAGTTGTATTACAGTGCCAGTGCTGAGTAAGCATCCCTTGCCTTGTTTTCCTGCCTTTCTGAATAAATCCACCGAGAATCACTCCTGCAAGTACGTTTTTGTCTCCACATGCCAGCTGCATACATAATATGTTTGAAATAGCATATAACACACAACATTGCACTAATCTCTCTCTCTCTCATATATATACAGTATATCTCAGCAGATCTTTTAAGTCCACTAAGTTGCAAGCTGGGACCTCCGTGGATCAGCTTGTTTGGATTGAGATCTGGGAAAGTCAACGCCTTAACATTTTTGTAATGTTCATCTACACCATTTCTGAACAGTTTTTGCAGTGTTGCATTATACTGCTGAAAGAGGCCACTGCCATTTGGGAATACCACTGCCAAGAAGGGATGTGCTTGGTCCGCGGCAATGCTTAGGTAGATGGTACCTGTCAAAGTAACAAACCTCCACCTGAATAGTTTGACTTAGGGTTTCCCATAAAAATACACGAGAGAGCATCACACTTCCTCCAGCTTGCCTTCTCCCCACCATGCATCCTAGTGACACACACCTGGCCATTTACTTTATGAAAAATAAGAATAAAATGTGATTCATCAGACCAGGCCACATTCTTCCATTGTTCCATTGACCAGTTCTGATGCTCATGCGCCCCACATTGGTTTCAAGAACTGACTGTTCACTTGCCACATATCACACTCCTCAACAACAACAGCAACAGTATTATTATTATTAAAATTAATTATGAGGATGATGATGATTATTATTGTTACTATTATTATTAGTAGTAGTATTAATAACAACAACAACAACAACAACAATAATAACAATAATAATAGTAATTGTTTTAAAAACAATACAGTAAAACAGGAAATGTATTATATGTTATATGCCTCAGACACAACATTATTAGGACAAGTATCATTTTAAACACTCCATCATACCATATTGCTTACTAATACTGTGAACCTTTTAAACACGCACCCTCAACTGATTGGCATTGATTTTGCAGATTTCACTGTAATGTTTAATTAAGCAAATACATACAGGTATACAGCAAGGTCATGGCACTAGATGGTGTATCCGACATTGTGCATTTTAGAAATTCTGAATTTTATTTCCTCAGCATAAGATCTTTCATTCCTGAGAGACCACATTCTAAATACATCTATTCAGATTGCAATGCCAGTATAAGCCATAATACTGATGATACAATTCACAGATTGATTAACTCAAGTACACCCATCAGCCATAACATTAAAACCACCTGCCCATTGTGTAGGTCCTCATCATGGCACCATAACTGCTCTGACCCATCAAGGCATGGACTCCACAAGACCTCTGAAGGTGTGCTGTGGAATTTTGCACCAAGACATTAGCAGCATAGATAGCCTCCATAGATCAGACTAGTTTCTCCACATGATGTAAAGAAAATTGATTTATCTGACCAGGCCACCTTCTTCCATTTGCTCTGGTATCTAGTTCAGATGCTCACATATCCACAGTGGACGGGGTCAGCAATGTGCACTCTAATTGGTCTGCAAGTACAGGGCCCCATATGCAACCGAGTGATTTACTGTGTGTTCTGACATAGCCAGCATTAACTTATCTAGACATGTTTGTGATATAGTAGATCTTCTGTGAGACTGAACCAGACAGGCTAGCCTTCGCTCCCCACACACATCAATAAGCCTTGGGCACCTTATTGCCGGTTTCTTGACCACTTTTGTTAGGTACTAACCACTGCATACTGGAAACACCTCACTAGTCATTCTATCCTTTCACATCAACTTTCCAGTTGCCATTGTAACATGATAATCAGTGTTATTTACTTTACCTGCCAATGTTATTTATTTAATGTGTCTGTGGAGCTCTAGCAAATGTTAATTGTTCTAATACTCAACAGGAAAAAAATGACCTCACTATCCTAATAGTCATTGTCCCCATGGAGAACTTATGACCCCTTGTGTTAACAGACCCTTGGTCATCATGATTGCATTATAATTATTAATTAGAATGATTAATTATAATTATTGTGACTGATCTACATAATTATATTATATTCATGTTAGTTTCATATTGACAAAACATTCATCATGATAGTGGTCTGTAAGATGACTAGGTACACTGTTTGACTCTAGAGAATCGGTTAGTAGACTAAAAATAACATATACAACATATACGAAACAGAGATAACAAGAAATAACATGAGGCAATACCTAGTCCCACTCATGCAGTAAACTGTCAGGAAGCTATTCAGTCCCACAATAAAGAGATTCAGGTAACAATAAGGACTGATTGCGTGGTTAGTGCAGTTTGTAGTGTGCCTTTTGATTAATGACAGGCCACTGAGCGCTGGCAGACTGCCAGAGTGAATAGGAGTGCAAATGGCATTAGATTTAGTAGATGTACAGCAAATAAATAAATGCAAGTAAAGCTTATTATGGAAGAGATATGCTCCTGTGACAGTGATTCTTCAGAAGCATGGACTGGAGGGGGGGGGGTGATGGTGGTTATAATTTAATAATCAATAATGGAGCACATATTTCACTGAGAATGAAAAAAACATCCTTTTAAAGTTTGGCTAACATAAGCTTTCTTATTCTCTTAGCTCAGCAACTTGACAACACATCCACGTACTGTAAAGTCCAACCACTCAGTAGCCTTATTTATATGCAAACTTCATGATGCATGCATTGGCAGTGAATAACACATTTAAAAGGTAATGACTTCAGGAACAGCTCATATTTTGCGATTCTGATGTTCTTAATAAGACCCTGGCCTCACGAGTTCCATTACTTCGTGAAAATGCTTAATAACAGGTTTATAAATGGAGCAAACTTGTATAACATTAATATAAATGGTCTTTGGGGCAGCTGGTGGTCTGATGGTTAGGGAGTTGCCGCTGCGATCAGAAGGTAGTAGGTTCCAGGACTGCTAGTGGCACCACTGAGGTTCCCTTGAGCAAGGTGCCATCCCCCCACACTGCTCCCCGGGTGCCCCTCATTGGTGGCAGCCTCCTGCTTCACTTGGTGAATGGGTTAAATGCAGAGAAAGAATTTCCATTGTTCACACTGTGTGCTGTGGTGTGTTCACGAGTGACTCTAAGGGGCCACTTTACTAGCATCAATACAACCAGGCCACTTACTAAAAGTTCCATTGTCATCTTTCAAATCCTAGCACAAACTGTTCATAATCACTCAAACGCATGGCTCAATGCTCATGCAAGTCCCTACATAAGAAAACATAACGTATAACTCTTGTAACTCATACAGGATCCAGTCAACCTGGTATTAATCTGGCTAAATTCTAACCTCAACAGATTTCTAAGAAAATCAGATCTGAGAAATTCAAACATTTACATATTAAAGGTTCAGCATGCATGTGTTATTTACTTTGCCATTACAAAATAAATCTGGCAACTCTGTAGAATCGTTCATTCCTGTCCAATTATGTCTAATTTTAATCAACAAACCAGTTCACTGATTGAGCATCTGGAAGAGACATATTTGCAATGCAGTTGTGGAGCAAATAGAGGAGTGCACAGCCATTCCTGTGGATTTATTTTTGTGTACATATCACCCAGAGTTCAAGATATACGGTAATTACAAAGCCCCCGACAAGCCGGTACATAGTAATAGACAAATTAGATTTGCTTCGGTAGATCTGATATGGACATGAATTATTCTCTTTGTTCTCTTTGTTGACACGGACAAGGTAGCCTGTGAATTCAGTTCAATAAGTAGCTAATTAAACTGGTTGACAACAGTCATGAAGAGGGAGATCCCTTTTCGGTGTGGGATTTAATTAGATTAGTTAATAGTATATGAAGACACTCATGGGCAGAGATTGACTCATGGAAAGCATGAGGGATGTGCACAGTGTGGGTAAAGTCAAACTGGATGAGGTAACCAATCTTTCATTTAATTACTGCTAATGACCCAAATCTTAATTACTGTGGAGGCTTCTGTGCGGTGGGTATATATGAGATGATAATGTAGTCATTACTGCTCAGGAAAGAGATTATACTAATGCTGCCCCTGTGCTTCTCTTCCATTGTCCTTCGCTCAGTCTCAGCCTCACCTGCACTACATTATTCATCCCTGTCCGCAATATTGTCGCTAATAAATATTTGAGAAAGTCTTTTTTTTAATATGTGATCTGTCTGTAACCTCTCCTTTGAACAAGGTGAACATCTCCAATGTGACAAATGATGCTGAAGTGTGTGCAGAGGCACATCACTGACTAACCTGATTTTTTAGCGCATCATTTTTCCTCTTAACAGCAAACGCGTCAAGAGTTATGCATCATATTCCGTGTGGCTTTTTCCATGTGGTGTCTGCAAGCATTCAGAGATGTTTATGTCATTTCATCAAAAAAAAAAAAAAAGAGAGAAAAAAAATTGGCTGTCAGAAACACTCAGTGACTGCGACTCTGAGAAATTCATCTTGGCTGTAGCTCATATGCCCTTTTTTATTCCATGTGGGGAAGATGTTTTCACATGGGGGTATTCACCAGGATTGTGTAAGTGCTTCACCTCAATTTGCAGCTCCTGAAAATCAGTTAGATAATCCTATGAGTACACTGACAGCACACTTGAAACCAGGAGCTGTAAAGAACTGTGAGGGTTGAAGGATTTTCCACTCTAAGCAAAACATCCAAATGAATAGATAGATTGGGGGAGGTCATATTAAAGTGTTAAGTCAACTGTTGAGCAGTTTCTCTCGGGAGAGGAAATAGAACTGTCTCGCTGAATCGCGGCAGCATGTCTTCCTGCACCAGTAGTCAGGGTGAGCTGAGCCGAGACAGTCTTAACTGGCTTCTCCAGATGATGCCCACATCAGTTCCAGCCCAGCACCCCTTGTCTGCACTCTCATTTTGGAGGGCACAGAGAGGAGGGGAAGCTGTTTGTTGCCCCCACAACTAGATCCCTAGACTGGGATGATTTGTAGGCCTCTATCATGTGGTTCATAGACCATTGCTTTTGATCATACCATAGAAAGAAATGCTTTAACAGACGTTAGACGTGGAACTGTCATAGGATGCCACCTTTGTCACAAGTCAGTTTGGAAAATTTCTACCGTGCCAACTCTACCCCAGTCAACTGTAAGCACTAGCATTGTGAAATGGAACTGTCTAGGAGCAACAACAGATCAGCCACAAAACGACAGAAGACGCAAACTCGCAAACTGGGACCACCACTCCTCACTACAGTGTCTAGAAGAAACACAAGTAAACAACTGTGCACTGGAAGCCTCATAAAATGGGTTTTCACGGTCAAGCAGCTGCGCACAAGCCTAAGATCACTAGGCACCATGCCAAGCATTGGCTGGGGTAGTGGACCATTTCTGTTGGCTCATTTGTTCCATAACACTCACACAGTCTAAGATTACTTAAGATTTACTTTTTTAAATATAGTTTTGAAATGACAGTGTCCCAGAATGACCCCTGTCCAGCACATTTAGCATCCTTTACACTCCAAACACTCCAAAAGAGTGAAATAAGGAACATGTGCTTTAAAGGACTGGAGAAGATGTTCCTTTGCTTGCGGAGAACTGGAACATGAACATGACCCTTAGCCCCTTCTTTTCGAGTTCTTGCTCCGTTGTTTGACATCTTGTTTTTCTCTGGTGTGTGCAGGAGTGAATGGACATTTTAATCAGCAGACTAACAACCGAGCAAAATTTGCTGAACTTCTTTGTAGAAGCAGAATGACCATGTCACTCACAGTTGTACTGAGCTCAGTGCTGTGAGATGGTTTGCCTGACACCTTCCCTCCAATTTATGACAAGTTTATATTATTCTATCCTGCAGAGCTCGACAGAGGCAAAAACGAGATCTGGGTATAAAGTTTTTTGTTTCAAGGAGACTGAGAAGATTGATTTTTTTTTTCTCCTAAAAGACTTAAATTGCTTCGTGTGTTTTTCAGGCCTGAACTGTCATTCTTTGTGTGTTGTTTGGTTTTCCTCTGTGCCTTTTGTGCTCTCTGAGCGCTGGATTCAGGCTTTTCAATTTGCCTTTGCTGTTCTTATTTTCACCTCCTTATGATGGAAACTTTGTGAAGTCTTTGACCACAGAAGAGAAAGTGTGTGAGAAGGCCTCAATGCTCGGGTTAATTTGATCATGGAAGCCAGCCTCTATTCATTGAGTGTTGCTCAAGCCTGAAATAGTCTCAAATAACACATTTAGTCAAACCAATGATACTCTAATGGAAACAAAAGAAAATACTTCGATTACTGCATCAATAGGGTATTTTTCAACATAATTTCATGGCTATGAACCTTCTAAATAAAGGAAAGTGTGCTTTGCACATTAATGATCCAAAGAAAATATGTGCAATACAGTAAATGTATCTTTACACTTAAAATGAAGAATCAATTAAATCCCACACCTGTATTGCAGCGAGGCCTTTAGAGAAGATGCCAAGTGTCAGGAAATGATGGTGGTATTTAATTAAATCTCCTTCTCTTTCTGTCCACAAAGTATATGGTTAGCATCGTGGTGAAAGGAAGGCCTTGTTCAATTTCTGCTCTTAAACTTGTTTTAGCTCATTGTGTTTTGAAGCCATATGCTTTGAGATGGTACCGACCTGCCATTAGCTTACAAACTGATTCTGCAGTTAAGCTTGACTGCTTTTCCATTTGAGAACTGCATTATTGATTGAAGAAAACAGAGTTGGTTTCCTATAAACTACAAATGACCAAATCGAGTGCATTTTCTTCCTTCGGTAATGGCCCTAAAACACACAGCCATTTTTGAAAGGTACTGATTTTTTTCAAACAATAATTCAGGAGTAAAGAGAGAGATTTTTAAACAGTCAAAATCCAAATATGTTGTCCATGTATTAATCAGTGTGTGTGTGTGTGTGTGTGTGTGTGTGTGTGTGTGTGTGCATGCTGTGTGTACTGTGTGTGCATGTGTATTTGTTTTTGCATGCTTTCATGACATAAAGTGCTTTGATTTTGCAGGAAAACCAGAAAAACACAGACGAGAACTTAATCATTAAAATGACCCTGATGTTGTAGAGTACATTTTAGAAAAATTCCAATTTTCATTATTACATACAGACATTTATTACACTAAAATCTGCAGAAAATGCCATATGGAACATGCCACAGTGCCACTTTCAGACTTTTGCATCTGGATGAATGGGACATATAATTGTACACCCCCAGTCAAATTCTGTTTTGCTGATTTTCTAAGAGATGTCACATCACAGGGAAAAAACTTCAATATGGCATCTGCAGATGTTAGTTCATTTTATTTGCTTAGTGTGAGGTCATCCAGCCATATGCAAAACTTTGGGTGCTTCCTGCTCAAATCATTTTATTTAAATATTTTCTGACAAGGTGTGTGTGTGTGTGTGTGTGTGTGTGTGTGTGTGTGTGTGTGTGTGTTTGTGTGTGTGTGTGAGTGTGTATGTTGAAGGAATCAGCAGCATGTATTTGCTTGTATTGTGCTGGTACACTTAGAGAGTATGATGCAATATGGAATACATGGATCCCAGCAATTGCCCAGTTCATAAACTTAACTAACTCCTACATCTACCCTTGGCCTCAGAGTAATTGGGTGTCTTTATGAACTGGTAATAGACAAGAGAGGAGAACTTCATAAAGAAGTCCATAAAGAAGACTCAGGGCCTCCATACTCCTCGGTTCAACACTCACTGCAACACGATGCAGGGTGTGTTTTAGACCATACATGGTTACTAAACACAACTACTAAACATGGAGATTAATTGCTAAGTTCAATTAGATGTGTTGGAACAGGAAAACTGTGTTGAGCTCCTGGACTGGAACCGGACATCCCTGATGTATATCTTGTTAGTGAGTGAAAGCACTGCTTTCAAGCAGCATTAATATACCTCTCTGCTGTTGAGCTTCTGTCTGTATTGGGAGCCGGCCATCCCTGACATATTCTAATCCAAATGAGTTGGCAACTCAGAGCTCTTGGACAGATTCACACATTTTAGCTTATAGTTTCAGTGGAAGTGCATTGTATTTTGGCAATATGGCGCAACAGTGAGGATTACAGTACTTCATGCTTATTGAAGAAATTATTGGTCCCTCAATCTTTGAGAATTCTGCCAAAAACTGAGACCTGAGAATCAATCAGTCAATGCGATCGAATGCTTTTGCCCTGTTTATTTGAGTTTTATGCAAAGTACAGAAATTGGTATGACCATTATTTTAATGTCAGTGTGCATAAATGTTTCATTTGCATTGACCCAGACCAAGGCCAAACAAATAATGTTAAGTTTTTTTTCAAATTTATTTGGGCATTCATTTGTTATATACTGAGCATGGTGGTGCTGTAGAACATATTGGCATTTATGTTAATGCATTTTTTACAGTAGATGGATGCAGTGCTACATCCATCTACTGTAAAAAATGCATATTCACATTTTCTTGCATTTATATTCTCCCCTTGAGATCCATGTGTGCTGTTTATGTGAATTCATGTATCAGAAAGGTCATAATCCTCTTTTTCTAGCAGAGTAAAAGTAAAAAGTTTTTTTTTTTTAATTTCTGTGCTGTTATGATTGGGTGCCAGATAGTATTTCACATTCAAAAAGCATTGATACTGTTGCCTGGATATTTGTGGTTGGTGGACTATTCTCTGGCCAGCGGTGACACTGAGGTGTTTACAAACTCCAGCAGCACACATGCATAAAGTTCCACGACCACGTGTGGCCACAGGCTGTCACCGGATGAAAATCATGTCTGAGCAGCCCTAGGCCCCCTGTGAGCTCTCCAAGGTGCTGAATCACCACCATGCAGCCCATTTCAGCACCTACCCGGCACATGCCGACAGGGACGAGCAAACCATCCATGGCTGGCGACCACTGATGAGCCACAGCTGAAGCTAGCAGACAGCATGAAAGCAGCACACCAATGCTCTCTCGGGGAGCAGTCTCAGTCACCCCAACAGCCTCACAGGATCTGAGCCTTCAGCTACTCCCATACCATTTTTCCACCTGTAGTGGAGACATTTTTCCCTATTTTTTTAAATAATCATTCCTAATTTATCTGGACTCTTTGTAACTGTGTTCAGAGACATTGGCCTTTACATTGGTGTAGAATGAGGGTATGAACACACCTACTCAGAGGCCAAGAATCTTATAAAAAGAAAAAATAAAATTAAAATTAAAATTCCATCTCTTTTTTTCCCCTACTTGCATAGTCAGGAAAACCCTCAGCATGATAAGCCATTTGCTTCTTCATTCAGGGCAGTGGAAAATTTGCTCCAACATATCCTGCAACGACAGGAACACACGCATGAGCTGGCTTGCTCTTTGAAGCTTGTCACCAAGGATCTCATAGCCATGCATGACATCGCAGCTACCCAGCCTCTCCCTGACCCCAAGAAAGCCACCAGCACCTTCTCACAAAACTCTCTGCAGACAGTGACATTAAGGCCTTTTTCCCTTCCTGTGAGATCATAATCGATCGGAAGCTGTGTAAAACTAGGAATGGACACAGATCCTGACCCCGTATTTGTCAGGAGAAGCGTGGCCTACTACTCCTTTCCGGTGATGATGCTGAGGAGTATGACAGGCTGAAGATGGAACTCCTAGCCAGAGTGGGGCCCCTGCAGTTGTGGGAGAATTTCATTGCTCTAACAAGGTGCTGGCTACATCCTGAAAAAACAGCCAAAGGACAAATGACAGAAAGACCTTCCAAGACCTGCCCCCTCCCCCCCATGGCATGGGAAAATCTTCTTCCAAACACATGCAGCAGTGCATTTAAAAGCTCAAAACCTCATAAAAAGCACATGGGAGAGGACCAAAGAGCATATCAAAGGGTCTGCAATTGCCTTGCTTGGCCAGGTGAACTCCAGTTGAGGTATCATGTCCTGTCCTAGTCACTTTCACAAACTGCAAGATCCTTGCCAGTTGGCACAGTCCCTACATTATTACAGTGTGAGTAGGTGCTGTCAATAACCCATGCTGTCAGCTTTCACAGAGCTCAAACCACCAGTTTGGAAATGACTAAAACTCATGCAACTGACACATCAGTAGACTGATATCTTCTCCACAGACCCCCGGAACACCGATGTCATCCAACTTGACATCAAAATGCCCCAGGGGTTGTCATTTGGCTGCTGCCCTATCACATCCTTATGGTCTGTCACTACGCTCTGGAGGAGGTGGAAAAATGCTGAAAATGGGCATAATCAAAGTATTGGATAATGGTAGGATAGATGATAGTGATAGGATAATAGTTCAGCTCCATTGTGCTAATGCTAAAATCAGATGGCAGTTGGTTGTTCAGTAATGATTTCAGAAAACTCATTCAAGCCTCAACATTTGACTCCTACCCCTCTTCCTTTCATCAATGACCTTGTTGATAATCTGGGAGAGGATCATTTCAGAGCCAGGTGGGACCTTACCAAGGCCAGTGTTATTCACCCCTGAAACCAAATACAAGACCACCTGTTTCAGCTCTAGTGGACACTAGCATTACAGGGTTCATTCTTATGGCTTACATGGAGACCTGGATTGGATCACTGTTATCCTAATACAGAATTTTCAGGATTACCAAATCCGGTTTACTAGTGCTTTAAATGGAACACACCGTGTAGCCTACAGGCTATGTAAAGAACAACAGGCAGACCAAAAATACCAGTTGCCAAATAGCTATCATGTGTTTTAATTGGAAGAAACAGAACACACCACAATAAACAAACATTTTCCATTTCATTTTTAAGCAACCAGATTCCATTTCAATCTTACAAGAATGAATGAATTAGAGGCTGAAACAAAAATAATAATTTCCCCACATATGCACTGTGGTTATTTTTTAATTATTTTAATCAAAAAAATGAAATAAGGAACATTTACAGTTCTTTATTGGTACAGAGACCAGCTCTTTTAAACTTTGCGTTTAGGTGTCTTAGGATTTCCATTATGACTTTAGTTTGTTGTAGTTGGGTAAGGAGGATTTGTTCCTTTGCCAGATGAATCTGCAGTTCTGCTCTTTTAGTTTCTTGTTTAAGAAGCGACTCATAGGCGTCACCATCCAGGTTTGGAGAATGCTTACAACTTGACTGAGATTGAGGACAAATATTCTGAGCAGGCAGGCTTCAACTCTGCACATTGCAAAACAAGATGCGCAATTGAGCGCTTAAATGGAGTCCTGAAGAGGAGCTTTGCATGCCTTAACTACTTGCGGGTGGAACCCAAGGTGGCATGCAATATAATACTAGCCTGTATTGTCTTGCATAACATTGCCACCAGGCGTAATGTTCCTCTTGATGACGTATATGATAGACCTGAGTCTGATGAAGAGCAACCAGAGCAACCTCCAATGTTCGCTCCAAATGAGGGCCAGACTGGACGCGTGATCAGGGATGCAATTGTGAGAAATTACTTCTGACTGATGAATTGAGCAATAGTAATTTTGATTTTCATTCAAATGCAATGGACATTACAACTTTTTGAGCTTTGAGATTTTTTTTGAGTACGGATATCTCACAGGGATTTTTTCTCTTGACTAGACCAAAAGGCTTCATGTCTTTTTTCCTAATTTATTTTCATTGCCACTGTCCTAGTTCAACAATTGTACAAAATATAAATAAATCACATAGCTGTTTTTGTAAATTTTCAGGTTTTATTTAATTTTGTGCCAGAAATCCACACAGAATCCACCTTTGTGTTGGGATTAGGATTGTCCTGATTTTTGGGATCAAATGTATCCAAAGTCAAACAAAAACATTTGAACAACAAAGTGAAGGTTTGATCCAGATTAAAACTGATATCGGATTAGGTGATCTGACCTGATTTCAGAACCCTTCTTTTCCCAAGATTCAATCCATTCTGTTATCCAAAATCCCTTAGGATTACTTTTGAACAACTGGGCCCTGGAGACCACGTCAGAAGAATGCTGCTGCTTCTACGGATAATGTGACTGTCCACTGTCCAGTTCTGGGCAGTGCACACATTTCATCTGGAAAGTGTTCTGAATACCATTTGAGGGGCTAGACTCACTTCCAGTCATACCAAATGCCACCGAGCTCTGTCTGAAGCCCAGTACTTTGGACTGGTCCACTCACAAGAAAGGAAACATGACAAAAATCCAGGCACATTCCTTCTTTGGGTTGACATGATGTTCTAGGCATTTCCCCCCTATTTCTCCATTGTAGATTTCCCCTCAGATCGAGTCTGAAAAGGACTACCAGAAAAAGTACAAAAGACCACTGCCAGACAGAACACATTTTACTTGCTGATAGAACTCCTCTCATCTACCTCTGTTGTCCGCAAGCATCATTTCCAAAGGTCCTTCCTTGTCTAAGTGGGTGCCTCCAGTACTGGACTCAAGGTCGTCCTCTCTCAGGATTTTAACAGGAAGAAGCTTAGCACTGTTGAAAAAAAAATGTATGCCAGAGTAGAGAGGGATATCTTGTATCCATCAAGTGGGTAGTAGATAATCTTAAATTTTATTTCATTGGTCATACGTTTGTTCTAATCATTCTTCCTTACAGTGGATGGCAGAAGTTATTCGCTAGTTTGTCTCATTGCAGGATTATAATTGTTTTGGTGTGCAGAATGCTAATGCAGATTGTCTTTCTTGACTGCCTGCCCACTGCTGTAGCACACTCCAGTTGCTTGGGTCAAGACAGGGGAGTGTGGATTGTGGCAACAGGCTCCAGTGTCAATGGAGAAAAATAATGTCTGAGCCACCCAGTCCTCCTGTGCACTTTTACAGAAACACCAACCTGCAGCTGATTTCAGCACTTTTTGTTGTGGACCTACTCAGCGCATGCCCTGAGAGATGAACCAAGAAAACCACCCACAGCTGGTGACCACTGGTGAGCCACAGCTGAAAGCCAGTAGACAGAAGCATAAAACCAACACACTCTCTCTCACTGTCTCTCTTTCTCTCTGTCTCTCTCTGTCTCTCTCTGTCTCTCTCTCTCTCTCTCTCTCTCTCTCTCTCTCTCTCTCT
>JBBIGA010000106.1:14594748-14612445 GCA_037576975.1 Alestes dentex | reverse complement strand
CTCTCTCTCTCTCTCTCTCTCTCTCTCTCTCTCTCTCTCTCGCTCTTTCTCTCTCTCGCTTTCTCTCTCTCTCTCTTTCTCTCTCTCTCTCTCTCTCTCTCTCTCTCTCTCTCTCTCTCTCTCTCTCTCTCCACAGAGTATTAAATGGACTTTGAGCCAGAAATAGACAATCTACCACCCAGACCTGGGCTGAGCTACATTTCCTCTTGCCTTCTTTGTCTAGTCCATAAGTCTCACAGGAACGGAGCCTTTTGCAACTCCTTTACCCCATAATTTTCATTTTTTCATCATTCATATGAGACATCTTCCCCCCCCTTTTCACTCCTCTGTTCAGTCCAGTGTAAATAAACATTCCTAATTTCCTTGGACTCTTGGCCTCTGTCTGAGTGTGTTCAGCTCAGTGAAACTGGTCTTGTTACACATGTCTGTGTCACTGCTGTGCTAAGAATAATCCACTTTCCAAATGATACCAGCTCACTGTTGGTCCTGTGGCGGTCCGGACCATTGATGAATGGATACAGAGAACCAGATGGACAGGTTTGTAATTGTAAACTCTGAAGTGCATCTATAGGGTACATGGAGCTGATAAAATGGGCAGTAGGTGTCGGTAGGTATACCTGACATGGGTAAGCAGTGTAAACAGCTGTAGGCCGATTAGGAAGATATACTGTATGTATTTGCCTCATTTTGTGATATGACAAAAAAACAATGAGTTGAAAACTGACTAATGTTGCAGATTAGATTTTAGATAGAGACGGAATGGGACAAGCCCTTTAAACCTTTTTAAAGAACAGATGTCGCACAGCCAAATTTATTTGGCATCCATAACTTACCTTTAGATCTCAGTGTACTTTTGTGTGCAAAATAGATGTAATTCACAGTCTGGATTTGGTCAGCACCCAAGCAGCTCAGAGAGGATCACAGTGGAGATATGCTGTTTGGTGAATGACAGATAGCTACCAAACAGCTAATTAGCTGTGCACCTGGTCTCCTGCATTCAAAGGGAATGCTGACATCCTATTAATTATAGCCCTGATCCTGAACTGATGAGGACATCAATACATTTGCTGCAGTTTTAACCATACATCCTGCAGAGGATTGCTCAGGTTCAGTTTCTGCGCAGGGAACACTTTCATGGCAATTTACATAGACAACTCATTGATTATAGGCTGGTAGAATCAGTGAATGCACTGATGGCCTGATGTAGGAAAAGGAACACATCAGAAGCCCACTCCTGTGTTTATCAGCCTGTAAACCTGCTTTATTCCAGGGTCTGGTGGTTTCTCTCTTTCTGTATTTCTGGGCTTGTAACTGTAGAGCTTTTTTTTCACAACCTCCATAATGGGTATGAAGACAATAAAAGTTTCATCAACTTCCATCACTGTAAATTCAATAGAGTAAGTTATTGATCATTTTTGTTTTCGCTTTCGGTTATGATGCCATTACATTTGAAAGGGCAGAAAATAGAAATACGCTTGATCCAACGGGCATGCTGAGAGTACTTGAAATAAGCCCCTGCGCTGTGAAATGCCATTCAACTCTGTTGCAGGCTGCAGTTCAGACACTTAAAAGTGGAATAAGATCAGCAATTAATCATTATACAGGCTGGTGAAGCTTTATAATGTGTTTTGAGCTAACAGGACAACCAGGTCCTAATAGCTTATTCTTACACGTGACAGGTTGAAAAGTCAGCTGCAGTAAGGCATTATTATGGAGCAGCGAGTGGGGGTGGCAATGACTCATCATGATGAAGCCGAGAGTTACTGGTCCTATTTCTAGTTTGGGCAGTATGGATGTTGACCCTCTGCACCGCCGCTGTTGTCCTTTTGAACAAAGCACTTAACCCTGAGCTGCTTCAGCAAACCTGTCTCCTCTGTTTTGCTGGAAACCAGCTGCAACTAGTCAGTGGCCCTGCCATGCATTCAGAAAGGTTAAAAAAGTTGCAGACATGTGGGGAATGGGCAGCCACTGCCACATCAATGGCAGCAAGAGAATTTTCTATGTGCAGTAATAGAGATCATAGTCCAGTCTAGGTTGTCATCATAGTAAAGTCTGCCCAGTAGTTAACAACATATTTTTCACAGTGTGTACACCATGTTATACCAAAGTTTATTCAAGAATTGGTATAACTCTGGCATGATCTACTAACATGATCTACCTTCTTAATGATGCAAGCAAATTCAGAGATGTCTTTTGCGCATGTAAGCCACTACCACTAAAGGACAGTAACTAACATGATACAAATTTCATTCTTGTGTGTATTTCCCCGCATCATAAAGATCATACTCACTCAGTGATGAATTTGGTTTTAAAAAAAAAAGAGCTAACATAGAGGAAAACATCAGAAGAAAACTGCATGAAGAACTAAAGAACTTAAGAAAATTCAAATCATTTATTTATGTCACATCTTTTCCAACACATGGCCTTCGATATCCTTTAATTTATATATGATGTGCTGTTTTTGTTTTAGCAAGGTAAAACCAAAACTGTGACTATCAAAACTTTGTAAAACTATCGTAACTTTGAACCATGTTTTTGTGTGTGTTGCCATCTATGCAGCGATTATTTCGGAATCTCACACAAGATATATGCATCTACTGTTTCAAACACAAACGAGTACTTTTTAAATGCCATATGTGTAAAACCATCGTCTGAAACACCAAACCAGTCTAGAAATAAGCATAAAAGTGATATAATTCGTTTTGATAAGTGCAGTTAGATAGTGCACTCATCTAACAGCACTAACCGTCTCTTCTCAGATTAGAGCAGTCAAAGGTGCTCCGCATGAGTGCAACTTTAATCCTCTTAATAAACAGCAGGTCAAGAGAAACATAATTACACACTTCTAAATGTGCTTTAAATGTCCAAATTCTGTAAAAAAAAATGTTGGATGTGCTGACACATTCCACGAGGCACGCATGACTGATTAGTTTGATTTAGTAATGAATGGACTGGAATAATAATGCAGGCTCACTCACCAATGTTCTGTTTCCAATCTTGATTTAGAAAAATGGATTCCTTTACAAAGTTTGACCACAGTAAGGTCAGCATATTTATTCAGACTGAATTTAATTCTACGCTCCACCAACCAGAGTGCTGTCATTTGTATCCATTGCCCCAATTTTTTTCTTTTATTATATCTAATCGTGAACTGATCATGTTAACTAATCAATTAGCAACAGCACATCTATGGTCAGAGACTGAGAACGTCTCATTGGGTATTAAAAGCAAAGGTTTTTTGCTTGTTTGTTTGGTTCTTTTTCTAATTGTTACATTCAGCTGAAGTGTGACAACAAACAACTGAAATGTAAAAAAAAAAAAAACTGAAGAAACACTCACCAAATATGCAGGCTAAATAACAGTTGGTGGCAGCCAACCCAGAATGACCAGTGTTTTGTTGTTTTGCAATAACAGTTGAATGTTCCCTTTTCTGCTTCTCTTTTTTCTCTGTATGTTTACAGATCAAAACAGAGAAATTCTTCAGAAATAGAGAATCAGTGTTTGTCTTTTGTTGACTGCATGGTAAGGGCTGAGCTCTGCAGCTTAGAAGGTTATATGCTGAGTGGTTTTGCAGTGCAGCAGTCATCCACCTGGGTCCTATGGTTTGATCTTCCTCATTCATCTAAATTCACATGCCACTAGACAGCTGTTGGGTCCATACATCATTGACAATCAGAGACAAACTCCCCCTGGCTTTGAACTGGAGCCCAGCTTTTGAGCCATGGCCTGACATCTCTGGGCCTGGCTACTCAAAAACCTCACTGGATGAAGATCATTATGCTACATGACACTAACTGTTTCACAGGGCTCTGTGGATAAAATATTTATCTAGCGTTATGATAACCTTTGATCTTTGTGTTGTCATTCAATTGGGGAGCAAGGCCTTTTCAGAGTTTATAGCATGCATAAGTTTTAATAAGTAATTAAGAATTTTTAGCAAGTGCCACTTGTTATTCTAAGCAATTTGGAACCATTTCTGTTAACCCATAAGTTGTACACAAAATGTATGAAGGAGCTTGTGTTTTTCAAATAATTACAGACAAATAATGAGTGAATGAATGAATGAATGAATGAATGAATTAATTAATTAATGATTTAGAAGTTGTTTTTTTAGAATTAATTTTGCGATCCTGTCAAACTACACTGTTCAGTGATACAGCCAGTAAGGTCAGCTCTGTATGAATCAGCACTATCATCCTTGTGTGAGATGGATCACATGTTCATTGTGAGAGATGGATGGCAGAGTCCAAGTCTCTACTTTATATGTTGCACACCAGCCAGCTGGGGATCTGCATGGTCCTATAGCCTGTCTGAGTGCTTAGCATTCTCCTCAGAGTGTGTTAGCATGTTGGTAGGGCTGCATGGTTTGTATTTTAATAAGCTGCAGTAGCAGAATGCAGTCATTGCGATGAGAAATGGAAGAGCTTATATGGGAGACAGCTATGACTGCACCAAGCTGATTTATGTTATCCTATAGTGCCCTTACATGACATCATATTATTTGAGCAATTGTCCTGGCATGGTCAGTGAAAGTTGGGGTCTATCGTGTGGGACCTTGGCTCATCAGGAGTCCGAGCAGGGAGTATAATTGTGTGCAGTCTCATGGGGTGGGTAGGATGGCATAGTTCCTCCTCTCTGTCCATGCAGGGTGTTCCTAGCCAGTCAAGGATATCTCTTATCTCATGCAAACAGATCTGCACACTGAACGCTCTCTTCTTTTCAGCTACCTACAACAATACACACTTACCAGAAACAAATAGATTAATGTCATAAACTACTTCTCTTTCTGTGCCAAAATTAGCAACCATTAGGCTTGCAATATATAGCAACACCTCGACTCACCAACTAATGTTAAGCAAAGGTCATGGCCCACCTAGTTCACTGAAATAGTACATTATGCCTTTCAGCATTCCTTTTTTTTTTCAGCAGGCCTTTACAAAGGAAATACTGCAGTGCTGTTAGTTCAGGAATTAATATTTTATAGTACTGTATTTGTTTTGCCCTCTGGAGTGTTTGTCCTGGGATTTAGAAATGCCGCCTGCCCAAATCTAACACAGCACTTCAGGCAAATATCAAAAAAATTATAAAACAACATAAATATACAGCCTACACTCTTTCAAATATAACGCTGCAGACTTGTAATTCACCAAGGAACATTTAATGCCAAAGTAAATACATGAAATATCCAAACATGCAAACAACGTTTTTCCTTTCAGCAAAAACTCTTTAGAACCAAGATGCTAGTGATTACAGGGTGAAGGAATAGATCAGCAAAAGTCCCAATGTTCTTTTAGGACACCGTATGATTTACTGTGTATTATAATAATAAACAAGGTGTCAATGTGTTGTTGAACATTGCGAGTAGCCACTTTAGAAATAGAAAACCTTTTCACAATCCACTTGAAGAACATGAGTGCTGATCTAGGATCAGTGTTTGGGGCAACAAGGCATTTGATCCAAGGTCAGTCATCTCCAGCTCTGGTGCCCTGGCTGTCCTTAGCAGTCTTTTTTTCCCCCCCAGTGCTAAACATGTCTTGCCTAATTGACGATGTCTGGTGTGAAAAGGAAAATGTGTTATATTTGTATGTATGATGTTTTTTTCTAAACTTTTTTTTCAATGCCGTTTAACCAATGAAATGCTTTAAATATGAAAATGTGTTAACAAAAATGGTTTTAATGTAATAAATGTCAGAAGGTAAACACACTACAACTGTTCAGTGTTTAGAGTTGCTACCGAAGCCTTTTAATTTCATGATGTCATTTATGTTTTTAGACACAGACACTTCTTTGTGGTATGGAAATGAGGACCAGTGCATGGACTAGTCAAATGGTTATCTTTGAGCTCTTGAACTGTAAGGAATGTTTCATATATGGAAAGAATACATGTTGCCTCCATATTGTAGTAAATAAAAAACAGCAATGAACAGCCAATGTGTAGGAAGGGACTTACCATAATTACTTTCAGCTATGGCCTACAATTTTTCTCTGCATGTTACGGTCAGCATGTTGCATGTTGCATGTGTAGATTTTATTTTCTGCCCCAAGCTGTTTGAACTGCAGCCATGACAACAAAGCTATGACTGGCGAGGCTGATTTTTAATGCATCTGTACAATGTAGAAAATCCAGCTGGCTCCAATGTTTAAAACCTGGTAGGTTTTTTTTGGTTATTGTTAAATGTGATTATATTTTTGTAATGTGATTTTGAACCGTTTCTACTGGTCAGTTTATTATAGCATAACAGAGCCTCTGGACCACTTCACTCTTCCCTCACTCACTTGTGAAGAATAAAGTGAGTGAGTCTTCATTTGGCCATAACACCGTTTTCCACATCTCTGTAGACCAGTGTGTTTATGGTTTCTACACCACTGAACTCTCAGATGTGTTTTTGTCTTTATAATGAGAGGTTTCTCCATCGCCACACAGTTATAACATCCCTCTCTGTGTAGTTGTGCATGGACTGTTCCAGATTATTTTTTTATGTTGCATTCAAATTCAGAGACTTTAATATGGAGTTGGTCCCCCTTTGCAGCTACAACAGCTTCTACTCTTCTTGGAAGGCTTTCTACAAGACTTTGGAGTGTTTCTGTGGGAATTTGTGAGGTCAGGCATTGATGTTGGGCAAGAAGTCCTGGCTCACAATCTCCGTTCCAGTTCATCCCAAAGGTGTTGGATGGGGTTGAGGTCAGGGCTCTGTGCAGGTCAGCCAAGTTCTTCAATGCCGAACTCATCCAACCATGTCTTTATGGAGCTTGCTTTGTGCACTGGAGGACTGTCATGCTGGAATAGAAAAGGTTCTTCCTCAAACTGTGTCCACAAAGCATGGCATTTTGCAAAATGTCTTGTTATGCTGAAGAATTGGTATAGCCCTTTGCTGGAAGTAAGGGGTCTAGCCAAACCCTGAAAATCAGATCTGTCCCAATACTTTTGTCCATAGAGTGTAGTTGTCTCTCTGGTATACCTTACAAAATACACTAATGCGTTGTCACTGAATGTACACTTTCAGCCACAATTTCATACTGGAATCCCTGGATGTAGTTGCTGTAGTTGCTGTTCTTATTGAAGCACAAGCCAATTGAGCTGTCTTTGTAACTGAACATCCTGTGATTCTTGCTCCACAAATGAACCCTCATTCAAAGTCACTTAGCACTTTTCCTCTTGCCATCTTGATCCATAATTGAAGTCAACTAGGGCATCTCAGAATTTTTATACACACCACGGAGCAAAGTAGTACACATATGTCTCTACACTCTTTTATTCAGGTTTTCCTTTTCTGTTTCACTCATCTGTATGTTATACGGCCAGTGCCGGGACAGAATGAAAGGGGGCAGGCATTTGAAATTCTGATGGGGAGCTGTGATGATTTGAGTGTAACCTACTTGGCAATTACCCAAGTGACCTCAGAGAAATCAGTCTGAAGGGTGCTGCAGCAGTGGTGTGCCAGAACATTCTTACATAGGCATATAACATAAGTTACACGAAGAGCATATGATTACAAAACTCCATTCCCCGGGCTACTGTTTCTCTCTAGCAAGCTTTCGAGCGTGACATGTCAGTGGCAAGGATAATCTATGACACTAAACCTAATGAGTTAACAAAGAAAGACTTTCCTAATTGTTTCCTTAGAAACTTAGAAAACTAATTTAGCCACATTCATTGGATTTTGATGGGTGACGTGGTCTGCCACAGTGTTTAATTCAGACCCAACACATTACTCTTGCCTTTGATGCCTCTTTCTGCACTTTTGAAGTGCCAGGCCTGGAGCATCAATAAATATATATATACACCCCAAAAATTCCTGTTCAACAATCTGCATATGTCACAGGCCCCAGAATGCACTGATATAATATTCACCAATCACCTGTAATATTTAAACCTCTGACAGGTGAAGTGAATAAACCTGATTATCTTGTTACAGTGGCGCCTGTAAAGGGGTGGGATGTATGGAGCCCAGTCTCACAAGTTTTCGTAAAGCCATCACAATATACAATTGAATAGATTGTATACACTTTAGGCCTTTTTTTGGTGCTAGGACAACACTTCACTACCCTATGTGTTTTATTGCACACTGCGTAACATCGCCAGTATCAGTGCTAACTGGTGACTGAGGGACAGTAGGAGAGAAATAGCGAGTTGATTCCTTATCGTTTTTGTTTGCAAAGCGGTTGAAACAGGTTGAAAGACCGTGAGACGGGGAAAGTCCCTAACCCTAACAGTCACCCTAACCCTAACCCTAACCCTAACTCTAACAGTCACCCTAACCTTAACCCTAAACCTAACCCTAACTCCAACGTCAACCCTAACTCTAACAGCCACCAGTTGTGGTGTTACGCACTGCACATTAAAATACTAAAGCATGATCACAGCACATTTTTGAATAGATTTTATGTTGTGATGGCTGCATGAAAAGTCGTGAGATTGGGTTGATATATGGCAGCAAGTGAACAGTCAGTTCTTGAAGCTGAAGTGTTGGAAGCTAAAATGGGCAAGGGTTAGTATTTGAGCTACTTTGAGAGGGGCCAGATTGTTATGGCTAGAAGAATGGCTGAGAGCATTTCCAAAATGGCAGGTCCTATGGAGCGTTCGTACCTTCCAACCATGGTCAAACAAAGGACAAGCAGTCAACTGACAACAGGGTCTTTGGCACTCAAGACTTATTCATGCGAAATGGGAGCAAAGGCTAGCCCATCTGGTCTAGCCGATCCCATAGAAGAGATACTGAATACTGGTTATGATAGAAATGTGTCAGAACACATACTGCATCACAGCTTGCTGCATGTGGGGCTGTCTTGCGGCAGAGCAGTGGGAATGTCCATGCTGACCCCGTCCACTATCGAAAATGTCTACAGTGGGAATGTTAGCATCAAAATTGGATCATGGAGTGGTGGAAGAAGGTGGCTAGGTCTGATGAATAGCATTTTGTTTTACATCATATGGATAGTCCTGCTGGGAAAGCTTGGATCATGGCATACATGTTACTTTGACACATACCATCTATCTGGACAATGTTGCAGACTAACTACACCCTTACTGTATTTCCCAGTGGCAGTGGTGTCCTTCAGGGGGATAATGTGCTCTGGCAAAAGTGCAAAAATTGTTCAGAAATGATTTGAGGAACATGACAAGAAGTTCACAATGTGCTGACTCAATCCAATCAAACATCTATGGGACGTGCTGAACAAAGGAGTCCAATGCATGAAGGCCCCACCTTACAAGACTTGAAGGATCAGCTGCTAACATCGTGGTGCCAGATACCACAGCACACCAAGGAGAATCCATGCCTTGATGGGTCAGGGGTATTTGGTTTTAATGTTATGGCTGATCTGCATACATCACTCACCCCCCAGTAAGCCAGTCCATTTCAGATGAACATAAAACAGACACTGAGCATTATATCCTGTCCCAGATCTAATAAAAAAGTTGATGACAATGAAAAATAGACTTTCAACATTTTAACATTGTCTTTAAAAAGAGCTAGCTGCGTTCATTGATCCATTTGTCACTGATGTTAATGTTAAATGGTGCATACAAGTGAGAAACAAGTACACCAGTGGCATAAAATCTCCAAAATTGAGGCATAGCAATTACTGACTTGGCAGAATTCAAAGCATGCAGTTTAGCCAGGACTACCACTGATCATTGCACTTTGCCAAAAATGCTGACTGGAGTGGATATGGAGGCAAGGATTATAGCATCATTTTTCTTCCTCTGTCACACACACACACTGTAGGATGTATGTGTGTTTGGGAGCTGCTTTTGGAATATAATACTCTGGATCATTTAAAATAGAAAAGCTCTGTTTCCTATTGATGTCTTTATAAAGCGTTCAGCAGCCTGTCATGTATTTGTTAAAGGTTTTCAGAGTGTAATTGGGAGCTTGTATGTCATGCAATATTAAAGGTTATTTAGAAACCCATTTTCTGTTAATACGCTCATGACGAGGTACTGGATTAGCCTGAGTAAAATTTGAGAGATGAAAATAAAAACAAAAGTATGTGGACATCACGACATTTGTGTGTTTGGCTAAGACTGCATAAAATGAATCATACAGTCATACAGTGTCCAGTTACTGGCTTGACATAAGCGATTTTAAGCGTGAGTCTGTCATGGAATGTTAACTTCCAAATAGACCGTTTCTGTTAGAGCTGCCCTGGTTAACTGTAAGTTAAAGGTTTAGGAGCTATAACAGCTCGACTATGCACATAGTTCTGGAAAGAGATTAAAAAAGCACATTCTCCATGGAGAGATTAGTTCCTAAATGCATTACCTTACACTTACATGAAATTTCTTTCTGTTTCAATGATATACAGTGCTGGGAACGGACTTGCATATGTACAGAGCATTGTTCTTCTCATGTCCACACATTTTTGGATGTGCATTACATAGTCAATGTTGGAATTATAAAAGAAACATTGTTTTCTAAAAGTTTGTGTTAATATAATATCATTTTCATGTTTCCATGGTGACTAAACTCTAAAATACATGTGAAACCACACCTACATTTTCACATGCTTCTCTAATTTTGGGACAATATTATGCACTGATGCGTAAATGTCTATGGTTAATATAATTTAAGTGCTGCTGCGTGGCAATATTGAAATTTTACATGAATAATTCATAAAGATGTGAAGAAGATAAAAATGATTTATCTCAATAATGATTTAATACTCTATAATAACCCTGAGAGTCATATTGAAGCAGCAGACTTGTCCTCTCACCCTTTATCTAAATAAAATCTGACTCAGTGATTTTATAATACACATACTATGAGTTTTCATTATGATAAGGACAGATTGCCATACACGGCAAAATGCCACAATAAACGGCAGTCCAAATGAAGTCTTTGTTTCTGTGTTGCACAAACTCAGACTTCAACAGAAGTCATAGTAATATTCACGTTAAAACAGAAAACTTTGAATTTTCCCTCACTGTGCCACGGGTTTCTTGCCACGGCATCACACAGATCCACAAAGGCAGGAATGAACATTATTGCAAGTTCAATGGAAGATATTAATGGACCTCCCTCAGTGTGCAGTGTGCACGTTATGACAGTTTTATGCTCTACACGCTTTGAGTGCGCTGTTTGGACTGTGGCTCCCTGCAATGCTTGCATGGCCAGAATTTTGCATAACTTCAGTTGCCTGTAGTCATTCCATCTGTTTCTGAAATGCAGCAACATGAACAAAGGCACACACACACAAACACACATACACACACACAGACGGACTCCTTCGTTTTCTTGTATTGATATACATGCACATATTGTAAAGCAGCATTTTGTAAAACACCATGATGCAGTTTAAAGAAAATATGCTGGGCAGATATGGAATAATGCTTTGCATTACACCACTGTTACTCTGTGAAGACCCACACACACACACACACACACACACACACACACATAACATAGACAAGTGTTTGAACAAGCTATACTATCTCATTCTCTTGTCTGTTCAAACACACTGAGAACATAGCAAGTACATCTGAAGTCCTAACATATGTTCTATTTAACAAAATGTGGGCTGCAACAGTGGAAAACAGGATGAGAAATAGAGAAATAGCTGGTTTGAAAAGTGCCATAAAAATTGTAACCACTTCTTGTAGTTACAATTTCAAACACACAAACAAATAGAAAGATACATTCATGAATATTAAAGCTAATCATTAGCATACAGGAACTGCAGTCCATTTTTTCTCTTAATATCAACAAATAAATAAATATATAAATACTTAAATGTCTACAACTTGTTTTGCCTTAACCGGAATTGCAATTAGAAATAAAACATTTCTTACAACACCGTCATTTTACACTCATTCCTTTTATAAAAATGCCAAACTTACAGTTGCTACCACATTTTTTTATGGACTGATATAACATATGTTTGATGAAAAGGTGCTTTTGTTTTTCAGAAAGAAAATAAATCTTCGTATTTTACCATATTTTCATTATTCTTTAACTTTCAAAAATGTCAGAGGTGCCATCTGTCAATACAGATCAAACGCAATGCAAGTAAAGTAACAAACTAGTTGTTGCATCACTTTTAAAGCGGAACAACAGTAATAACCATACCTAAAGATGAACTGAGAATCATGTAATTCTACAATTGCTGGCACTGAAGGATTCCATAAGGGGTCATGTGAGCATTTCAAACTTAGATGCTGGTAAAACATTTCCTTCATCTGTAATATCAGACTGGCATGGTAGCCTTGGCGGTGGTTTGAGGTATGATGGAAGGCCTCCGCTGCAGTCTGGGCTGTTTGTATAACATGTGCAATCTCCTCCCACCCATGGTGCTACTGGCACTCACTTTCATATCTGGGGGACACTTGCCTTTGAAAAAAACTTCTGAGAGGAACCCCTCTGCTCTCAGAGTCATGCATTTAGTCCAGAAGCCAGTTACTCTCGTTTGACACGCAGAATTGCACAGAAACTCCTTGAAATATTATGCTGTGGAAAAGTTGTTTTGCTATCAGTTACCACTAAGTGATGATGCTCATGGACTAGAAAGATGCAGCAAGTCTAGCCACCATAAACTATAGCAATTCAAAGATATGGAATAGTGTGTTTTTACATTTCTCCAGATTCAAATGCACCTTACAGACTTTTAGACTCCTGTGATACAGATGTGTTTTGAAGAAATGAGTGCAATTTGAATCAACTGCCAAGTCCCAAATTGTTTTTTAACACATTTTGGGAAGTTGGACAACCTTAATGGAAAATTTGCAAAAATCTTGTTCACCTAAATTAGTAATTTAGTAGGGATCTCAGTTTAGAGTTGCGTTCCAAATTAAAATGTACTGTGTTGTTGTAGCTAATAAAAATGCGGCATGTAAATGAATGTGCAATACAAATGAACAATGGAAACGCTTGATTCCATGGCAGACATAACTACAACCAAATATCTTATCTTACATGCATTCAAAAAGTAATCTAAAATTAACTACACATTTCCTATGTACTTTATTATATTTTATATCCATGTATAATAGTAAAGTGTCAGAACACAGGCCTCCTGATCTCTTCAATAGCGCTCTCCTCTTCCTCCTCAGAGACTCCAGCAGGCTATGTACAGGCTCCTCTCTCCATCACCTCAAAATAAGAAAGATAAGAATTAATAATACATAATAATAGTAAATAACAAAAAATGTGAGTGTAATGCAATGATTTTAAGAAATCACCCATGTAGTCATTACATTACTTTAAATCACCATATTTGACTGTAGAATACAGTCACAAAATACTCTAAGTACATGAGGCATTTGGGCAAAAGTGGTATTTTGAATGGGATTTTGCCAATGTAAAGCTTCTGCACCTTCACAATATTTAAAAAAGAATACATATGTTGGTGGAGCAGGGGTGGGCCTATTGGTGAACAAATCAGTCTCTGCAAATGACTCACTATAAAACTGAGGCGACTTACAAAACACAAAGGTCACTGGGGAGTTCCTAACACTGCGTGTAGAAAGGAGCAATAGGCTGACCTTGTATGGCCTGCTAGTTCCAGCCTCGCTTGGAGAGTGTCCTTGACTTTTGGCGGAAAGACAGCATGGGCGAGTGGTCCTCAGGGCATTTTTGTGGATTAGATTAGAACTGTGTGGAATTGGTAAAGCCACCTGGGCAACAAGCTTTCAACTACAATCCAATGACTAGTTCAGTTTGAAAGGTTTCGTGATGTATTTTCCTCTCTCTCTCTCTCTCTCACACACACACACACAACACACACACACACACACACACACACACACACCCACACACAACACACACACACACACACACAGCACATATAGACACACAGACACACACAGAATTGCTAATATATAATAGATTAACAGTGTTTCGTCAGATTAGTCAGCTAAAAAAAACTGTCTCTCTGAAAATATCTGAGCAAGTGGACTTTTCCAGTTTCTTTCCACGCTGGAATAAGGTGTGCAGCGGTCAGCCTTTGTATAGAGGGTTCAGGGGTCTGTGGAGCCCTGTGGCAGTCTATAGGCAGTGACAGAGTCTGGCTGTACTGAGCACTAACTCCTGTGGAAACATTACGCCTCCCTTGGCAGTGGGTCTCTGGAGGACAGGTGCAGGAGCTGGTGCCAGCGAGTGTTTTAAGTTGCTCTTTGTAGAAGAGGAAGAAGAGGGATGTTCTTTGCTCTCCCTCTGTATGGGCAACTGGATCTGCAAGAAGCTCAAGAAATGACTCTGCACTTCAAGTAATGAAGTTAAAGGTGCAGGTAACATCGTTGAGAACATATTTCATCTTTTGGGAGAAAATGAACAATATCTAGCACTGGACAATCTAGTCATCTCCAGGCACCTCACTTGTTATTGTTTTATATTGTTAGCACAGTAATTGCCAGTGTCATAAAACTTCATATGACTGAAATTGCAACTTTACAAAGGAAGAAAAAAAAACAATCTTCGATGAAAATGAAGGTAACAGTATTTCTTTCTAAGTGACTTTGGACTATTTCAATTGGTTCATTTGTAATGAAATGGTTCATTTGTAATGAAATGGTGTTATAAAACCATAAAAATAACAGAAAATGCAAAATTACAAAGGTTCTGATAGCAGCAGTATAAAAGTATATCAGTGGAACCACAATAACATTTCTGTGTCAGTACCAACAGATTTTTGCTTCTCCCATTTAACTTACCAATATGCCTGGGTAGCTGGGTCATGAATGGTTTTAGCAGAATATATATATATATATATACACACACACACACACATTAGTATTGCAGCAAGGAATGGTCTGTAAACTTCTAGAGTCTGTCAGTGTGGGGAAATAAATCAGATTTTTTTTTTGTGAAACATTAAAAAAATTAAGGCACTAAAAACTCACAACTGAAGTCAGGCATACATGCTTATGTACTATAAAATCTAAACTTTGACAAATACACACCATTTGTACTGGGTTCAAAGCACTATATAAGAAAGCATAATGCGTATCAACATCACACGGGCAGAAACGGCATGCTTACACCTTTAATATTATCACAGTGGCAACACAGACATGGCCTCATGCCACCATCGCTTGTCACTCAGTAATAATATTTACTATTTTCATAACTAGTTTTGCCAGCTGATACTTTTTAAAATTATCGTACATTTGGTATTAAATTAAATCAAGGACCATCAAGGTCATAAAGACCAAACAAGTTAACACACATTCAGCACAATCTGATGTTGGCATGGGTGAACATGTGCTTAGTGTATGGTTTTTAAGAGGGGGTGTTATGAAAATAGTACTGTGAGATAAGCAGTTCAGAAAATCTTAAACTGAAAACAGTTAAAACACTTATTTTAAACATTTTATCCCACAAAACAAAAACCTGTCAGCATGAATGTAATTTCTACCATACATTCGTCCTTGTGACCAAATGGGGAATTATGTGGAAATTAAATTTCTCCAATATTTTGTGGAAAATTGCAAGGTAGCTTGACATATTACGTTTTATTTTTAAAGTTAAATATGATGCATGTCAAATATGCACGCATCATAATTAACTTTAAAAAAAACAAACAAAAAAAAAAACATCTCTCATCTTACAAACTTCCATGAAGGTACATCATGTTTGGAAATGGCATGCAATAAAAACTATAATCGACTTGAACAATATTTACCTTGATTTTTCTTCAACTGCAAATTGAGTATGTGCTCTAGTATCCGTGTTCAATTCCATAGCAAGGTTTTAAACAATATCCCACACAGACTTTTCCCCAGACAGTGCTGGGGTGGAAATGACAGCAATACTGTGAGACAGCTATAGGTTTAAGTTCAGCATGAATGTGATCCTTCAAATATCAAATGGCATTCCTGCTGTTTTTAAGACGTTTCTGACCTACTGTGAGGCTGTGAGGCGTGTTAGTCTGCGATGGACCTCTGTGCACAAATATATACACTCACACACACTGAAAAAAATCCATTAAAAATTATAGTCTAGAAAAAATCTCTCCTCTTACAAACTTCATTGAAAATGCAGCATCTCCAAACCGGACATGTTCTTCACTGTCACTGTCCATTTGCAAAGCAATCTCTTAAACAACCTCCCATACAGACTTCTTACCAGACACTACAGGGGTTGAAATGACAGTGATTCTGTGAGACAGTGATATTTTGTGTAAAAACTAATGGCGACAACTTTCTAACACACTAAGATGTTTTTGATATTTTTGAGTACTGGTACTTCATTCAGTCACATTAAAAGACAAATAATCTCATCAACTTTTCGTGGTTGAATGTTAGAAGTCTGGGTGTGGGACAAAGGCAAAACAGTGATGTTAATGACTAATAATTACGCTGAAAAGGAAGAAAAGTCATAATGGCCATTATGGATGGTTAACAGTATATAGGATGGTTCAATTGTGTACATTAAAAGACAGAAATGTATATTTTCCTTGGCAGTAAAGGGTTTAAAATTCCCTAGAACTCCCTGTTTGTGTGCACTTAATCACACAATGTATTAGCCCACTCCCATCAATTGTTTTGGCAGGTTGAGAAATGAAAATAATATTTCTGTCAATAACTCATGTAATCCAAAGCTTAGTTCAAGTTCAGCATGAGTGAGATCAGTCAAATATCTATCAGCATTCCAGAAGTTCTTAAAAGGTTTCTCTCATACTGTGAGGCTGTGAGGTGTGTTAACTGATGAAGGACCTCTGGGCACAAATATACACACTCACACACACTCAAATAATCCATTACAATTATGTTCAAGAAACTACAGGAAAAAACATAATCAAATGTTTTAAAACCGCATTTGTTGACAAAATGAAATAAAAAAAAGGCCAGATCAGCATCATCTGACATCTTTCTGCAGATCACCACTCAAATCCCGTTAGATTTTACAAAACATATCTTATTGAGGAGAATCAAATTTGCTTCATTTACCTTAGATGCAATGTCTACCTAAGAAGATCAATTACTCAAACCAACATCCTTCACACCAGGGTAAATGGAGACGTGCTTGCTTTAGAGATAATAAACAGCCCATTAGCTGCACCTGCCTATTTTTTCCACTCTGCACAGCTGAACATACTCTACCTGTGTGTTTCCCGCCTCGCCACTCGTCTATTCTAAATCGAAAACAAGGTAGTGAGGTGTCAAAATCTCTCCCAGTCTAAAGGGCACTGACTAACAGTCACCTTCACAAACATAATTATAACTGTTATATGTTTCCTGTTAAACACATAACAGAACACATTGCAATTGCAAAGTGCACATTACCAAGCCAGTGCTAAAACACTGAATTAGACACTGTAGTTTTATTAATCAGGTTCATAGCATAACTGGAACATTTAGGCAAGAACTACCTTACATCTTAATGCTACAAGCCAATAAATATGTACACTCAAAAATAAAGTGGTTTAACAGTCATTATAATTTAAATGGTTGTTGGCTTGGTTGTTTGGTTCTAAGGAAATATAACTTGGATTGCTATCATGAGAAATGACATTTTAACGAGTAAAATCAGAACATCTGGCAACAGCCAACCAAAGACATTTTTGGTTAAATATGAGTGAGGACAAAACCCACTGTTGTAACATCACTTTATGTTAGTTTGGCTGACCCCATGTGTCTAAAGCACCTTCATTTATATATTCAGATATATTCAAATGTTATGCAAACTACCATGATATATTAAGCTTTCAGTGTAGTCCACCTAAACCATAGCATACAAAGCCTGCAGATTCTTTGTATTT
>JBBIGA010000106.1:14563283-14586446 GCA_037576975.1 Alestes dentex | reverse complement strand
TGTGTGTGTGGACCCCCTGAAATAGCAGTGGCCACCCCCTGGCCACCCCATGTAAAAAATTCTAGCTCCGCCACTGGCGGTACTGCATAATGTAATAAAACTGAGGGCTTTCAGACAGTTGTGGGTGCACCTTGGAGCACACAGAATTGAATTGTGCACTAGAAATACTGAGTGTAGGAAAAACTGAACAAGTACAGTAATCAACTGTATTTACAAATCCAGCACTGCACAAGTATGCTATTGTAATTTTAAAACAGAGTACTGTAATGATGACCATTTGACACTAAAATAAAAGTGGTTTAAATGAACAACAGTTACCTCCATCCAGAACCTTTTAGTGGATAAAAACCTTCCCGCATATGAGATGTGCCAGTAGGAAGAACCAAAGATTCTTCACATAATGTACAGTCCCACACCGACTAATGTAATTCCCCTACAACTGTATATTAAAGCAAATAACACTTTAGCACATCCATTCGTCCATCCATCCTTTTAGTACCCTTTATTTTTAACAGTATGCAAGTTTTTGTACTGAACACAAAACAATTATGCATGCAGTACTTGTTTACTGCTAACTTGTACATGCAGTACGACACATGAGGTCACATGGGAGGCGAGCCTTTGGCTCCGCTTCGACATATTCACGAGGCACTGAAACGCCAGCCAAGCTCTCAGTCTAAAATGGAGATTTTATTACAGCAGATTTCCCATAAAGCAGCAGCAGCGGTCGTGTCTTAGCCTGGGCTGCTCATTAGAGTGGCATAAAGCAGCTTGACACACACAGGATGCCAATCCATCACACACAAGCTGCTCTCGATGGGGGCCAACCTCAGGAGAGGCAGGCTGCAATGACTAGAGGGAGAAAAAAAAAGTCCTCTGCAAACTAAGCTGTCTTCTGGTGAGCTGCGATGCCAACACCCCGAGGTACCAGCAGAGCAGCTCCATCAGGCTAGCTGGCTAACATGTTTCAGATAGCGTGAGCAAGGCAAGGAGCAGCGGCTCCTGAGAAGAATTTCTCTCTCTCTCTCTCTCTCTCTCTCTCTCTCTCTCTCTCTCTCTCTCTCTCTCATTTCATATTTTCGTTAACCACTGTTTACGGTCCAGCTTTCAACATACATACGGAATATACCGCACCATTCATTTGCCAGTCCTGACTGCGGTACTCATGTTTAATTAAACCTCCCAACACTAAAAAAAAAGTGTCATTTAATTGCCAATTATAAAGCACAGTGTTATTCACAAGAGGAAAACATGGCAGTAACAGTGTTCCTGAAAATTAATTTGTCAAGAAGAAACCAGAAATCCATGTGTTGGCTGAGCAGAGCTGACCAAACATCACGACATATGTGTCACACTGAAAAGCAAATCAGCAAGAAGGATAAAAAAACAATACAGTTTAATTTCTCCATTCAGCTTTGGAGAATTGCAATGTGTTCTGGCTTGACAGAGAGGGATAACTTCACCGTCCAGTCATTCATTGCCAGTGTCAGGGGTAATGTTGAATCACCAGTTGTGTTGAATCACACAGAATTCATTTATAGTTATCACATAGCACAAATGAAACATTTGTGGTTAATCAAGTGCCAGAAGCAAAGACAATGTTGTGATATAAGAGGGCCCTAATGCTGATATAAAAGAATAATGTTGGAAACAACTGAAGAATGATAGGACAAATTTGAAGGTGAGGTCATGGATTAAGTGACATAGGAATGAATAAAACATGGATTTTTTTCTTCTGAAATACTTGATGCATAATCATGTGAATCGAATTTCCCTGTGGACTCTTGCTTTATATATTGGAGCAAAAAGTATGAATTGCTGTAAGACTTATTATTATTATAATTAATTATTATTATTATTATTTGATAAGTATATTATTTGTGTAATGTTTTAAGTGTAGTACTCATTTAGTCTATTTATACTTGATGATGAGCACTGCAGTCCAAACATTCAGTTTCTTGGAAAAGCCAGAGTTGCACCATAATATTTTGCATATTGTGGCCGTGCAAAAAAACAATTGTCTCTAAAATGTTAATTTAAAGGAGAAGGCCAAAATGGTATTTCCTTCTAATGTTAATGCTCATCGCTAGATAGAGATACAAAATATTGATGGCTAACACTGTGCCTCAATATATGCATGAGTCACCTCATTTGACTTTTCTCAGTTTGTTTGTTTTTGTTTGTTTTTTTCTTTTAAGTTTTAACAAAGTTTAGCAGTTTAAACGTTTCTTACCTTGGGTGCAGGAGGGGTTGAGCAAATGATGAATGTGAGCCAGAGGCAGTGGGACTTGTGAATTCAGGATTAAGGCACTCACAGCTGTACCATGCTCCCTGGAAAGCTGCATCACTCACTAAAACAAAGAGCATCTTTTTCGCCTTGGGACTCCACATGTTCTTATATTAATAAATGTCCTTCATTATTTTCCATGCTGGTGTCTGCTTAACCTCTGCCTGTGATGATCAATCCTCTGGCAAAATAAACATTGTGGGAGAACATTGTCAGTAGTCTGCTAAGTGCTACCACTTAGACAATATTCAGAGGAAAAAAAAAAGTTCTTTACCCTTCAGGTAAAGAAGTAAAAAAAAAAACAAAAACAATAACAACAACTGTGGTGTCAGTACAAATGATGAGCAATACAGGTAGACTAATAGTGGCGATAATCCATATCTCAAGCTCAGATCATCGCCAAAAATGCCTGTGCTGAATATTTGCAGAGCAGATAGGCTGACTTACCCACAGCTTGACGATGAGCCGTGGGCTAACATATTCAGCGGCGGTCTTGTTTATTGTCATTTAAAGCCATGAATAAATTCTTGGTAAACAGCACTGTGTGCAAACAAGATTGCTTTTGACTTAGCATATGTCGCTTTGCACCTGAAAACAGACACCTAGACATCAATCAAAGCCTCTGCCTATTTTTGTTAAATATACTTTTTTTCCCCCCACTCTTCCCATTTCCTCTTTTCTTGTCTTCCAAATGACGTGACAGCACCTCGGGGAGCGTGGCTCAAAGAGGGTTTGAGGAAGCATAATGTGATCAATCTCCTAAGAATGCAGAACTGAGCAGCCTCGTTTCATCCTGCTCATTTCTTGCTGGCTTCTAGTGCTCTGCTGGCGTTATCAAAGCATCTCAGTTATTGTTCTGTCTTGCCCTTGTACACATGCACGTATATCTGTATGATTTATTGATAACAATTATAATGCTAATTGGATATCTATTTCTATTTCTACTTTTTTCCCTGCCATTGTTAAGCCATAGATGAATCTCCTAACATCTAATCAGAATGCAGCAATGTGTGGATCAGGGTAGCACGCTTTCATTTATCCAAAAGCAGCATTGTTTTGTTTTCCGATCTTACATTCATTATATTAATCCCATTACATTTGAACAATTGCAACACAAAACTGATATTAAGAAATTAAATTTAAAAAAAGGATTAAAAAAAAAAATAAATCGATTTATTTTGCCCACACTACAAGCAAAAAAAAAAAAAGACTATTCACACAGAGAGAACAAAAAAAAAAACCCATCTTACATTTGATAATGTGCTGATTTTCAGTCTGTACTGACATCCGACTTTTATGTATATTAGATTCCTTCAGTAGGACAGACCTTAATGAGAAGATAGTAGAGATATTTCAGTCCAAAGCACTGCTGATTGATGTAGTTGCAGCCAGCTAATTAACATAAGCTAATGGTTCAAAATATCTCATTTTTTCTGGGAAGAGGGACATCCTGCAGTGAGTGAGTAGCCTTGGGTGAGGATTCAGGTCTCGGCGGAGGATAAAAGTGATGGGGACCAATTGAAATGCAGGAGCAGAGATGGCAGTGAGCTGAGGGGGTGGGGGTCCTTCCTCCTCTTCTTTCATATCCTCTGTTCCAGTGCTACACTGCTTTGATTGGCATTTGTTAATTTTCTGCTGTGAACAACAACAGAGGACAGAGACTTTAGCAGCAATGCCACTTGGTGACGTGGACAGTGGGTAATGAGGGCTTATGATCCAAACAAACTCAGTGCACCCCAGAGAAATATCTTCATTATTATGCCTTGCCATGGAATTAGAGTGATAATTTCTTCCTAAAAAGCAGAATGCAGGTTTTGGCTTGGAAAGACAGACCGACAGACAAATAATAAAACAAAAAAATAAAACAAACAAACAAGTCATGGCAACTTACCAGAAGATGGAAAAAGCATTCTGCAATGTAATACATGGTAATGTTCAAAACTATATTCTAAGTAATGTTTTACAGTTCCTATATCTGTTATATTTCATGTGTATTTAAAAAAATATATTTTTAATGGACAAAATATCCAGTCCAGCAGAATTGAAGTGTTGTTTTTTTTTTTTGTTTGTTTTTTTTTTTAAACAATTTTAGAGAAAGTATGCTTACTCCTGAATGTCATGTTGTCTCTGCATCATTCTGGATGGCATGGCAAGAAGGTCCTGGGTTTAGTTCTCAACTAGGGACCCCCAGTGAGTGGAGTTTGTACAGTATGAGTTTCTGGGTGCTTCCTCCGACAATCCAAAGATCTTTGAACTGGAGATGCTAGACTGTCCCTAGGTATGAGTGTGTGTGTGTGTGTGTGAATGTGTGTTTGTGTGTCTGTCCATCCTGTCCAGGGTGTCTGTTTTGTCCAGGGTATTTCTCTGCCTTTCTCCCTATGATTGCTGAGATAGGCTTCAGTGCGCCCCCATGCAACCCTGGTTAGGCATAAGCAGCTCAGATACTAAGTGAATGAATAAAATGTTCTGGGACAAGCAGTTTGTAGCACTGCAGCCTTGTGACACTGAACATATGGCAAGATTAGCAATGTGAAAAGCACACACTCATAGCATCATGACCACTGCTTGAAATAAACTAGTTACTGTTGAAGTCCATGCCTATAAAAACCAGGTGAGCAACTGGCTGGTGAACATCACTGATTGCTCCTACCATACCGTTTTTAACTGTTTTTACATCCTGGTAAATAAATTCTGCCCTTACTACAGTAGGCTGAATGAGCTAGCAAAATGGCACTTCTATAGTAGAAGACCTCGAGTTCAAACCTTAAGAAGTAAAGAATGAAATGCGAAAACGTTTCTTGTTGAAAGCAAATGTGTCGGTTATAACATTTGGCATTGCTGTGTAAGGGCATTATTCAATGATTTTATAACTGTATCCGACTGCCAGTATAAACAAAAGGCAAACATCAGAACACACGCATTCAAGCATCCCAGCAACAGATATTGTTCTAACTGTCATGTTGGGTGAGGGGTGGACACACTAACAGGAGACAGCGTTAGAAGTGAAATAAAGTTTTAAAAAATAAAATTAAAGTTTAAGGTGCCATGCCGGCTTCACAAAACACAGCAGAGCTTCACACAATAGATACACAGCTGAACCCAGAGGACCTTCACTCTGGTGGGCACGTTCAGGATACAAATACAACACAAAGTTCTGGAGGACCTTCACTCTGAACAAAACTTAAAGGGGACATTTTATGCAAAATTCACTTTTTGAAATAGGGTCTCTACTGCACTTTTTGCAGTAGAGACCCTATTTCCATTTGGGTCTCTACTGCTCCTATAAACACTCCAAGCACGTAAAAAAAAAAAAAAAAAAACATTTTGAAAGATTTTGGTGTCAAGAATCATATGCTTTTATGAGCCCAGATTTGTAAGATTAAACGGCTCATTTTGAAAGGGACTGAAACTGTCAAGAATAGAGCTGGTGATATCTCTTTATGTGAGAGTGATTTTGTGCAAAGAACTTCATGAACATTTTGTATAGCCCATAGACCTATTATAACATGAGTATAAAGTGAGTTTTGCATAATATGTCTCCTTTAAACAAAACACTGGAAGGGACAACTCTCTCTTGAAGTTTTAGCACCAGTACAACTACGTGGGGCTCTCAGAATGCGAAAACGCTCCCAGCCAATCACACAACACAGACAATCAGCTCAATAACAAGCAGTACTTAAATCAAATACAAGACAGGTGGACATGTCGTTAGGTACCTAGTAACACAGCTAAGGAGCTAACGAAGCCCCACTACTCTCACCTGGATTGCCTGGGCACCAGACGACCACACGCACAACAAACCGTGACATCATACACATGTGCCCAGGGCTGTGTACCACCTAGTACTCAGGTGACAGACTTCGTTGGGAGTGTGACTGAGACGGACCAGACATGACACTGATATTGCTTGTTTTTGGATATTTAACACATTATTTGCCAACACTTCGCCAGAAGTTCTGTCCTTAAGTCATTTAGAGCAGTATAGTGACATGCCAGAGTAATATGCCAGTGTAAAGGTCAGTAAAAAAAAAATTGATGAAAATATTCACTGAGTCTGTTGGCAGAGATTCACAGAGACATCACTGCCTGGTCATTACAGAATCAGCATCACACAAACCTCCAGCCAAACCCTCCAAATCCACTCTAAAGCTGGCTAACACCTGTATAAGATTCCTCCCCTGGTAGACTTGGCTCTCAGCTGGAGAAATGCACATTAAAAAGGCGACTCTTTCAACCTTCCAAAAATCATTCTGCACTTCACTTGCATTTCGATGATGCTGAATTAAAATGGCATTTATTTATGCTTGTTTTCAAGGTCAGTGTGTGTGGAATGGGATTTCTTACTAATGTTTAACAAAGGCCTTAACTGCTTTGAGGTGCAACCAGAATTTCATGAATAGCACAGCAAACAAAGAACAACACAAATTGTAAAGTGCTTAGTGCAATTAACCAAATTATTTACTTTTGGTGACATTTTGTATTTTGGAATTGTACGCATCTCTGTGAAAATCCATTACCAAATGACCTAAACGCTGAAAAATTAAATACTCATGTCACTAAACAATGTGTTTACAGTTAAAAACTGAGATCCATTAAACCCTATTACTCTGAGCGAGAAACAAGTGGACCACAAACGGGTTCCAATTTATGTTTCTCAAACAGAGCAGAAAGGTCAAGCCCATACTCTGACGTTCTCCCCAATGAACAGTTTAAAAGCCAGTAAAATACTGGCAGTGGCTCAGATATTTTTGACCACTCTTTTACATCAAAGCTTGTTAAAACATTTTCTGTTATTGAAAAGCGAGTAAGAAGATGAACCCTGACTCCTACGGCAACTTTATTTACAAAAACCTGCTCCATAACAGCAGGAACACTCACCCTGGATGACACACTGATTTGCCTTTGGTTGCTGTTCAGAACAGCTTTTTGAATTTCCATGCAGCCCTTGACAAGTAATACAGTCACACTGAAACACAAGGTAAATGTAAATGGTTGTTTACTAAGAGCTGCCGCAAACAAATGGAAATGGCAGCTTTTTGTGTAGCCATCACAACCTTTTATTTTTCATTTCTTTTCTCTGAATCAGAGCTTGCATACGTTTATGCCTTTGGGACGTCTCTGACATTGACAATAAATTGTGAATTACATTTACTTTTTTCTTTCAATTCAGGAAAAAAAGTAGCTTTTTACTGGCCTGTTCATGGTTTGCAAAAAATATATCAGTCTTTCTTTAAACAAATACTTCATAATAATGCAGAGCTTTACATACCCTCAATAAACGTTCCTAAATAGTTGAGGTAAAACCTGATGAGGAAAAACCTTACAGCACTTCCAGATTTATGTAAGAATACTGTAATATTTGATTTATTTATAGACTTTTTAACTTATCTACAGGAATTGAGTTGGCAGACCATTTGCTTGCTTCTGCATTAATAATCTAGACTAAGTCTCAAAATATGCAAGAATGTCGGTCAATAGAATAAGATAATTTCTGTGGATATAACTATTTAAGTAAAACAAATCTAGATAGACACAATATGGACAAAATTATTCGGACACACCTGTTTTTCAGGGGTTGGGCTAGGCCCCTTACTTCCAGTGAAGAGCAGTCTTAATGCTTCAGCCTACCAAGACATTTTGGACAACGCCATGCTTCCAGAGTTTGGGGAAGAACCTTTTCTATTCCAGCATGACTTTGCCCCAGTGCACAAAATAAGGTCCATACACACATGTAGTGTTGTCCATGTAGTGTAAGTTAAATAGTCTTATGATTCTTTTAAAGCACCTTCATAATGATAAATATTACATGTATTGACCAGATTTACAATTCATGTTTGCGCTTGCTAAAATATCTGTTTTTACAATGTGTTTGGTAGGGAACCTGTTTATCCGCACGCTTATTTCTAGACGATCATCGTAGATGAACATAACTTGAAACATTTAGACATAAACCATTTGAGAACCACTGTGTTGTTATTCCAAAGACAGCTTTTTATCACCTTTGTTTAAGTGTCCGATCGAGCTTTCCAAAAATGTCTAAGCACAGAGAAGCATAAAACTGCTGAGCAAGTACTGCCTTTAATAGTCTCTTAGAGTTCGAATGACCTTAGTTTTGTGTAGCCAGTTCTCAATTAAGGTATTACTGATGATAGGGGAAGAACATGGGAGCCAAGGTAGAGATCATTTATAAAGCCTTTGAGAAACTTGGCTGTGTGAAGTTCTTTGCATAGTAGAGTAATCCAAGGGCAATTCAAGGCACATCCTACTCCAGCTTGTTTCGAGCAAAGCTGTCACTCTGGCACTTCATTTATAACACTGAATAGTGGGTTAGATACATAATTTATTTCATTTTCAGTGTCATACATTAGATACAAAGTCCGCTATACAGTGAGGTGATGCAATATGCAGTAATGCTGTAATCGATTTTAACGTACTGTCAAGACGCATACATAATAGAACACCTATTGGCTCATGAATGTTTATACATAATACATTAATGAGGACTTGTCTTCAGTTGTAAATAAGCATATGGTGTAAATTCACCTACATACTGTGTTTACTTTGATTATTTGTTTTTGTTGTAAGAATGACACCAGGGATATGACTAATTTGGAGAAAACTATCAAGTTTCAGTTTGTACAATATTTGAAATCAAAGCTCTTGGAAGTATCCACACCTTATCTGAATGCTACAGTTTCTCCTCCGATACTTCTCAGTGTTTAAAGGGATTGAATCTCTAGCCAGAATGAGAAATGTTACCAGTTCCATATCTGTTGTAAAAATGCTTATTCAGTGGTGCCTGACAAATCTAATCTAAGCAATCTTTAGATTTGTATTTTGCAGTCAGTTTAAAGAAAAGGAATTATGTATCTTTGGGCTAATTTGGGCTAAATACCTTGCTGTATGCTATGCTTAGTTTCATTTGTAGTTTAGTATAATAGAGTATTATGTATTGTGGGTGAACACAGATGAACGAAAACATTAAAATGATTTCAAATTCAAACCAACAAAGCCAAAGGATTCAGTGCTGAGCAACAGAATAATGCATAACACAGCGAATAGCCTATAGCTTCAGGCCCAAATGACCCTTTAAAAATCATTAGTGACCTGCTGGAATTTTTCTTATATAATAGTATTTGGATGGTCTACAGCAGGTGCTTTTCAGAAGCTTAAAGGGGAATTCCATAGATTTTTCTATCTTTTAGTCACTGAGGTGTAAACAAAGTCCTTCAGAGTGTTATGATTTAAAGTGGTTCACTGTAGATTTTTTTGTGGTGGTGGGTGTTTTGGATTAAAAAAAAATACATTTAAGCCAGAACCTTTTCCAAACTATTGTAAAATACTGTCTTGGCCAGAGATGACACATCATTTCATTTGACACTTTTCTGTGATGTAGCATTTCAGAGCCACAAAATGGTTCTGTTTCCTATCATCAGTGCTGTGAGCAGTTCTGACTCAGGAAGTTTCTTTTCAGTGGAGCGTTTCACATCAGGCTTCTCAGAATGACTTTGCTTATTTCTGAACCATTTAATTATTCAGGAATTCTGGAGTTCTGTACATGACACTTATGCTTCTCTTTTAAAATATATTTGTCCTAGAAAGACTAGAGAGCAAACCGGAAAAAAGAAAAATGCTTATGGAGTATATACATTGCATATATATACATTGCATATATATACATTGCGTGTGTGTGTGTGTGTTTGTGTGTGTTTGTGTAGATTACCCTCGTGCCGGCAAAAGAGCTCTGACCAGTCAAGGCAAGACCTCTTAAGGTGTACTGTGGTGTCTGGGACCAAGTAGCAGATCCTTTAAGTCCTGTAAGTTGTGAGCTGGGGCCTCTATGGATCAGACTACTTTGTCCAGCGCATCCCACAGATGCTCGATCGGATTGAGACCTGGGGAATTTGGAGGCCAAGTCAACACCTTGAACTCTTTGTTATGTTATGCTCCTAAAACCATTCCTGATTTTTTTTTTTGCAGTGTGGCAGAGCACATAATCCTGCAGCAAGAAGCCATTTCCACCCGAGAGTACCACTGGCATGAAGGGGCATGCTTGGTCTGCAATGTTTAGGTAGATGATATGAGTCAAAATAACATCTTCATAAATGCCAGGACCCAACATTTCCCAGCAGTACATTGTCTGAGCATCACACTGCCTCCGCCAGCTTGCATTCTTCCATAGTGCATTTCTTTCCATTACACCCAGCCGAACCAGGATGTATCGAACCAGGTTACCTTGTTCCATTGCTTCATGGTCCAGCTTTGATGCTCATATGTAAATAATAGGCACTTTTGGGAAGGACAGGGGTCAGATACACAGCCCCATAAGAGGAAGCTGTGATGCACTGTGTGTTCTGACACCTTTCTGTCAGGATCAGACAGGACAGGCTAGCTTTCGCTTCCCTTTCGGATCAGTGAGCCTTGGGAGCCCATGAACCTGCTGCTGGTTCACCAGTGGTCCTTTTTTTGGACATCCTTTGGTAGGTACTGCATACTGGGAACACCCCATACAAGATCTTTCAGTTTGGAGATGCTCTGACCCAGTTGCCTGGCCATCACAGTTTATGCTTGCCCATTTTTCCTGAACGACTGTTCACTTGTTGCCTAATATATTCCACTGCTTGACAGGTGCCACTGTAATGAGGTAATCAGTGCTATTTACATCCCTTTTAATGGTTTTAATGTTGTGGCTGATCTGTGAGTATAGGATATGTATATTTATCTGCATTTTCTGTAAGATAATATTTGAATAGCTAATTTGCTGAAAACATTACAAACACAAACACAATGTTTTCTGATGTCAAGAAGAAAAATACAGAAGATGCTACTTTATTGTTGAGAAATTCCTGCTTGGAGAAGTAATAGCAGTGGTACTTTTTATCTGTTTTCCTGCCTCTGAGCTCTCTATTCACATGTGTTTGACTACTGTGCTTGACTTTGTTGCTAGAATAGGTATCTGCATCAAACAATCTGTCATTTATAATTGAGCTTTACAGGAAGAAAAACTGCAAAAGCATTTTTCCAAGCTTACAATAAACAGTATCTGCTAGTGGTTTTTCTTATCTTCTAGAGTCATTTGTAACAAATGTAAGGCTGTGACTGAGCTAATGTTTACTAACATATTGCTTCAAATCATATTACTACTAAACTCTGCAAGCAGTATAGACCTTATCATTCATAAGCAGCAATATACTCCAGTTTCCTTGCACCCTGTGGCCAATAGCTGACGGATGGTCCTCAATAAAACGTGATTTTAAAATTACTAGTTTGATTGATTGTGTCTCGCACAAATCAATATTGTACATTCCACACTAAGAGGAAGATGCATACATTTTTAAGTTTCATTAGGTCCCAGCGATTACTGACATCTGTGCCAACATATTACGCAGGATATTTCCCAAAGAGCCCTATTTCTCTGCATCAGGAAATCTATGTGAAATGTAGTGGGTTGTCACATCTTCAGTCACAAGAGGAATAAATCAGGCACTGGACTACAACAGCTCCAATGAAGGCACTCTGACTTTTCATTACCGAGCTAGACAACCTAACAGGGAATAGCAGTGCACCTCTCCCAGCAAGAAGCTGAAAGAAACCAGATATGGTTGGTTCAATTAGGAATTAGTAGAGGCACAAACAGTATTACTGTCAGCCCAGTTCGAGCTCAGAGACTACTAACAAAGAGAGGGCAATGTACAATGTGCATTATATTATATTGTCATAACAGCTTCTCATATATCTTTAATAGTAACTTTATAGAGAAAGGGGAAAAAAATCATCCCAGACTTTGGACATTTAAAGTAAAGTGGTCACACATTAACACTGCACAGCACACAGTGGGAACAATGTGAAATTCTCATTCACCAAGTGAAGCAAGGGTTTGGCACCAATGATTGGCACCCAGTTTGTGGGGACGGTACCTTGCTCAAGAGTACCACACTGGTACCACTAGCAGTCCTGGGATTCGAACCCACCTTCTGATCACAGGGGTAACTCTCTAACCACTAGGTCGCCAGCTGCCCCAATTGCATGTAACAAGATTTTTCATTACAATGTAATTTTTTTGCGGGGGTGGGATTTTGGATCATTTATATTGCTTCATCCGTCACGTCACAAGATGTAAAGAGCAGCTGATGGTTTGTAAATCATGCAAAACCAACCGAACAAACAAACAGATATGTGTTCTGATATGACAATGGTCAGTTTCATGGATGTGGCAATGTTCAAGAACCTCTCATGTTACATTTACACAGATCGACTGACCAGTGAATCTTAAACTGCATACATAATAAGATGGTAGAAATCTTTTGTGTAGTTACTGGTGGTAAGATGTCTGAGGACCTCTTCTCTCTGCAGGTCCCCTGTTCTTTAGTATAATTAATGGAGATATGGCATGCAAGCAAAGTCAATTAAATGATTGTGTAATAGGGGGAGCTATCGGAGGCTGCTGTTTCCAAAATATCTCTGTTGCCTTGGCCAGTTGCTTGACCTTTAATTATCTTGTTTAAAAAAATAACAGCACTGATAAAGATAAATACCAGTGAACACACATTGTTATCTCTTTTCAATTACCCTAGTCATTTGATGAGTGGCTAAAGGAGAGGCAAGATATTTATTTGATTTCTCTGCTTCCTTTTCCCAATTCCGAAAGGTGGAAAATGACCATGAACAGTACATTTGAGTATATATACATGACAGAGACAAATCAAAAAGCAGTAGGAAAAAGTTACTTTCTGCTACTTCCCTGTAGGATTTCTAATAGCATGTTAGCTCTTACCTGGGGCACACGAACATTTTTGGCTGTTTTTAAGATTGTAAAAGACATGGATAGACTTTTAACAGACTTTAACAGGTTGCCACTATTAACATTCAAAGCTGTAACTTTACAGGAGAAGTCAAAAACCCTCTTTACTTCTAATGTAAGCCAATGTAAGGCAGTTCAAGCCAACAGTATTTCTGTTGGCTCATTTATCATAAAAGTTTCACACAATGTAAAAGGATACACATGTTGGAAAATATGCTAATATCTGTGCTAATATATTTTGTAGGGCTGGGCATGTTAATGCGTTATCGCATTTACGCATTATTTATTTAACACCGATAATTATTTTATTGTATGTTAATGCAGGTTTATTAAAAAATCCTTAACTGGAAAAAGTTTGTTGCTTTTTTGGGCTTGTGAGTGCACCGAGTTCGCGGGGGTCAGAAGTCCCATTTCTTTTGACCATTACACCAACAGGGACTTTAATGACACTACATTAAAAAACATAGACTTTAATATGAAGTTGGGTCCCTCTTTACAGCTATAACAGCTTACACTCTTCTTGGAAGGCTTTCCACAAGATTTCTGAGTGTTTCTGTGGGAATTTGTGCCCATTTATTCTGTAGAGCATTTATGAGGTTACACAGACTTTCATATGGAGTTGTTCCCCTTTACAGCTGCTATAATGGTTCTGCTCCCCATGCTTTGGACTCTGAGGGTAACTCGTTTTTCTATAACATGAATGCCCTGGCAGGGCCAAATCGCTTAGTTTTTATATTTGATTTGATTACATTCATGTTTAAGTTGAGATTTATTGGAAATATTTGAACTGCAGCTGTGTTTAAAGGGAACACTGTTGTTCAAAAACTCCTTATATGTTTAAATGTTTGCAAATCAAATGTGTGCAATACATTACTTTTGAATTAATTATTTAATTTTGCGTATAACAAGGCGATTAAACATTTGAAACGTTGCCCAGCATTAATATTTTGCCTGTAGTTTTCCATTGACCCATACAGCAAAAAATCCTGGCACAAGAGTACACTTGCTGTTTTCCATTTCTAAAAAGCTTACTCCTATTTTCCAAAAACCTTAACCCTAGTAAATTAATGTGTCATTTCCTAATTATGTTCGTGTCGTTTAAGGCCTCCTGTCCAGCTCCTGGAAGTCTGACCATTTGGAGAGCTCACTTGGCTGTATTTACATAGATGCAACAAATAATAAAAAAAATAATAAATTGGGGCAATAACATAAAATATCTCTGTAATACTTGCAGCGTTTAAAACTGGTAAGCAAGATAAATTATTTAAAGCATCAAATTACTTGTATTTTTTTTTTTTAGTTCCCACAATTCATTAGGCCTTCTCTGAAGGGATATAATATTCTTAACATGTGTTACAGTAATATAATGTTCTGACTGAGGACCATGCTGTGAGAGCTAAGTGTCAACTACTAACAGCTAATAATACTCTGGAAATGTTCTGTCCCCTCATTACAGCAATCACTGTGTTCATCTAGAAGGCTGAAATTAAGACTGCATGACATGGAAAGACTATCATATTGCAGTTGTATTGCTACATATTACATTGTCTGACGTGATTCAGAAGATGCTGCCACAGGCTGCAGCATGCAGTCTGTTTCTGCTCAACCCGGTCTCACGAGTTTTTGATATACAATCTCTTCAAAAACATGCTGCGATCACGCTTTAGGCTTTTTCTTCGTGTTAGGACAATGCTTCACTACCCTATGTATTTTAATGCACACTGCGCAACACCGCCAGTATCTGCGCTAACTGGTGACAGTAGGAGAGAAATTTGCCCACGTCTGCTTAAAATAGTTTTTCACCGTCTTTGCCTCCAGTTCATGCAAAGTTGTCTTCTTTTGTAGCCTATGAATGAAGGCTTGTGAAAATATACTACAAATTTCCCACTAAAAGTGTAATAATAATGAATTGATTCCTTATCGTTTTTGTTTGCAAAGCGTTTGAAACAGGTTGAAAGGCCGTGAGACGGGGAAACCCTGTATAACCCGAACCCTAACAGTCACCAGTTAGTGCTGATACTGGCTGATAGTGCTAGCCATTTTACAGCCACAGGTCATTTACTTTTGATCTGGGAAATGCTCTTGCAAAGAAATGCTAAAATAAGGCTTAACATATATTCCTGCTGTCTAGTTTATTTGTTTTCTCATGTTGCTAGATTGGGAATAAACAATGTTTGACTATCTGTCATCATTTTCCTTTTAGAAGAGACCAGTGTGTACAATTTGGAAATAGCAGCACTTAGGGGTCTCTAACAGGAAGTGTTTTCTCTGATCAAAATCATCTTATTCAAATCTTCTGTCATTGCAGTGCTCTTCCAGAGTTTAAATATGTCAAACTTAAAGTAAGGTATAACTTAAAAGCACCTAAATGGCTATTTTGCCCCAGATATGAAGGTGTTAATTGGCATCAAAAAACTTTGTGGAGTAATTGAACGAGAACTACTTATCTGGCAAGAAAAGGAATGTTGTTTGATGACTTTGGCTCAGTTTGGACTGAGTAGTTTGCAGTATGATCTTGAGAATCATTTGTTCAGGACTTAAGGCTTATTCCACTGCCAGGTGAAGGTGGAAGTATAACTTGAATCCTACCCACCACATGCATTGTATGTATCTTCAGCAAACAATTAGTTATAATCAAAATTAGTATTAAACATTTTTAATGGTACATTTGGATGCTCCTTGTGAATTTGGGGTTTCTATGTTGCCTCAGTTTGCCAACTGTAACAATAAAGGAAGTGCATTCTCAGAGACCATGATGTAACAATGACATACACCATAAGTGATGTGTTATGTCAAGACAAACTATGAGAAAATACAAATATGAATATTGGCTAGTGTCAAACTTGTCAGCATTCATTTTATTCTGCCATGACACCTTCCAATTTCAATCACTGCTCAGCCAGTTTATTTCTTCCAAGCAATCAGTTCTTGTTGTTTTGATTGCCACAGCATCTTCATTTCAGCTGAACATTTAAATTATGCAAAAGGTCTGGTGACAAAATTGGGACTTTTTTGTAAGTGATATGTGCCTTTGCCTTGATTGCTTTCTAAGTAAATATAAATGAGGCATAATGCAAGTGCATGATATCCCACAAAGGCTTGGATGCTGGAAGAAACTGCTATTTTAAAACAGTACACAAAGAGTCACCCTGAAATGAATTGTAAACACCAACCACTTTCATGCCAGACAAGAAAAACAAATGCAAAGTGCAAAGGCAATATCTGTGCTATCTTAATGCTAATGGTACCATTGACTATACAGCAGCACCTGTAGTACCTTTCCTTTAAAAATTGATGGCTTGAGTTCACAGACTTTGTTTGAACAATGTATTAGCTAATATATTAGATCCACAAATGGCACTAATTAAGCTTGGTTTGCTCTAGAGACACTGTAGCCACAAGTAAAATAATTAAATAAAGCAAACTTCAGGGTTACAGGCTAATGACCATGCATATGATCTGTTCGTTAGGCAAGAAATCTTTAAAGGTGAGTCGCATTGTTTGATCGTGTTGTTGTAGAGGCTAATGATCAGTCAAAAGTACATCAACCTCCTTTGAAGCACAGTCTGACAAGTTGCTTCTGAGTAAAAGATCTTTACATTAAGAATCAGCGGAACAAGTTTAAAGATTTGCTTCGTCTTGCTATGACTTTGATTTTCTCTCTCATTGGCGGACGTTTCACCTTTAATTTTGCTCCCTCCACTGATAGATCCTGGCATCAACAATAATCAGGCTGCCACTGCTGTCCTCAGATGCCAGGTTGTTGGATTTAATCACACAATTCAAGAGAGGCAATCGGGTACAACCAAATGAGCAAAGAGGCTGAGGAGAGCTAAGGCTGCCTGTTCCACTGACACTAAGGCATTACCGTCAAAATAAACATATCTAGAGTGGAATATTCCCTCTTTGGCGGTACAAGTATTCAGAAGGCTGAGCATCTGGGTCTGTGTTAATTAACTTGGCATTAGCCACGTTCGGTTTTGTTTAGCACCGGGCTCATGGGGCTGTTTTAGAACTGTTAATTTAAGCCTGAGGAACATGGGAATGCCTGTGTCTTATTTGAGCAGAATTACTGCCAGGCTTCCCTTGTGGGAGAGCCCTTCTTGAAATTGCACAGTAATTCAGCAGCGCTGTCAATCAGAGTTCCCTTAACATTCCCATATGCCATTGCAGTGACAGGAAAGGGGAATGACTGAGAGACGGAGAGGAAACAATGGTCATTGCATGCATTTCCCCTTGCAGCAGAACAGGTGTCCAATCTACTTTGCCTCGAAAATGAATCCAGGCAAACATGCAAAAAAAAAGAAAAAAAAGGAAAGTTTCATAATACTCTATTATGCAAACATAATCATAGGCACACCTAACAATGTTGCCAAAATGTATTGCAGCAATTTGGCAAAATTGAAATATCATTGCTGTCATAAAATCATATGTGTCCAAACTGGTGACTTTACATGAATGTTTATTCATGACAGGGATTTTTACCTGCACTAATGATTTGTTTGCAGTGGTGTCTGAGATATTATATATATATATATATATTATACTGTCCAGTCTCCTTTGTCAATGATACAAATGTCTTGTTTTTGTCAGTGATAAAATAGTGGTAAAATATGTTTTTGTCCTATAACCCCCCATGTGTCCACCAACATTATAAGTCAAACCTTTGTCTCAAAACTGCCAATGTCTCAGGCATCAGGCAGTGTATTCATAACCATTTTGTGCAATAACATTCCGTGCGGTAGCATTAGAGACAACAAACAATTTGGATGTCTGGTTTCTATTACCACCACTATGAACTATTCTGGCATTACGCTTGTCTGAAATGGTGCATTTCGTGTCAAACGAACCTGGTTGATTGGGTTTACACGTTCCCACACCTTGAAAAAAAATCTGAATTTTTGAAGAAAAAAAAATACCATTTACCTTTGAGTTTTAGTCACATATTGAGATGTAACAGTCCTAAAAACTATGTAAAAGTCATTAAATGTGTTCAAATAATATTTACAATAATAAAGAGTAAGTTAAATATGTTTTAATTGATTAAAATACTACAATAATGGTCATTTTCCATTCTTCTTAAAGACTCTTTTCCAGTGCCTTGAGTGATCATATAAGTTTTCTTTTCATTACTTACACAATGATAGCTTACACAACCCAGTATGAAAATTCAAAACATGACTCTTCAGTTTATTGACCTGTGGTGCATGGATCAGGATTTTTTCATGTTGTTGTGGTTGAATAATCTGTATGAAGAGGTTGGTGTAAAAAGCCAGAATCTATGACAGTCTGTTGTTTATTATGCTTACCTTGTCAGTGGTCTGTACACGCCTCCACAAGCCAACACCTAAAGTATGTTTTCCAGGTCCAGTTCCAAGATCTTTATAGGGCTGCACTCAAACATAGTTTCAGACGTAAACCGCTAACAGTTAAGTTGCTCTTAACACTACAGTGCATCTGGGGCACTCTTCCTGGAACGCTTGTAATCAGAGCCTATGCAATAATCTTCTGCATCACATTTTTATAAGGTCATCTCTTAAAATTCAGCAGCGGTCAATGGTGCTTTATAGCTTCAACAGCCAAAGGGCAGGGCTGTGGTAGTGGTAAGGTTAATAACTAACTATACTGCGCTAAAATGTGTAAATTTTGCAGTGTCCACCACATCCCCAGTAGCCTTCATATGGCTTGGGAGCACGGATGGGCCTGAAACAGGCTGTAAATTGAATTTTAATGGAGCAATATAATATGCTGACTCATGCACTTTTTTCCCCTCACCAGCTCTTCCCAACACTGTCACAAAGCAGTCAGTCTTATGACCCTGAATTATCCCTGTCATCTCGCTCCTCACAGATTTATCCAATCAGCCTCTGGAGTACACACAGAAGGCGCTGGATTTACGCATGCTGCTGCACGTGGGAGCAAATCCACAGAGTGTATGTCATTTGTACAGCTCTTAACAAATCTAATTTTGGTAATCTGGGCAATATCACATAAGCAGTACCATGTCTTTGGCAAAGATATGATTCTGCTGTGTAATTCTAGAACAAAAAAAAAAAGGTTAGGTTGTAAGTCAGTTGTCCAAACTATTGGTTTTCTTGTAGTGAGCTTAATCCAGTGGTCAGAATGAGACTGTTGTGCTTTTCTTGTTTTCAGGAAAGATGCACCCCTGTCCTAGAAGTCGTACATGCAGGGTTAGCTACATCTGTTCTGTCGAGATGATGACTTTGAAGGAAGTCCTGCCATGTACTTCTCAGCATTACATCATCATCCCCTCAGACAGCATTCTCTCTGTGGTGCAATAGGTCTAACCTTGATGTGAATTCACACATAGGGACACTTATAACTGGCTTTAGTGCCGAAGCTTCATCTACTATTTATAGAAATGGTGAACCTGATACCTGATACCAATATATCACACATTACGAAGAGATCTGATGTATAGCTCTGGCTGTGTGTGAAATGTTTTTTTTTTTAAAGGATGAACTGGTATTCAGGAATTGCTTTTAAACTGCAGGTGAAGAGAACTTTTATTTAGGTGACATGTGAAACTGTCAAAGGGGCTATAATAATCACTGTTAAACCTCATAATGAGTCTTTAGCTTTCTTCGGTCCACTTAGAAAACCTCTTGCGAGGCAAATCTGAATTGCCATTCTGTCACATTAATTGTTTGAACACCTGCATTGTGATGCTCTACAATGGCCTATTAATACAACCCAGTTATTATTAACAAAGTGAATAGTTAACCACGTGTGGTTTCATTTTTCTCCTACTGAAAAAAAAAAAATTCTGAATTTAAGGGATCATTCTGAATTCAGTGGGCTTCATTCAGCAGGGTGGTTTTTGGTCCTTTGGATGTAATGCAGTCACTATCAGTAGCAAAAGCTATTACTTCCTTTGGAGGCTAAATTTGATTCCTCTAAGGCACAATTCAAAGAAGCATCTTTTTGGAAGTTATCACTTCTGAGAATCCAGGAGAAATAATCACTACCTCACTGAACAAGAAAATTAATATTGCATCTACCTGTGTTGAAAAGCTCCTTATCACTTTCAATACATTGCGTTTTTAATGTCTTAGGGCATCCTACAGGTATAATAGAAATGTGTGTGTCTTTTTTATGTATATATAACAAGAAAGCCCCCCTAAAATGAAACGGATGACTCGTTTTTCTCAGCAAGGCAAAATTGATGGGAACACCTTGTAGCAATAAAATGAGTGTAGTCACATAAAAGGAGGGGAACTTCTCAAAATAGTGAAATAAAAAAGTTTTTGCTCAACAGCCTAGCGGAAAGATTGAGGTTTGTTAAGCTTTAATTGTAACTCACTCCTTGATAACGACTACAATGTGGATTTCATTTGAATGGTCTATCCACTACCAGATGAGGGTATCACAAAAGGAGATAGCATGCATTAATCCACACAATGTATTGTATGTTTCTCTTCGGCTCTGAGGGTACTGAATAAGCCTCCCAGTTTTAAATGTAAAACAGATCGTAACTGCTTTGCTGATGGTTTTCTGGAAAGCGATAAACCTGCACGGATAGAGCTGAGGCAAAACTGTGCTTAGTCCAACAGAGCTAAATTCATTTTGCCAGCTCACGGAATGGAGTTATCTGAATCAACTGTCCTATATTCACCAAGGGATATTGAGGAAAGGCAAGGTCAAATTACATGGGCTTTGGAAAGCATTAAACTTCTCTGGCAGAGAAAAGTTTTCCAACTCCAAAAGAGATAATCTCAGCCTCCTTGTGTACTCTGGAGAGACAGCAAAGCTGAATATGATCCATATTGCACATCAACTTTAAACAAACAAAAAATATATATATAATAATAATTATCCACCCAGGACAGATGTAATGTGATCAGAAGGTGTTCTGTGGTGGTAATCTCTGGTATGCTGATGAAATGAAATGAACTGAAAACCTTGGCAACGATTCAAAAACCTTTTGATCAGGACTCTTGTAGTTTCAATGTCACAACAGCGTCTGATCTTTTAGGTCTTCCTCCAACGGAATAGCACATTGACATGACTGATGTTGTGTTAGCCTAAGAGTGCTGGCATCAAAAGGGCTTGAATTGGATCTGAGACCACTTAACATGTCTATTTATCACACCCCCCGTACCATCTGTGGAGAAAAGCAAAGAATAAAGCACACCTCGACCATTTATCTCGAAGGTGCCACCTATTAAAGTGCTTGGGCTGAGAAGGATCAATCAATTTGCATTCACTTTGTCATCAAAGACAGAGAGATGTATATTGATTTGAGCGATTCTCTTTGGCCATGAAATCAAGAGCTGGCCTTGACATCCCCCTTTTTTTTTTAAACTAACACCCTGATGAACTGTTAATCATAGTCATTTTACATCCGAAGGTGATAGAAAGTGCTTTATTGTACATTGAACCAATTTTAAAGACTGTAACTATGCACTTGAGTCTCCTCAAGGCCTGACATTATTGCAGTGGTATAAAGCCCTAAACAGCCACCTCTTTTAAAGGCAGTATTCGATTAACAATTCATTTTTGTATTTATTGTAAAGCTGATGTACAACATATGTGAAATATGTATACTCAAACTCAGAGGCTGAAAAACTAAAGTGACAAATAGGGAGGTAAGTCGTGTGTAATTGTACAATCAAAATTACACTGGGGGCTCAGTGAATTATGAGTCCAGCACCACGGACAGTTCCTGATGTGCTGAGAGTCTAGAGCCGTTCCGCAATGGCTTCAGCCCATCTATCACGATCTGTTCTCTGATAACACGCGCACACACATACACGCAGCACAGATCGGTGTTCCTGCAAATCACCAGAAGACAAACAGCCTCTCTGTGCCAACCTCAGCGATGGATTTGTTCAGTGTGTGTCCATGGTTAAAGTGTAGTGCTCAAGTGAAGACCATTTTTGGCTTCTTTTTTTTTTTTTTACAAAATTTCTCATGCAGTCAATAATAATAATAATAATAATAAGAAGAAGAAGAAGAAGAAGAAGAAGAAGAAGAAGAAGAAGAAGAAGAAGAGGAAGAAGAAAAAGAACACCAACGCTACTGCACTTTTTACTTAACAACTAAATGTGTTGTATAGGCACACATATTTCTATTGTTACTTTTAAAGGGGACATATTATACCTCTTTTTAAACTAGTTATAATAGGTCTACTGACTAAAAAAAAAACATGTTCATGAAGTTCTTTGCACAAAATCACTGTCACATAAAGAGATTTCACCAGCTCTATTATTCACTGTTTAGTTCCTTTCAAAATGAGCCATTTAAGGGCTCTGTCGCTTTTATGCAAATAAGCTGTTGCTGGCCATGCCCCACCCATACCATGCTTACGCTGTGTGTTTACCACACGTGAAAATGGCAGAAAACAGAGACGCTGAGTCAGAAGCAGAGCGAGATGAACACAACACTTCAGGAGTGACTTGCCTTCGCCTGTAGCCGTAGCGCTCCGCGCCTTGGAAATACAAATACAAGAAGTGTAATTCTTCACAAAAAAAAAAAAGTAAAATAAAATTGTGGCTGAAATTCTGGCTTAGGTTATATTAGTTTATTAGAGCATTTTACATTACATAAAAGTTCATTACTTAACTATAATTTTCTGAGTGATTTTTTAAAAAGTTGTTCATTCAATTCTACATTTATTTTATTTTATTAAAATTAAGTAAATTGTTAATTACATTAACAATTACAAAATAAGGTATTTTTTCTGTTAAGTAAAACAGTACGTACGTTATGATGTTCAAAAGTTATTTCTAAGTAATATTTGAAATAATATTTCAAAGTAATATTTGCCAGAAATTCTTTTCTGAAAATGTAACCTGTTTAAATAAAATATCAGATTGTTCAAAAACCTAAACTTTACAGAAAGTACAGTGCTGCCAGATACAGTGTAGTAAAGATATAGTGGATTTCTGATGTTTTTTATTAGACGTTTTTGTGCTGCTTATAGTGTAGCTGATCATATAAATGGTAAGGTTGAAACAAATACAATGTAAGTGCTAGTGTGCATATTGTAATGTTAACTATTAATTTTCCAACAAAAGCATGTTAGTTTGATTAAATGTTAAGCTGAAAATGA
>JBBIGA010000106.1:14527909-14541345 GCA_037576975.1 Alestes dentex | reverse complement strand
TCTCTCTCTCTCTCTCTCTCTCTCTCTCTCTCTCTCTCTCTCTCTCTCTCTCTCTCTCTCTCTCTCTCTCTATCTGTAAACCGTGTTTCATCACTGTTATCTCTGGCACCATGTCTTTTGTTTTTTTTGTTTCCCATTTCCACATCACTAGCTTTAGAGGGTTACAAAAGACCCTTAGAGTGTCATACACAAACATGAGTGGCTAATGCTTCCTACTTTTCCTCAGTGGTCCTTTCACCGCCATCCAAATATGTGATGTAGCCAGAGATCAAAAGCCATGAAAGCCAAATAAATATCCCCTCTTAGTCCAGTGAATGTGCCGCACTATGCACCAGTGGAACCTTTTCCTTCAAATGGCTATCTACAGGTAAAGTGGCTCCCTAACAAGTCCTTAGATTAATGAATGACTCATGCATGAAGGCCCTACTGCAGCTATTGTAGCACATCAGAAATCCCAGGGCAAGTGAGTGATCGGTTGAACATGCAGCAGGCAGACAGGCCCGAGCATGAGAGAGGCTTTGTGCTGAGCAGCCATAGCCCATTATTTTATGATAATGAGAAAAACTGGCAGATCACTGAATCCATCCTGACTCTGGGCCTTATGTGAGACATACAAGAGAGAAGAGGGGCTTAGGGAGATAGGCTCACTGATTAGAGCTTAAAACAGAGACCTCCAGGAACACAGCGTCATTAAAAAAAGAAGCCAGGTAGAGCCAAGACACTAGACCATAGACTTTGATGAGTGTGTAAACAGAAAATAGGAGGTAAAAAAACAGTAAGAAATTCCTAATGCTGGGCTGTCATTAGCATTAGTGAGCAATTACAGCTACACTACTAAAGATTTTAGAGCGATGCCATAGAGCAACTTCTGGTTCCTTAAAGAACTTTTCAGTGGATGCTTCTTAAAAATATATATGTCTATTAGTTACACGAGTATAGAAGCATTTACATGTTGAGAACCAGCTCCACGTGTTGAAAAAAGCATCTTTACCATTCTTTTGATGTCCAGAACCATTAAGGAATCTTAACTTTCAAGAGTATAGTCCTATTTCTTTTTTGGTAAAACTATAAAGGCGTATTTACAGTTGGCCCAAGACCTGGCTGACTCTTGAAACATGCTTGAATGTAAAAATGTGCTGTGATGTTTACAAAGCTTTGAGCATGAAAGAAAAAGAAATACTTCACTGACAAACAGCCAGTCCATTTGGTTGCATTCCATTCAGAGAGTCTGTTGTTTACACGCAAGAAACACTTTAGCTGGCTTCCTTTCAGATTTATATCCAATGAGTAACCATAATAGCCTTTGTTTAAGGAGGATGCTCTAGGCCTTTTGCACTAGGTCCTGCTAGTCCCATTTGAAGGGAGACCTATGTGTGCGCCGCTGAGATTTATAGGTGCTTTTCCCTTGCGCTTCTCTAAGCCACTTGGTGATATGTGGCCAAATAAAACTGTAAAAGTGAGAACTTTACGAGCAAGAGAGCCATAATTAAAATGGTATGTTTTTCATTTAACCCCTCCCTGCCATGTGCAATTTAAGCGTGCTTTTAATAGAATTAGTAATCAATTCTTTGTTGTGTTTTATTCCGCTTACATGCATTTTAATTAAATAACACCCTCCATTTAATGGTCATGGTTAATTCATGAAATCTGCTCTAAAGCTTAAGCTTTATATGTGGATAAATGCCAATATACCTATAGCTGTAAAGATATGCAAGTACAGGAAGCTCAAGATGGGGCAGTCTGGATCGGGCAAAGCTGCCAAGGAAATCCTCTAAATGACTTGTTTACCAGTCCTCCAAAAGGACATATTAATTAATTAAACGCAGAATAAAATTATGCCTCCTCATGTCTCCCCAGTGAAAAAAGCTGAAGAGTGAACTGAAGCTTTTCAGTCTTTTTCAATGCTCAGCAAAAAATATCCTTTCCTCGTAGTATCTTCAAATACAAATATTTATTAAAAAGTGTTTTTGAGTGTAGTTGTGGTTAAGTATACAGTGTGCACTTAATTCTAAAGAGTCTTACATTAATTAGAAAAATTCTTGTGTTAGCTTAATTCTACATATTCTTGTATTAATTATAAAGATTATTGTAGTAAATCTAAAAAGTCTTGTCTTAATTTAATGAAACGATTCTTGTTCTTGTATATGATACTGTTCTGTAAAAAACGAATGGTATATAACCTTGATATTATCTCATTTACAAAACTGGTTCTTTAAAAAAATCCATAGAAAGATTATTTCTTCTTTGCCAGGGGTTCCCAATCCCAGTCCTGTTGGTCCCATACTATGTACATTTTTGTGCTTTGTCTCATCTAGCACAGGGGTTCTCAGACCTTCAGCAGGGACCCCTTCCAGTGGGGGAAAAAGATCAAAATGCAAAAATGCTGGGATGAGGATGGGGAGCCCATGCCAATTTGGTATTCTTTCAAATAAGGATTGTGTACAGTAGATGCTAACCCTCTGCAATTAGCTATTTATTACTGAGACATTTGCATTTATTGCTGAGCTCTGAAAGTTATCTTCACCTCAGAAGTCACCTGTTTTCCATTTCTTAAAACAAGATTAGACAGAATATCCGATACAGTACCCAACACCTCATGCAGTGTCTCTGACTCCCATGCTCCATTCATTAACACGGCTTCATACTTGTTTTATTGCCTTTCTGCTGGAATATTCTCTTTGATACATTACAAACATTACCGCCATGCATCTCTTTATACATATCCTCTTTTTTTGGAGCTCATCTGTAATATATAAATAATTATGACTTGGAGTCATATTACTTTACAAAGGAGCACGCTGGCCCGCCACCCGATGAAAGGTATTGTTTACTGTCGTGGGCTAGATGATAAGAGAGCTAATTAGGAGTGAAAAGCCCTTACTCAGCAGTGAAGGCAGGATGTAAAGTTTAGCGCTTCCTGGAGCCGTCTTTGAAGATGGTTTTGGGGATGGCTTGGAGACAAGCTTCAGAATGGCAGAATTACAAATTGGATCCTGTTGAAGAAGTTCCAGTGAAACCTTTTAATCAGCTCCCCTCCCCACCCCCACCCACGCCCCCACCCCACAGCCACAAAGCCCTCCACCTACAGTCCTCAGACATACTTGAGGAAGGGAATATCGCCAAAAAAAGGTAGTGTCATTTGCATACTTCCAGCATAGTCAGTTGAGGCACTGCACTGTGGCGAGGCTTTCATATGAGAGCCTTGAACAGATGCTTAGAGTCCAACTTGCCCCCACACACTTCAGCCTGTTCTCTAATTATAAATTGAGGAAACACCTTGGAGAACTCAGGTTTGAGTTCCCAAATCTCATCATCAGAACTTTCTTAAGGCCATTTGCTAAAAGTAATACCTCTCCGTGCTGTCAGCCTTACACTAGAATGAATGTGTATCTATTATGGAGGGTTGAGATAGAGTCCAAGCCTATGCTGGCAGGTCCTGAGTGGCTGGAGCCTATTAACCACGGGACAGCAGTGATTTTGCATCAAAAAAGAGAGATCTGCATTAGTTGTTTATAAACATTAAGCCTGGTATAAAATTTGATTAAGGCTTGTCTGGCTTCAACATCAATAACCTTTTTGTCTTGTATGGCACAATGAGGGCAGAACACTGCTGAATGTATTAACATATTACCTTAATGGCTAACAACACATTTCTGCACAGTAAACAACATGAGGTCATGTTAGTTTGCCCAGAAAATATTCTTTGTAACCAGACAGGCTTGTTCTTTGTGAATAGAGGGAAGAGGCCTAGGAACAGTCCCATAAAGCTCTGACCCATTTAGCTACACACAGAAGGGATTGCCCTAAATCCATGTTAAATAAATGTATTGATTATTAATATGCACAAGCTTTATGTAACGATTGTGTCATTTTAAAGTGTTTTGTTTTTTTTTGTTTTTAGATTCCACAGACAGTGCAATTCTTTTTCACCTGCACAGATGTATTATACGTTAGCCCAAGCAGTATATTGTTATATGTTCGTCTGAGTCAGGTTATTGTCTTCTTTCCCTTTTGTTAAGTTCATATAAAGTGCAAATTTCTAAATCAAGAATAGATTCTCCTCCAAATGATTTTACGTTTCTGTCAAGCAGACTCCTACCCTTTGTAGTCACTCTTTTTGCTAGATGAATTCCAAACTTTCTGTTCCTGGCTTTAATCTAAAATGCCTGTCTCACAGTGTGACTTAATGAATGCAGCCAGTCATTACGCTCCCTGAACAAAATGGTATACTGTTTAAAACAAATTGTCTTTTTGTCATTTTGACAGCCATTTATACAAAATGCTTCCCTCTTATTACTAGAAATAGCTGTAGTCTCAAAATGATTCGTCCCTCCAGGAAAGCACACAGGACCTTGTCATAGTTACCATTTACATGACAAATTACAATGCGCTTCTATAGCCAGTGGAAACCTTGCAGGTTTGGGCGCAAATGCTCTGGAAACGCAGAGTTAAAATGAAAAATTGCGTGTCATGAGGCAAGGCTAAGATGATCATACATTTCTGCCTTTTGAATTTTTACTCCATAAATTACCCTTGAGAATACCTTAAAAACTTCTTATTTGTCTGAATTTTCTCCCACAATTTTGAGTGTTATCTATCATACGATAAGATAATTGTTGCTTCATTAATTTCCAGAGACACTGCATGCACTGCATTCATTTTCCCCCTGCTTTACTATCTTGGTTGAAACACTTTTCCTTTTTTTCTCTCTCTCTCTCTCTCTTGCTCATTCATGCATACCCACAATGTGTATGTACAATTTTACTTTCTTCCTGTATTTTTTCTGGCATTTAAGTGTCCGCACTACATCTGTTATCTTGTGCAAGTAGATCACAGTTCATCCCACTCACAGGCATATTTAACAGTTTTCTTGGTTGCTCAGAACATTGTACAAACAGAATTGTCCCTTTATTGCAGCGCAGAGCAGCCTAAGGGTATTTCTGGCTGCTCGTTTGCACAATTATCTGTGTGTGGAGCCTCTAGTGCACTTCACGCTTTCACATTCAGTAACAAAAACACATTTCGGACCCGTTATAGATGTTTCATTTGTCCCGTTGAGATTATGTCTATAAATTCCAAACAGAATGTGTCGGCTCAACAGGAGTGGTTGTTGGAAAATGCACTGTAAATTCAGAATATCCAGACCTGTCCTGGATATCAATTAATCGACTATAAATTCATAATAACCACAATCATGTTACCATTGTATATGTGTGGGGTTCATATGATTCCACTGGGTTTATATACGCACCAGCTTGAAATGAACAGGGGGTCTGTGTGAACGGATAATTGCACGGTTTTACTGCATTTTAAGTGAGCAAAAGTGTGAGGCTATGCCAAGAGGAGGTTTTCCATGTAAGCAACAACATGCAAATGGCATTATTTGTGTAGTGTTATTTGAAGAGAGTTTAAAGCCCCTAACAGAAATAGCTGAAACAGCATGTTGGGTGCCTCAGGATTAGCTCTAAGTGTGCTCACAGAAAGCGTGGTGAACTGAACAGAAAGCGTGGTGAACTGTAGGTTTTAATAGGATTGTAACTACAACTTTATAGACTTATATAAGGCTTGTTGTAGTGCCAAATTGTTGTTGTGTTGTTGTTGTGTGCGTGTGTTAACAACTAGCATGTTATGCAATGCTGTTTTGTCTTCCCCAGGCCGGCACTACTCAATCTGCAGAGCAAATGAGTTTTCAGGGTGTGATGAATATTTCCAGGAATATTTCAGGATTTTTTGTTTTCTTACACACAGATGAGACTTGCCAGGTGGTGGCAGATGCTGTGGGCCAGCTTGAGCTGAAGCTGGAGGGGAAAACACGAGTAATGACTGGTCTTCGTACTGCCTCTCTTAGCTTATTTTTCATATCAGGTTAACGGTATTCCTGTGCGCTCTATTATCCCCACAGCGAAATCACAACCTTGCGGTCCTCAGAATAGTAATCATTGTCTGAGCATGCATGGGAATACACAGAAGAGCGCTACAGCAGGGCTGGAGGTTTTATATACGTTGCGGCGCATTCATAATTGTGCCTGATATATCTTATGTGGAGAAACTGCAACACGTGTGAGCACCTGTTATGACATTTATGGTCAGGCCTTATTTTTCTAGTTGTGCTGTTTCAAATGCTGACCTATACCAAAGTTTCTCCAGAGATGTTGTTGAACCCTCGATAGAACTAACATTTAGAAAGCATTAAAACGTACGTAGAAGCTCAAATGGAATAAGAAAGCTGCACTCTTGGGAGCAACATGTAAACAGTGATTTGGCACTTGAGCAGAGGGACACTGGATTGCTACATAAGACAGAAGAGCAGTAAGCCAGAACAAGTGGTTGTTGAAATGCAGAGGTAGCTGGCATTTGAAAGGGCCTTCGTTCTGTGGCTGCGTTGTGGGATCCCCTCTGAGAGGTTGGTGTGTTCCACTGGAGCCGGCTCATCGTTATGCATGGAAGAGCATGGACGTCTACGTTGAAGAATTGGATGTCATGCAGCAAAAAGGCCTGCTTTTAAATCTGCTGTAATCACAGCGGAAGCATTGTGGCCCCGATTGGAACTGTGTTCAGCCTGTTATGGATCTGCTTATCAGTCCATTACATTGCAGGCTTCTTTTGCAGATGAGAGCTTGGAGGCACGCAAAAAGAAAAAAAAAAGGTTCCAATGAGAATAAAGGAAAGGAGCTGACCTCTAATGACTTCTACAGCTTTCTGGCGCAATTTAAATTTTCGTATGAACATTTCTTAGCAAATTAACAAGACACAAGACAGTGCTATTACCGCATATTCTTTTCCAGCGGCTTAAAATATGGTCATTATAATACTCTCAGGGATTATACAGTTAATTATAATCTTAATGCTGAAACCCGAGCATTGATGTATACTTTTCTATTTGGTCCATTTGTGATATATTTTGTGGCTAGAGCCACTTAGTGGTGTGCTATAGTTAAAAGCCCTATAATCAGGAAGCTTTCAGCTCTAAATTACATGCAAATGAATGCTACTCTAGTCAACATCAATTAAATAAGCCTACAAAATATTAAACCCCTGAATGAATAACAGGCATTCTTAAATGACAAAATCAGCCACTATTTATATAGTCCGGTCTGAGACATGAAAATGGCTATGCCTGCAGGCAATAATATACATATACATATACATTTACACACATAAATATACAGCCATGGAAAAAAATGATTATTTTTTTGGTTATTGCTTTTGTAATTTGTGGCCGTGTGTCTGTGTAAAATGTGCATGTCACTGTTGTTTTATACACTGATTCAAAATTCCACACAAAAAGTTGTTTGGAAAATGTATTTTAAATAATACATATAAATAATTTAGTATACTTTGGAAATGTTAAACTACACAACACTCATACATTGTTTTACAACTGAAACAACTGAAATAGTAATGTTAAGAGCATAGTGTGTGCATGTATGACTGTTTCATCCCATAAGAAACTGAATCAGGTGTGAAGCTGCTGGAGTACAGCATATAGAAAAGCTGCTATACAAACACTACTGCATTTACACAGACGGAGGCGTTTCTTATTTTTTACACAGCTCACTCTGCAATAGTTCATAAAAGAATAGCAACCTGTGCATTTTACACACACACACACCACACACACACACACACACACACACACACACACACACACACACACACACTGCTGCAAATTATACAAACAGTGAACAGAAAACATGGGAAAAGTGGTCTCTTATTTTGTTCCATGGCTGTATAGGTTTATTGTTTTCAAAGCCAACCCCAAAAGCTTATAATAATGCTTCTAATAATGTATAAACTCTCTGTATGTATCCTCTTACATACTACACCAGACCAGGGAGATGGTTTTTGAGAGCCGCCCACACATCTGGTCACATGGCAGACATCAGTTGGCAGATTGTCATCATAATACAGTAATGATACGCTTTTCCAACATCTGCTTCAGTCATGACTGCAGGAAATGATTGACAGTGCTTGCTAAAAAATATGGAAATAATAGCAAGACCAGAGCAAGAGGTAAAACAGCGAGAGAGAATGAGAATGGATTACAGACAGAGGAGGTGGAAAAGTAGCAATTATTTGTTTGGCATCGTAGCGAATCAGAGCATCGATATTGGAAGCTGCGGCCTGCAGTCTGCAGTTTGCTAAAACTGTGTGTGTTACTTTGTTGTGGATAGACTCATTTTCAGTCATTTTGTGTCATTTTTGTGAATGTGATGTAATGACATAATCCCACAATAGGTTCTGGCAGTAGATGTGTACCTTTTCCACCACTAAGGCTGCAGTTTCTTCATGTTTTCATTGTTAATCTGGTTTAAATTTGTTCTCTGGAAGAAAAAAAAAGGAAAGAATTCTCATTAAAATTTTAAGCGAATACTTATTCTTCTCACTTTCAGACAATTAGTAGGCAATTCCCATAATGGATAATTTTCCTGCGCTCTCTGCTCTGATCTCTCAGTGGTCCTGATGAAGTTTTCATGGCCTTAAGGAAGCAGAAGAGTTTTTGGTTAATTGCTTGTGTGCGTGTGTGTATGTGTGTGCGTACCCTTATTTTGTAGAAAAACTAGGGAAAAACAAGTCTGAACTACAATGTCAGAACGTCAGGGTCAACAAAGTACTCCTGATTTTATAAAAGCTCATTGTTTATTTATTTATTGATTTGTTTACTTTGGTTACTGAGGTTAATGCCGGGGCTTAAGGTTGACTTATATATCACTATCATATCAAACATGTAAAACTCCTTGTTTGTTTTATTTATTTACTTTGACATTATTTAAAAAAGCACAAGAAAGATGTCGTCTGCACATTTCATGATAAATTCTGAAATTCCATCAGAAATGGTCTAAAATAATTGTGAAAAAAAAGTCTATTTAAATTAAAGTTCTTTTAACAGAAACATCATTGTATCTCCACAGTTTCAAAGAAAAGACAAAAACATTTATAACTTAATTTACATTAATACAGTCATCTCACCTTTCCTGTTAATACAGTCTCCCACATATTGATATTGGTTCCTTGATGTTTGCAAATTGTATAAAATATCCCAGAAAGTGAGAGAGGACACACGAGAGTCTATGAATCTTTGGAGAAGGAGAGTGTGTGGCTGTCTAATGTAACAAGAGAGAAACAGAGAAAGAGCTTCCTGATTGGTCTCTCTTTTTCTGCCAAGTAGGCCTATCAGTTTTCTCTGTGGGAGGGCTTTACAGTTGACCTCTATCAGTTTAATATATTGTTCAGCATCACCATGGCAGAGTGCCTGAAAAAAAGAAGCTTTCAGTTCAGAATATATGAAGGTGTACTCCTGCCCTACAGAGGTGCGCTGTACTGTTTGCAACAGTGATTTCAGCATTGCCCATGGGGGTTAAATGATTGTAAAAGATGCATTGAGGTGAGTTCAACAGGTGTCATTTGTTCATTATCACAGCTAACATCATTTAAACTAGCTGGCCTGCTGCCCAGGGGCAACGTCAGGAGGCCAGTCTCCCTCTAGACCAGTTTAAAGTTGTAATAGAATAAAAACTATTCTACAGGCATACCCAGTGTGAGTTATAGATTTGACAGAATTACATTATTCAAACAGTTAGAAAGTATATGAAGTATATACCGTATGTGTTTATTTTCTAATGCCTTTTTTTTGTGTTGGGGTAGGGGCTTGCTGGGCATTGGGGGTATCTCCCTGAAATGAGTTTTTTTTAGATGTTAGTACAATTAAATGTTATTTCAAGTACTTTAGTACCACTTCTGTTTCATTATGAAATATTGAGATGACGTAAAGGGCAGCTGCTGTGCTTAGACGACATTGAAAGATGGCTTTGATATGACAGTGACAATATAGACCATATTGCATGTATGACATTTTGATCTTAAATAATTGCAAATCTGTGTGTGTGTGTACCTGCGTGTGTATGTGTGTGTGTTTGTGTGTGCATTTGTGTTTGTGTCTGTGTGTGTGTGTGTGTGTGTGCCTGCATGTTTATGTGTGTGTGTGTGTGTGTGTGTTTGTGTCTGTGTGTGTGTGCATTTGTGTTTGTGTCTGTGTGTGTGTGTGTGTGTGTGTGTGTGCATTTGTGTTTGTGTGTGTGTGTGCATTTGTGTTTGTGTCTATGTGTGTGTGTGTGTGTTTGTGTGTGTGTGTGTTTGTGTGTGTGCACAGATGTACGTTCTGTCCTTTCTCCAGATGTTTGTGGGGACAGGATGCCATGCTGATCTGCAGTGCTGAGTGGTGGAGCGTGCTGTTGCTGTTACCTCAGTGCCTGTGCTGCTGAAGCCTGCGGTGCTTGGCCCCCTCATGGCTCTATGGGAGCTGTTGCTGTCTCTGGGCCTCCACTGCTGGCTGGCTGCTTCTGCCAGTCTGGCTGAGGATGGTCCTACTGGGCCCCTGGACTGGCTCCTCTCAGACAAGGGTCCCTTCCACCACTCCCAAGAGTACACTGACTTTGTGGAGAGGAACCGCCAAGGCTTTTCCACCCGATACAAGATATACAGGTGAGGCGCTGATTTATTTTATACTAAGTTTCTGTTAGTGATCAGATGTCATTGTCTTTCCTGACCTACGCTTCTCAACTAGCAGAAGATGAGTTTTCACAGACTGACATATATGTGCAGCGTTATTTTAGGGTTTTTTTTTTTTTTTTCAGTATTCTTACAGGCATGAGCCTGATCAGATTGTGGCAGATGCTGTGGGCCAGCTTGAGGTGAATCTGGAGCAGAAAACAAGAATAATGACTGGTCCTCTTATTGCCTCTCATAGCTTGTTACTCACATCAGGTTAGCTATGGTTGTGTGCACTCAATAATTGTCAAGGCAATTATGCAAACGACGTAATCACAATTTTGCACACTTCAGAACAGTGATTATTTTCAGAGTAATAAATACATGTCAATTTACAGAGCACCTCTTCGGCAGAGCTAAAGTGTATACATAACTTGTGGCATCTGGAATATTGGCTTATACAGATTATATGGAGAAATAAGGCAGCTTGCCTTCTTCTGCTTTTGCCTTTTTCTTTAAATTTTGATGTGCATATAAGTTTCTCCAGAGGCATTACTAAATGCTCAACAGAGCTAACATTTAGAAATACATGTAGAAGCCCAAATGAATTAATGATGCTGCACACTTGGGGCAAGCATGTAAACAGTGAGTTGGCACTAGAGCAAAGAGATGCTGGATTGCTGCGTTAGACAGAGGAGTAAGGCATGTCAGAATGCAGAGGTAGTTCTTTGGGGATACTGTCATTAGGGCTTTCAGTAGAGTATTCGGACTGTTATTAATGTGATGCTAAAAGCCTGTTATTTGAGACACTGACTTAATTCAAATATCTAAGTAATTTCCATATGAATTCAGTGTACTACATTAACACAGTAATTTTTAAAAAAAAAAAAAATGAAAGAAAATAGGTGTGCTGATGATATGTAATTCATCCGTGGGTCCGTGTCTAAACCATTTGAATTCAGCACTTTACTGTGCTACTATTGTATTATACAGTGAATATTACAGTTTTGGATTCAAACATTCTGGTTCATACTGAGACACAATCATCTCCCACGGCTCAGTCAAGTTAATTATTATATGGGTAGTTTAATGTTTCCCCCGAAGACATTTGTTCAGCAGAAGCAGCATGTTTGACGGTCGTGTTGGCAGATAATCACCCGGACCCCTGAGAACTGTTTTCTTTTAAGTCAGATGTGATCAAGGCATGATCCGTCACAACCGTGTTTTCTAGTCTTGCTCGTGGAGTTCTCCTGCACTGCACATTTTTTGGTTTTCCCTGCTTCCCACATCCTTTTAACCTCATAAAGGGCTTGTTAATTAGCCGATGGGTTGAGTCAGGTGTGTTGGGAGCGGAAAAGACCCTGCAATGAGTGGGGCAGTGTTACTCCAGGACCACTGTTTGCTATATCTTTGACTTACATTCTACAAAGAAAAGTGGCAGAAAGGGTCCTTTGGAGCAAAGCCAAAGAACCAGGTTGTCCAAAGGGCCTTTGTGACTACAGATCTGAACTCCACCAAAGCAGTAGCACACTCCAGATAGTAATTTGAAGGCTGAGTGTTGATCAAACAAGTGTAATCAGGTGCGCTTCTCTTTGATTGGAATAAAAACCTGCAGCTACATGGGCCCACTCTCAATGAAATTAGTGACCCCTGCCATAGAAGAACCACTTCTATACCAATTCATTTTTTCTAAAGCTGTACATTTAAGCCCAGAACCTTTTAAAAACTTTTTTTTTTTTTAAGTGTTTACCCCCATATGTCAGTCTACATAATCACAGAAGACAACGGAATAAAGTTCCAGCAGTGTCTGGCTCCCCAGGACGTTACCTCATAATGTGTGTGTGTCAGCCAGCTGGGCAAAATTTGAATATGAATACCGTTTTAAGTGCCTTTTTTTAGATGTTTCTGGAGCTAGCTGAAATATTTATATATTAATTGTCTACAGTGATATAATGGACTTTGACAAAAAATCTGTAGCACGTCCTTGCGAGTTGCTACAGACTGAAACATTTTGTCTTTGAAATTCAGTCAAGGTTTCTTGCATAGCAGGAACTGACTGGAGATAAATTAGGAGAAAAATGTCAAATATGCCAAAGTCAAAATATTGCACTCTATTCACGATATACAACAGCAGTTGTTCGAAAAAATCTTGCATGTACCATGTAAAGTAGCAGAGACACCACATCGATAACCTCACTTGAACAGCCCAGGGTCAAATCCAGTATAGTTCATTAAGGTTCAATTAAGGGCTACAGAGAGCTGCAGGATCTAATATCCCTTGCTTTCCATCGCAGTCTGTTCAGGTTGCCCTTGTGCACAGGATTAATGAAATGATAACATGGCATGCCAGGTACGATTTCACAACCTTTATGTAGAGTTCTGTCTAATGAACAAACAGGAGAAGATTTTTATTTGCTTTACCAGCTTCTTCTTGTTCGCGCTTTGCCTTTGGCCAAAAATAGAATTAATGCGAGCGTTTGTGCGCTTTTCTTTTTATTGATGCTGCTGTGCCCTACATTTATCAATGAATTATTTGTGAACTTATTTGTGTACTAATGGTTTGTTAAAATGTGGTCGCTAAACAACATTTTCCCTAAAGGGTGAGTTAAAAAAAAAAAATCAAGTAGTTACTCAATTAGCTACTCACTTATTTAACTAATCCACTTCTAAAAGCTTTTTTTTTTTTTTTTTTTTGCTTTGAGCTGCTGCCGGTGGTTCTATTCAACACTGCTATGGCGTACGACATCAACATTTAAAAATAAGAAAAATAAAAAGTTATCAGTAGGCATCCTTTCTGGTTGGCTCACAAGGCCTGGACGTCACAGTCAGCTGTACTCAGAGGCGGGAGGTTCGAAAATCCACGATGGACTGAATGCTGCGTTCATGTGCTATGGGAATTATGGTAAATACCAGAAGCCGACTTGAAAACTGCACATGAACACCCCCTC
>JBBIGA010000106.1:14496743-14523368 GCA_037576975.1 Alestes dentex | reverse complement strand
ACAAGGAAACTGAACAGACACAACTCAGATTACTGTGTTGGAAGACCAACAAAGTAAGACACCCAAAGCAGGCTATTCATAACTGAAACCAAACACACAACACATGTTCATAATGATTATCTCATCCCCAGCCAGCCAAGAGCTATTCCCGTTCTCCCTGACCAGGGATGAGGCCACACCCCCAGTCAACAAAAGAGTCCTGTCTAAGTCTTAGACAGCAACGGCCTCTAGCGGCCACTGACTGGGGATGTGACAGTATGTTGCTATAGAGGATGCGATTGTAGACTCTCATTTAAATTAGCTTATTACAAAACATGTAGATAATTATCCACTTGCAGAATTCAACTTCCTTGATGTATTTAGTTTTTTGGCTTTAATGACAATGTGGAAAATTGGTCCATTTCCTGCTCTAAGAAGAAATGATGTGAATAAGTGACATAAATCAGATATATTTTATTTCAGTTTTTAACATTTTACCATATAATAACAATAACTATCCTCTTAGAGTTATTTGTTGCCAAAATACGTTGCAGTTTTAGTTATAAATGTTATGCCTTGAAAAAAGACAAAGCTTCCAATCACCAAGTACAGAATTCAAAACCAGTGAGGAAATACTCAAGGATTAGAATGATTTGAGCCATCGCTGTGTCTTTTAATGCATTTGTTTTTGTGAATGTGATCTGGATTTTAAGGAACCTTTTGAGGACTTGGTCATGATGTAAAGGTTATGTCCATTTTCTCTGATCCATATGTCCAAGCCAACAATCATTCAGGAGTCTTTATTTTTACAAATAGAGAGGGGTCAGTGGTTGTATGTTTTGCACAGGAGTTGAGGCCGATGATATTTATGATAGAAGCCATCTCATGTAGCTCATCCAAGGTTTCAGGAAGAGCTTCACAGCGCAGCCAATAAACCGGTTTCTTTCCCTGCTGGGGCAGGTGCCATAAGGCCTCATGAGGGTTTAAGATAAGACAAGACGAGCTTATCATGCTCAGCAGTAACTGAGGAACAGAATGACAGGGAGGATTTTCTCCTGCTACCTCTCTGTTCCAGGAAACCTTTGAACTGCTGAGGGCTCGCTCACTAACAGCTCCCACATCACATCTGCCAGGTCTGCTGAGGGCGTGGCTTACTCACGTGAAATTGAGATAAATCATCACATTTCACAAAGCCAGCAGTTTCCCTAAACCTGACTGATTTAATGGCTCGTGCTTGATATATTGTCTGTTTCACAGCAGTTAAATTTACAGCTTATGAAAGTATGGAAAATGATGTCTGACTTACGTCCAAAAAAACAGCTTGGGTCATACTGTGGGCCACAGTGTATGTGCATGTCTTAACGTAATTTTCACATAATCCCTTTTTCACTCCTTATGAATTGCAAAACAGCAGATGGAATTAAATGTACTTTCTGGAATGAATCAATCAAACATCTGGTCGGGAGGCCCCTGTCATTACTTCTGATTTAATGTGATAGATCTCCTTTCATAAGGCCACACCAACTCCATTCATCATCCGAGTATGAGGCTGCCCACCATTTCTCAGTTGACTCAAGTCAGGAGGGAACACGCTATCATTGGCGAGAGGATGTGTGAGTTTCACAGGAGGGAGGTATTATCAGCAAAGCCCTCTGTGGATTGTAGTATCTTCTTTGATTTGTGGCTGACTGCGTTCAAAGGCACATGATGAGGAGAACTGAGAGAGAGAAATAAGTTGAAAATGCTAAGGCAGTGGACAGAATGGCCTACTTACTTAATTGCCTCAAACTGTGTGCAAATTGTATGTTCATGCAAACAGTTTGATGCAGCCTTTAATAAGAAGAACTGAGAAACGTATTTATGACCCTGACTTCAAAAGTTGCACAATCATTTTTGTGAGGGACAGTCCAATAAAGCCTATCATAGAATAAAGATATCTAATTGGTTTCTCGGTGGATATTTCCGCTGAAGAAAATCTATGATGACCACTGAGCCGTGGCTCGATTTTCTTCTGGAAGGTTTCATATCCGGGATATTCAAGCAATATTTCCTTTTTATTTCTGTGAATATAAAACACAGTGGGTGTCACCACTGGGCAGGCATATGTCAGAGCAGATTTCCACTATGATGTGCTTATCGAGCCTAGTACCTGTCAGCAGCTACTTCTAAGTTGATTCCCTCTGTGTAGTGTTCACCTTTCAAATGCTCACCTGCTCTTAGAGCTGGAGTCTAATGATGCAGCCTTGGAATTAGTTATGTCTCCCCCGTTAGACTCACGTGTTCCTGCTTCCCTGCAGGAGCTGAGGTGTGTTAATAAAAACAGATCATTAAAACCAGGCTTGTTTACTGTATGTGTGATCTTCTTGCAGGGAATTTGGCCGCTGGAAAGTGAACAACCTGGCCGTGGAGCGAAGGGACTTCCTGGACTCTTCCTTACCTCTCACCCCTGAATTCATTCGGAACATTCGGCTCCTGGGGCGCAGACCCTCCGCCCAGCTAATTACTGACAACCTGATCAAGAAATATGGGACTCATTTTCTGCTCTCAGCTACGCTAGGAGGTAGCCATGTCTTACCGACTGCTGCTGTGCCACCAGTCATAAGTAATACACACTGCAAGAAGATGTCTTAGTTAATGACAGCAATAAGATTCCTGTTTCTAGAAATCTTTGCATGTGTCATCACTGTCATAAAAAAGCTGCAGATCTATATATTTTCTACCATTTGAAAATGTCATTGAAAATGACCTACATTAACAAACATAATCAAATGAAATTCTCTCATTGCACACTTCCAGATCATTTATGCTCCATTCACTATTACATTCTTCCACAGCTGCTGCTGCAAGGTTGAACAGTCTTCACAAACTGGCAAAAATCCCATGCTACATAAGAGAAATTGTTCTGAAATTTGAATAAGAAATTGTAACAGTTTTCATCAAGATAGAAAAATTGGTTTGCCGTTTATCTGTGGTTTTCAAACCAATCTTCAGAGACCAGACAGTTGTGAGTTAAGTTTGAGCAAACATGTGCACCATCTGGCACATCCCTGAGGACAATCATTACCAACATACTGTAAAGCTTGTTCAACTGATGCTATGAAAGAATGCAAATGTGAGAGAAGCATGGATAGAGCTAGCATTTTTTAATCAGCCAGTGAAGAAATAGGTTGAATAATCTTATAACATTCTTATAGGAAATATTGCATGTATTTCCTACATTAAAAAAAAAACATTCTTTTGCAGCGTACAACTTTATCAAAAAGTTGTAAACAGAAATATATGGTGTGTGAATCCTCCCAGCAAGTTTCAACCATGTTTTAATGCTGTCTGCAGTTTCAGTGGCAAAACAGCAAAAGCTGTCTAACTCCTGTATAGAACAGGCAGCACTCAAGCATATTTCTACTGCAGCTGGTAGTATGTCAAACTGGGAAAAATGACTGGTGACAAGCGCTGATTCTCAGGGCCCTATATATACACTAGTGTATGGTGGAAAGTGGGAGGCAGGTGCAGCTAGATAGCTTCAGTATAACAGTGACATGATTATTTTAGCAAAACAAGAAGTCATCATGTCTGAAATGGGTTTCCTCTATGAAAGCCACACTTGTCGATTACTCCTCCCAGCTCGCAGCTTGCCAAAGGTTGCTTTTACAGGTGGCCTGGTGTAATGCAAAACTCATACTGTTTGCAGCTGACGTGGCCTCCATTGTTTTGGTAAACAGACAATATTTTACCCGAATAATAAAAGCCTTGTCAGTTCCTACAGCAAAAAAGTATGGCCAAATGTATGTGGACACCTACTCTTATCTATTGAGTTCTGGTGTTTTACACACACCTATTGTTAACAGGTATATATAATCAAGCATGTAGCCATGCACTCTCCACACACAAACACTGGCAGACTTTCAAACCACCTCTGGAAGAAACATTAGCATACGAGCTATGCATGAAGAGCTTCATGAATTGGGTTTTCATAACCGGACAGCTGCAGACAAGCTGGCAATCACTATGGGCAAAGCCAAGCATCAGCTGGAGTGGTGTAAAGCATGCCACTGGACTCTGGAGGAGTGGAAATGTGTTCTCTGGATTGGTGAATCACACTACCTGGCTGTCTGATGTCTGAATCTGGTAATGATGGATGATAGGAGAATGCTACCAAATGAAAAGCGTATTGCCAATGGCAAAGTTTAATGGAAGAAAGACAAAGGACTGGGGCCATTTTTCAGATTTGAGAGTAGTGTTATAGTTCCAGTGAGTAGTACTGTTAATGCTACAGCATACAAAGAAGCTGTACATGATTACATGCTTCAACTTTATGGCAAGAGGTGATGGGCCTTTTTTATTCCAGTATGATTGTTCTCCTGTGCATAGAGGGAGGTCCATAAAGACATGGTTTGGTTAGTTGGGTGTGGAGAAACTCCTGTGGTCTACCCAGAACCCTTACCAAAAGCTAATTGAACACCAGGGTGTCGATTGCAAGCCACGCCTTCTTGTCCATGGTCTTGGAATGGAATGTCCGATAAACTCAAATAAGTGTGATGTTCAGGTGTCCACATATTTTTGGCTATATTGTGTAATTTTTAGATGTAAACCGCAAGCCTTGGCTAAAGCTTGTGGCCTTCTTGGGTTAAATAATTCAATAATAATCAGTGTGAGGACAGGAGATAGCATCAGCTGCAATTAAAAGTCCAATTAAACAGTAATTTCTTTACAAAAGGGGTATCCAAACAATACAGGTTAATTTTATTAAATTAATTTCATTAAATGGAACTGAATATCTCGTTTTTGCACTTTTATTTGTGCTTCATCTGGGTTTTAATTGTGGCAGGTGCTAAATGTAACGATAGAACTGATTTTTACAATTAAATTGCCAACAGTATAGAAAGGGTCAACATAATTGCCATATAATGATGATAGGCGTATACAGAACAGAGAATTATAATGAGACAGATCTTGACAGAACAGACATGTGCAGATTGCTTGAATCTAGAGTGTCTATTATGTGGATTATAGTTAAGTAGGTAAGGAAAAAAATACTTTAAATAATCTTTAAATAATATGAATTCACATTTTTATCTCTAAAATAATATATTCTCACGTAACATCTTTCAAAGTCTTTTTTTTTTTTTACATCTTTCATTAACTTCACATGTCATATTTGCCACGTTTGGGCAACCCTCAATTATAAAATGTGTTGAGGATAAGTTCATATATCTTCTACAATCAACAAACTTAAGCATGGGATTATGGAATTTTAAGTACAGTTTCTCTGTTGGGCATACAGGTACAAATATATACTTCATACTTTTTTAAAATACTATTTTAAATGTCTTACATAAAAAAAAAAAATAACTTTAATGTGTTTTGTAGAGGATGAGTACTTACTTTCCGTTAGAAAACCAACAAAATATGTTATTTTACAAGGCCTAACATTTGCAAATTTGCAATGACAACTTAAACAGAAACAAATCCAGTTGGCATCAGTCTGTGAGTGAATGAAATTCTGTTTTAATTTGAAATTTAGTTTACAAATAAAGTAAGCTTTTATCCACTTCACATTTGCATGAAAATGAGTCTGTGTCTCATCAAACTTGCAAGTGCTATAATTTCTTCTTTACTTATGCAGGTGAAGAGGCTCTCACCATATTTGTGGACAAGAGGAAGCTGAGTAAGAAGGCAGAGGTGAGCGACTACACCAGTAACAGCACGGCTGTGACTCTGGAGGCGCTCCACCAGCTGGCTGCTTCCTACTTCATAGACAGAGAGAGCACACTGCGCAAGCTGCACCACCTCCAGATCGCCTCCACTGCCATCAAGGTGGGCCATTAGTCATGTCTCACTGTGAGGAGATTTCATATTTCTCTTGATAACTCGTGCTGGACCAATACATATATTATTGTGATTTTCAGAAATACAAGTTATATATACCAAATTCAAATGTAAATGTTTGCTATACATCATTGTGGAGAATTCACTTATAAACAGACAAAACACTGGTAATAATGATAAAATCAGGTTGTGCTTGAGGCTACAAAGCCAAACGTACCCAGAGCACAATGGACTTGATAAATGTTTTTTTTCCAATTTGAAAGCTTATATTCCAGTTTTACAGAGCTATTAGGAGTATTGTTAATCCTAGTTAGACATCCATCATGTATTGGATTCATTTGACATTACAGCCCCAAACAAGAATTGATTTATGGTTTTTCCAGTTTTACCACTTTCAAAAGCAGGGCTGCAATAAGTAGCATTAATCCCAGTGAGAAATGCTCTGTCTTTGACAACACTTGCAGCTGAAGACACAACAATTGAGTGTCTTTTTGACTCTTTTTTGGTGAAGATAAGGTCACCAAGCGCCATTAAATGACAAATACGTGCACCAGAATGTTCAGGTCCATGCCTTGATCAAATGACCAAAAATAGTTACAGACATAAGAAGATAAATAACTTGGAAGTTTACAGCCTTAGTAGCACACCGGCTTACTAATATCAATAATGAATACATAGCTTCTAGTCTGTGGAGCTACAAATATTTAAAAGGTGCACTTTATCCAAGTATTATAATTTTTTTCATCGTGAGATCTTTGAAAGCTTTCTTTTCTGCCTTATTTTTCAGTACAAAAGTGATTCTCATTACAAAACCCTGTCATACCAATGCAGATACTGCTATTACCCACCTGGAAGTGAATTGTGATGTTCAACTGATTCATCTTACAGTGTTTCCTGTTGTCTTATGAGTGGAAAGCAAGACTTGTAACATTTTGCACTGGGTTAATGAAGCAGCTTTTGACAACTTGCCTTTTATTAGCTTATCATTACAATATTAAAATGCTTCAAGGATTTCAAAATGGGATTAGATTTCCAACATGTTGCACTCATAGGACTGCATAAAATGAATGCACAGTAGTACCTTTGTTCTATTTTTTAACCTTTCTCTTAGTTCCTTTTAAACGGCCTCGTGATCCATCTCTTTCAATACCTCATGTATTCTTACATTCTCTATTCTTTAAAATGCCCTGTGAATCTCAACAAGCAAATAAATTAAGGATCTTGGCTCTGCATGTTTAGTAGCTGGGAAAGATTCAATTTTGTTAGGTACGTTCTGACAGTATTTAATATATGGTCAGGGATTGTTGTTCATTAGATGGTGTTCTCTAAGAGCCCCCTGCAGCCCTCTATGAGACTACAGCACAGTAAATTGGACAAGCAAAGCTCTCTATATGCTCCATACGGCTGCGTCTACTCCATTCCAGCAGCTTTGAGAGTGCCGCTCCTATTCTGGGCCAAAACCTTCATTATCCCCCTTGATTTCATTACATATAGAAGGCCCTTGCCACAGCCCACCACTTTTGTGGAACTTAGACATTTTTATTACGGTTGGGAAAGCTGATCTCAAGTGTCGGCAAGTGTTTGTGTGTTACTCTTTGAAGGCTGCTCATCTCGCCGAGGTGCTTTCATGTGAGAAAAGCCAAGGTGTTTCTGAGTGACAGGAGCAGGCTGTGAGGCAGGGGGGTGCAGCTCCATCAGCGGAGGGGAATGACTCGCAGAGGCAGCAGGGGCCCTCGACCCACGCATGATTTCCACGGGGCGCTGACCCATGCCTGTGTTTCACGGGACAGACAGAAGTGAGCGTTCTGCTGTATGAATTCCAAATTGAATGAAATTGGACTGCAGGATGAGTACTTTGGCGTTCCCCACTGGGCTCTGTAGAGGAGAAATTTAGCAACTCATTTTGGAGGAAAAGCCTGTTAGTGAGCTGGTGCGCAGGCCTCAGGGGCTCAAAAAAAAAGCAAGGTTCTTAAAAAAAAAAAGAGTCAGGACTCATCCCACTCACATGCCTCTGCTCAGGATGTTTTCCTAATGCAGAATGACACAGGCTGTTTTTTGTGAGCTGCAGAGAACGTTTTGTTTATGATTTGACAATTTCCCAAATCCGAAATCAGTGCTCAGGCAGCCCTGCCACCCCGCAAATCTGCTGCTGAGAGTAAAACTTCAGTGCCTACCGGAACTCAAACTGTGGCAGAACTTCTACATAGCAGGCGTGCAATCCCAGCGCTTTGTTGATTCTCTTAAAGAAAACAGTCAGTGGTAAATTTTGGGGGAAAAAAACAAAAGCAAAATGTTTTTGTGTGTATATGTACACACTATGTGGACAAAAGTATTGGGATGCTTGATCATTACACCAACAGGGACTTTTATGACACTGCATTCAAATACATTAATATGGAGTTGGTCCCCCCCTTTGCAGCTAAACAGCTTCCACTCTTCTTGGAAGGCTTTCCACAATATTTGTTTGTAGTTTCTGGGTGAATTTGTGCCCATTCATTCTGTAGAGCATTAATGAGGTCAGGCACTGATGTTGCATGAGAAGGCCTGGCTCACAGTCTGGAAGTAGGGGGCCTAACCCAAACCCTGAAAAACAGGTGTGTCTCAATCCTTTAGTCAGTGCTTAATGTTTGTTTTTTTACTGGACACAGTTATAGGTGGAAAAACTAGAATTAGCATAAAAATTCATTAAGCAAAAGGTATTTATCCCTGAGATTGTTCTTCAAACATCTCTTTCACAACAATAAAGCTCCTTAAAAATCATTTGAAAGGTTCTAACGGTGGTGTTAGAACGAGCACCCAGACAGCTCTATTTGACAACCTTGCAGACTATATAAAGTATGACATCTGGAACTACTTAGCACTTTGGTTAAATAGAGTCACCACAACAGATTTCATTGTTTTAATGCCAAGATCTGGAAATTCATCTTATCCAAACACAGCTGCACTCTGTTCATAAAATCATGTACAGGCTGTTGATACCACATGTTAAGGCGGAACAGCAGACTGCCACACAGGTCCAGGTGGGCAATGATATGCCATTAGGTATTTTGCAATATGCCAATATTTATACATTTAAATAACAGCTGTTTGTTGTAGAAAATGTAGCCTTATATCCTGGTTCGCATGCTTATCAGAAAGCTTTTCTTGTCATACGGGCACCATATGGCACATCAAATAATGACTCATTCAGATACTGATCTAAGCAAATGTAGATATTCATCTAACAAGACGTTATCTTCCACATAAACCTTGGAGTCGTGTCTTTTCAGAAGCTTTTGTGCCTGGAAATTGAGCATTAAAAGATCTACATTAACCTCTTAGTCATTCAGTTGTAGGCTTATACATAGAGCCAGGCGGCATGTAAAGGCCCGTTTCAGAAAAAACACTTTTTGTTTGATGTAGTAAGTAAACACTGATCAATTTCAAAATGTGCCATCCACTCCTCCGTGCACACAGTCCCCATATGTGGACTGTAAACTGCAAAAACATTTTTTGTGAAGTCTCAAAAACCAACACATTTACGCTAGTGGGCAGTCTGCAGATAAGTTTAAGTGGTTTAAAATACAAAATAAATCAGATTTTGTCAAAATGAGGTTACAGTATTTACTACATTTACAACTTGGCTGTGTATTCTGTAGTTTCCTGACTGTAGTAACTTGAGTTTGTGTATTTTTGTACTATTTTAGGATATAGGTAAGGTGAAACAGCAGGCTAGATTTTTTATCACTTGTGTTATTAATGCATTTTACACTTTCACTGCAAAGAAATAAGAATAAAGAGCATTGGGTTAATATTTAAATAAACAGTGTGCGAGTAAAATTCACCCAATATGCGTGCAAAGAAGAGTGGCCCATTTTAAGTGGCATAACTTAGTATCTCAAAATTAATACGTTTTGTGAGTGCTTAAGGGTTTGATTTCAAGAAACATAAAAAAGCCCAAAAGATTACAAGTTCCAGCATGTGAAGAGTTTCTGAAGGCCACTCCACATAATACCTCTTATTAAGTCTGCGGCAATTTGGCAATGGTAAAAAAATGTGTTTTAGTCTAGACTGGGTTTTCAATGAGGGTAAAGCAGGTAGGGCAGATAATCAAAACAGAACTGATTTCCAATCGTCAGTCTTAAAATCTGTAACAAAAACAGCCCATTTAATCGTAAAAAGTTTAAAAAATTGTCATAAGTGATCAATAGGGGAAAATACACTAAGAAAAATGTAGAATATGGATGTATTAAAGGTCAAAAATGTGATGTGAAAGTAAGTTTTATCCTATAAGTGAACAATGTGGTTAACGCATCTTACATATAAGTGTGTCCATGTTACTACCAGAGCTCTCCTCAGTGAGTTTGTGATGGAGTGGCAGGAGCTAGCCTTGTCTTTCCTTATCTGACTGTCATCCTGGAAAAGATACCATCTGACAGGCCGAAACGGAAGAGATCACTGAATTGATAAAAATGTGCCAGCACCACTAGGAAGAAAATGTGAATCAATTAGGTGTGCTTCAGTGTGTCATGAAGAGAGAAGGATGAGGAGAGGAAGAAAAAAAGCAGAGTGTGATCCATTATTGCACTTGCAGAGATGAGACTAGCTAAGAGTAAACTGAGATGCTTCAGTCAATATGGCAGCGAAAAGTCTTGTGGTCTTTAAGCCCCAAATCCTTGTTTAAATCAGAGGATGTTTTCTTTGTAGATGCAGGAGGATCTGTCAAACAGGGAACATAATCAATTAAGTGCTTATAGCGGCTGGAAGAGATGGAAAAAAATCATGGAAGTGTGAAAGCATCTGTCTTTGCAAAGATTGGTGTCAAGTGGGTGATTATCTTTGAGTGGACTGTCATGGCATGCCTGCTATCGCAGTGACTGGCACAAGTGACTTTGCAAGCACAGGATGTCCTCAAGCCACTCAGAAATACATTTTTTTCTTCCTTTTTCGCAGCAAACACATTCAAAGTGGCAATATACCGGGAGTGCTCAATGGTCCATTTCAAAGAAATGCATTACATGTTATATTCCAGGTAGAGTAAATGTACTGGCCTCGTTTAAACCATAATTCCATGGTCTGTCTTTTGTTGCCCAGGTAACTGAAACAAGGACTGGCCCTCTTGGTTGCAGTAACTATGACAACCTTGATTCTGTTAGTTCTGTGCTGGTTCAAAGCCCTGAAAACAAAGTCCACTTGCAAGGTATGAATTTCCTTTACATGCTTTGTTCCATTCTGGAATTGCATTGATTTGTATCTCATTATGTTCCATCACAGCACTACTTTATAAACTCAGTAAGAATCTTCAACAGAATTACAAAACAGTTACTCTGCTACTTTTGCCGCATACTCAAGCACGTTTAAATAAAATGATATGCTTGATGTGAAGACAGTGTACAGATGGTCACCTTTTTGTTTCAGTCTCTACATTCCATTCAGTCCAAATCACCTAGATTTGCAAATGTGTGATTGACAAATAAAAGTAGCATAAAAGAATGAACTGGTTATTGATTCCTTGCACAAAGTAAGAGCATCAAGTCTGCAATCTGTTGCCAACATTGATCTCCTGCTATCAGTGTGTGAAATCACTAGACATTATTCTCCAAGTACAACGTTTGCGACACAAAGGGAAGCATGTTGGTAGTTAAAAGAGAAGAATTCAGCCAAGGCTCAGGGAAACTGACAGGAATGTCACCAGAACTAAAACAACCTATTAAACAGTTACTGAACCCAAACAATTGGAAAGGAATGTCGACCTTTTTTCTTTGAGTTAAGCTGAATTTTATCCAGCACATAGATCCCTCAGCAGATACACCACCACAAAATGGCCAGAACAATAGCTTCCCAGTGATGACTGTGTAATTAATGTTGGAATGTGGGAATTGCAGGTGTAATGCTACATTTTTACTACTTACACTGGCTTTAAGTTTATTTATCTCAATATTTAAGCTCTTCTGAAAAAGGAAAATGAATGATTAATGATAAAACATTTACTCAGACATATCTTCAAATAAACTGACACTTTCTTCAGTGAAACCTACTGAAGTATGCAGCAAAAATAATCACTTTTTATCACGGAAGTAATTGTAACAGAGAACAATATATTTCTTGACAGCAATAATTGATTCTGTTTGTGGGAGCTAAAATGTGTGTTAACGTTGAATTGACTCCTAGATTAAAATATCAGATGTTTCATTGGTTTGATTACCTACAGTGTACTCTGGACAAACGCACCTCATTTCTTTATATATCACAATATTCTGAAATGTGTTTAACAATTGGCAGGTAGCTCAAAGTTCAGTTACACAATTTTATTTTTTTAATTAAAATAGAAAAGCAAAGTAGGCCAAGTCTGGAGTAGATATTCTGACCATGTTGCCTAATTAACCTTTTTGTGAGCAATCATTGAAATAATAAGGTTACATGCTGGAGGTGCAGATACCAGCAGCAACCCACTGGCAGAAAAATAGTGCAAAATAATTTTTTTAACCAAACAAAGTTCTGTAATTACTTTAAGAAACAAATTGCAAAATGTAACAAGAGTAGCAAAAGTTTTCACGGGTTCTTTAATCAAAGCACAGCTAAATACTGCTGAAAGTATTTTCAGACTTTTACCTGTTGTTTAGAAGAATTTACTAGTTGTTCAGACGAGATTGCATGATGCTGGCTAATTTGGAAGAAGAAAGTAATGCAGAATAGGAGTGAGAGACTTGCCTTGACCAGAAAATGCAGAAACTGCGTATTTAAGAAGTGACTCTTATGGACCAGTGAGTCCAAAACTGCAACACTTGAGCCCAAGAGCGGTGTATTTAATAGATGTAGAGAGGGTGAATACAGTTCTGCATGTGTGGTTTCCACTGTCAGTCATTGTGACAACAGTGCCGTGGTGTGCTTTGCTTGTGACAGAGCTGATCTTTTCCAAGCCTGTAGAATTCTCAACCAGCATACCTGTCAGAAAATAACTCGGAGGTGTGCCAATCCATCAAGATTATGTGTAGCTGGGCAGTTCATTCTTCAGCGAGGGAACAACTTGAAATGCACATTGAAGATGTGCACCAACTGTCTGCTGAGAGAAAGTGCAGAGCAATCAAACTAATGATCTTCCCTGTCCTGATTTCACATCTGTCCCATCGTACTTGTAAGGGATCACCTGGATAGAGGATTTAGAGCAAAGTAAACCGAAAGTGCCCTACATCTGTTGAAAGATAAGTTAGGTGTTATTCCTGTCTAAACATGTTGACTGAAGGTCTTGAGATTATAAGGCTGTTAGGAATCCAAAAGACAGCGGTGAGTGAGGACTTTTTTGCTCCAGTAGACAATATTGTATCATATTTCCTTTTCCATGAATTTAAAGAATATGTGGGGATACCCAACAGTATTAGATATAACTCTAGCTTTATGCAAGCATGCTCAGACCTCTGAGACTTTGAGGTTGATCAGATACCAGCCCATCTTCTTCTAAACCACTTTTCCACTTTCTGCATTTCAAGGTTTGCAGGTAATTCTGCCAGACTACCTCAAAGATACCTTTGTCCAAGCAGCTCTTAGTTACATTGCCTGCAATGGAGAAGGAGACTTTGTCTGCCGAGGCAACGACTGCTGGTGCAAGTGTGACCCCAAGTTCCCAGAGTGCAACTGTCCATACATGGATATTCAAGCCATGGAAGAGAGCCTCCTTCGGATCTCTGAATCATGGGCCCTACTGTACAAAGAATTTAAGGAGTCAGGTAAGAGTTGCTTTTTGAACTCCTTTTGCTCTGCACTAGGGAAGTGTGAAGAACAGCAATAGAAACTGGAACCAGAATAAATCAAATCTTTGATCATAAGTCATGCAATTAAAACAGCTAAGCCATGACCTATTCCTCGTAATTTGATTTATGGGCAAGACTGAGTAAACACTGATGACGTCTGGTGAAATGTTACATTTCGGACACTGTGTGCTCTCAGCAAATTAAAATTTGAACAGGGCTGGATTTAACAGCAGGAGTTTTTTTTTACAGTTCTACCCATTGCTGTGTTTTTTGTTTTTTGGCTCATGCACCGGTGATCTGCACTAAAATTAGACGGTGCATCATTTTGTATTGTGAATTGTTCTTGTATTCGCTCTGGTAGGTCTGTCTGACTGCAGAACAGCTTAATGTCTCCTCGTCAGTGAGAAGAAGTTTGCCGCGATGTTGGTGTCACTCATTTGACTTTGACTTGTCCGACAGGATGATTATGTTTGTTGTACTACAGCACAAGCTGTGGTTGCTTTGGTTACAGTTCCATACTAGTTATGAATGTACATTGGGGGCATTGATGGTTTATAAAGAGAAACGAAAACAGCAGCTTGGCAGTGTATTTTTCCAGTATTACTTTGATGCGTATGCTCAGGTATGAAAATGTATGAAAATGTAACTGTAAAGATGGTGGCATAGCAGCTGTAACCTTGAATCACCATTAACCTGCATCATTATGCCAGCAGTTAGAATGCATTACAATGTTCGTTGCTGAATGTTATGCTTTATTGGAAAGTAGTCAGCGGCACACCCGCATGACACTATGCCTGAAGGGTTAAAAAAAAAAAAAGCAATCAACACACAGGTAGTTTATGAAATGTAGAGCAAGATAAATTGCTCATAAAATGCCTTTACTGTCAATCCACTGGCTATCACAGTGATTACAATATCTGAATGAGAGCATTAAACATACTGCTTAAATATTACAGCCTGTTTAGGTCACCCTGCAATGACCACTGGTGCTGGAGTGAAATTAAAATGGATTACTTTTTTTCCCTCCCTCAACCTAATCATTTTTTTTTTCTTTCCTGAAATATCTGTGAGTGCAATTACTTTTACAGTTTATGTTATAAGCGCTAGAGGAAAGTGCAATAAGTGCCAGGCATAAGTAGTTTCTCAGGTGTCATAAATGTGTCCTTTGGTGAGGGATATCAAAGACATTCAGCGTTCTGCTCCATCAGCTAAAATTAAATGCTGTGAGAGTGTCTCCGCAGAGAATGTGTTGGAGAAAGAAAAATACTTTGCCGTTCTCAAGTGAAATGGTTGTCTTATTACTGCTGTGGGGAATGACAAGAAAGTGTCTCTCACAATCACCCTCTGTGCCTTCTGTATTTCAACTGGATCGGTCTTAGCAAGAGAGAACAACTTCTCTTGTTTTCACCAGATGAGTTCAAGACATTCCTGATGAGGCTGCCTCAGAACTTCTTCCTCAACACCTCTACGATCCAGCACCTGTGGCTGCTGGATGGTGTGTTTCAGCGGCGCTATGAGCTGCTGGAGAGCAGCATGAAGGGCCTCTTCAGGAGGGCCCAGCGAGTGGTGTATAAGCTCTTCAGCCTGAGCAAAAGGTGTCAAAAGCAGCCCCTCATCAACTTGCCACGTGAAAGGTGAGCACAACAGCCTTGTTATCTTGTCATTGAAACCCTGATGGGTAGGCTGGGGCTTATTTCAGAAACGGGATAATGTTTCTTGTTCTCTGTATAAAGAGGGAGTTCCTCACATCATTTGGAACTAAATTATTGCCGGGACTCCAAAGTGGCCCATATTTTAGACTGAAATCTCAATGGACTCTGGAGCAGAATGTTTGTCAGCATGCCTCAGAGTGATAGGGAACAGATGAAAGATTTCTCCACACCATGTTTGGAGCATTTCACACAAACAAGCTGTACACTTTGGATTTCAGTTCCCCAGGCCAGTTTCTCAGTGCTGACAATTATGCTGAAAAAACCCGCTGTCAGAAAAACTGCTTGGATCAAATCCAGAAGAAACAAGGTTGTCCTTAGAATTGATTCAGGAGTTTAGTTTTCAGGCAAAAAATGGTGTGTAATTAGACAATTAGTGAGGAAATGTGTAGAATTAGAACATGTCATCTGCTATGCAATGTAGCCTGATGAATGGTGTTATTTGTCATTGCCGATGAAGCTTTCTGCCATTTTTTAAAATATGCAGTGGTGGCACAAGAAGGATGCTAGACATGGTGTTTTTCACAGAAAGCTGCATGCAAGAACCCAGAACTCAGTAATACAATATTAAGTGGATAAATGCTTTGTTTATATTTGCTTTTTCTGTAAACAGTAGAGTCGAAACCTCTGTTTGGCTTCACAGTAAGGTTGAAGTGCTACATTTGGAAAATAAGTTCGCTTAATTAGCAGCAAATTATGCACTCCAGTGGTGTTTTAATTTTCTCCCTAAAGCAAGTAAAACTGCTGTGATTATTAAAAACTGCATTTGTTTTAACGCTGCTGTGTGACAGAACCTACCTCTGGCAAACGGCCACACATATGGTCTGGAGCTCTACTTTAGACACGTTAAGACATGCTTACTGAATCCCACCCCTCTTTCCTCAAATGTAGGCCACGGTCATTCTGGCTGAACTATTTCCAGTCATTACTCTACTGCTCAGAGAACAACCAGCTGGGCTTCTTCTCAGAAGAGCTGCACACCTGCATTTGTGCATATGACCAGAACACATGCCAGGCGCCCACTCCATGCTCTATAGGAGAGGGTCCGGCCTGTGCTGCCTGTGCCAGTGACAACCATACTCGCTGTGGCAGCTGCAATGCTGGATACATGCTAAGTCAAGGAGCCTGTCGACCCATGGTGGCTGATTCTACTGAGAATTACTTGGGTTTTGAGACTGACCTGCAGGACCTGGAGCTAAGGTACCTTCTACAGAGGGCAGACCGTCGGCTAGAGGTCCATGCCATCTTCATTAGCAATGATATGCGCCTCAACAGCTGGTTCGACCCCTCATGGAGGAAGAGAATGCTTCTGACACTGAAAAGCAACAAGTACAAATCAAATCTGGTACATATGCTCCTGGGGATCTCACTTCAAATCTGCCTTACTAAGAACAGCACGCTGGAACCCTCCCTTACTCTCTTCATCAACCCCTTTGGCGGGAGCCATTCTGAAAGCTGGTTGATTCCTGTGAGTGAGAACAGTTTCCCAGACTGGCAGTCCACCAAGCTGGATCTCCCTTTAGAATGTTTTAACTGGACCTTGACTCTGGGCAACAAGTGGAAGACTTTCTTTGAGACCATTCACATTTACCTGAGGAGCCGCATCAAAACATCAGGTGTCAGTGCCAATGAGAGTGTTTACCTGGAGCCTCTAGAAATGACTGACCCTTCAAGGAACTTGGGCTACATGAAGATCAACAGCATCCAGGTCTTTGGCTATAGTATGCATTTCGACCCGGAGGCAATCCGGGATTTAATCCTGCAGCTGGATTACCCGTACACGCAGGGCTCACAGGATTCAGCCCTGCTGCAGCTGCTGGAGATCCGAGACCGGGTGAACAGGCTTTCTCCACCAGGCCAGCAGCCTCTGGACCTTTTCTCCTGCTTACTGCGCCACCGCCTCAAGCTCACCGCCAATGAAGTGGTGCGCATCCATTCCTCTCTTCAGGCCTTCAGTGCCCGTCTCCCAAACACTCTTGATTATGAGACAACTAAACTCTGTAGCTAACAGCTAAAAGTTCAGTAAGATGCAGAACATTTTCGCACACAGACAAGACTGTGCATGAGTCAAAGCTGCAAAGACAAAGTGATGGTTTCATAATAAACTAACTGAAGCATCCACTCGGATATCACATAAATTCCCATTCACACATTTGCCACATTGTACTCAAAACAAATGAGTCATTTTTCTTGTATGGTGCAGCACTAAGACCACGAGGAAGGACCTTTTGCATATATGGTATGATTGTTTGTAACTTTTCTATGTTATTTTGCTTCAGTGACTGTGCACTTTCCTTGGACAGAATACAGTGATGTCAGTAAGTTTTGTAGATAAATTGATATTAAAACATCATGTAATAATAGAACCACTGTTGCATTATTTGCCAGTCCTTTTTTTATTGGTTCAACCATCAAATTAGGGTTGAAGGCTACCACATTTTCTATCTGCAAGTAAGGCCAGTTAGTGAGAATGTAAATGCAATTAAACATGACATAAGAGTTTGATAAAATAATAATGAAACTGATTCATTAACACGATTACATTACAGCTTGCTAAGATATGCTGTCTTCTTATGAGGAAATTCATATTTAATTTGAAAGGATTAGTCAGAGACAACCCAGTATGCTCATTTAACTCCTGAACATCACCATGTGGAGCTGTAACTGAAAGCACTGTATTTTCTTTTCTCTTCACAAAGGAAATTGCATGCTTTAGCCCTGCATATCTGATATTTATACATTTGTTCTTTTCATTCTGTTTGAACAGTGCTGTCCACTGCCATTATAAACAGGTTAATATTTGTGTTGGACTACTTTGACCTGGACAGTCATTTCATATTTTCACTTGAGGCCTTTTCCAGATCTAAACAAAAGTGTGGAAGAAGGCTGAGGCAGGACAGTTATTACTTCTGTTTTTTTACTGATTAGGTCTTCAGTGGCGCCCAGGAGAACATCGTACTTCAGTGAAATAAGGAGGTCTAAGAGATGCTGATATTGATATATCAGACTTTGCAAGGGCATAAGATGTGTTTTTTCCTTTTGCTACCGCTCCTTTTTTTCTAAATCGAAAATGTGTTTTGTCTGTTTTCCTGTTCTGTTTTCTGGGTTGGGAAATTGCAATAGGCCTCACAAATGTCCACTGCTATTGTATAGTCTATTTTTTCTAGTCAGATTCAGAAGCTGTATTTAGCTAAATGGTAAAGTATGCCCACATGTGACAGCAATGATGTGATCCATAGTGCCTTTGTAAAGTGAGTTTTCTCATTTCTGCATTTCTGCTTTTTTACAGTGATTGGTTCAGTTATTAATCACAATGACTACTTGTCACTTAAAGGGATCTAAAAGTTAATCGCTTTGCATGAACTTCATTTTCCCCGTATTGGCATAGCTCATTAACACTCAAGCCAAGACATGCCAGTCATCTATTAATGTGTTTGCATATTGTTTATTGTAAATTAGCACAATAAACCCAGTCTAATGTGGTTCATTTAGTGGCATCCCTTACCAGTGAAGTAATTTACCACCAGTTTCCAGTAGTGTGGAAAGGAAATGTTATGCAGGCTATTAATTCCAGAAATTCATCTTCTGCCTCTCAGGTACAAAGACAAGATCCCCCCTGTAGGCACAAGTAATTACTATCTTTAACAGTCCTCAGTCTGGCTTGCAGTTGCATATATTCATTTTCCAACCTGCCATGCAGAGCTTGTTTTTTAGCTCTAATAATTGCGATGCGACTGTAAATACTTTCTTATAGCTATTCCAGTCTAATCTTTTTGAAACGCAGAGCACGCTATGGTACATGTAGTCTGCTACAAAGATCTGTGACCTTTTGTGAGTTGTCAGTCAACAGATAATGGGGGTTTTATGTACCCATCAATCCTCTCATTACACCGTACATGTACAGATGATTTATTTTCTGCAGGCTGCATATTTCATCAGTTACAGAAAGATTGTATAATGTAAAGGTCAGCATCTTGTGATATGAAAGAGTGATGAACATGCCGGGATGTTTGACATGTTAAGGAAAATTTTACAGACAGACTGTAAACTTTCAAACTGTTCCAGTATAGATGCTGTTGAAGTGTTGCCAGCTGCTGTAGAGGTGTTCCGTCCTTTTCTTACCCCCAATGGCTATAGTGCAGTTGTTGCAGCATTTTGTCATGTGAAACATTCCTCTGGAAGGTAATTACTCAGTGAAGCAAGCAAGAGAGCAGTTACTGCTAGACTGCATACACAAATAACCTGCATTTACGCAGGAAGCCTATGAAATGAGTGCTTGTCAGTAATGCCAAAATGAGTTAACACATTGTTGTCATAATGACAAATACGACAGTAAGAAATGGCTAAACATTACAAAAGCAATCAGTCTTTCTCCCAGCTTGACAAAGGCAATTTATCAAGCTGCTTTAAATGTACAGGCAAAACAGTGCCACACCGTATTAAATGATAATGTTCTAGGGCTTGCGTTTCAGTGAATACCTGCAAAGTGTGACCACTGTTATGGTCTCACAGCAGACCTACACTTACCACCTTTACGAAGACATGCACTGTTTAGCTTGCGTAATGTGTTGTGTATTTGTATGTTGTTTATGTTTATAATTCCTTATTGCTCTGACAGATGGAGAATCATCCACCTCAGTTCACATGTGTATCTGATTGCTAACATCATATGAATGGTAAGTCAATACCATCTGTGGTACCTTTCAAGGGGCTCCAGTCAAAAAGACCCCATATCATGGAAACAGTATTTTCATTACTTTCTTGAAATAAAAGAGTATAAGGCACTATATACCCATTGTTAAAGCTTCCTGACATACCATTCGAGGCATTTCACATGAATACAGTGCAGTTCTATACATCCACCCATTGAGCCTATAATAGATCTAATGTCGACAATTTGTATCATTATGAATATGAATTTCAGCCTGTATTATGTTTGGGATGAGAATTTTTTTGAATATATAGCACAGGTCATTTACATCCAACAGTCTTAAAAGCATAATAACAGAGCAGTCTGTTGATGAAGTAGGTTTGCTCGTGAATAAAACGGTGACACTTTTGATGCATAGAACCACACAGGTGTCGTGAGAGGTGGAAAAAAAGGGGAAAAAAAACATGTAGGCGCTGGGTCCTTTAATATTTACAGGTGAGCAATGTGTTTTGAGACTCAGAATGGCTGTCTTGTTGCTACTCTTTTTGAGAGGGTTTACTGAGGAACAAAGAAGCTAGTGAACAGAGAAGGAGGTAAAAGGTAACTGTCTACTGCCAATAAATCAATGTTGAGCTTTATTACCCGAAAGAAGAAAAGGTTCTGCAGGAAGATCAATGCAGTCTCTGAAGAGGCACCAGCACACAAACCGATGGCATTTTGCTGCTCGGACCAAGCCCACATTAGCATCAATTTATTACCTGTGTTGTGTTTTCCACTTGGTGTGGTTTCTATGGCTCCAAATCAATCCTGACTTTTATGTCCCATTAGAGTTTGTCATTACATGCCACCAGGGTAGTCGCTTGCTGACACAATTTTCATAGCATGCACTGCAGATCAAATGTAATTGGGGATTTTGTCGAAAATGTGCTTATGGATTCTAATGAATGACTATAAAGACCACGGGGAGGGGATAATTATTTAATACTGCACATTAGATAAGCCGGTAGGCCCTCCGCAAATATGATTTGTAGTTAGGAAAGGTCGGTAATCTTGAAAATGTGATGGTGAATGTGTCACTTTTGTGCTACCTGGGTTTTCTTAAGGAGAAAATGTAGTGATGATCCAGGGCAACGTACTATCAGGTACAGAAGAAAAGGACACCGCTGTGTTGAAAGCAGCATGTTGTCATTTTCAGAGATGAAAGTGACTTTGACGGTGTGGACATTTTCAACATATAAAAGAAACTGAGAGGGAGAGAAAGAAAAAGATGGAGAGTTTTTCAAAATGCTATATATCCATTTGTGATAACTTTTTTTTGTACATAAAAAAAGACTGAAAAAGAATAACAACAGATTTTGTCTAATGGTTCTCTAATTATCATTCATAAGATAGCACTGTTATCTCTTGCATGAGTAAGGTCCATTTCAAACAACATATATCATTTAAAAAAGTGTTGTGGGATAAAAACCTGAACAATGAGAAATGATTCAACCTTACTTACCTAGGAATTCTTTTGAAAAAATCAGCATTTTTAAATGTGCTTACACAGTTGTTGAGGATGGAGGCATTCCTACAAGCCTAGGTAGTCCCCGAGGAGAGCTGCTACACCTGTTTAAAGCTCAAGTGTTTGATGAACTGTTTCAGTAATGAAGAGTCTGAGGAACAAGACCGTTTATCTTTTATTCCCAGGATGCACCTGCTACAGCCTTACAAAGGAACGTTTGAGGCAGTGAAAGCTAGGCACTCTGAACTGTTGCTTAACAGGGATAATGCTTAATGTGATGACAAACCGTCAACAACAACGTATGTTGTTCTAGCATCACTTCAGATATGTAAGCATATGCTTGAATAAAGAACCGGCCTCAAAGCAAAATAAGGAATTGGTTTTCAGAAATTAGAAGCAAAAAATAGATTGAGAATTTATATTATTTATATTAGTTTGTTCACATGATGATCATTACTACTGGGTTATACAAATAATCTTTCATTTAAAATAGTCCAACATATCCTGGTTTTACACTTTGCATAGCATAAGTTTCACCTTTTTTGTTTTAAAGTGTGTGTATGCGTGTGTGTGTGTGTGTGTTTTAAGTTGATTTAGTGTAAATAAATAACAAAAAGCGTTCCTAAATTTCATTTAAAATTAATTTTATTTCATTTGTGGATTTCCTACTTATATTGAATGATGCTGGTTCTTCGTGGATCAGAAAGTAGTGTTAAAGTTGCCTTAATGACACAAGTCCATTACCATTTTATTCTAACGAAAATGGCAGACAATAATGCTTGATATACCCATTATGTTGAGCTAAATGAGACAATTCAGCCTAAAGCTCTGGTCTTGGCCGATGAGTCAAGCTAGATCCAATAGAAACAAATCCAGCTCAGTCAGTCCCAGTTCGTGGGGAACTATTCCATGCCGCACCACAAATGACCAAAAAATTGCTTTGGGGATCTTTTGGCTGGCCTTTAAAAGTGGCTCTTATTAGACAATCTTCTGGTACAGCATGTACCCTTTAGAGAATTTAACTAGACTCAGAAGTCATTTGTGGCCCATCAGGATTCACAGCACATTTTACCAATGTCCTCTGTCAGTGCCTCTACTTGAGGTGTTCTGTCCATAAGTGCAAAAAGTGGTCCAAAAAAGCACTGAGTCATGGAAGAATAATCACACTAAGCATTACCATGTACATAGAGACGTGCGGTATATGATAATAAGAGGCTCTTTTCGGGACAGGGACATTTCGTGCAAAATCTATTTGATCCTGACTCCCCAAAGACCTGTGAAGCGAGAGGATCAAAATCAATAATTTATTCTGCTCCCTAATGAGACAATCATGATGACACCACAGGCTATTTGACACGCGTATATTGTCAGTTACCAGACCGGGCCAGGACTGGCATTTTTTATTTTCGCCTTGCAGAAAGAAGAGAATACTGGTGTGACTTTTCAGTATAATCCTCTGTATATTGCTTTACAGAGAACATGGAATTCAAAGTTTGCACTTGTTCCTTACTTTACCCTGTATGAATATTTCATGATGACCGATAGAAATTGTCCAAAATTATTCACAAACTGTCTGGTGAAACTATCTGTTCAGACCAGTGTGGGGCCTAAGTTTAGGTTTGGGTGGAGGTTAGGTTTTAGGTAAGGTTAGGGTAGTTAAAGTTGATGTTAATATTTGGTTAAAGGTAAGTTAAAGAGTCTAATATGGAGTTGGTCCCCCCTTTGCAGACATATCAACTTCCACTCTCCATAGAAGTCTTTCCACAAGATTGGCTCGCAATGTCCGTTCCACTTCATCCCAAAGGTGTTGGATGGGGTTGAGGTCAGGGCTCTGCGGGGCCAGTCAAGTTCTTCCACACCAGACTCATCCAGTCATGTCTTTATGGACCTTGCTTTGTGCTCTGGGGCACAGTCATGCTGGAATAGAGAAGGTTCTTCCCCAAACTGTGTCCACAAATTGGGAAGCATGGTGTTGTCCAAAATGTCTTGGTATTCCCTTTGTAGACAATGTATATTTACTTTTATTTACAAAATCAACAAAACATGACATTTGACCAGGAGCTCAATGATTATTATCACCCTTAGTAAAAGTGGGAGAGAAAACATCAATAAATTTATATGCTTTATTATCTCAGCCTCACACTGTAAATAGGAGAAAAAGAGGAGACTTCAAGGAGGTTTTTGCTACAGTTTGCACACTCATACAGAGCCAGCGTCCTTTAAATTCGACTGCATTGTTATAGGAGAGGAATGCTTATCTCTTGAAAAGGGTCTCGGGCTGTATTCACAGAAGAATGTATTCACAGCTCAGTGTATTCACCGAAGAACTCAGACCAGAAAGGTCACAGATATTTGAAATCCAGAAAGGAGACGCTGAGAACAGAAGTGTCATCACAGGTTCCTCAGAATGGTGGCTGGGGCTGTAAGGGACATTTTTTTTTTGCTCAAAATGTTCTCTTATACACTAGACATATCCAGACAGTTTTTCCTAACAAATCTTTTTAAAACCATCAGAATGTGTTCTTTTATTAATAATGACAAATTGCGGAAGACAACAAACAGACAACAGTGTTTAAACCCTAAATGCCATGTGAATATTTATGAAATATCTTTTTAGTCAAACTTGCATCTCTGAAAACTGAGCATGATGAGAAGTTTAAAAAGTTTTACACATTTGGATTCAGAGCATATGGACATAATGAAGTTGCTTAAAGTTTCAGTCCAGAGGAATATTGATATTTAATTAGCATACATGGTCGATATGCAAGGTGAATAAATAATTGATTCTGATGTTAAAAAGTCACCTGCATTAAATGAACAGATTTTAAGGCTTCATCTTCCTTGAGTATGGATCTTTGAATCCATGCCTCAAGTCTGTGATTTAAATCACAGGCCCTTTAAAAACAGCACAATCAGTCAGAATTTTGTGCATTTAAAGAGTTGGAATATGTGCCAGGGTCACTAGTATTTAAACAGAATTATTTGTTATCTTTTGATTTAAAATGATGTTGCCATAGCTGGCAAAGGCATATTCACTACTGTTAAATATGGGCATCATTGATTGAGAAAAAACATTAGAAATTAATGACCCGAGTGTCCTAGATTATGGAATCAATTTAAATTAATAGCGGTTTCATGGGGCACTTGTTTTGCACCAGATTCCAGTGTGTTTGGTTGCTTGCATTTTGCATCATCTAGAGCTCATATCTGTGTTGTGTGGGCACTTAATAGTTTTGATGTATTGCAGGGAACTTGGTTGGAACAGTTTGCAGGGAACAGCGATTTTGAAAAAAAACTCATTCTTAGCTTTACTTAAACATCCTTTACCACTACTGGATATGCAACGCACAACTGGGTGGCCTATGTATGTTACTTACTGTGTCTTTACACATACAACTTTCAGTTTAACCCACACAACATTACATAGTTATAGAATTATAGCAGCCTAATTATCCTAATCATTACCATTCATGTTATTTGAATGGTGGTGGATAAAGCGAACATAGAAGATACACTAATCAGCTTCAATATAACCACTGGCAGGTTATGTGAATAGCATTCATTAGCACTGTACAATAGAAACTGTGGGATATTTTGGACAGCCTATAAACAGTCAGTTCTAGAAGTTGATGCATTAGACGCAAGAAAAATGGGCAAGTGTAAAGATCTGAGAAACGTTGACAAGCTTCACACTATGATGGCTCAGTTAGTGTGTCTCTAAAATGACCAGTCTTGTCGGGTATTTTCATTATGCAGTGGTCAATGCCTGCCAAAAGGGTCCAAGGAAGGCCAACTGGTGAACAGGCAACAGAGCCATGGGTGCCCAAAGCTCATTGATTCAGTTACAATAGCACAAATTGCTGAAAAGTTCATTCTGGCTGTGATTGAAAGGCATCAGAACAAAGAATGCATCACAGCTTGCTGAATATGGGGCTAAGTGCCCATAATAAACCCTGTTCTCTGGTCTACAATGGGTATGTGAGCATCAGAATGGGACCATGGGGCAATGGAAGAAGGTAGCCTGCTCTAATTAATCATTTTTTCTTTTACATTGTGTGCATGTGTGACCTGGCAAAGAGATGGCACCAGGATGCACTATGGGAAAAAGAAAGCTGCTGGAGGCAGTGTGGTGCCCTCGGCAATGTTCTGCTGGGATAGGTTGGGTCCTGGTATTAATGTGGATGTTCCTTTGACACTTTAACATCATTGCAGACCAAGGACACTCCTTCATGACAACAGTATTCCCTAATGGCAGCGGCCTCGTTCAGCAGGATAATGTGCCCTACCGCATTGCAAAATGTTAATAGGAATGATTTGATGTTGACTTGGCCTCCAAATTTCTCAGATCTCAAGTGGATCAAGCGTCTTTGGGATGTGCTGGACTAACTAGTTCAAATCCAAGGCTCCACCTTGCAACTTAAAGGACTTAAAGGATTTGCTGCTAACGTGCCAGATTCTACAGCACAGCATACCTCCAGAGGTGAGCCTACAAGGGGAACCTGCACAGTGTTAGGCAGGTTTTACTGTTTTTTTTTTTGTTTTGTTTTTTTTTTTAGCTCTTCCATATGACTAGTGTTTGTCTATGGAGTTTGTTTATTGATTTGTCACACATGTTAGCAATGAGTGTGACTGACGTACCTGAACAAAATAATTAAGAGACATGTCTGCATACTTTTGGCCATATAGTGTATATCTGCCTATTCAGCCTGAAGCAGTTAAACTCATTCAATGACACTGAAGTTACAGGGAGTGTTTTCTACTGCTTTTTGAATGAGAATACTGCTTTTACAAAGCAGCTAGTCAGTGCATTTGCACCTGGATGTTTGTAATGAAAACAGTTTCTGGAATAAAAAGAAATGATCATGTACACTACCACTCAAAAGTTTGGACACACCTCATTCAGTGTTTTTTCATTGTTTTTATTATTTTCTACATTGTATATTAATATTGAAAACAAACAAAATAATGAACACCTGGAATTATGCAGTAAACAAACAAAAAAAAGAGTTAAACAAACCAGGACAAATCCAAGGCTCCACCTTGCAATGGTCCCAAACACATTAAGAAGGCAAGAAATTACACTAATGAACTCTTGACAAAGCACACCTGTTAATTAAATAGCTTTCCAGGTCGATTCCTCATGAATCTGATAGAAAAAATGCCAAGAGTGTGCAAAGCTGTCATCAGAGCAATAGGTGATGTTTTCAATATTAATCTACAATGTAGCCA
>JBBIGA010000106.1:14484385-14496643 GCA_037576975.1 Alestes dentex | reverse complement strand
TCACCCTGTGTTCCTGCCTCTTCTGGAAGAAAGTATTTACAACAGCCATTTCCATCCTTTTTGCAAAGTCTACCACCATCTTCCAAATTGACAGTATACTCCTGAATAAATCCACTCTCTGTACTTAATGTCACTGCATTTGTCAGGAGGAGGAGAGTAGAGGATTAAACCCCATCATATGGGCAAAAAGATCAGACTAAAATGGATAGTTTTTACATTCTAAAGCAGTGCTTTGTTAGCAAACAATGACAGCCAAATCACGTTTTGCAATTTAGCTTAGCTAAGACAAAGTTTTCAATTTAGGATTATATGCATTTATTGCTCTACATCCATAGCTAAGTGTCAGTATAACTGATGTGAGAATTTTTGCAGCATTTATCTGGCAAACCCCTTTGGTAAAAAGTACATATTATGATAAAATGTTGGTATAATATAACTGGAACCAGGTTGTTGGGGTGATTATGCAGAGACCCCTTTGGAGTGCACTGCATCTTGTGGAACTGAAGTGCTGGTCATTATGTGCCCCTTAAAGGCATACATAACTAGCCAGTTTAAGTGTGAGTACAGCAGTGCTACCACATTTAATTTGTCTGTATGGGCAGGGCTCTTTGGGTTGCTGCTTATACACTTTTATGTGTTGTTACTTATTGGTTGTGATATTGCAAATCTGCTGAGACTGCACAGTTCTGTTTCACCTAGGGCAGCAGAACAGCCCATGCTGGCAAGACTGCATCTAACACGAGACCCCTGCTTACCTAACACTAATGCATCTCATCTAGGCCATTAAAGACTTCTTTCATTAGCTCTGTGTGAAATGGTGGTCAAACCCATTTTAGCTTTCTGTTCATTGGACTTGACGGTTGCTAAATAATAAACTGTGAAAATGTATAGATGGAGGACCTTGTTGTGAGAGAGCTACTTAATAATATTTGTGTTTGTAATTGTTTAATGGAGTTTCCCCCACAGATTGTGTCTGTTAGTGTGACCTGATCTATAGTGTATTAGTGTGACCTGATGTATGGCAATATGGGCATTTGATGTGGCATCTGAAACAGAGTGCCAAACAGATTATCTGTGTTTAACCAGTAAAACACAATTTAATTGCCTTTAAGTAAACAGAGAAAAATTATGAAGAGTGCTGTTAATAAAAGTAATACTCGACACATTACACCTTAGAAGAAGAGTTACTACTTTTGTTCTTCTGTGCTGTTTAAATGTAGGTCCAGAAGTTCATAGTTAATTTCACAACAGTCTCAAGAAATGACAAAGATATGGTGACTATGAATGGATTTACTATAAACAACATACTTATTATGATTAGAATAATAATCATATACATCCTCTTCCCCCCAGTGAACACAACTACGGTGTCAGGCTTTCTTGGCTTGTTTTAATTCACCATGAGTGAGGAAAAAATTATATCAAATTATGACAGTTTACTTCTCTGCACATCTTTACGGAGCAATGAGTTATACAATTATGAGCAAAAATCAAGATTAGTGAACTTTTTGTGGATTAAAAGTCAAGCTGTTTCACATTTCGCGACATCGCTACTTACTACTTGGATAACCTGTTATTCCATTTACACACATGTTAATTAAAGCTTGTCAGTGTTGGAGGCCAATGTGCACCAGTAGTCTCAGTGAGCAGGGAAAGAACCCTTTCTCCAGTTTTATTGATTGTGTTATCACAGTGAACTGGAACTTTTGGGTTGACAGGTCACCTCTCCGTAGAAGTGTTTTGGGTGTAAGGAGCTCTTAAGCAGCAGGGAGATGGACATGACATTTCTCAAGCGAGCTGAAAATAACATCCCATTAAAAAGCATGAATCACTGAACTGCCACCAGCACATAAAAAAATAGAAACACACAGACAGAAAACCTTTTTTCTTTTCATGTCAGTGATCAAAAGCAAACTTCCTGATGGGGCTCTAATTATCCTCATTCATGTCATTTGTTAATCCTTTTTTTTATTTTCCTATATTTTATTCTTTACTTTTTTCCATTTCCATCACATTGTGAAAAGTTTCCGAATTCGCGGCGTGTTTTTGTTGCTGTAAACCGTTCTGTGCCTTTATGTCTTTTGAACGAGAGGCTTTTATTAGAATAAATGTTGCCCATCAAGGTTACACTAAACAAATTAATTGGTGGACTTGATGAGGCCTGCATTTTAAGTGGCCAAGCTGCTTATTAACCGGAGCAGGGAGAATGTTAATGGTGGCCGTTGCAGGCCTGCTGTGGAGGGGAAGTGTCTGGCAGCATTTTCTGAATCATTAGCAGCATGCCACTGTGGAGCCTAATGCCATCGCTCTGCAGACGGGTCGAGCTGGAGAAAGACACCTAGTGCAGTACATTTCCAAACTAATATGCAGAAGGGGGACAAAACTGGCAATGCATTTCATATCCTTTATAATTCACTCAGAATATTGTATGTTTTTGGACGCTTCAACGGTTATGTTATTTCATGGATCTTTGGAAAATTCAGTTAGACTGCTTTTTGATTGATGGAAGTCCTCTAACATACACAACGTTCAGCTTTCAATATTCACATAATGAGGAAATTCACAATAAATCAGTCTTTTCCCCACTTAACTGACATGTGTTTTGTGTCTTTTTATTGTTCATGTTAACAGCCTCTTATGGAGGTCACACAGAGTTGCCTTTACATACTGATGTCAATCAAGTCGGCATCTTTCCTTGATTCCTAACAGCTTTATTCCCAGGGAACTTCCATAATGGAGGAGCATGAAGGTCAGTGAATTTTAAAAAGTATATGGGGGCTGTTTCTTGAATATTAACTTCTGAATACACCAATATGTACAGTACTATGCACTCATAAAAAGTTCTAAATTATTCATCCCATTAGTAAATGTATTTCTGCTTGTAAAAACACTATATAACATTAAAATTAAACATAAAAAAACAAATACAATCAAACAACAAATCATGCTTGGTCAGAAGTGCATAGATCTGTTAAATTCCAATTTACTTTAATGAAGGATTCATTAGCCAGCACAAGACAATGTTTGGTAAGTGTAAATACTGGACTTCCTCGAGGAGAGGTGTGGAAATGGTTAAGCTAACACTCACACACTTAACATGCATGTTTTTTGGGGGTTTATTTGTTTTTATTCTTGTCATTTTAAATAATAAATATTTACTGTCCACATACATCTTTTTTTTTCAGATTTCTATGACTTTTGCCCAGTAGTGAATGTAATAGTATTGTGATACAATTTGAAATCTGATAAGTGGAATTAATAAATGTGAAATATCTGCATTTTACTTTTTTTTATTATGCATACTAAATAGCACCCTTGGATGAAAACCTTGAAATAATTTATCAAGCAAGTGTCATTTGTGAAACTGCCTTAGAAATGGTTAGTTGGAAGGCTATTGGGGTATGGGTATGAAGAAAAATAGCTTTAATTGGAACTGTTCTCTCACACCTCTCAAGTTAAAATGCAAAATGCTGGTGAAGAACTGTAAAACATTTCTGGGCTGCTTTCAATTGTAAAAGGTGCAAATTAATATAGTGTAAAACAATTTTTATTACATTGACTGGAAGTTCAGTTAACTCAAAATCTAACTTTTAAACTTGAAAGTACCCTCTTAAACATTCATAAATGAGGAGCATTTTAGCAGTTTAATGCGGTACACAAATGATAACAATTACCCGCTCTTAACAATTGCGGTTTCATCATGATACAGCAATGCATCAACAAAATTTGTATGAAGATCCAAAATATTGTATCTACGTATTCATTTGCCGTAAACATTACATTCTGCACGTGTTTTTCCAGACGTCCTTGAGTATAGCTGGTGATTCAGAGCTCTATAAGTCATTAAAGCATTTAAAATAACTCTCCCTTTAAACCTAATCTTCTTTTTACTAAAATTATATACTTTCAGTGCTTCAGGAACATTTTATTTGATTCTGTGTTGAGTATAGACATGGGAAAGCCTGAATCTACGCAGGTGAAACCATGAGTACACAGATGAACAGGGCCTCTCTACGTGTGTTTGGAATGTGTGTTTGTTTGTGAGAGGGAGGGTGAGGGGATGGAATAAAGTAACAGATGTGTTCCAGTAAGCAAGACTGGGTCAATTTGAACTCAACAGCTTTAGCTCAGAGTGATAATAAAAAATTAAGAATGAGATTCAATTTTGTCTTTCCATTTTTCAAACATTGCGATGGGTGTTAGGGAGGTCTTAGGTGCATGGGATGAGTTTATTTGAACAATGCAGACCACAGTAGTATGAGCTGGAAATAAATGCTAAAATACTAGAAATGAACAGGGTCACATGTAAACCACAGACAGGAAATGGGTAATGGCCATGGAGGACCAACTAGGACGAACACAAACATGCGGTAAATGCACACAGGTAAACATGGAACAGCTGGGAGCAAGGAGGGACTATAGACAGGTGAAAGGAGGGCAGGGACGGACAGGGTGGAAGCCAGGAGTGAAAACGTGAACAGAAACCACGTGCAGCGGGGCAGAGAGCTTAACATGAGCACGGGGAACATGAAAATAAAAGCGGGGCGTGACTGGTAAACAGAAAGCGAACAGGACAGGAAGAACAAAGGCAGGGTGTGACAGAAACGCATGAAACGAGACAGAAACGGAACAGGGCAAGACAGAAAAGGGGAAAACGAGATGGGGCAAGCTGTTACAAACACATGCAGATAATAAACAGCTGACAATAAAATTCATTGTTCTGAACAAACTTATGTCATAAGGAGTTATGAGTTAGGAGAAACAGGAGAGGAATTTGGTAAAAACAATTAAAAATATAAATTAAAAATTAAAAAACTGCGTCCTTCTGCTAATCATATTTTTTTCACAATCATAGTCATAGAATGAGACACCCTGAAAAAAATGAGCCACCCTGTACATTTTGGGCAAAACAAAGGACACATTTGTTTAGGAAGCATTTATGTCTCAAATAAATATATACATCACTTAAATAAATAAATATAGTAAATGCATATATCTGCAAAGCCCAGGGTCTCTAGAAAATAGGACTACATTGCATGTGTGAATGTCACATACAGATGCATATGAACAATAATATTCAGTAACATGTTCGGTAAGTTAGTGTGTACTAAATATTTGGTCCTGAAAGTGAAGAAATATAATTTGACACATAAAAAATAAAACACTTACAATCAGGAATTATATTCTCGCTTATACTACTTTGGCTTTTCTCATTTAAACCGGAAGAACAAGTTTAACTAGTATAATAGAATTAAATTCTCACGCGTCAAACTTAGAGATCCTAACCTATATTCATTTTCAGCCTCGGAGTAAATGATTCTAAAGTAAAATTATTACAGAATGTAGGCATTCAGTATTACAATTTGGAAAAATACAGTAGATAACTGAGGAAAGTTAATACCAGAGCAAACAAAATCACAGACTGATTGATTTAAATTGTTTCCTAAAGAGAACAAATGTAGATAGTTTGCTATATCTGCCAGTGAGAGTGCATGCTGTCGCTGTTTATAGTAGTCAATGGTCTATTTAAGTTGTACATGTGAATATCACAATGTGCAATATCTTCTTCTTCTTCTTCTTATTATTATTATTATTATTATTATTATCACTACTTATGTCAATATCACGTATATACTACAGATCTTTATTATATGCAATAACATACTCCAAACCACCATTTGTGTTACTAGTAATTCATTTAACTGTAAATTACCTGTCTATAGTATTTATACCCAGTATTTGTGTATATAGGATATACTGAGGTTTTATTTAGACTTTAGATATTCTGTTGTTATTGTTTCTGTTTCTCTGCGTCTGAGCAGTCGTGACATAAGCCTTTTCCTCCGGGATCAGTAAAGCTTTCTCATTCTGATTGAAAGAGACTATGAACACTTTACTTAGCCTTGACCACTTTCATGATGTTAGGACCCAAAAAGTGACCTGATTATGCAGCTTTTAAAGAGTAATGGAGTTGTGACCAAAATGAGAGTTAGCATTCAGTAATGTGGACTTGGTGGGAGAGATGAAGGCCCTGGTGTTTGCCCAGCAGATTTTGGGAGATCTCATCTTCAGCTTTGGGACATTGCACTGACCTCGACTGACTGCCTTCCAAGATTACCTTGACATCTGCTGTGTAGGTCTCGGAAAGTTAATTAATCCCTACTGACCCAAATTTTCTCTGGAACTGTTCAAACAGTATTCAACACTAAACTACTCATTCTGGCTTCTCTCTTCACTCATCTGAAATGTCTTATCCATTCTTCATGCCTTGCAAATGACATAAATTTATCAACGAGGGAAGGTATTTGCTGGCTTATACATTAAGCATTTAACGTAAGTAGCCCGTCTTGTAAAGGTAAAGACTGTTTTTTTTGGTTTTTTTTTTGCCAGAGCTGTGAGGCCTTATTGATGTTACACAATCATGAAGTACCAACAACATTTAACAAAATCACACTAGTGCTCTGTAATTCTCTAAGGCCTCGGTGCAGCTACTGATTTTTCGTGCCTGACATTTGTATTTGTTACAGTCCTGTAAATAGAGGATGTGATATTTTCCAATGGCCCTTGTAGAATATGTATATCCCTGTAGTAAAGTGTTTACTGTAGGTTTAAAAAGCAAGGAATATTCGAAGATATCTGCCGATTTTGACTCTGGTTTTGGGCAGGTGAGGACCGCCTTGGGCAAAATGAGTTTTTATCATAGTCGTGTTTGTGAGCTATTCAGGTGGGACCTGAACGCCTTTTTTGTTTGTCATTTTACACAGACTGGAGTATTCAGCTGCAGTGCCCAGGGAAATCAAGTAGATGTTGTCTGCCTACAAAATGCACCTTTGAAGTAAGGTGTTAGTCTGGCAAGCTTTTCCCTCACAGTATTCTGCTCTGGGAGCTGCATTCATCCCACAAAGATGGAGCAAACGTTTGTGTCAGAAATAAAAATTATGCAAAACGTCTTTGTGACTAAAGATGTCATTCCTGTGTAGTTTTTACCTACAGCTATGAACTTTACTACAAAGGTATGAACCAGGCAAAACATTTTATTCAAGGGCAGTGACATGCAGGTACATAAAACCACCAACAGAATTGTAAGTAGAAGCCCCTCAGATGTTGACACAGTCTTGACTATTCATTCTTCATGATGCCTCACCTAAGTACCTTGTTTAAATGATTTGATAGGGATTCTTTAAAATTAGCTCCAACACATTTATGAAAACTGGTCATTTTGCAAAGAAAACTGTTGAGGCAGCTGATAAAATCTTGATTAGGTGAACTTATAGAAGGAAAGCGGACCAACTATTGTAATACTAATGTACTATTATCAAACATATGTAGACAGCGTCAGTAGTCTATAACCATAGTCATCTACACTATATGCACAAAAGTATTGGGACACCTGACCATTACACCAACAGGGACTATAATGACATTCCGTTCAAATACATAGATGGAGTTGGTTCCCCTTTGCAGCTACTGCTCTTCTTGGAAGGCTTTCCTCATTCTGTAGAGCATTAATGAGGTCAGGCACTGATGTTGGACGAGAAGGTCTGGCTCGCAGACTCAGTTCCAGTTCATCCCAAAGGTGTTGGATGGGGTTGAGGTCAGGGCTCTGTGTGGACCAGTCATTATGGAGCTTACAATCATGCTGGAATAGAAAAGGTTCTTCCCCAAACTGTGTGCACAATGTTGAAAGCATGTCATTGTCCAAAATGTCTTGGTATGCTGAAACATTAAGACTGAATTCAATAATTACTGTGTATACTTTTACTTTTGTCCATACTGTGTATAACCCTAGAACCACATCCTGTACCTACTCAGCAACTAGATTTATATACATAACCCACCAGTTCTTAAATATTAAATTAATAGTCAATCCATTAGCAATTATTACTGGTTGCTAATGACCCACAACCAATAGATCTGACTAGGGTATCCACCCTGCAGATTTTCTACCATATCTATGATGCAGGCATTTTGATAACTGAAAACATATCACCTCATCTGTAAAATATAGTGGCACAGACATGAATGGTTGCCAGTGGAGATGGCTCATCTCTGTCAAAAGCAGATGTGTAATTGACCTGCTCATGCTCTGCCAATAAATGTGCACCTTCAGACCAGCTGCTGTGAAGTTGCACAAGCTTTAGAGAGCATTGGCAAAAATCCTCTTTCCTGTAATGAATATAGATGCAGTTAAGACTTGCTACAGAACATGTTTTCAAAATGCTCTCCAACATGTTTTGCTTTATATTTTTACATTTTTTAATGTATGCTTTGCCTTCAAAATATGAACATTTACAAATGCTTATAAATGTTCATTTGTGTAATTGTTGATGGTTTTTTTCTCTTATTTACAACTGTGTTTTTCATGTACATTTACATTTTCACACATTTACCTGTGTCTCCACCTCTTCTTTTTCGAGACCCTGTCTACACAAATTGGGTTTTTCTGCCTTGAACACATTTTTGAATGTGTGGTAAATCAAATCATCCTTTTTAAAACTCAAATCTAATGAAAAAAAGAAGTCATAATTTCACTCTTGGCTTAAATATTTGACCATAATAAATGTTATCATGTTGGATGAATTAAAGCTTATGTCACTATTAGAAAGTTCTACGTCTTTATAATTTGGTTCAGTTATCATATTTATCAGTGAAAGAATTTTTTGTAAATGTAGAGGAACATAATGTTGTGAATATGAATGAACCCATCAACGGCTACATAAACTGCTTTATAAACATTTGGACATTTTCAGCTTTAAAAGACAATGATTTGTTCATAAATATTAACAGTCAGTTAACGGTTTATGAATGAAATAATCACTTGTAAAGTGTTAAACATATTCAAATGTTGCAAATATTTTAAAATCTGATTTTTAAAGAAAAGGCCCTGATATTTAGTTCATGATGCCTTTAACAGGTCTTAATGGATTAAAAAAAAAAAAAAAAAAAAAACCTCCCTAAAAATTAAACCAGACACCAATTTTATTTCAAAATGGCTTTGGGGGCAGCTGGTGGCCTGGTGGTTAGGGGCTGTGGGTGATCAGAAGGCTGTGGGTTTGAATCCCAGGACTGCTAGTGGCACCACTGAGGTGCCCTTGAGCAAGGTACCATCCCCACACACTGCTCCCTGTGTGCTCCTGGCTGCCCTTTCCTTTTTTCTTGGTGAAGGGGTTAAAAGCAGAGAACTAATTCATGCTGTTCACACTGTGTGCTGTGGCAGGTTCACCTATGAGAAATTGGCACTTTACACAACAAAACAAATGCCAACAATATACCATGGCTCAGTGTTCTTTATTATCTATTATTAGTTATTATTAGTAAGTTATCCTGTAATTTGTTGGTCAAGATAGCAGCAAAGTAGCAGTGCCACATTTAACTCCACATTCTAAAGATCATGCTGTTTTGAGTCCAACATTGTGCAACAGTTGTGCCCTTTTTATGAAGCCCTCTCCTAGTCTCGAAATGTATTAACTTTGTCTGGACATGTACAGCACTTTGGCCAGTGCTTGCTGTTTTTAAATGAGCTTTATAAATACTTTTGACTTGACATAATGATACCCAGTGTACCTGAAGTGTACATCCTAACAAGGTCAAACTTCACCTTCAGATCGATCTCTATAGTGACCTCCACCCTTCATCCAGCTCTTCTTGTACCCTATTTTTCTCTAGGGCTCAGTACTCTCTGCCCTCATCCTATGTATGGTTCTCCCCTGACCCTCCCAAACTCCCATAGGCCTGCCTGCCGCCTCACTCCGGCCTTTGTCTCCATAGGTTCTGAGGTTCTGCCCACTTTACTTACCACCTCCACATCACCCCATCACTTTGTCTGATGAATGGTACTCTTATCTGAGTCATGTTCTATCTGCTATACACACCTACATACCTACACACCTGCCTACTGCTAAACATACACTTTTGATTTGTACCGTACCAGTACTTTCTGTGAAATGCTACCTATTATCAACTTTCCATATTGTTTTGATCTCAGCTACGATTTGCAAGCCGATTTGTGCATTACCTATTTCTATGAATATGAGTAGGGCTTACACTGTTAAGTCAAAATATTTGTCTCACTATCTTCCCTAATCTCTAACTGATTTTACAGATGAGTGGGTTCATTTGTATTGTGCAAAACAGCCAAAACAGCCCCACCCCCCACCCCACTGTTTCATTCATACAGGAAACAGAAGATAATGTGCTGTCTGGTAATATATTATGGTAGTAATAAAGTCTGAGTCTTCTTCTTTGGATTGTTAAAGAAGGTCATTACTGGTACTAATGCAAATTCCAACCCAGAAAATATTAGCATATTGGACTTTATGATTGTAATGTTGATCAGAATGTGTATGTAGACTTCTGAAAGGAATGATTACTTAATGAGTGCATATTTGAATGCCCATCCTGCCCTCATTAACCTCAGAAACAGGCTCTATGACAGAGAACGTAAGAACGTAAGTATTAAATGTCTCCATGATGAGGGAAGGGTTGAAACAGAGAGCGAGGCTGATGTTCCTGTCCTTGCCTGAACACTGCATGCCCTGGTGCACAAATGGAGCAGCTAGCCCCCTTCAGGCACCAGCAACACTCCAGGCTTTGAATGACTTTGTAGCAGCAATACAATCACATAATTAAGATTAATTCCATTTGATTAGCTATGCCGTAGTCTCAAACATTCACCTGGTCTTTCTCAAAGATCCACTTTTGGTTCAATATGTATTGAATACAGAACTGAGTAGATTTGAGATATTTCAAGGCACAATAGAAAATGCACTGGCGACATCCTTCAGTAATTGGATAAAGTGACACATTGCAAATATTGGGCCTGCATATCTTAGATGAGCCATCAAGAGGTCAAGCTTCACAAGGCAAGACTGTTACATTACAGCTCAATCAGTTTGATGAATCACAAAATAATGGTAGCTGCTCAACAGCACCAATCTGGAAGACTTTCAGGAGTTTAGTATAGAGCGCTCTCATTAACATGCAAGCCTGCACTCCAAATAGCTGGAACTGAACAACAAGAAAAAAAGAATGTACATTTAAGGAAATGTGCTTATTATGTTTTGTTATGCCTTTAGCCTACTTCAAAGGAATATGTATAAGCATTTCAAATTACCTCTAATCTCTTTAATAATGGCAATAGGATTTTGTACAGGTGTAAAAACATTACATAAACTACAGTTGTTCATAAATATTTGTTGCAAGGAAAGCTAATCACAAATATTCTAATAAGGATGATTCAATACGGTGCACACTTGTTATTTTTGCTGTTCTAGAAGTATTAGAGACCAAGAGGAACATGTATGTAACATGTGGTGTGTGGGTTGAAGTAGGACATTAAAATTACACACACGCAGAGGAAGATTTATTTTTAATCCTAAACACTGAAATACATTTGGACTAATTCAAGAACCCAGGCGTGAAACAACACACACAATAAAAGGACCAGGGTGGATCGACAAGCATGAACACAAACACAGGGGAATAAGTACAGATGGGTACACATGGAACCGCTGGGAATACACAGGTGAAAACACTCAACAGGAGGGCAGGACTGGGACGGGACTAGGGACACAAACCAAAACAGAAATCATGTGGGACGGGGCAGGGCATGACAAAGCATCTAAATAATATAGACAATGCACATGTTATGTGTAAATAAAAACAGGGCATCAAACAGAATGAGTAGTAACAGATGTGGAACAGAATGGGACGAGACTTTTTACAAGATACTGGACAAACAGCTGACTAAGACCATTTTTAACCCTCTGGCCCTGCTGTGGGCCATTTGTGTCCACTTCACTCGTTTTTTTTTTTGTTTTTTTTTTACCATTTTAGCTGTGTTAATGCATATGGAATGATATTTCCCAAGGATCTGGAGTTTTTGTGATTTTCAGGATGTCAGATAATGGTTAATGGTGCATGAAAAAAAATTCAGTGTTGTTGTTAATCAGTTACATATTTCAGACTTGTTCCATTTTTGGCCCCAGTAGCATTGAGAATGGCCATTTTTGAGGTTGTTAATGCACATGGCTGTGTTGATGCATATGGAATGAAAGTTCTCAAGGGTCTGGAGGTTTTTCAGATCTTTTCATTTTTAACTTCAACTCATTAAATATATCAATAATATGCTCCATACATCCAACTGTAACACTTGACTCCCTCGTGGCCACTTTTGGCCAACTGAAACCCATGAAAACTACATTTTTAATTCCTTGTTATTTACACTGTTAAATCATACAATTTAGGTTAAAATGCTTT
>JBBIGA010000106.1:14471197-14484285 GCA_037576975.1 Alestes dentex | reverse complement strand
CAAAAATGGATAAATGACATAATCTGGAAGAAAACACTAAAAACTACATTTCTCAAGTGTTGAGTTTAGAATGAAAGTAATTTAACCTAAATTGTATGAATTAACAGTGTTAATAACAAGGAATTAAAAAAATGTAGTTTTCATGAGTTTCAATTGGCCAAAAGAGGCCAAGAAGAAGCTGAATGTATAGTAAAAACGAGGAGGGTGAGAAGGTTAAATAATAATAATAATAATAATAATAATAATAATAATAATAATAATAATAATAATAATAATAATAATAATATTTTTTTAAATGGCTAGATATTTCTGACTGCAGTAAGAAACATTAAGTGCAAAAACTGTATGTTGCATTAAAATCAAATGTCTTTGATCCCTATTCTTTTAAAAACCTTTTTATTACATACTGTTTCTGCTACATAATGTATATATTCATTCATTCATAAGAGAATCAGTAAAACAAATATACAGCACAAAACTGATTGTCCAGTTTTTACTTTTTACACTTCTATCACATTTTTTTCCCCTTTTGTCAGTTTGCCTGTAAATGCAAATGCGAACAGTGACACAAATATAGTTAGTTTTAGTAACATGCTCTTACACGCTCTTCCATTATTTCAATGAAAGATTACTTTAAAGCTTTTTGCTGAAACCTTGGTTGCTAGAACACTTGTGATCGCTTCAGTAGCCTGATGAATGATGTTAGCATGAACTGCTAACTGCAGTCGTAAACATCCATAAACATCTGGCCCACAGGCAACCGATCCCAAATCAGCTACATACAAGGGCATCTTTTTGCTCATGGAAACAGAATGACAGCTTGTTTAGTCTCCAAGTGAATTGCAGCAAGGTGCCCTTGAGGAAAAAAATCTTTGTGGATAAAAAAAAAGAATTGGAGGACAGAACAGGAATTTCTTGCGGAGCAGTACAGCAATCAGATCTCCAGGCATGAGATTGCCCAGCAGAGTGAAATAATAAAATCACACAGGTGGTCTTCATCGCTCAAGCTTCCCGCCATAATCGTCAAAGGCTTTAATCAATGATTGTGGCAGGCTGAATGAAAGTCAAAAGGAGTGCTTGAGGAGAGTATGACAAGTGCTTTCCTCCCGTGGCTTAGTACTGGCTATGATACATGGATTAATAAAGTTGCCAAAACTATTAAACTTTTAAAAGTTGCATATGCACTGCCTTGTAATTTTATTAAGTTAAACTGATGATATGAGGAAAAAAGTTTTGAACTAAATTTTGACTCTTTAACTCAATTATACTTTCACACTTTTTACAATCAACATTCAATGATGTATTACTGTTATTATCATAGTTCGTATTATCGTTATTATCATTATCATTATTATTATTATTATTATTATTAGTGGTAGTAATAATAGTAGTAATAGTAGTAGTAGTAGTAGTAGTAGTAGTAGTAGTAGTAGTAGTAGTAGTAGTAGTAATAGTAGAAGTAATATGAGTTATATTGATTAATTTGATATAAAACAGTGAGAGATATTAGCTATTGAAAGTCTTTGCTCTTTCCCTATTGGACCAGTTTGGCTTTAGGCTTAAATTGTTTGCCAGCTATACTGAGTAATCTTGCTTTGTGAACACCCATATCTAACTATCTTAACACAATCAGCAATAACAATAAGCATCATCAATGCCATAAACATCACTAATTAGCTATTCAATTTGGTCACTTCAGGAATATTTGTTGCTCATGGCAGCATTTGCAGTAATGAAGCCCATTAAATTATCTTGACCGTTTACTGCTCCTTGCTTTCTCTAGAGATATTTTTAAGTGCGGTTGAAAAAGGTATTTTTTTATTACACTGAACTAGGGAACCCTATAATCACCCTAGAAAAGACACAGCTTTTTAGATATCACTGAGTGGCCAAAACTGCAAGCCACATAAAACATGCACAAGCTTCAGTGGGTATTCATTAAAAGTGCTATGAGCTGAAATTTCAAGACACCTTGTGACTCAGGGAGTTTTCACATGAAAGAGGATGATGCATCTGTCCTGAAACAGTGCAAGCGCTGAAAGTAAAATAAGGGAGAGACTGAGGACTTAGAAGGGAAGACAAAAAACTCAATATTCAGTATTCTGATACTAACTAAAATCTATTCAAGAATAACCAGAAAATGGTGACTCAAGATCAAATATCAAATGAGAACTACTAATTAAGTCATATATTAACAATTGCAGCGTTACATTATCAGGAATGAATGGGACAGATGAAGGTAAAAATCACACCTGTTTACAAATTCTAGTACAGAAAAGTGTGGCTGTGCTGCGCGTCTTGTGAAGGGTGGTGATCGGTGCTGGTAGTGTAGCAGAAAGCTGAATCTCTTCTTCAGGCTTGACACTAGCAGCAGTGAACCAGGCGTGGGGAACTGGCATCTTCACAAAGCTTGCGGGTAGTCCTCGGGGCTCAAATCTGCAAAGGGGAAAGAGAAGCAGAGGCATTAGAACAATCGGATGTTTTTCCCCATACTGCTGCTCGAGGCCCCTTTTATACCCGACTGTCTTCACATTGATGGAGGACCCCTGGCTTGTGCTGGACAAGAATTCTTGCAGAGAAAGTAACCATATACATACAGTACTGTGCAAAAGTCTAGAACAGCCCCCTTTTCTTCCTTCCTCTTCTTCTAGCTTCCCCCTCTATCTTAGAGCCCTTGTTCTTAAAGAATCCTTGCTTCTCCCTTCACGCAGCTCACCTGGCTCTTGTAAAGGAAGGAACCCTGTTCTCAGTCCTGCAAACTTGTGTGGGTGCACCGCCCTCTCGCCTGGCAATATATGTAGTAATCCCCTGCTTTTCGCGGGGGTTACATTCCAAGAGCACCCGCGTATAGTAAAAAACCGCGCTGTTGTGTTTCGGTAAGAAGAAAATGCCTAAAAATGCCTGTTTTATAGTGTAAACCCTAAATATGCCCCAAATATGCTCCCAAAACACTTTAATTTCATTTTAAACTAAGTTTAATACATTACCCTTAACGAATATATAAAGGTAAGCCCATACAGACTGTCCTGTAATTCAGGCATGGGCATTTTCTTTGGTATGCGCTGTCATTTTCTTTGGTATAAACAGGTAAATACAGTAATAAATTAGTGTAATTTTTAGTAATAAAAATACAGTAAAACATAGGGGTAATCACCAATAGTTTTTACATCAATAATTTACTGTTCATCAGCGGCGTGTCTTATTCAGGGTTCTTCAGGAGGAGTACTGTATTGTAGAGACCCGCCAGTTACAGCAGACATTGGACGGCGACTGAGCTCAACATGCTTGCATTGATTAATTGTGGGAGACGGGATACAGGCTTACATTTACATTTTCATTAAGGGTAATGTATTAAGCTGAGTATCCTGAACCGCTCCTTTAGACTGTGCAAACATTATCAACAATAAGTAGCTTTAAATTAAAAATATGGAATTCTCTGAAACACACTACAGTAGAAATGCAAAACAATAGATAAATAAAAAGCTAAAAAATGTGCTCTTGCTGTCCAAAACACAGCTGCTGAAGGGCCGGTCATTTTCCTCCTACAGTTTACTGGGAGCGGCTGCTTCAGCACCATGGAGAGTGGTGGGTGAGGAGCGCTTACTTGCTTCCTTAGCGGAAGCTTACTTGCTTATATATATATAGTTGAGGCCAAAATTATTAGCCCTCCTTATGAAATTAGACAACACTCTTGATTTCTCCATGAAAATGACCATTAACAACAAGTGTTTGTTATTTTGGAAACAAATACACTATAAAAACAATGTCCACTAAGTTTAATTAGGATATTTTATTGATACACCGAGTTGAAACAAGAAAGGGCAAAAATGAGACATCCAATATTATTAGCCCCCTGGCCATTAATAGTCAATAGTGTACCCTTTCTTAGCCACAACTGACAACAATCTCTTAGAGTAGTTCTTTACTGGGTTGGCACAGGTCTCCTGAGGGATTTTGGCCCATTCTTCCGTTGCAAATTGTTCTAGCTGGTCTAGCAGAACAGCCCCACAACATGATGCTCCCACCACCATGTTTAACTGTGGGAACTGTGTTCCAAGGGTTGAAGGCCTCTCCCTTTCTTCACCAAATATTTGTGAATTCTTTTCATTGTTTTATAAACTGTGGCTACAGATGGTGTCAGGGTGAAAGCGATGACTTTCCTCTCTGTTCGGCTCTATTCTGCATTTTGAGGGAATGTCTAATCAAACCTGCACTGGAGAAGCACTTGTTCATTGCATATTCACTTGATACTCAGCAGTAATCGTGATTACAAATTTCTTGACTAACGATCCTTGTAGAAACTGTGAAATAGTTCCGCCAGACTGGGGATTTTAATGAATGATATGTGCCGTCCAGCTGTTTTGTCATGTATTTTCACTGTCTGCACCTCATCGACCTGGTTTATAACTCCCACTCCCAGTTTAGTGGGCTGAAGGTGTTACATCAGGAAGACCAATTAGCAATCAAGTAGCTTTTTTGCGCATAATTAGAATAGAGGAACTTGCATAAATGATGATTATGGGAACAGTTAAGGTCATGGTATGATGAACATCCATTTCATTAGGTAGGTTGTGGAAGAGCAATGAGCAGCAGGGGTGCTATAGAAGTGTGAGTCTGGTATGAGATGTACGATTAATAAAACTACTCTTTAGGGCAATTCCCATGGCAAGAAATTACAGTTGTTTTCCTTCACCAGTAAGAGGCAACTGTCAGGTAGTGTAGTATATCAAACAGTCATGGAGAGTCATGTGAATATCTTCATGAAACTTAGTTATTTTCAAACAAAATGTTTTTCATCACAAGTGCAATGTTTGCACATGATATTGCTTAGTGTTAACGAGTGCTAGCATGCCTTTTTGTGCTGCATGCTATGTTAGGGTAGATTGTCAAACAGGGGTGTCAAATCTTTTTTTAAAAGGTCCCGAGTGACTGCAGGTTTTCATTTCAAACAAGCATGAGCACATCAGATCAACTGTTTGAAGACAGAGACCAAGTGCAATCAGGTACACCTCTGATTGTTTAGAATAAATCAATACTGGATCTTTGTTGATATGCCAGTGGTAAAAAATAGACAAATTATATCTTTTCTGATATTATTTATCTCAACATTGTTATAAAATGTAATTTAATTTATTTAAATTTCTTTTGGTTTGCTTCTTCATTATGAGTACTCATATTGTTCTTATCTATTTGTTGGCCCAAGAGAATACTGTAGGGAAATAATGATTAACATTTTCTAATTTGTTGCCATTTAAAAGTCTGAGCCGACGTCAACATTATTCAGGGGTTAGAAACATTATAAATTCATCATGATTAATCAATATTTAATTTGTGATGAAGTCTAAATAGTCCACCACTTTAGGGAGCCACAAACATTACAAAATCCATCTTAAACAATCAGTAATCAATTCTTAATTTAAAAATGAAACTAGGAATCTTATGACCGCGGGAAAAAGCTTTCATCTGCCAGTTATTAATTAACCTCCACAAGTACATGCATAAAGATTGGATAAAATATTCCCTTATGAGACACTGCTTATGAGATGTAAGGTGTAAGAACGAGGACCGTAGATCTTTGAGAGTTTTTGATTTAGTTGAATTAACACTGAGCTGGCAGAAACAAAAATGTAAGTAAGAATAGTAAGACCTGACAATGACTCATGTCAAGACAGCAAGACTGGCAAGATGCAAATGAACAAGATGACCCTACAAACAAAACACAGTTATAAATAAATGAAACCCTGTCCTACATGTTTGTATTTTTTTTGTTGTTGTTGAATACAGTAACAGTTTTTTTTTATTTTGAATGTGTTCATATTCGGTCACATCTCTAATACTCAAGAAACCAAATGGTTAAATGTCAAGGGCAGTAAGCGACTTTTCTTACTCGAGAATGAAAGAAACTCAGAGTAACTCTCAGAGGTTCTTGAGAAACTGTCAGTCACAGTAGCAAAGATTTGAAGGAACAGTGGCATTTTCTGTCAACAATTGAGAATTAATTACCCTCTCTTTTTATATGGAATAGCTGCGTGAAAGTAGTTGTGCCAAAAGCTTAGCAACCTGAAGTTGCCCACTGTGCTGAATTCAAAAATCTGTAATGGAGTTATTATGGAAGGGGAACCAATGTGTCAAGTAATGACCTTCTCAGTGGGAATGTGCTGGTGTGACTTTGAAGAGAGCTGTTTTGTGACACAGCAGGTGGCTGGCTCTTTCCAGTTGATAAAGGGAAAATTAATCTCTATACGGTGTGACTCTATAAAACGATGTACATGCTCTTACAGCTGCGGCTTTCACTTGTAAACTTTAAATGTTTATATCTGAACACTGCAGATATACTTTTTCTGCCTCTTCACCAGTGGTAGGTAGGTGGGTAGAAAGTGCACCAGGTTGTGGTCAGATCTGCCCAGACGTGGGATAGCTGTGCAGCTATGTGAAGGTGCTCAGTGTCCTGTTCAGGGGTGTAGTTGTCCCCGGAGATGAGGATGAAAGCATTTGGGTACCTCATTACTGGAGTTTCATAGTGTCACAAAGTGGATGGCGTCCCATGCTGTTGTTGTGTTTGGCTGATGGAGGAATGTAAACAACAATGGCAATTATGTGTGGGATCTGTCTGGGCAGATAGTATGGACGTAGCCCCACTGCTAATAGCTCAATGTCCAGGGCGCAGACATGTTTCTTGAACACAGTGTGACCCAGGTGGCACCATCGCTGAATCTTCTCCCCTGGCGCTTTCCACTATTTCACCAGCATCGTTCACGGCAGAGTCAGGAATGCACACAAGCAGCCATGTTTCTGTAAAAGTTACGAGATGTCATAACCATTTAACCAGTACGCAGGAAAAAAATTATATTTTTAAAATTCTATTTTATTAAAAGTGTTGTATAGTCAGGCTTAGTAAAGCCGAATGGTTTGGGTTGGTAAAAAATGTACAATATTGTGGGTAATCTAGTAACAGTGTAGCTGTGAGTCTTCTTTGAGTCTACTTCATGCGAGAAACATGGACCCAAAGTGTTACGCTCTTTAATGATGTGGATGCACAAACACAATATCCTTAAGCAAATACACAGAGTGTAGAATTAATATATAGTTATCTAAGGCTCCTGAAAGAACCTCTTATGTCTTATAATTACTAAGAACCACCTTAATACTACTCTTTTAGAGCTCTCTGAAGGCCTTATCGCTAAAGGGGCGACAAAACATTCTTTTACATTTGACTTTCCGGGAGACGTCTTGTCTGAAGTTGTCTTTTTGTGGCAGCGTCTCAAGTTCAGCAAGATGAAATCCCTGTCAGCTGTGTCACCTTATTTGAGGCCAACCTCTGAATCCCTCGGAATTGTGGGAACACAAAGCCGTTATGAATTTGTCACCTCCTGTCGGTTTATCTCTCACAGGCAGACTCTTCACCGTTTCCTGCTTTCACTTCTCTCTCTCTCTCTCTCTCTCTCTCTCTCTCTCTCTCTCTCTCTCTCTCTTGCCCCCCCCACACATATGTACACACACTCCCACACATCCACAGTGATGCACGGTGGTGACTGGAATCCTACTCTGCCAGGTCTATATTTCTTTATCCCAAACCAAAGGAGCAGGAGCAAACTCAATGTTATCAGAAAATTATAGGACCGGAATGAACCTTGGATCGACATGCATTTACAGCTTCTCTTTTTGTCTCTGTCCACACCATTCAGGCTCCCACCAGTCAGAATAATGTGTGCTCCTTTATAAATGGCGAGCCCTTTAGCTCAATTAGCCATTTTAACCCTCTGTTCACATTCCACAAAGGGATGGACTAATGCAAATAGTCTGATAATTCCTCTGTAATTATGGACCTTTTTAAAAAGTTCTTTCATAACTCTTTTGTTGGTTTATGGTCAGCAGTGACCACTCCAAAGTTTTTAATGCTCAGTAGAAGCTTCAAATTATAAGAACACTTTTAAATGTTTGGCCATAATTCTACACTGATGAATGGTGCTAAGACGTATATATATTTAGTCATGGCCAGTTGCACCCATTAATTAGGTCTCCCCATACCAAGCCGAAAAGGTGATTGGTAGTGGTTAGCACCTACCAAAATTGGTCCAAAGAAGGAGCCCATATGATATGATGCCACAGAACTACTGTAGCACAGATTGCTGGGAAAGGCAATGCTGGCTGTGATATAAAGTTGTCCGAACACACAGCTCACTGTGTGTGGGGCTGAGTAGCCGAGTAGTGCCCATATTGACCTCTAACCACTGCCAAAAATGCCTACAATGGGCATCATGTCAACAGTTAGGTGCATGTGTTTACCTTGGGAAGAAATGACACCAGGATGCACTATGGAGAGATGGCAAGCCGGTGGAGGCCGTGGACATGACAAAGTGAGGAACATGGTGTTTGACCTGGCCTCCAAAATTCCCACATTTTAATCCAATTCACCATTAAACTTTGGACAAATTAAACTTACAGGACTTAAATGATCTAGATATCACAGCACATCTTCAGAAGTCTTGTGTCCGTGCCTCCATGGGTCAGAGCTGTATTGGTGGTACAAGGGAGACTTACACAATTTTAGACAGGTGGTTTTAATGCTAAGGCATATTGGAGTGTTTTGTGCAAAATTATCTATTTAAAAAAATGGAATAAATAATTTGCTAAACGTGAAAAATACAGGGACAACAGAGGACAGCACTAAGCGAATCATGCAGCATATTAGCACTTGACCCCCCGGTATTAATTTACACAATCACCATCCTCAACATTATGTTCAGGCTTAGTCAATCACACTGCAGGTGCTAAATTTATCTATTTGCATTGTCACCACCCTGTATTTTGCACCCTTTGGAAATTGCATATTTATTACATGAGGAAGACACATGAAATGGACCGCTCATGCTATATCACCGAATTGAAATAAGCAATCTTCCCTAGTAGATCGGTTTGGACATTTTTCACAGGTGTTCTTACACACAATTACTAAGTCAGGGTCTAGATACACTAAATGGACAAAGGTAATGGGACTGACCATTTCACCAATAGGGAAATACATAGACTTTAATATGTAGTTGGCCACCCTTTTGTGTCCAAATACTTTTGTCCATATAGCGTATCTTCTATTTTCAGTTTGGGGCTGTAGACTGCCATGTTAAAATTATTTAAAAAAGTAAAGCAAGTATAAGTCCTATCTTGCCTAACACATTGTCAGCAGCACCCTCAGAGTCACCTTCAGATTTCTTTCCACTGAATGTTAGCGAATCTCCCTGGCTGCTTTGAATTCTGCCACAAGAGCAAGGATGTGCAACTCCAAATGTCACTTTCTGTGTTTAATACAATGGCAGCATTATCAGTTTCAGGGAAGAGGCACCAAATAATAACAACATCTGGTTATACACAAGCAGCGGGATGAGTATTGGGCTGTAGCAGATTTCAGTAGCCCCGGATTAAAAAGTATGTATCTATGTCATGGACACATTAATCATATTATCACTTCTACAAATGGATTACAGTAAACTAAAAGAAAAATATGGTCAAATTGTATATAGAGGATTTGCTTAATCGAGCTCCATCATAGATAATGTGGTTAAAAGAGTATTTTAAATTAATCTCAGCTAAACAATCTGCATAACTTTACATAACCTGTGCTACATTTTCACAATCATTCATACATCATTTGAATTCACATTCACTTGAAATGGGTGTTAATATAAAGTCTCTAATTATTCTGTTGTGTGTGGTGCACGGGGTAGCTGGTGGCCTAGTGATTAGGGAGTTGCCCCTGTGATCAGAAGGCTGTGGGTTCGAATCCCAGGACTCCTAATGGCACCACTGAAGTAACCTTGAGCAAGGTACCGTCCCCATTCACTGCTCCCTGGGCGCTGTGTTCCTGGCTGCCCGCTGATTCACTTTGGTGAATGGGTTAAATGCAGAGAAAGAATTTCGTGCTATTCATGCTGTGGTGTGTTCACGTATGACAAATAGTCACTTTACAATTTTTTTTTAAGCTTAAAAGCATTACCTCATAAGGTACTCTAACTTTAAGTGAGAGTGTTTAACATGGAGGAAAGACTAGTGGCTGCAGTGACCAGGTTACACTCTTTGAGCTCATGAAGCCAAATGATCACAGAAAATATAAGTGATTATACATTACATAACTTATATATAAATTATATATAAGTTAGCTAGATATGTCAGACATCACTGTCCATCTTGCTTTCAAAGTTTTGCAAAGCACAGACTGATAATTATGACACAGCTGCGGCTTCATAGGGAGAAGGACAGCCAAAAGCTGCTCCTGTGTGAAGAAAACAGCTCCAATAAAAGCTGTGCCCCGGCTAACCCACGCAAACTAGCAACCGCCTACTCAAAATCCATTCCCATGGTTATATTGCTAGACTCCAGTCACCCACCGTATTTACAAGTGATAAACAACATGGCATTTTGGTTCAGCATGTCACAGTGTGATGAATAGGACCATGTGCATAAAAAAAAATCAAATGATCCTGCCAATAAACATAAGATAAATATATATAAAACTAGGGTAAAGCCTGTAATCATAAAAAAAGAAGACATTAATCTTTACATTGTACTGTACATTACTTAGCACTGTACATTCAGGGAAAAACACACATGATTGTAATCTGAAGTATGTCTTCATCTTTCAGTGTCAGAGGTGAGGTATTAATTAAATAAAAAAGGAAAGGAAAGAAGAAGAAAGGAGTAGTTTGACAAGGTAAGTAGGCCCATTGAAAAACACTTTGGGAGAAATGGATGATTTGCTGTTCTAGACCACTAAAACAGCTTTAAATAACTGCCCATGATTAAAACAATGTAATTAGCCTCTACCCTTCCCTTTCTCTCAAAAATATCATTATCTGTAAGTGTTCATTCACTTTCGACAGCCCCCAGTACCATTCTTGGAGTGCATGAGAGAGGGATTGGGTTTTAGCTTCATTAGAGTAGCTTTGTATAGAGTTGGTTTTGTGCCTGCCACTGAATCGTACAGTGGAATAGTAACTGCAGTAAAAATGAGATGAATCTCATTAACTGTCCTCTCTCCTTGAGAAAGGGTCTGAGGAAAGTATCGCATGCTGAAGACACCATCTGCTCTAACTGAGAGAAAGCTGACCACACTGAACTTGGCCATGTGACCTTGGTGTATTCAGGTCATGAGATTCCAAGAAAGCACTAAATATAGTATACACTGACATACTCACCATCAATGACACACTTGCATAAGTGAGCATTAGTAAACTTGTGTGTATACTGACATGACAGTGCCCGTAACATCGCAATTTTTATGAGTTTGTACTGAATTGCAAAAATATAAAAAAGGATATTTTAATAAAATGGCATACAAGCTACTTACTGACAAGATGAAGATGTAATTCACAGAATGCCTTGTTATACCACAAGATGTCCTCATCATCCACAGACCCTGCAAGCTCTCTAAGACGTGTGTAGGTTTCAAACTGTTGACAATATGCCACATTTATTCATTAATGCATTGCAGTTTAATCCTCTATATTCACCAGTAAATAAGCTGAAGTAGTCAAGTAGATTTTATTGTCATTGCAACCATATACACACAGAACACAGTACACAATACTATGTGCAACACAAGAACAGAACAGAAGACCACAAGTGCAGACAGGACAAAAAAGAGTGCAAGAAAATCATAAGAGCAACAAAACAATCATACAAGACAATATTTAGTACAATCAGCAATAGCTATAGTACAAGTCTGAATGAATACAGTATTATGACAGATACTGTATTCTGGCAGCAGAGAGTTGTTTGTGCAAAAATGCAGGACAGAGGAAGAGAGCAGTCAATGTAATTGTGCAAATATAGCAGCATCAGGACAGAGAATGTGCAGTGGTCGGTGGTGTGTGTGTGGCGGGGATCAGCTGGTCAGATTCTGGAATTTTAGGCTTGTAGATTTGGGTGGATCATATTGTCTGTCAAAAAGCTTAGAATGACCACATTCCTCCTTGTTAGTGAAAGCCTGTTACCTATTTCACTGATCCTTTTATTATTTTATTGTATACATCTGCTTAATGCATCTACTCCACAGAGGTGCAGACTTCAAGAAAGGGGAGAACTTCTCTCAGAGTTTTATAGACTCATGGGACATGTCTGAACTGAAAGAAGGGCTTGAATGCTGATCGGTTTGTGTTCTTGATGTACAAATACTGCTTTGGCTTCCTTAATGGTGGGTGTGGGTACTATTTTGTTATCTTTGTGCAATGTAATGCTGGTCAAATGCAAGCCAGTTTGTGTGGCAGGGGAGCACTTATATTCACCCACAAAATTTGAACATTTGCACAGATCATTTATTTGCAGCATCAAAATAGTAGTGACAGACACTTGTGGTCTGATTTTTGAATAATTTTACTGTCCTCCATCTCATTCTCGTTCATCTTGTGCTATGCTTGAGGGATTTATATGAATGTGCCTTTCATCCACTGAATAAATAATACTGTGCCTCTGCTAGGCATCTGCATTCAGTTGCATGTGTTGAGAAAATGTTTTCACCCTTAACTATGAGGTGACACCGCTGTGCTTCCATCTGATTTTAGACCCAGCATAAATCATGGCTGGTGTTCTCCAAGCTGCATGCTTCAGTTATAGATAAAACTGCATGAGGTTGTGGTTTTCTGCTTTTGTTTTCAGTACATAGTCAGAACTGTCATCACACACATATTTCAAAGCAACGGATACGATGGATATACGCTAAGTTGGCATTCCATTCTAGTGTAACAGGTGTGTTGCCGGGGTTAATTAAACAAGCTCCTATCTAACACGCTGCAGTGAAGTGACAACATGCCCAACTAGGCCATTGTTTTGGCACTGAACGAACACTAGACAGCTCAGCCTCCACATCATTACCAAGGACAGAATTCAATCACTTGGCTTGCAATGACAAGAGTAGGCACCAAACAGCAAATTTCAAGTCTCAGCTTGTACACGCTTTGTGCACCTGCCTCTTGTATTAAAAAGGTCTATACAGTGAGGAACATAAGTATTTGAACACCATGCGATTTTGCAAGTTCTCCCACTTAGAAATCATGGAGGGGTCTGAAATTCACATTGTAGGTGCATTCCCACTGTGA
>JBBIGA010000106.1:14437740-14471097 GCA_037576975.1 Alestes dentex | reverse complement strand
TTGTGTGTCTAGAGTGAAGGATCTCCACACATGTGATGTGTGTCTGTCTCCTCTGCTGCCGTGTCTCTCGTCTTGTGTTCAGATTCCACTCGCGCCAACGGTACCGCCCTTTTTATGAAGGGACTATAATAATTGGTTAAGACACGGAACGCGTGTCAGCGTCAGCCAATCAGAGGCAGAGATTGCACTGCGTACACAAGCGCGCACAGAGAGAGGGAAAAAAAACTTCTCTCAGGGGGCGTCGACTTCTGCCTCTGAAGCCGACTAGTCGACTTTTCTGTTAATGCCCTAATATATATATATGTGTGTGTGTGTGTGTGTGTGTGTGTGTGTGTGTGTGTGTGTGTATTCTGTGTGTCTTTTTGTACTCTGTAAAATCTAGAGCCATACCATCTCATCTCACTTTATACATGTATATTTAGTAGATGGTTGTGCTGCTGGTGTGAGAATAACTAGAGTTACTGGGGGGTTTTAAACTTGGGTAAACCTAAAGGCCCTCCCTTATAGCTCCAACTTGCAGAGGTACAGTCAGAAACTGTAGCACATCTAGTATAAATACATGTATAGTGAAGTGGCATTTCACTGCTTCAGTTCACTATACATATATATATATATACAAGATGGGCTGCAGTTTCTGACCGTACCTCAGCTAGGTGGAGCTCCACCTAAAGGGAGGGCCATTAGGTGTACCCATCTTTAAAACCCCCAGGAACACTACTTACACCAGCACCATCCACACCACCATGTCATCCACTGCAATCTTAAATACCAAATATGAGGCCGGTAGTGTTGCTATGATCTCTCTCCACTGATGCACAAAGAGGGGGCTACAATCTAACTGGAAACCTACAAATGGTAGCTGTAATGGCTAAGAAGTATAGGTAAACATGGGCATTTCTAAAAAAAAAAAAGAGGCTGTATGTATTTGTAACCCCATGTTGTCACGCTTCCATGCTTCCCCTGCCTCCTGCCGTGCTTGTGCTGACGTTGTTTTTCCTCTGTTCAACCTTCAGAAATAAACAATGGAGTCAGCACCGCAGACGAGCTGTCTATTTACACTGAAAACGGATATGAGGGATACACGCGCGAAGGCATTTTCCGTTAATCAGGGTGTGTTTTGCCCTTTTTACCTTCCTGCGTGATGGACGTTTGCTAACTTTGAGACTGGGGTGGTCTTTTTGATCTCACAAAGCACTCGGAAGGCTTTTCTCAAAGTTTTTTTTCCTGTTTTGGACTTCTATGAGTGCACCTCAGATCTGCTGAAGACCAATGAAGGACTGATCAAGCTTGAAAGTGAACTTATGGCTATTTTGAATAAGGTAAAAAAAAAACAAAAAAAAAAAACAATCCTGAATCAGACTCCACAGCACCACTCCTTGTCCCTTAGATTTTCTTGATATGTTTTGGAAAGCGCACATAAAAATTCACTCTTGTTCCTGTGTTCCACCAACTCGGCAACTTTGCTGTATATTGAATTTGTATTGACTATTTATGTAACTTCACTTTGATGCCTTATGTTCCGTTCTGTATTAAAGTGTATATAAGAAGACTGTTTGCTGCAGCAGTAGTATATATGGTGTGAAATTATAACAGAGACCATTAAATGAAGTTGTTAGGTGGGGTCAGAATCGAAATACAAGTGGCTTATTCTTCTATCTGTATTTGTAGGTTGTTGTCTGTTAAGTTAAAATGAACCATGGCAGTGTGTGGAGGAAACCAGAGTATTTGTAATTATAGTAAGGGCACTACTATAATTATTGTGGCCAAATGTATGTGGACACCTAATCATTATGACATTCTGTTTCTAAACCATGAACTTTGATATGGAGTTTCCCCTAACAGTCATAGCCTCCACTCTTTTGAAGTGTGTCTAATGGAATTTGTCCCATTCTAAATGATGTTCCAGTTCATTTCAAAGGTGTTCAGCTGGGTTGAGGTGAGGGCTCTGTGCAGGACACTGGAGTTCCTCCACACCAGGCTGGTTAGGCCATATAGTTATGGACCCCACTTTGTTCAGGGGCACAGTCATGCTGGAACTGGACTTTCCTGAACTGTTGCCAGAAAATTGGAAGCATATAATTATCTAAAATGTATTTGTGTACTATAAAATAAGGGCTCAGGCCAAAGTCTGAAAGACCATTATTCCTCCTCCACCAAACTTGTTTTTGTTTGCACTCTGCAAGTAGCATTCTCTTGGCGTCTACCACAGCCAGATTCGTCCTTCAGACTGCCAGATACTGAAGCACAATTTATCACATGTTTCGACTGCTCCATTGTCCAGTGACTGGCCTGCTTTACTTTAGCTGCATGTCTATGTGCTTGACTTTATACACCTGTTAGCAATGGATGTGGCAAAACACCTGAAATCAGTAAATCCACATACTTTTGGCCATGTAGTGTACATAGTCTGGGTAGATACTCAGCCTGAGGTAATCCACTGGTTAAAAGTAAGCGTTTTCTTTTGTGTGAATACAACTCTCATTGTGCTGTTGTAATGAATATATTGAAAGCTGCATTAGTTGGCAATGAACCTGACCCTTTCTGGTGTGTGCGCATCTGAAACATTGAGGTTTCTGTAAAAAAAAAAAAAAAAAAAACCTCTATGATGTGATGAATGTATTGACCTTTTTCTCATAAAGGCTGGAAGTGACTTTTGTGGGGGGAAAAAGACAAGATTTACTGTGATGAGAGTGGGGAGAAAATAAATGGAGGTGAACCACATTCCTGCATTCTTAGTGTCCATGAAAAACGCACTGGAGTCGAAGGAAAGAATTACATTTTGTAGGTTTATATTAATGCTGGGTAATGATTAAAATTTTTAATCGTAATTAATTGCATGGTTTTTTTTTGTTATACGCAAAATTAAATAATTCATTCAAAAGTAGTGTATTATGCACTTTTATTTTTAAATTACTGCTATGTGAACAAAAGTGCAATAACATTTGGTTTGCAAACACTTTAAACAAATAAGGAGCTTTTTAACAGTAGTACAGTAAACCTTATAAAAATGCCTAAAATGCTTATTTTTATAGTGTAAACCCTTAAAATGCCACTATGCGCCAAAAACACTTTAATTTCCTTTTAAAATCCGCTTAATACATTCCCCTTGAAGAAAGGGTACTGTACAGTTTACACTTGACTGCTGTCTCCTGCAGTGCTAGAATGTACCGATATTACCCCTGTATAGACTCTACTGTAATTCAAGCATGCACGTTTTCTTTGGTATACGCTGTTGTTTTTTTGGTATAAGCAGGTAAATACAGTAATAAATTAATTTAATTTACACAAATAAAAAAACAGGGCTTTAAGAAGAACAAAACAAAAAACACGAGAACACTCGAGACGCTCCAGGGGGGAAATTCTGGACTGCAGCTGCCAGATATGCGCCACAGCAGCAAGGAGAAATAAATAACGTTCTCGAATTGGCTACTTCTGTATAGCTGCAGTACAAATATTTCTTGTAAATCTCAACTTAAACATTAATATAATCAAATCAAATATAAAACCAAAGCTATTTGCTACTGCAGGGCATTCACATTTTATCTAGTTTGTTATAGAAAAACAAGTTCCCCTCAGAGTCCAGAGCATTATAGCAGCTGTAAAGGGGACCAGCTCCATATGAAAGTCTATGTATCTGAATGCAGTGTCATTAAAGTCCCTGTTGGTGTAATGGCCAGACCTCCCAATACTTTTGTCCATATAAATATGGGCAAATGTAAGGGGATGCCTGACTCTCGTGGTGCGTGCACCCACAAGCACAAACACAAAACAGCAACGAACTTTCAAAATAAAAGGATTTTAAAAACCCTGCATAAACGCGTGCTAAAATAATTGTTGGTGTTAAGCAAATAATGCATTAACGTCAAAATAACGTATTAACGTGCCCAGCCCATATATCTATACATTATTAAAATTATAGTCAAATCTGTAATTAAAACGGATTCTGCTGTCCTTATTTTGTTAGAAGTGTTGGACAGAAGTAGTTGTGGCCTACAAAGAAGTTTAATTGTCTCAGCCCTGGTCCAGGTGGCCTCCAGCTTTGGACACTGAGGTGTTTTCACTGCTCCACCACATGTGATCCAACTAATCAGCCGGTTATCAAGCCCTAAGTGTGTTGAAGTGGGTTTGGTGAAGAAGAGACAAGACTAAAAGGACCAGGATTGGCAAAAACGTTCCACATTATTGGAGAGATTATAAATGAGATGTGAGGGTGAAGAACCTTTTCATAGTTTAAGGAACCTTCACATAACAGGTCATTTACTAGGTTAAGGTTTATTCACAGATCTTTTATGGAGGTTCTTCAAACCTTACTGACGCATTTAGTTTACAAAAGTGGTTCTCTAACGAACAGTCGACTGAAAGGTCATTTGGGGAAGCCAGAAAAGTTCTGTGAGTTTATACAATCTAAAATGAATTGGTACAAAGGCAAATGTTCCATTCTTATATGTACTGATTTCAGTCTTGTCTGAAATGAATAAAATATTTTCCACAAAAAGACCAGAGTTCTACACTCATGAAACTGGAACAGCGTGTGTGTGTGTGTGTGTGTACTTGGGAGATTTTGTGGCAAATCAACATTATTTTTAATTCAGCATTCGCATGATGCTGTTTTAGAGAAACGGGTTTACACAAACGGTAGTCGTAAGAACCTCACTGATGATCCACCAGCTGAAACCAAGCTGCTACAGAAAATGTCCTAATGAAAGTCACACTATAATCTTTACCTCATCCACCACTGATCTTATCCAGAGCTCATAAAGTCATTGTTCTGTTCAATCCGTCCAAGTCGCCTTGTTCTACCAACAAGAAGCCAAAGGACCAATCAGAGCACCAAACTTCAAAGAAGCAGCACTTATAAACCTGATAATTGCAGATGGTTCAAATTATCCATTCACGATTTCCTCCAGAATCAAAAAAGATTCTTCTGAGTATGATTGAGTCACTTACTGTTGATATTGTTCCTCTTACTCTGGTGTAGACCAGGATTACTTAAGATCTGAAAACAAAGCATGTTTTGCCTAAGATGGCATCTTCAAGACAACAACCCCCCCCCCCCAAAAAAAACAAAAAACAAAAAACAAAAACCTTGGTCTGTGTGAGAGTTGGTGGAATAGTGGAAAAGTCCTTGCCTCTAATAGAGGCATTGATTAGACTCTGATTAGAACCTGTAACTGCCTGGTCTTGGAGGCAGTTCTCTTACCACTGAGCCACAGGATCTCACACCTAACATGCCTTTTTTTGGACATTTCACTTTCAGATGAAATGTGACATACAAGACATGAGAGTCAGATTAGATCCCACAACCTTTAGTTCTTAAGACCACTGCAACCTTACCAACTTCATATTTTACTTTATGATGAATGTGATGTGCAACAAATAAAGTGGTAGACAATCAGATTTGATCCCACAACCCTCTAGACTTTATCCCACGGTTTAAACCAGTGCACCATGGAGCCAGGCCAGATGCACCACTTATTTTTGGACATTTGACTTTCAGATGAAGTGTGACATACAAGACATTAAAAGTAAGACACTGATTAGATCCTACAACTTTCCAATCTTGAGACCACAGCTAAGGTCTGTGAGCTACTGGACTTGACAAGCTGTTTAACTTATTTAAGATATATGACTTTCAGATGAAGTGTGACATGCAAGACAAAGTTAAAGACTGTTTTTGAGACCGTAGCTTAAACTGTGAGCTACAGAGCGCAGGCCAGAGGCTCAGCTCATTTTTTGAATATTTGACTTTCAGATGAAGTGTGACATGCAAGACTTAAAACTGAAGACTTGGGTTTGATCCCATGTTCTAATGTTTCTGAAGTCACAGCTCAAACAAATGAGCTACATGGCTTGACAAGCACCCTTGCTTTTTTTCTATATGTATCTTTCAGATTCCTAAACCATCTCAGCCTGAAGACCCAGTTTAATCAGGTGTGGTTAATGAGGTTCAAATTTACATGGACAAATTAAAATTACTGATGAAATCCATAAATCCATTACATCTCAGTTAAAAGAGTCTTTGGAATATTACATCAATGATGTGTAGCTATGATGTTTACATAAAAAGGTCAAAAGCCCCAACCAGTTTTCTGACATTAAATTAAGGATTCAGAACAGAAGTTCAGAAGGATTCAAAAGTTTAATGTGAGCTACTGAAATTTAAGTTCAACTGATGATACTGAAATGAACTTGCTGGATGTTCCTCAATGCTGTGATGGTCAATTCCCACCACCTTTCTTTATTTTCCACATAAATCTGCAGTGGAGGTTCTACAGCTAACAGGAGTCTTTAATAGCTCGAACACTGCTGAAAACTCATCAGACTCGTTTAAATGAGTAGAAACATCCCTGATGTTGCAGATTTTCATTGTAAAAGTTATTCTAATTAGTTTATATGCAGTAGCACTTGACTATGACTCTCTGGACTGATCTGCGTAAGTGAGAGGCCACAAGGGTGAAAACATATTCATCAGTGATGAACTGAGACAAATTGAACCCTAGAGGGCGACAGTGAACCAAGAATAGACTCCATGGACCTTTATTTATGGATGAGGGTTAGAGTTCATAATTGAACTATTAGGTCTCTATTTAACTCTGTTTAACATATTTATAATTTACTTGTTTTGTTAATTGTTTTTACATTTTGTACCTCATATATTTAGCCCCTTTTTTACACTAACCTCACCTTTTGATCTTCAGGCCATCTTAGTGGCATCCTTCCTACTTTTGGTACACAATTTTCATTTTCTTTTAGTGCATGTCCTCATATAAGCATTAAGAAGTGTACCTGCTCTGTCCCCAATCCTCAATCTTAATCCCAACCGGTCATTTCACACCAAGTCTATGCTCCAGTTCATAAGCGCATGTCATCTACATCAAATATTATTTTCCCATGACCTTCCTATAAAGAATGGTGACAAAACATCTGTATCTTTGGCCTTTTATTGAAGAAAATATACCAGGCTTGTTTGTTCATCCACTTGATCTAGCACCTATCAAGCAGTTTAAATGTTATATATCTCTTTTACTTATTATTTACAACTTATTTACAGTGGTACAACGTATTTATTTGGTAAACTTCCATAATACCAAGTTATCTGCAGCCAGACTCCTAACCTGGGAATTCATTCACAGCTCGAAAAAAAGGAACAAAGGCTTCAGATACATGAGAAAAGTAACGTCCAGCCATGCACAGGCAACAACAAGTGGGCCTGCATTAAGGTACGCGGCCGGACGTTCTAAGTGAGTGGCTTGAAAGGGATTGAGGGCGGAAACTGAGTGTGGTTAGACCTCAGCTTGCGGCGGTTCAAGAGTTGCTGGCTGGTTCTCAGCGTCCTCTTTGCTGTTGTCTGAGCAGTCTGAGGCCACATAGCAGCCCGAGTCTCTGGGGCAGTCGCTCAGTTCCACTTTGGCCTCGGTGGTGGGAGATCTGGGCTCATCTTCACTTTCACCTTCTTTTTCTGGGTTAGCTGGAAAAAAACCCAAAAAAACAAAGCCATTAACAGTTTATGAAAATTTTATTGGAGCACAATTAAATTTTTTTTCTTTTGAATAACTTGATCATTAATTTATGTTAAATAATTAGGGAAAAATAATATAAATAATAGTAAACCTACTATTTGTTTGTTTGTTTATGTGTATGTATATACATTCCAAAGGGTCCCTGGGGTCCTTTATATACATTTTTCAGTAGGATATATATGTATATGTATATATATATATATGATACTTCTTTTTTCCCCCCATTGGTTCCACTTTAAACACATACTAGGAGGCCTCTGAATCTGTTTAGAAAATCGGCATGTGCTGTATGAGCTTTTTGAGAGGGTGAAAAAAACAAAACACTCTGCCATTGAGGCGTCTGATCTTGAGTAACGAGATGACAGATAGTACCTAAACCACAGCAAGCTCACCGCTGAGTTCACTTCCTGTCAGTAACTGAGCTCTTGCATCACGACCTGCGTGTCGTCCTGTGCGTCTCAGCTCTGTTTTTCTCACATCGTTTTATACACTTTCGGGGCTTTTTGTTTGTTTTTCTCCCCACTTCACCAGAATCACAGAACTAAAACCCTCAGTCTGAAAGGGGATTCCTGTAAACATCTTAAGATAATGCAGCCCTGAGCTGAACATTTGCTCAGCTGAACTCGGCACGGCTTTAGAGTGCAAGCAAAATTAGATTTTTTTTGGCGCCGATTTTCGTGTGTTTTTCAGCTTCCTGTGTAAAGTGTCACTTTGTCATATGTGAACACGCCACAGCACACGGTGTGAACAAAATTAGTTCTCTGTGTTTAGCCTATTCACCAAGTGAGGCAGCGGGCAGCCAGGAACACAACAGCCGGGGAGCAGCGTGTGGGGACGGTACCTTGCTCATGGGTACCCAAGTGGTGCTACTAGAAGTCCTGGGATTCAAACCTATGTCCTTCTGATCACAGGAGCAACTCCCCAACCACTAGGCCACCAGCTGCCCCATGAACTTATTTTCATGAACTTTTTCATTTTCACAAATGTACACATGTACACATAGCAGGCTGTCTTGAGAATTGGAGGTTTTTCAGCTATTGCACTGTAACAGACCAATCAAAGGATAACTAAACAGACCAATTACTGTGTTCTATTGCAGGCCATGACCAGTGGCTATTGTACACTATTTTAGGCCCAAACACTATAGCACACAACATCTAATTACTGCAGTGTAACAGACTTTATGAAGAGAGCACTAAGAAGAAAGGAAAATTCAAAATAAAGTCTAATTTTTGTCCAGCCTGTTTCTCCTAGACATAACTTACATTTTGACCATTTTCTCCCACTTCTTAGATTCAGCTCCTGAGAAAGAGTCTTCCTCTAATCTCAGCCCAATCCCAAATTTCGATCTCGGCTGGCTTATAAATAAGCCTGCAAAATATCTGAAATTTGTCTTAGTGACCAAAATTTAAGTCTCAGCTACCACAGTTAGAGAGTAAGGTTATTAGAAGTTACTGAGAAGTCAATGAAACAGCAAATGAACAACTTTTTTACGTTGATTTTTTCTCCTTAGGGACGGTTATCAAACTCCAAATAAGAAGGTATTTCTGATGAGACAAGGAAAGGACTGTTGTGAGGAACAAAATCTTCCCTTGGGCAGTTATTGCGAACTATACTGAGCTGACCGAGGAATAGTTACTGTATAGTATACTTTGTAAAGACTAGTTATTGTGTATTATGCTGTGTTCTGTTTACCCTGGACTTGGAAAGACAGAGCCAGGAATGATACCTGAGTTGACCACATTCCAGTACAAGTCAGAGGGCTCTAGCCAGGTTAGCTATACTTAGCCACTGTTTTGTGCGTACAAACACTGTAGCAATACAGGGTTTGTATACTCAAAACAATACAAACACTGTATTGTTTTGTGCAGATACACATTGGACTGTACCGTGTGAGCGACTGCTTTAATGAGACACAAATAATACACAAATGTTGATGCATGGAGCAACCATCTTGGGTTTTGAGGTTGGGGTTGGTGAGGTTCCTCTAACTTTCGGAGTCAGAAATCCAGCTTCAGAGGGTGTTCCAGTTGCAATTTCCTACTAGTTCAAATGGAATGCACCATAGAAGGCTGACTGAAGGCTAGTTACTGTGTACTGTAGAAAGCTATGTAAAGGCTAGTTGTTTTACATTATAGCATGCTAACTGAATGATAGTTTTCTGAACTATAGTGAGCTAACTGAAGGCTAGTCATTGTGCACTGACTGCAAAGGATAGTTGTTGTGTACTATAGTAAGACAAGTGAAGTTACTGTGTAGTTTAGACTAACTGAAGGACAGTGTTTGTGTACTATAGTAAGATACCTGAAGCTATTGTGTAGTATAGACTAACTGAAGGACAGTTTTGTCTACTATAGTAAGATAACTGATGTTATTGTGTAGTATAGACTAACTGAAGGACAGTTTTTGTGTACTATATTATGATAACTTTTTGTGTAGTATAGAGCGTTACCTGATGGACAGTTTGGTTGTGGTAGGTGTTGTGTACCTTGGCTAAATAGAGGACAGTTATTGTGTAGTGCTGTAGGTTAACTGATTGTGTACTGTAGCAGGCTAATGCTAAGTACGCATTAACAGCAGTCGGTTTGAGGCTAAATGCTAAGGTAAGGGTTGTTGTTGTGTACTGTGGGCACACTGAAGGAAATGTTCTTCATAAAGGTAACTGAAAGAGGTGTAAAAGTACTATGGCAAGGTCAGAGTCTGGTGTGAAGTCCTGCACACAGCCGGATGTAGCCTGTCTCTTGTCATCCTGTTTTCTTCAGCCTCTTAATTGCAGCTGCATACTGTGGCTAGGTCACTCCCTCCACTGCACATGTTTCAATACCACACTACCATAGCACTCTATTTCTTCCTAATCTTTGATAAAAATATTTATGATTGGGCTTAGCCTCTCACTAGCTCACCTATGTAAAGTAGACTAAGGCTTAAGGCTGACCTTTAGTGCAGGATTGAATGCACCAAAAAAGTAACTGTGTCCTGTGACTCTGCAAAACTGCTCTAGTTCTGTTAGTGTGCTGTGGTTGGCATGATCTACTTTGTGCCTTTTTAGCTCTGGCTAAGCTGAATCGGACTTTCGCTTCATCAGTATTTCTTCATGCTGTTTGAATGTAATGCTGAACCTGAAATTAACACCATTAAAACTGGGACCATTTAGGGCAATGCAATATTTCTGTCATTTGTCGCCCCCTCTGGCAGAAATAGGAACTGCCCTAGACATACTGAATGCTGATGAGTATATTCCTGTTTTAGCTCAAAATGTAGTACATAAACAAAAATGTATATAAAATTACATGTTATAAATCCATTTCAGTGTTATTATTATTATCAATAAATGATTTTGGCTTGATCCAGCACTAGACTTTTTCAGTGAGTGCACGGTCTTCTGTGTATCGTCTTGCTGTTTGAATGTCATACTAAGCCTGAATATAATCCCATGTTTTCAATTTATCAGTAATTATTGGTACATTTAGGAAAATGCAACATTTTTCTTTCATTTGTTGCCACTCTGGCAGAAATAGAAACTGCCCTAGACATACAGAATACTGAGGAGTGAAATTCCTGTTTTAACTAGGAAATGCAATACATAAATAATACATATTTTCAGTGAGTGCACCATTCTGTGGAATGTTAGCAGTCCTTCACTTACGTTCTGCATCCTGTAGACCCTCTGTAGCCGCCAGCAGCTTTTGTCTGTGCTCCGGGTCTGTCACATTCAGCTCGATCAGATGCTGCTCTTTCAGGTCTTTCAGATCCTCCACTGTCTGATAACCATTTAGCAGCAAGGATGAAGCAAGCTCCTGCAGTCAGAGGAGACCCCAGATGTGACAGTTGTAGATGGTACGGCATGTTGAAAGCAAGGTTGGTGTTCACAATACCTGGCTTTTACTATCCTCTAGTATCAAATGCCATAATCAAAGGTCACAATTTTAAGATGGAACCCTTTGTAGAGAAATTTCCACTCAATATCACATTTTGATATTTATCTCAATTGCCTCTCACATATAGGCTGAAAGTGTCTCATCCTGTGACACGTTTACCAAGAAGATGAAGGAGATGCACATTTCCTGGTTTTGATTCACCAGACTTGCCAAAATAATTTGCTGAGCCTGACAACGGGGCATTTTGCTCAAAACCGGAAAGCGCTTGTTCTTAGTTCTTTCTGTCTCACAGCATGCCACTGACAGAAATTCAAATTAGGTTTCAGGAAAGGTGTCTGTAAAAGAAATGGCACCTCTAGGTTGAGTCTCTCCAGGAGCTCCTGGAGGGTTTTGGGCCGGGGCCTCCTGCTGTTCCTGTGGGGTCGCATCCTCTGAACCGGCACAGGCTCCTCTTCCAGGACGTCCACGTAGACAAACTTAAAGTTCCCCACCTTGCCATTGAGCATGCCTGTCCATATGCCCATGGGGGGCTTGCTGATGATGTCAATCATGTCTCCAACCTGAGTGTGCAGGAAAGTATTTTATTGTGTTATAATGCTTTTTTCATTGCAGCGGTTGTACACAATTTTCAATTCCAGAACAGTGTGAATGGCAGAGAGAGCAAACTAGAGCAATGTGTACATTCTAAGACATTATGAACGGTGGAAAAATCTCTGTAGAACAGTGAGAAAAAAGGGAGCACTTTCAAGATAGTCTCCGCCCACAAGTGAGTGGGGAAAACCCGCAAAGGGAGGAGCTTCGGAGAGCGGCCGAGAGAAATAGCAGCAAATGGCATACATGTAGGAGAACAAACACCGGTTCTAGACTGTTTTACATTGTTTATAGTTACTGAAATCAGAGTTTACCGATACACTCTGAGTTCTGAGGGTAAACACGAGTTCTAGACTGTTTACACTGTTTAGATTTACTGAAATCAGAGTTTACTGATACACTCTGAGTTCTGAGGGTAAACAACGGTTCTAGACTGTTTTACACCGGTTATATTTACTGAAATCAGAGTTTACTGATACACTCTGAGCTCTGAGGTTAAACACCGGTTCTAGACTGTTTTACACCGGTTAAATTAACTGAAATCAGTGTTTACTGATACACTGTGAGTTCTGAGGGTAAACATCAGTTCTAGACTGTTTTACACCGTTTATATTTATGAAATCAGAGTTTACTGATACACTCTGAGCTCTGAGGGTAAACACCGGTTCTAGATTGGTTTACACTGTTTATATTTACTGAAATCTAAGGGTTAACAAATGTTGGTGTGTTTCGGAGAACGTTAGGTGTGTTCTGGGCTTCATGTGGTGATTACCTTGAGTCTGAGGGACTCTGTGTCATATGGGCTCGGGACAAAGTCAGTGCGGACTTTTGCTCGGCCACAGAACTGCCCTGTGTAGGGGGGGTCTTCTTCCAGCCTCAGACTGTCTCTGTTACTGGAGCCATCGGAGCCACTGGTGACGCCACCTATTGAATGAAAGAGCTCATAGCAACCTTGACAGGCATAGTTCACTTCACCTTTACCTCAAATGAAATTTTCTAGCTAACAGTATGTCGTACACTGTCAGAAACCACATAAGCAACTCCACTGGAGATCGAAGAACTCTTAAGTGGTTTGATTAAATAAGCATGAAGATAGAGGTCTGCAATGGGGCGGGATGCCCGCAGGACCCGCAAAAGCACTTGAGAGTTTCTTGCGGGAGTGGGCGGGAATAGAGAGATGTGTTTGTGGGAGCGGGACAAAGACAGTGTTCTCTGGACTCCCGCAAAGTATACATTTGCCTTGAATACATTTTACAGTTTGTTTTTATGTGGGGAACAACATATGTGGTAGGCGACCTAACCTGCGGATGACTGCGTTGCGGGAATCTCTGGGACGCCAGGCGGCAGAATGGAAGCACAATGAGCGCAACGAGTACTGACTGAGGTTGGAATAAACGCAGAGCCGTGCCACAAATTTCAATGTTTCCCTATATTTCTCTCATTTTGACTGTGAAATGTTTCTATTGAGATTTTTTAATTCAGGTCTGTAGCCTAGTTAGCAGCGTTGTTGGTTGTATTTTTTTGTGGAAAACTGGTTAGCCAAATCTACCCTTATATAAAAGACATCTTAAATTCACAGCCAGAATCATGCCCACATAATATAGCCTATGTTTCATAAATTCCTGTATGTCAGTTAGGTAACAAATAAATTTGGTACCTTATTTAATTTTTATAAGATATTATAGCATTTAAAATGTGTCCCGTATTTTTGGCCCACCCTATACTCCACCAGCCTTGCTTGTGGGATTCAGCGGGCGGGAGCGGGACAAACCATAACAGATGCGGGCGGGAGTGGGTCGAAATATTATAAATTTCTGCGGGAAACTTGCGGGAGCGGGATGAAAAATCAGTCCCACGCAGACCTCTAACAACAACCTTACCCTCAACACGAATAAGACAAAGGAGATGATAGTGGACATGAGGAAGAAGAGGCCTCATCAGGCACTGGTCAATGAAGAGGGTGAGCAGCTTTAAGTACCTGGGCGTCCACATCAGTGAGGACCTCACCTGGACTCTGAACACCACACAGCTGGTCAAGAAGGCTCAACAGCGGCTATACTTCCTGAGGAGGCTGAAGAAGTTCGGTAAGTCAGCAAAGATCCTCAGCAGCCTCTACAGCTGCATTGTGGAAAGAAACACTGACCAGCTGCATCATTGCGTGGTATGGCAGCACTACTGCTATGGACTGCAGACGCCTGCAGCAAGTCATAATGACTGTGAGGAAGATCATCAGGACTCCACTGCCCTCTTTGGAGAGCCTCTACCTCCACAGAGTCCAGAGGAGAGCTGTCTCCATCCTTAAAGAGCCATCAGACTCCCACTGCCATCAGACTCCTTAACAGCTGACAGGAGTATAGTTAGTGGACATCACCAACCTCATACTGTAAATTTTGCATATTAAGCTCTTTTTGTGCATCTCCTTCAATTTGCAAATGCACACTTTATATTTCTCTACATCTGCACGTTACACTTCAAAGTATTTGTTTATTTTTCATATAAAAACTCAACTCAAACCTTGGCATTAATGTAAGTCTATTTGTGCTATAAAAGTGATGCTGTCCCATTGTACTTTACATTTTCCACTGCTTAAAGCATCCAAAATATGTGTGTGCACACATGCATGTTTGTGCGTAGACATGCATTTTACCCACAGGATTGCATCTGTGTGTGTCTTATAGAATGAGTGCCCAGGGACCTACAGGAATATGCTTTGGCAAAGCGCAGCGTTAAAATGAGTAATGGTAGATCAAGTTCATAAATGGCTCTACTGACCTTTCTGCATTCACATACAAGCATTAGAGGGAAAACAGGGACAACACTTGAGCATTAATTGCTGTCAAGAAAACAATGTTCTGTGTCAGATGCAGACAAAACTTTTGAATAAATGCTAGAAAATTGTGTAAAATCTGAAGAACCTGACATAAACATCATAATCAGTAAAACTATATTGCTGAAATATTCAGCAGTGGCCTTGTCTTCTACAGCCTGGCTAATGTGCATTTCTGTGTCGCTTGGCCCCATTTTGGAACAAAAAGGAGCAGTTAGATTTATCTTTACTGCACTTGTTAAAACGTTCATGCAAGTCACAATTATGCATTCATATTTATGAGCGCATTTCTTCATAAGTTCAGCTTAAACGTAACGGAATCCACAAATGCTAGATCGGAGTGAGGATGACTGTGACTGTGATAGAAACTGCTTTAATCATAGTTTTGGTCCCCACATCACACACACACACACACACACACACACACACAATTAGTCCCCGCCAACGGCAAGCTTAAATGAGACCCACCACCGTCCTGCCCACTAAAGTCTTTTCCTGACCCAGTTCCTGCCTCAGAGCTCTGGTGGCAGCTACCATGACAGTATGAATCAGTCAAACATAAAGATCTGTTCTTGATCGATGGAGCTATCATTTACACTAAAAGTCAAACTGGCTGCAGAGCACCTTTGCCCTCCTTTTGTCATGTAGTCCATGATGCTATGCTTTGTTTTGTACTAATTAGTACTCCCTAGAACATAAATCTCTCTCTCTCTCTCTCTCTCTCTCTCTCTCTCTCTCTCTCTCAGCCACTCTCACACATTTACAAATATCTGGCCACGTAAGTTATTTCCTCTGAGAGCAGACTAAATCTAGTGGAGGAGTGGAAAGTATTCTCATTAATAAGGCACTGACTGAGAAGCTCAGTGGCCTTTTGCAGATTGTGATTTCCATGACCTAATTTGAGATTTTGATTTGTAGATTCCAGTGAAGGTTCTGCAGTGGGGGTAAATTATGGCTGGCTTAGTCACTGAATAACATATGAAGCAGGCGATATCTCTGTTCACCAAGGCATACAGTAGATGAACATGCCACCAAGAAAAAAAGGGATCGTAATGTGCTATATTAGGCAATAGCCAGTATTTTTATTAGATTTCAGGAACATAATGAACCTACATATGATGAACCTTGCCTGCTGCATGTATTATGTCTTCTTAAAATAACTGCATAGATTTGGTAGCAGGAATTTTGTTAAAAGTATTTTCTTTTGATATATCCCTATTACAATTTTTTAAAAAGCACCATATCTTTCTTTCTTTTAATCTCTTTAACGAGTGAATTCTTTTAACAATTTAATGCCCAGGAGAATTAGTTGTTTACTCTATCCTTCTAGAATCTCACACTAACCCAGAGTTCTAGAGTTACCTGAAGCAATGTTCACTTCTAAATAATTTCACCTAAATAAATGAACCTGGCTACCCACCATTCAGCAACATTAGTCATCAAGAAGAAACAGCCTGCACATAAATTGGAGCTTGCAGGAAAAAAAAAAAAAAAAGTATGATTTAATGCGTAGACTATAAAGTTGGCCTCTGACAGAAATGTCTGTGATGTAAAGGGAATGTTCTCTTATAATTCTGGCAGTGCTGAAATAACTGGTTGCAAGTCTATGTTGCTATTTTTGTTAACTAATGACTGCATTATCAAGCCCACCAAAGTATTTGTGCTTATAAGAGTCTTATTTGTTTCCTCGTTCCTCTTACATTTTACTGTAGTGAAAATAAATGTATTCTGGTTTTTATACACATGAAAAAAAATGGCAAAGATTTCCACTTACACTTGAAAAATAAAGAAGAACAAAAACAGAAGCACCACAGTACTACATAAGTGCAGACAGGATAAAATACACAGAGTGCAAAGAGCGCAGGACAGAATGTGAAAGGAAAAAAACATGAGCAACAAAAACAACAGGATAAGACAACATTTAGTACAGTCGACAGATGAATGAATACAATATTAGGACAGAATATTGTATTCTAGCAGTGGAGTCATTATTTGTGCAAGAATGCCGGATAAAGGTAGACAGCAACAAATAATAACATAGGACAGAGGATGTGCAGTATAGCAAAGGATGAGGTGTAAGTTAAGGCAGAACAGTTCCGTGTGTGTAAATGAATTGTGTTGGTAAAGGAAGTGTTTCAGGATTTCTTTTTCCATGTGTGTATATGTGGGAACTGTTTATAATTCAGTTCAGTTTTGATTGAGGAATCTGATGGCCTGAGGGACAAAACTGTTTCCTGTTCTGGCACTGGAGGCCCGTATGCTACGGAACCTTTTACCAGACAGGAGGAGGGAGAAGACGGTGTGTGACGGCTGTGTTATGTCATCCACAATGCTGGTGCACAGCTCAAACCACATCATCAAGGAGCTGTCAGGCTCATGAGTCTCAGCTTCCCAGTCTGATGCTGAGGACTGCTGAAATGAAGTCTATGAACAGAATTCTCATGTATGTGCAGGCCAGGTGAAGGGTGGTGGTGATGGCATCATCTGTGGAGCGGCTGTGGTATTACACAAACTGCAGAGGGTCCAGTGAGGAAGACAGCTGTGATTTTATGTGCCTTATGACGAGCCACTTGAAGCACTTAATGATGATGAGTGTGAGGGCAACAGGGTGATTGTCACTGATGCAGGACACAGACAACCTCTTTGGCACTTTGATGAGGTTGGTGGCTTTGAAGGTTGGCATGTTGGAATGATGGTGGTACTGAACTGACGATGTCTGTGAGAACATCTGCCAGCTGGGCTGTACATCCTCTGAGCACACGACAAAAATGTTGTCTGGTCTGGCAGGCTTCTGTGGGTTTGCTCCAAGTAGAGTTTTTCTCACATCAGCCATGGTTGCCAGGGGACAGAGTAGTCTTTCTCATCACCATGTCATTATGTGCTTCAAACACACAGAGAGATTCTAGGAATGTTGACATCTAGTCAACACTGCCAAGCATGTATTTTACGGGTACCAGGGTTGACCTAAAATGTTTTTTCATGTAAGTATCATTGTGTACATGGATTTTAGCTGTAGTGGTGGATCAAGTTATTTATCATTATGTGCATGAATTTTGGCTTGACAAGGATCGGTAGATAAGTTGCTCACATATAATTTAGGTAAGAACATGAATCTGTTTTAAATAATATTCAATAATCGCATTGTTGACAAAAGCTGGACATTCCCTGTTAATTAATTTGGAAAGTGTGCTCTATGGCATAAATTGTGTGTTCTATGTCTCTGAAATTAATACAAAACTCTAAAGTTTTAACTTCATATTCGTGATCATACTCCCCAGAGACCAGCCAGAGCTCAACACACACTTGTGATCGTGCTCCTCAAAGGGTTAATATGTGTCAAATACAGAACAGGCCTTTTGGTTCATATAAATCTTTTAATAGACTCCCCGAGAACTGCAAGTGAGAGAATTTGACTTGCTAAGGGTCAATCAAGTGGCCAAACCTGAAATTCAAATTGGCCAGCAGAATGATCACTAGTCAGAATCCCTATACTGAGCAGTTGCTCACTTTTAGATAAAATGAAGAGCTGTTGCACAGGCCCTTAAGCCCAGTTGCATTTCAAATGTGGGTTTTAACATTCTTCACATTTCTCATAAGCCCTTATTACTGAAATTGCATAATTTGGCACGAGAACATCATTGGATAAAGGACATAGTGTCCTTTTCCATCACATAAGTCTCAGAAGGGCATCACTTAAAGCCTTAAAGCTGCAAAAGCATGCAGTGAAGTAGTTCTAATACTTTTCAACTGATAATGTCTCTCATCTGGAGGACATATAATGCCCTGCCTTCTCAGAGAACCACACCACTATTTACTTCCATGCTTTCATGATCACTTGTCAGGACCTCATAACTTAGATTTAATGCCTGATACTAATCTCTATATATTGCAGAACACATTATTCATTTGCTTCGCTTACTTGTTTATTGTAGATACTAATATCTGAATACGGTAGACACTTGGGTGCACTAAATTATATTGTTAGCAGATTTTTTTAAATGTTAATCACATCATGTGACACAAATATGTTGAGTAATATATGAGAATAGATCAAATATATCAAAACAAATGAACGTGTACCTAAATGTAACACATTCTAATGAATACCCCTTTTTACTTGTCATTTTATGAACAATCATTTCAACTTCTTTTAAATATCATTCCACTGAAATATGTGTAATAAAGACTGTGGTGTTCCGTACTGTGCTCCTAAAATAAGAGTAAAGACATTATAGAGCATATTCCCTTATGGTCCCATTTCATGAGGTGCTTAATATTTTGTCAGTCTGTGGAGGCTCTGCAATTATGCATGACCGGTCTGACTGAATGATGAAGATGAGTTAAAGAGACCAAAGGCAAGGGAATTAACTAAAAGTCTTTAATTACACTTCATGGACATTAATCACGGCATGTGATGAACCTCATTTCCTGGGCATTTTAATCTTCCTCATGCTATGAGGATGAGCGGGCCATCCAGAAAGGGTGTTCTGGTGCCATGGGATCTGCCTCTGCAAGGGCTCCCTATGTCACAGATTTCCCATTAAGCCACATCGCAGTTTGCAAGGAAACTTTCTCTCTTTCTTTCTGTCTTACTTTCTTTCTTTTTTAAAAATATATCATTATTAATATAGTTTTAATTCTATGTACCTTAACAGTGGCTGTATGTTTCTAAAAGAGGTATCTGGTTTCTGAAACATTAAATGTTGGTCTAATCCAAGGATTACCACATATGATTGTTTTTAAAGAAAAAAAGTTGTAGAAATGAAATCGATCAATATGGATGAGAAAAGAGAATTGCATTTTAAATCATGTTATGTTAAAATAGAGGAAGGCACAAGGCATACGAATACTGTATATTTGCAGTATTTGATTGGTCCGGTTTTGTACTTTGAAAATGTTTGCTTATGATGATGAAAGTTTATCATTAAAACAAATGGTCGTTAGGAGTTTTAGGATACCTTTGGGATTAGGGTACCTTTTAGAAGTGAATAAACAATTGTTCAAATGACAATGCTTATGGGAACCTTCGTCAAAGGTGGTATTTCACTACGTCTGATACACTATATGGACAAAAGTATAGGGACACATCTCTTAATAATTGAATTCAGGTAGTCCCTTACTTTCAGTGAAGGGCAGTCTTAATGCTTCAGCACTCCAAGACATTTTGGATAATGCCATGCCTCCAACTTTGTTTGTCTGTAGGCCCTTTTCTATTCCAGCATGACTGTAAGACATGGCTGGATGAGTTTAGTGTGGAAGAACTTGACTGACCGCGTCCAACACCTTTGGGATGAACTGGAACGGAGATTGCGAGCCAGGCCTTCTCGTTCAACATCAGTGCCTGACCTCATGAATGCTCTACAGAATGAATGGGCACTAATTCCCACAGAGACATTTCAAATTCTTGTGGAAATCCTTCCAAGAAAAGTGGAAGCTGTTATAGTTGCAAAGGGGATCAACTCCACATTATTAAAGTCTATGTATTTGAATAAATTAAAGTCCTTGTTGGAGTAATGGTCAGACATCCTAATACATTTGACAATATAGTGTATGTATAGTTTAGAAAGATGGCAATAAACCATTGATCTGAAAGCTCATATTGTCAAGCAGACAATGCATCTCTATCAAGATTCTTCTGCCATTCCCAATTACTCACACTGCCATATGTTACTGTGTAGTACAAGGTGTAAGAACCTGTTTCTTATTGTTCACCAGCACTTAATTGGTGTTGGCAAACAGATATTGGAGTAAGTTAATAAGCCTGTCGCACCCACACACAAAATATTGCCTTTCTAACAGGCTCTGACACCCACAAATCTCTTTTAGTCTTCCTCAAGGTGTACTGATCTTATTAGCTCACCTTGCCAGAGAGGTCTAGCCCTCTTTGAGGATGATGACTGAATCTCAAGTGACATTTTAAAACAAAGATGTGATACAAGCAGGCGAGCAAACATGTGTGCCCTCAAGCCAAGACGTTTCACTTAAGATGTGTTCGAAAATAAGTCCTGTTATCAAATCACATGGCCCAATTGGTTAATGGCTCATTTTTGGCATAATTGATAAGGAAGGGTGGCTGGGCTGCCTGCAATAGCAGTCACTTAATGCTTCAAAAAAAAGTTCTCTTTAGATGGTGATTTTATCATTGGTTCCTCTTCATTTGCTCTCTCCTCAGACTGGCCACATTTACTCTGTGCCACTCATTTTGAATGCACTAATTTGAATCTCATTGGTGTCGGGGTTTGTGATGTGCTGGGAGATTAAATTGAATTTCAAGGTCACCTGAACACAGACACTCCGCCATCTCCACAGCCGCACCTTCTCTCTCTCTCTCTCTCTGCAAAAATTCGGCATAAACAGTTACATTCCAGTCTTACAGTTTTATTTAATATCTGATACAGATTTTATGATGTGCCCTTAAACCACAAAAAATAATTTAAGTGCTCTACTATGGATGTGGCCTGAAGTACATTTCTACCAGGCTATAAATATAAAACATCTCCTTTTATGCATCCATAGTGCTGTTCTGTCATAGACTGCTAATGTGTTTCCTTGATTATTCATGACTCCAAACGCAGATGCTGAAGAAAGAAAAAGGGATAAAGGAAAGAGACAGCATTCACATTCTGTTATGTGTAGGAGAAGGTGAGAAAACGCCCCCCAAAGAACAATGTCAGTGTACCGTAAAGCTAAACTGTATCTGTGCATGAGCATTTACAGGATAATGATAAACCCACTCCCACAGTCAGGGGGACTACACTGGAACAGCAGAATATATGATCTGTATGTTAACTATTTCTAGTCTTTACATTTTTTAAAAATGCTATAAAGCAAAGAACAATATTAAGAATATACTACTATATTGTAGCAAGTTTAAGTGTTGTGTTCAAGTTTAAGTTTAAGGAAAGTTGTAAAGTTCGGAAATGGGATGGGATTAATTTAGGATAAAGGGGGACAGGAGGGTGGTGTAGGGAGAGAGTGGGAGGAGTTGGGGTGTCTGGAGTTGAATTTTGAGTTGAGCTGTGGGCTTGAAGTGCTGTAGGGCGTGGCTGGGGCCGACACCAGCTGCTATTAAAGTTATTGAACTGCATCATCGTGTCCGCCTCTTTGTACAGGGACGCTATGATATTTTTAAATGGCAAAAAACATCAGATTCTGTAGGAAAACCTGCTGTCCGCTGCCAGAAAGTTGTCAATGTGGAAAGAAGGTTAACCTTCTGACATGACAGTGACTCAAAACTGATCACACAGTGGCTGAAGAAGAAAAGAGTGAATGTCCTTGTGTGGCCCAGTCAGAGTCCAGATTTAAATCCTACTGAAAATCTGGAAATTCTTGAAGATTGTAGTCCACCCAGGATCACCATCCAATTTAACTGAGCTTGAACAGTTCTGTCAAAAAGGGGGCAAAAATCACATAGTCTAGATGAGCAAAGTTGATAGAGAAGTATCCCAACAGACTCAAGGCTGTATTTAAAGCAAACGGTGGTTCCATAAAGCACAGGGAGGTGATTCTTTATCCATCTCAGTGATTCTCTTTTTTTTTTTTGTTGCTTTCATATCTTTCACTTGCATGTTTCATTGAGTAAATACAGATGAAACATTTTTGTGTGTGTCTCTTCATACCAGGCAACAAAATAACATAATGTGAATATTTTGAAGGGGGTGATTCATTTCTACACCCGCTATATACACCACTTAAAACTTCAGCAGTTAAAACCACATCCCTCTGCACGCTAGGTTCTTTGGTATTGTAGTCCATATACAGTCAGCATCTCGTCTTCATTTACTGTAGCGGACTGAGCCAGCTCCACTTCAGGACTGTCAGATTTTTAACAATAAGGTAAACTAATCAGATGACCTGTTTGTTAGCGATAGCTAGCTTGGATCTATCAGATTTATTTACTTCATTAAACCTAGAAGAAAGCTTCTACATCTAAAAATGAACTCCAGTCTGTGTCACCCTCCAGTCTGTCTAACTAGGGTTGCCAGGTGTCCAGTTTTGAACCAGAGAGGTTTTGAGCTCACTTGTCTGATGCTCGGTTGGCTCTACTGAACAGATGTTAAAATGTCTGTGAGACTCACCCTAAAGATGTTTCATTTGTTGAAGTGTATAAAGTTCTGCACTAGCCCTGTCTAGCTCTGTCATTGTACTTCTCTCTCTCTCAACCACATGTCCAACAACCACACTGATTTGTTTCAGAGAGAACAGCTGTGTGTGTGCCTGATAGAACTTTTTGAGCAAGAGACAGTGTGAGTGCAAGGTAGTATTTTAACTGAAAAAAATCTGTCAGATGCTTCTCTGTTCACGTCTAAACAAATTGGAATATGAAAGTAGTTAAACACATTTTAAAACATGCAGTAAATTATGCTGTACATAATCCTAATGAACACTGAATGTGTTCAGTTATTTAATCTCTCTTCTGTAGGCTCTAGATAGGTTGGTTTATTCTGATAATTGCAGCTCTTTTTTATCTGTGTACACAAGGGGAAAATATAGGTTGGAGGGTTAGATGGTTAGAAATGTCTTGTTTTAAAGCACTACATTTCCCATTACAGTTATATTGTATACACTCTGTCTGGGTTTTATTTTATTGTAAAACACTAGGTTATGAAAAGGTAAAAATATGTATATATTTAAAGGACCATGGTGTAACTGTAAGTGTATATTTACATTGTTTCTACTCTGATGAAGAAAAATGTACCTGTACAGTATGTCCCGTACCCTATTCTCAATCCAGTGATTCTGGATCACTGTCAGACACGCTTATTGAATCTTATCCCATCTCTTGACACAATAATAAAGACTTATTGAACTCTGTGTGTGTTAACTGCAAAGGTATATTTTTTAGGCTCAAGTCTTTTGCATCATGCCTGCATGTGAGTGTTCAATACAAATGCAATTCACGATCCAAACTGAAAAAAAATGCTTTATTTCAATCAGTGCAACAGGCATGCTTTTAAGTGCACAAGCTGCAGTTTCCCTTGGAATCGTTCATAATTTCTGAGCCTGTCCCCACATGATTTCATGTTTTGCTAGAAATATTTTGGGAGCAATTTTTTTTCACCCAGTGCAGCCTTATCACAGTGAATCCAGCTGTAACTCTCCCAGCTGTTAAGCTCTCAATAAAACAACTCAATTAAATTAGCTTAGAGTCAGTGATCATGTTGCTCAGCATGTATAAAAGCCATTGGGACTGCAAATAAGAAATTCAGAACAAAAAGTTGAAGTGCCAATAATGAGTTCAGTAAAACTCTTATTGAAGAGGCCTAGGCATGTAGGCAGAGCTCTGAAAGTAAGAACCGAATGGCACAAATATATACAATTAAACGCTCCTCTTAAATTGCTGATACAGGGGGGGTTAAAACAGTCTCGACATACAACGTTTCGAGTTTACGACGCTCACTCCTATAACTAGTTTGGTTGCACGCGGTGGAAGAATACGCAGTAACGTGGCGTATGAGTGAGAGAGTTGGCATCCCCCAGTACTCTTACCTGCGCCATTTTGAACTGTAAAAAGTTGTAGTGTTTTTACACTCATTTTTCGTAATTTTTTTTTTTTTTTCTGTTATTACAGTACAGTGTACAAGTACAGTATAATTATGTCCTTTTTCTTTTTCTGTGGGTTAGTTGTGTTTTTATGTTCTAGATTATGATTTTACACCTGCTTAAGGAAAGGTAAATGACTTAGACTAGGGTGTGTTTCGACTAATGCCAAAATTTGGGTTACATCATTGTCGTAGGAACGGATCTGTGCTGTAACTCAAGGATCCCCTGTAGTTGGGGTACTTGAAAAAAAAACTAAAAATCAGATTGAAAACTCTGATGTAAGTTTGGTTATAATGGGATGCGAGAGCTGACAAGGTAACATTAACACCAAATACCAAACCTTTTGCTTTCAGAGCTTTAATCCTTCTTTCTTGGAGTTCTGTCATAACAGTGCTGAACCGTCTCTCGTGGGATGTTTGATCATTCTCCATGATGAAAAGCCTTAAGATCTCCACATCACTGATTGAAAACAGACATCAGTGTTGTTTTCTGCTTACTAAGAAGGTTAACAATGCTAAGAATTACTCTTGAATTTGTTTAGTAGTGAGTATGGGACATAGCTTCAGAATAGGTGATCATTATGAAGGAATTGTGCTATCACTACACATGACCTTAATCTTTGCCCATTACACAGCCCTGCAGAGCTATCATCAGCCCTAATGAGTACCACAAGATAGTGGTCCAAACCCTAATGACCTATGTGTTAAACAGTTGTCAGAGACTGGTGGTGGTTGAAGACATCCTTAAGCAAGAAAAAGCAAGATATATCCAGGAGCAGTGAAGGAACCACTGCTATAAAAGATATATTTATTACTGTTGGTAGGATACATGTACCTGGGCCAATGTTTCAATCTTGCAAGCAAAAATCGCTTCAAACGAAGGCAAAAGATTTACTCTGGCATTATTTTATCAGGAATTACATGCTTTCTTACATATACAGTTACACAGTTTGTAAAATTAGACAATATCAGTATTTAACAGGCAAAAGTCTACCATGTTGTCACTGTCCAAAGAAAAACATGTGTCTTCGTTTGTTTTCCACATAATTAGAATGCTTAACGTTGTGCAAAACTTTCATTAATGAACCAATAGAAATGCTCCAAATTACTGAAACACAACTTGCTTTAGAATTCAAATATAAAAATACAAAATTGCCTTCTGTTTGGTTACCATACCATACCATAGCATAATGACCATTATGTTTAACAGTTGTGAAGCCATCCTTAAGCAAGAAAAAAACAGAATTACTCCTGGAGCATTTGGTGAACCACTGCTGTAAAACATCTGTTTATAACTGTTCTTTTGATACATGTACTCAGGTGAAATTTTGATGCATGTTTCATTAGGATTTTTAAATGATGATACATTTAGTTCTGCTCAAGTAAGGAAAGTAATCTATGTTTGGCCATTTTCGTTTACTTTCCTTATCCACTTTGGGGTTTAATTTCACTGCATTATACATGTGACAGCACATCTCTGACTTTTGAGGTGTATTGTTTTATTTTAGAAAAGCTGGGCTCCAAATTGGTTCAAGTAATGAAAACAGAACATGGATTTCTTTCTGAATAAAACGAGATTCGTCCTATCTGCACAATTGCTAATTTGTTCTATTTTTGGTTCTATCCAGGTGCATAAGTCAAGGGAGTCAAAATCTTATTTAGTCTTTACAGTAGGCCTCAAATTTCTTCCAAAGCTGAACAGAAGACAGCTGGTCATTATAAATTCTATGAAAACTTAAGTGCATTTTGTTTTTTTACTAAATTTGAAAATATCCAAGCCAATGTCTACTTTCTTACATCAAATCATCAAATATAAGATGTACAGTTTTTAGCTTAGGGTATATAATTTTTTTTCTTTTTTCATTCTTTCTCTGTTTTATTTATTTATTTTCCTTAACTTTGTTGCTTGTCCAATTTCTGTCCAATCTCAATGATGTGCAGATATGTAGCCTTAAACATCAATTGCTACTCGGAAAATGCATTCACGCTTACACCACTGGTTCTCTATCGCTCACCACTGAGTAGAATTTAATCTCATTCAGTATATGACTATTGATTCTACAGACACTGAACAGAATCTGTAGAACTGACTGTAAATGACGCAGGCAACTAGTGAGCTAACATCTCCAGCCATTTTGAGCACCATCAGTAAACTGATCTTGCTATGAATTAGTTGTTACAATATAAAAAACAATTATATTATGTGCAGAAAACCACGCCTGTCTGCTATCATGACAAATTCCAGAAAATAATGACGGGATATCTTCCATACTTATACATCTCGTCTAATAGCTTTCCATCTGTATGTTTAATTACATTAGCTCTACTAACCTGTGTAAAAGAAACTAAATTAACTTTATTTCTGGGTTGGAAATTGAAAAACATTATGTCGGGGTTTCAACGCAAAAACACAAATGTTAATATATATATTATATTGACATAATGTTTCAATCTTGCACAAAACAAATCACAAAAAAATCACTTTAATGTTGAAAAAATTATTTGTTCTGGTATTCATTTGTCTGAAACTGCACACCTTCATGCATATACAGGTACACATATACAGGTTTGTAAAATGAGACAATCAAAATGACTATCTAAAAGCCAAAGCAAGATCTACCATCTTAAAAATCAAGCATAAAAAACAAGCAAGAAAAACCATTTTGCCTTCAATTTAGTTACCATTTTGGAGATGCTTGTTGTTTGCATGTTTGTTTTTGTTGGATAAAACAATATATGAACTTAAAATGTCAGGGAGGCTCCATATCACCCCCAAAGTCTTTTCTGTTCCACAGCCACAGCCACAGCATTCAGTCTACTAAAAAAGAGCAAAACAGTTTCAACTTCTAAATGTTTATACTGTATTTTTGTTTTCAATTTCTCTCTTATCTGAGCACACAGACATTGTTATGGGTGCAAAAGTGTGTAATCTTACTAGAATTTCAGCCGAGGAAAGTGTAACATTCTAAAATTATGTAGTGAATGTCATCTGCATATGGATGCCCTTCATGTGAAAAACATAATGTTCGCAGTTTCATGTGAATTACATGCACCGCGCTGATATGCATGTGGGCTTGGGTTGATACCATGGCGACACTTTCAATATGAGTGCCCAAAAGAGTTTCTCCCCAGGCACACCCTGAAGGAGTCGAATTCAGCGAAAAATAAGATCTGGCTCTGTGAGCACAAAATGCATTAGTGTATCAGTACCTGCTTAGCTTCCTTCCAATACAATTTCACAGTTGATTCAGGGCAAGACAGCATCTTCAGGCAGCACTGATAATGGTAGAGGTTCAAGCTATTTCACCCACGGAGATTTCCTCTTTCGAGATCTGCAGATTTGTCTAAAGCTTCTCCAACTGAGGCTCAGATTCCAATAAAGTTCCCATCAGTGAAGTCTCACATCAACTTCACACCACTTTAGAGGGGGAAACTGGGGAGTTAACCCTGAGTTTCAGAATGAAATTACCATCAAGCCACTGCAGTCTGTTCCATTGAAACCTCTGGTTTTGTTTATCCAGTACCTTTCCACTGCTCTTAAGCTGCCGATTTTACGCTTTCACACCTCCATCAGGTCCAATCTTTATTTCTTTTCTTGAATTTTGACTTCCCCATTCTCATGAAGCTGACTAAGTCAATAGCAATATTTATATTAGTGCTATCTCTTGTATAGCGATCATGAAGAGCATTTGTGACAGAATGCTGTTAGAATCCAAATTCCTCATGATCAGGGACACTACTGCACCCTGCCTGTTACCATGAGTAATAAGAAGGGGCATAACCTTATGAGAAAAATAGAATTGGTTCAGAATCGGTATCAGAAAACTTTATTGGCGTTTACATTTACAGTTACGGCATTTAGCTGACGCTCTTATCCAGAGTGACGTACATCAGTGCCTAAATAGTCCACATCTGTTTCTTAAACCTGTAAAGCTAAACTTAAATTAGTGTCCACTTTTCAACCAAGTTACTGCACACTAGGTACACCCAAACAACACCTGTCAAAGAAAAGTCAGAAGTCAGAAGACAAAAGTAAGGAAGGTAAGTTTTTTTTTTTTTAGAGTTTTTTTTTTTTTTTGAGAAATAAGCAAACAGAAACGAGAGGCATGGTTAGTCACCAAGGTGCTCCTCAAAGAGGTGGGTCAGACAACGCTTGAAGACAGTGAGGGACTCCGCAAATCAGAGTGGAAGAGGGAGTTTGTTCCACCACTGGGGGGCCAAGACTGAGAAGAGTCTTGACACATGTCTCCCTTCTTCTGAGCAGCAGAGGCTCGAGACGAGCCGTGCTTGAAGCCCTGAGAGGACAAGAAGTGACACGTTGTTTGATTAATGCTGATTTGTATGGGGATGCAAGTCCATTCTTGGCCTTGAAAGCAAGCGTTAAGGACTTGAACTTAATGCGAGCATTGAGCCTGGAGGAAATTGCTTATGTTATGACTTCACAGAGACAAGAATAATATAAGATACAAAATCTAAATAAAATCCAATGAAATCTCCACAGAAAATGCTCTACATGAAATACACTACGCTACATACACAAATTCTGGGTATTTCATCCTCCATTTCATTAATAGTGTGTGGCTGTGAAACAGGTGGGAGTAAAAAAAAAATATTTATATTAATCTAATGTAAATATTTAAAGCAGCTTTATCTCTGTCTTTACTTCATTATGGTAGATATAACTATCTGTGCAAGGTATTTTCTAACTCTCAGTCAATAGGATTTGTTGTTCTTGTTCTGATGATCTGAATGCTTGATGCTTATTATGCGCATTGCCCAGGTGTTTTATTGCGCAGTTCCATTTACAGTGTTGCCTACTTTGTCTGTGTTTTTAAATCAATAACAATTTCAAAAGATGTATATAGTAATACATTTGATGCTTTATTTTTGTATGAACGTTTAGAAGATTGATGAGGGAGCACAAGGGACGGCTATTAGCCCTCAAGTAGCTTTTGTATGCATTAAACAGAACTGACAAACGTGGTTATGATATGGGATACTCTTACTCACTCAGCTTGGCTGTTGGTGACTATAAATTAGTGGCAGCGCTTTGGAAGTCATACTTAGTATCACAGACATGTGAGTGTGGATTGAAGAGCAAATTTCCAAAGTTTTACCAATTGGAAAGCAATTTCTTACAGACATTTTCCCATTACCGTTGCTAACTGCTACACTTGCTTACTTTTCATCAGTTTTATTCAGTTTGCAAATTTTGCTGTGCAGGGTCTATTTGAATACTTGTTCCCGTCAGTTTTAACAGCTGGGCCCTGCAGTGGCACAGCGGGTAGCACTGTTGAATGGTGTGTGTGTGCGCCATGCAGTGGGCTGGCGCCCCACCCAGGGTGAGTCCCTTCTTCGCACCCGTTGGCCCCGGAATAGGCTCCGGGTACCCACAGCCCTAATAAGGATTAAGTGGTTACAGAAAATGAATGGTTCATCTATTTTAATCTCAACCTGATATTTGCAACAGTGGCAGATAGACCAGGTTTTAATGCAACAACAATTGCCTTTACACTACAATGATGTACTTGTGCATTCTCTGAAAGTGTGCCAAAATGTGCATACTTTGTTCTATACTGGAAAAATTACAGCTAGCCCAGGGTTGGTACTGTTTCAGAAATACCTGCTTGCTGCTTCAGTGTTTCCTCTTCTGCTTTGAAAAGCCAAATTGCACACTTAAGCCTTTCCACTGCTCAGTCGAGGACCAAACAATAATTACCATAAGCCCACTGAGTACACAAAGAATAGGCTATAAGGAAATTGTCTCAGGCTCAATAATGTGTGGCCGACAGTGGCGGCCGACTAATTGCTGAATAATCATGGAAAAGACATTCTCTTGCGACCCAAGAACTCCACTGTTTGAGAGAACTTGATGGGGTTAAGAAATAAATGGTGGGAGGTGGCAGCTCAGAAGTAAGGGTCTTTGGATGTTTCCTTTCATTTCAATAGATGCCACTTGTTAGAAGCAGCATAATGTGAAGGATTATCAATAGCTGGATGTTTGCCACAATTTGTAAGGGAACAGAGAGTGTAGGGGGGTTGCTCACCAAGAGCATCATTTATCAATCTGCCTGAAGTGCCTAAATGTGCCTGCATTTGTGTTCTTGCAAAGGCTGGTTTTCATCAAAAGTGAACTGGTGAGTGGATGTTCTCACAAACAGCAACACTCTAGCTTGCAAAAATGTATGTACAGCTGTCTATAGTATGAATATTAGAAAGCCATAGCTGCACATTATAACCTGTCTGGCATTTTTCTTGTCATGAAAATTGTTCAGAAGTATGATTTTCTGGCAATCGACTATCTCTGTTCTGACCTAAAGATTAGGAAGACAGGAAAAATCTCTTTCTACAGATTTTACCAGAAACCATCATTCTCTATCCAGAGATGATGGGCTGAGGGTGAGTCTCCTGCCAGGCATGTCTTCTGTGATCAGAAAGCATGAAGATGTTCGCCCTTCACTTTGATGGACTCATGCAGAGCAGCCCTGACATCACTGGGTTGCACACAATGAACAATGATATGTCTCCTGGCATGATGGGGAGGTGAATGATGGCATGCTTTTAAAGTGTTTCTAAGTAGGTGCATTTCTGACACACTAGTGTATGCTATGAGACTACAACTTATGGATGAAACATCATTTATTAGCTTTCACACTCTATAGTGCCCTCCAGAATTATTGCCACCCTTGTTTAGTACGAATGAAAAAGGCTGATTGTAGAGTTTTATAGGTCATGCTGCTTACATTACATTACATTTATTTGGCAGACAATATCCAAAGCGCCTTACAATATGTGGAAACATTCAGGTTTCAGGAGAGTGTGAGAACCAGATGAGAGTACTATGTGCTAAAGCTTTATGTAAGAGTAGTGCAAGAAGATGAATTAGGAGAGGAAATGCTCCCTGAACAGTCAGGATTCTGCTGCTCTTTTTGGCTCAGGCATCCCACCGGTGGGGAACCATAGAAGAGAAGAGTCTGGACTGAGTTTGCCTTATGTGCAGGGATGGCAGAGAAAGACAGTGTTCCTAGAAGGAATGGAGGGAGCGAGTAGAAATGTTATCCTGAATGATAGGATTAAGATAGCTGGGTGCTGAGGCAGATGTCTCTCTGTCACTCTGCAAGAGTTAGTAACTTGAACTTAATTTACACAGCCATGCAAGCTGGAAGACCCTCCAGGAGGGCACTGCAGTAATCAAGGTGAGAAATAACCATGGCTTGTGCCAGGAGTTGGATGGCAAACTGAGTCAGGCATGGCCTGATTTTCCTGATGCTGTGTAAGGCTTCTACTTTCTTCTTTTGTTCTGTCACTATGTTGTTTCCCATCTATGGGATTATTTTATCTTATTTTATCGTATAATTCCAATTAATAGTTAAATGTTGTTTTTTTTGGCAAAAAAACCCTCCATGGCCTTTGGTTGTGGCAATTGATAGAACAGCCTACTTTCAGGCATACCTTACACCCAGTTTATTGGCATGCAGGTGATGACTTATCATTTTGGAGACTTGGTGATCCCAACATGCTACCAAACTCTGTAATTTTGAAACTGATCTTTGGAGATTGTTGTGCTTATCTCACTGTGGCTGGTGATAAAATGCTTTTCATCCTCTTCAAGGTTGGTCATTGATAGTTCTGAGTCTGGGAGCTATTTTCTTACATCCAGCCACCTATTTGTATAGTACACTTTTGCCTTACTGCAGTGGAATGCTCTTGAATCTTTCCAATGGTGTCACTGTGTCACCTCATTTTTATACTCTAGTGAAACAGGAAATTACTGATGAGCGATTAAAAATAGCACTAAATACTTAATATAATTATTTAGTGGGTGGTATGAAACCACTTAAATATGTGTGGGGTCATATATTTGCATTTACTTATCTGAAATTTCTTAGGGTGCCAATAAATGTGACATTTGTGGTTTTGGTTTAAAATGATTATTTTTTTCATTATGGTTACTTCTTAGACTAAAATTAGAATAAAGGCTTTTTTTCTATTTTCACTATAATATCATTATAATGTAATTAGTAAATCAGTAATTAAGTGAATTTTATAAGCCTTTTCAGAACTAGCAATGGGTGAAAATTGCACTGCACTGTAACAGGTGATACATCATAATGACTGACTGATTTTCTCTCTGTTTGCATATTCAGAGTAAGGTATTTCAATCTAATTAGAGGCCAAAAAAATAATTGTAGTAGTTTTTTAAAATTATTTTATTGAAAGAAAACAAAATATCCTGTGAAAATGACAAAGCATATTTTAGTGTTGCAGCTACGGCAGACATACTTTGGAAAATGTACCCTTTAATTCACTCAGGGGTGTTTTCTCAGCATGTATAAAAAACGTAGCTTAAAAAGTATCTTCAAGCAAGAGACCCCACTGACAGGGTGATTTAATACATGACTAGGCTTAATCTGTGTCTGGAAAACCAGCCATTAGAGGATCAGTAAAGGATCAGTGCTTAAGCACAGAAATGCATTTGTTCCCCTGCAAGGAAAGTGAATTTCACCCTGGATCAGAAACTCATACATTTGCAGCAGGTTAGCAATACACCAATCAGTCAACCATGCTTTACATAGAAGACCACACACACGCGCACACACACACACACACACACACACACACACACACTTACACATACACATACACTTACACATACATACACGCACAGGCACACACACACACACAGACATGCTTCCACACATGCACCCGCACATGAAAACACATGCCACATGCCCTGTTGAAATGAACAACTAAGTATTCTATAGTACTTGAAGCACTTGACACAACAGTGCTTGACACCAGTTGCAATTATCTGTAATAAGATAAGAGAGATAAGATAAACCATTATTAGTCCCACAAGTGGGAAATTTGTTTGGCAGAAAGTGGACAGTCCAAAGTTAGGAGCAGCAAAAATTAAGATAACAATAGAATAGTATTTCAATATATATATATATATATAGATATATATATATATATATTACCTCCTTTCTTTACTTCTG
>JBBIGA010000106.1:14398151-14420584 GCA_037576975.1 Alestes dentex | reverse complement strand
AGAGAGAGAGAGAGAGAGAGAGAGAGAGAGAGAGAGAGAGAGAGAGAGAGAGAGAGAGAGAAAGAGAGAGACAGAGACAGAGAGAGGCATGATCATGACCAAGGGCTGACATCACCTTGACCTCCAAAGATAAAAGAGAACAATAAGTGATATAATGCTGACTTCCAAGCCATTCTATTGCACCCATTATGACAAACAATGAGCTATGGCTCCAGCTTGTGAGGTACATGATGTATTATTTGCATGCAGCACAAGGCTAGACCTTTCTCCACTGCAGCCTGGCTTTGTTTATTTCTGTGATGGTCTGAGGTGTCATCCGCCTTTGCTTTCATGAGCTTTCCCAAGCCACACAATGGCCATTACATCTGTGTGAACTGCAGCAGAGACGCAGTTTTGGGGACCCGAGTGTCCTCGACCATCTCCGACTCATCTGTGATTAATTTTCCAGCCGAAAACAGTGACTTCCTCCTACATTAATTTCCGAAGTAATGTGACACCTCCACACTGTGACAGGGTGAGCGGGTCTGAAAGTGCCTGAATGCCGAATTCTTCCTTGCTATAAATCATTAGCCATTAGGGACCTGTGGGGCTTAAACGACTTAAACAAATGAACTTGTCTGATTTAATAAGACCTTGAGTTACATCAATATGCTTGATGAAGAATGTGGAAAAGTAGAAAGAGGGAGAGAGGGAACAAAAAGAAATAGGGCAGATGCTGTGCCACGTCCTGTGCCTTGTTGTTATCTGCCCTCAGTGCTCAGTTTGTGTAATTGATTTTCATTTATATCTGTGCATTTGGCGAGAGCTATTCCAAGCTCAGAAGGATGGGTAGACTTCAAAGGGCTGTAGCAGTATTAGTTTTCAAATTCTTTTAGATAGCAAGACAGGTTTTATTTGTTGCCTGTATGGAAAGAAATAAACCTTTTTTTCAGTGTTTAAAAAATATGAATTCATTTTTAATTCAGCTTCCTATTCCATTAATTTAAGTTGTGCTACTGATGTACAGAGACAATGAAAATGTGCCAGTTTATCCAACTTGTGTAATTATCTGCTCAACCTTTGTTTGCTAGCAGTGTACAACGACCAATGTTCAGGTACTAGTGTTCAATGATCAGTGTTACCAGTCGATAATTAATCATTTTAATTATCATTGTACAATTACCAATGTTCAGTTACCAGCGCTCAATTATCAGTGTTCAGGTACCAGTGCTTAATGATCAATCTTTAGTTACCAGTGTTCTGTTGCCAGTTCTCAATTATCAATCTTTAGTTACCAGTGTTCAGTTACCAATGCTCAATTATCAATGCACAGTTACCAGTGTTAAACTAGTTCACAATTACCAATGTAAAGTCACCAATGTTCAATTTTCAATGTCCCATTATCAATCTTCAGTTCAATGCTTCAGTTACCAGTGTTAAATGATCGATGTTCAGCAACACGGGGGGGGTGCTGGATCTGAGCACTCACAGAGCAAAAGGCAGAGAAACATCCTGGACAGGCTGTGCAGAATTAGCAAAGTTCAAGTGTTTTGTTATGTCTGTACCAGCCTTCAAATATCAGCATTATCAATGTATAATCATGCTGAGACATTTGCAGGCACCTGGATGTATTATCATCGATTATCATCACTCAATAATCAGTGTTCAATTACCAGTGTTTAGTGATCAGTATTCAGTGTTATTTCCAGGCTTTTGAATGTTATTGGGCTGCAGAATGAGTGTGAATTAGTGCTAAAACAGTAGGCGCCTGCTGTAGGTGTTAGTTGTGTGCCATAAAGCTGTAAGTGCCTGAAGACAGGGTTCTGCAGGTTGAGTCCTGCTGGGGATATAGTTTCCAGTTGCAGGGGTGCCAAAGCCTCAAGGGGGGAGGAGGGGGCATGATGGTAACCATGGTGACATTGAAGCACTGAGGCTCATTAGAGCCACACACAGAAGCTGGAAAAAGACAGCGGAGAGAAAGTGTGTGTGTGTGTGTGTGTGTGTGTGTGTGTGTGTGTGTGTATGTGTGTGTACGTGAAGGCGTGTGAGTATGTAGCACACAGGTGAAAGAATAAGCAACTGAAGCGCTGCAAGTGCTGAAGAGAAAGAAAGTTCATGTTTGATGCGTATAGCCTTCACACTTGCACACTAGTGTTTAAATTTAATCCCTTATCTCCCTTCTCGGCTCCTGTTACTTCGTAGCCAAGGGCCCCAAAATGGAACCCTATCATGCAGCCATGATCCTGTTGACTCCACTGTAATCCTTGCATTCTGCACCACTGAGGCCTCAGCCAGGCACTGCACAACAACAGCACAAAAAGAAGAGAAAGCTTCTACTGTGTACTGATCAAGAGTATAACGGATTTGCTGAAGGGAAAGGCTATGCTGGCCAGCCTGTAAATTAAAGCTGTGGAATAGCCAAGAGCTTGCCATGTTAAAAAGGATCAGTGCTGGAAGACTTTTGACTCTCTTTTTCATTTTCTATTACAATTTTATTAACATTCTTCAGTTTTATTATCTATCTATCCATCCACCCATCCATCCATCCATCCATCCAAATTTGTATTTATATAAAATAAAAATGACATGCACACCAAAGTGTGAGATTAATGGCGTTGTGTAAGTTCGTTTTAAAGTGTACTTTGTGTTTATCTTTCTCAATCTTTTAAAGGCACTAAATATGAAAGAGCATTATGCTGGCAATGAAATGACTATGTGACTACAGCATCTTTAAAGAGAACTGAAAAATGGTTAATTACTTAACTTTTACTGAATTCCTGTCATGTTTCCTCACCCCACGCACTTTCATTGCCATTAGCGGACAAACTGAAAACTCTTATGAGGCATTCCAGCGTCACAACCAAAACTGGCAAAGGCCTAATAGTGGAATTAATTTAATCAGTCTTCAGTAATGTTTAAGCAGTGCTCCTACTGTTATGACCATGTAATGAAAACCTAATGTAATCAGACTTAATTGTGAAGCCAAGATTTCATCCCATTTTTAGTTGCATGTTAGAATCCAGAAAACAAGGCAGTTCATTAGAATCAGAGATTTTATTTGATTGGTGTGTTGAAGGGCAAAGCATGGGTGATTATTGGGTGAGTTGACTGAGTTATTCAGAGTTACCAAAGCAGTGAGGGACAACAAAACAACAAATTACAGTTTTAGAAGAAAGAAAGCTAGCTGTAAAAATGCTGTATAAATACAACATTTGTAAGCTTGATATTGTTTTGAGGTAGATCCCTACCTTTATATACCACCCCTATGGAAAAATGGCATACACTATATAAATAATCACTTGTTTTTTATATATAAGATAAGAATTCCAAGCAAATTTTTTATGTCTTTAGCATGCTAGAAAGAACAAAAGGACAAAAGCTAACAAGACAATAGAAAAAAATAGACGCTAAACAATAGTGACACAATGACAAGAACGTTAGTATAACAAATAACACTGTAACACTGTAACATTGTTGTGTGTAAAGACTTAGTGTACTGTCCCAGCAGATCGGTAGTGTAAAATGGTTTATGAAAGTGACTTAGTGTTAATGCAATAAACATAAAAATAAATGCAGTATGAAATAGCAGCAGATGATGTTCAGTCAATTCACAGATTAAACGGTTGAGTTATTTTGCACAAATCTGATTTGGAACAGAATGACAATGACATAAAAGCTTAAAAAGCTGACCTACAGAATGGGGAGTAATTATACACTCCTATAGCCACAAGTACAAAGGATTTCCTGTGGCGTTCAGTCCTGCATTATCCACAAGAAAACAATCATGCACACAATATTTTCCACCAGTTTTCCCAGTTTAGTTGTCCCTCTAGCTAGGAGTCCCCCATCACACAATACCACCAACACCAGGAGGGTAGCCCATGCTTCCTCTGAGTCACGGGAAGATAGTCACTGCATCTTTTCAATCTTCCGCCAGTGCAACATCACTGGACTGCGTAATGTGCTTGGATGAGAACACTGACTGCCAATTCCTACGTCAGGGAACTGATGCCTGGGCCGACTAGGATTGTGCTGAGTGATGGGGGAGAGAAGAGGGGCATCGTACCTAATCTGAGAGAGCGAAAACAGTTGTGACGGCAGCAATGGATGGCTCTGGCACCACCAGGGATAAAACTCACAATCTCTCAGTGACAGGACCGACACTCAAACAGTTGCACTGCTCAGGAGCCCTATAATCTTAAAATATCTGATCTCAGATATACCTGTGACTTTTGTATTCAAACACAAAATTACATTCTGCAGTTCACACACACACACCGATACATACACAAATACACACATACAAAAATATACAGAAGTTAATTTTTGAATGTTCCATTTCTACTTAACTGTTTACAAAAAATGCGAAAGAAGTGAAACTTTTCTGTAAGGGTGGTCTGAACGAAATACAATATAGGGTGGTCCAAATTACAAGCATTCTGTTTCTGAATGTAGCTTTTAAAACTTCTCTGATACATTGTGTGTGTATCAGCTCTTTTGTATTTTCATACAAAAAGGGCTTCGTATGAAAATTTTGCCAATATCATTCCGTTTACTGACTTTTAGCTCCAGTGTGTGAAACTGTGTTCATGATTTTGTCGGGTTAAAATAGCAACAATTTCACTTTATAGTAATAAAATCACAGAATATAGAACAGGCATTTATGATTCTGGTGTGAATAACAGCATCCGATTCTACTATACTACCTGTCTCATAAAACAAGGGTTTTAATGGGAACACAGCACAGCTCTTTTAAAGGTTATTGTACGTAGGGCAGTGACACCTCGCGTATGTGAAGTGCAGCTCTTTGGGAAACTTCACACATTCTCCTGAAGAAAGACTATCAAGCAGTGCCTGTAAGGGGTCTGGGCCTAGTTCACTGGCAGAGCAACTGGGACCAGGCTTCTAAGCCCTTAGAGCTATAGGCCAACTTAATCACCTTCACCATCCAGTGGGAAAAATCACTGCTTAGTCAGAGTACAGCCTCAAGATAGTCAGGTAAAACATACAAACTACTGTTGACACAGCCAGGTCCCTCTTTGCCTACTGCATGTATAAGTGCAGCATGCAGTGATCACCAAGAATTCACTTAATGGAATTTGCCTGTGTTTTTCAACCCAACCTTTTTGAGAAAGCCTGTTGGCTTGAAACACACTTATAACATGGACCAGAGGGCAAGTGTTTTATGGCCTATTCGTTGTCTTCCATTATAAATGTGTTTCGAGTCAATGGATTTTCTGTCCTTGTACTAAATACAGGAAAATACATAGATATACTATGTTTGGTCAGCAATCGTGTGCTACAGAAGAGAAAGAAAGTTATTAGCTGAAAAATGGTTTTCTTCAAAGCTTTTCAAATTTAAATGCATTAACCAGTACCAATAAGGGGTAGCAAGCATACATTTTGCAAGTAAATGTAAGGAAAGAACTAAACTACTTGTGTGGATGTTCCGGTGGGTCCTGCAAAAGACCTTTCTATTTAAACCAGAGTGCATTCAGCCTTAGTCGTATTTTGTGGTATTCCATTCCTAGCTGTGAAATAGCAAAGTCGCTCAGCTCTTAAACCCTAGTCTATTAAAGCAAGATATGCTACTTCATTCATTTTCTGTAACCACACTAGGGTCACAGGTACCTGGAGCCTATTCCGGGGTCTACGGGCGCGAGGCACCTGTGACCCTAGTGTGGTTACAGAAAATGAAGTAGCAGAGCCCACCGCAGAGCACACGCACACACAATTCACTCACACCTACAGTTCACCAGACGCGCATGTCTTTGGACTGTGGGAGAAACTGGAGACGCAGGAGAAAACCCACGCCACCACGAGGAGAACATGCAATCTCCAAACACACAAGACCAGGACCTGGATTCGGACCCTCAACCTTGGAAGTGTGAGACAAAAGTGATACCTACTGCACCACCATGGGGCCGATATGTTACTTAATAACTTAATGACAATAATTAACATAATATAAAGGAAAACATGTAAACATAGAATTTTCAGTTAAAGTGCAGGGAAAAGGACGACAAAAGTACGAAGAAATCATCAGGTGCTACTGACTGTTTTGTTATTTTGAGCTATTTTAAACAAAAGTGTCTTCAGTCTAAAAACGCATTGTCTGACTTGCACATTTAATGTGTGACAGTGTTTTGCACTAGTGGGACAGCCAACATTTGTATTCTGCTAAAATGATTTTACATAAATTTGCAAAAGTATGCTGGTGGTGCATGACAAAATGTTCTAGCACACTCTTTAGCACAAATTTTATTTGATTACAGCTGCACTGAGAGACAATAGATTTTATATGTAGCTCACATAGCATAACAGCTTGTCAGTCAATTAACTCTGTCATCATGACTTTCTGATGACTCATAAATGAATAGTCCTAAAATGTGTTTGAAAAGTGCACTCGTTCACTCGCTCACTCATGCACTACATAGTGTTTGCTATATAGGGGGGTTAACTAATGAACAAGGGGAGGTGATGTTTAGTTAATTTCGGACACTCGGGATGCAAGTAACTGTCGCTTAAATAGTGTGCCCGATCTTGGCAATTTATCTCTGTCACATAAACACACGTCGTGTCTCTCCATGTGGACCTATGACACGGCTATGTTGCATCCTACTTGTGTTAGCTGTAATACACAGCAGCATTTAAAATCTGTGCATATCTATTTTTTTCTACAGCACTGGAGTAGCCTACTAACATGATGGGGATTGCAGCATTTATTATACGAACAGTGTACATTTTAAATACACATAAATTGTGGCTATACAAGTCATGCCTGTCCATACACAAGAAATATGTATATAACAATGTAACCGAAGGTTTTTAAACTGTGGCTATCTCACATGCAAGTTTTTTTTTTTCCCTAAAGCTTTTTCAGTAGTTATCCTAGCCTGCTAACTTTCCGGAGATATAGATCCAATTCGAGCATTCATTTTGATAAAACTAGTCAAGATACTGCCGCTGAGACAGAGGAGAAGACGTAATGCCATCACATAGTGTAGTGTACATAGTGTACAGTGTCTGGACATTAGATTTTGGCATGTCGCGCGGCGTGGGTGAAATCGACAGCTGGAATTTCAAACAACACTACAAAATGGCTGATTCACTACATAGTGTCCTACATAGTGAACGAGTGCACTTTTCGAACACAGCTCTAGTGTGGTCAAGAGTGTGCTGCTTTGGTGATTCCACACCAGGCGCCTTTCAACAGGTGTCTGGCTTCAAATCTCTAAAGGTTATGAGGCTGTGTGAAGTCAGCTTTAGCACTTCAGAGGGCCTGACTGAAGGTACACATGTCGGGGATGATGTCGGCAGAAATAGGACAGGGTTGCTGGTGTATGTCTGTGTACATTCTGAAACTGAGAAAAAAAAAAATAGCACAGAGTCCATGTGTTTTGTAGTAGCAAGTGAACCATACTGACAATCTATCATATGTGGATTGAAAGCAAACAAATGGAAAAAAGGAGCCAAGCCTGGCTTCTGTTGCTTACTGGTATGGCCTACAAATAACAGCTTCACAGTGCTAGTTTTGCTTGTACCCTTCCAGAGAACATCAGCATAACTGCCAAGATTTGTAGCCAAAAAAGAAAAGACACCCTCCTGAAATAAGCCCAGAATGAATCTGATCATTCTGAAAGAAAAAGAGAAATGAATAACTGGATTTGATTTTAAGAAGCAAAAAACAGTGGTTTGCTACAGTGGTAGCAAAATTCTCTCTTTCTATTTAGTTAAAGAGAAAAAAAGAATAGAGGATACATGTAAGGCAGGGGAATAAAATGTTAAGCCACTATTCAACAGCTTTTTCTCTCTTTTTATAATGACCTGAATATGAAACGGTGTTCTTCATAGTTGAGATTAAAATTAACCTACAACCAACTTTGTGCCTTAGAAAATTAGATGATTAAAATATTTTAATGTAGAGAAAGGATGGTGACAGAGAGTGTGTGTGTGTGTGTGTGTGTGTGTGTGTGCGCGTGTGTGTGTGGTTGTGGGGTGAAACAGTATGAAGACAGAGGGAAGTGACACAAAAAGGGTGCTGTTCAGCTCCACTACACACATCCTCTTAAACCCAGAGAAAACTATTACAAAGCCTAACCTCAGTGGAGGACACAGTCTGTGCACTTGGTACTACTCGGGTGAAAAAGGTCCTAATGGCCTATCCTGTTATGGTGCCCTGTTTTTGAGTTCTCCTTTTGCGTTTCTGTGTTTACATTGCTCTCTGTTTTAGCCACCTCCTCTGGAAATGTCTGGAAAATGTACTGCCCCTTAAAACCACAGAGTGAAGTCTAGCACATCTGGTCTGATCCAAAAGAGCTACTGCAGCACAAATTGCTGAAAGGTGATAGAACTTGCTGTGAGTAAGGCTGCATAATTACAGACTGGTTCAGAGTGCCCATGCTGACCCCTATCCAGTGCTGATAGAGCCTACAGTGATCATGGAACATCATGGTACGATGAATCATATTTTCTTTTACATCATGTCATCATGTGGACAGTCTTTGGAGCATCTATGGTGTATGCTGGACAAACGTCAGATCTATAAAGGCCCCATCTTGCAGCTCAGAGTACTTAAAAGATCTGCTGCTAATGTTTTGGTGCCAGGTCCCACGTCAGTATGATGAGACTATGTTTTTACCATCTTTCATGCCCACATATCAATAGGTTTAATAGTGCAACACATTCCACACTGCGGCCATGAGGCCCAACAGTAATGAACTACTCCTTACAGTCAGTCTCTGGACAACAAAGCTGGAGGAGCTCAATGGGGTGACTCTCCAATGGGAAGTAAAGGACTGCAACATTCTATGTTTTACTGAGAAACGGCTGACCCCCCTTGTGCTGGATCAAGCAGCGACTCCATTGGTCTTTTTCTATGTTCCACATAGGGCAGAATAGAAGCTAACAAATCTAAAGGTGTTCATGGTGAACACCAAGTGGTGCAAGGCAAAGAGCGGTTCTGTTCTCTCTATCTTACTACTACTCACCTCATCTGGAATATCTGACCATCAAGAGCCATTTATTCTACCTGCTGTGAGTTCAAGTCGGTTATCACAACCCACCACATGCGGACACAGGTACAGCGTTGTCTGAATTATACAATGTGCTTGGTGTGACTCATCCTGCTAAAATCAATGCATACTCTATTTTTTTACATTTGCACACTTCAGATGTTGTCTACATGTCATGTCTGATCTGTCTCGGCCACACCCTCAACGCAGCCTGTCGTCAGAATATTAGGTGGCACTCGGCCCTGGTCAGGTAGGTATGATGTCACAGGATTGTGTGTTAGGTGTCTAGGCAACCCAGGTGATAGCAAGGAGCTTCATTAGCCCCTTGATAGGGTTACTAGGCAACTAACAAGAAGTCCATCTGCGTCAGGTGTATTCAAAGATTGCTTTAAAGTGTCTGTGTCATGTGATTGGTAGGTTGTGTGTGTGTGTGTATTTATGCCCAGCCGATCCATTCAGTCTTTGCGTTGTCACCCACATTGTTTACATGATGTGGATCGGGGTGTGGGTTTTTTTTTCAGAATGGAAAGAGAAAGAGAAAAACATATTTATCCTGGGATTCAGGAAGGGCACGCAACAGACTGCCACCGCACACAGAGGAAAGCACCAAAGAGGACCGAGTCTAGGATTGGTGTCTCAAATAGCAGCTTTGTCAACGTGGTTGATAATTGTGTGCTTCTCTATGTGTGTTTCCCCCTCCTGTGTTTACAGGTTTGAGAAGACCAGAGCCTTCGGGACCTCAAGAACTCCCTGAAAGGCGAGCTTATCCTGGACGGTTGAAAGGAGGAATCTGACTTTTGTTTGTTGTTTGTGTTGCTTGCCAGAAGGGCATTTCTAAGAATTTCTGTTAATTAAAAACGTATCTACAAATCCTCTAATCCTGCCTCTGCATCCTTCTTCCCATACCCGATCTGACAGATGACCACGCCAAACCCAATGGATGCATCAGGGATTCCCCTGCCCCTGGAAGCTGATGCCCTTGCAACAGCAGGTGGCCACCCACCAGACCCAACTAGCGCAGCTGAGTGGCATAGTGGGCCAACTGGTGGAAGCCGTGCAAACTACACGCATGTTCATGAAAGCTCACCGCCATACTTCGCAGAGTTCTCAGACATCACCCCCGCGCAGCAGTGATGACACAGCGCCTCACGGGGCGTGCTCTGGAATAGACTACTGCAATATGGACAGCATCAGAGCACAGTTTAAGGCAGCATTTGACTTTCCGGATCACGGGCAGTCCTGTAGCACAGCTGCAGATCAAACAGGGCTCAGACTCAGCAGCTGATTATGCAATTAAATTCAGAGTTCTGGCAGCCGAAAGCGGCTGGAACGCACCGGCCTTGATAGCCGGTTATCGAAAGGGTTTATGTCCAGAATTACCGCTGGAGCTGGCATGCAGGGACGAAGGGCTCACTAGATCAGCTCATTACTCTAAGCATCAGGCTGGATCAACATCGCAAGAACTGGAGTCCCACAGCCAGTGGCAAAGGAAACAAGATCAGCAGCAAGCCCTCCCAGCCTGCTGCACCTGTGCAGGACAATTTGATGCCCGAGTCCATGGAGGTGGGTAGCCACAGTCTCATCCCCCAAGAAAGATGAAGGAGGAGAGCCGAGGGGCTCTGTCTGTATTGTGGAGGAAAGGGGCATCTGGTGGCATCCTGCCCCCTATTGCAGAAGGTCAAGTCCCCTTCATTGACTTTATCGCTTACAAGCTCAGAAAAGAATCAATGTAAAATTACAGTGAAAATGTCTGATACTAACTCGTCTGTTTTTGTGTCTGCTTTAGTGGATTCTGGATCGGCTGGGAACTTTGTGTCCAGGGCCATGGTGACGTCATTTGGGCTCCTGGTCGAGAGGTTGCCAGAGGCTATCCCCGTGCGAGATCTAGATGGACAGTTAATAGGGGACGAGCGGTTAATTGGGAGACAAAGCCTTTGCACATCTGGATAGACCCGGGCCATGAGGAAAAGTTGAAATTTTATATTCTCGACCATTCCGTACCCCTCATGGTGCTGGGTCTGCCCTGGTTAAAGGCACATAATCCCCAATTAGATGTACGGCCAGGGTGAAACAGTGGGGGCCAAATTGTAAGAAGCATCGCACTACAGTTTTGGCAATCACCTCCGTGGAAAGTCCGTGTGCAGAGGCCCCCGTAAAAATACCCTCGCAGTACCACAATCTAATTGAGGTCTTCAGTCCTTCTAGAGCCGCCCGCCTCCCTCCACACCGACCGTGGGACTGTAGGATAGACCTCCTGCCGGGTAAAGAGCCGTCTCGGTCACGTGTCTATCCGCTCTCCGAAAAGGAGACGCGGGACATGGAAGAGTACATTTCTGAGGCGCTCCGGCAGGGGTACATCTGCCGGTCCCACTCGCCCGCCTCGGCGGGTTTTCATAGAGAAGAAGGATGGGGGCCTTCGGCCATGTATTGACTATTGTGGGCTCAATTCGGTCATGGTTAAATACTCACACCCTCTCCACTCATTCACCCGGCCATAGAGCAGCTCCGTGGGGTGAGTGTTTTTTCAAAGCTCGACCGACAGAGCGTGTATAACCTCGTACGTATACAGGCAGGTGATGAGTGGAAGACTGCTTTTAGCACCACCTCCAGGCACTACCATTATTTGGTAGTACCATACGGATTGGCCAACACTCCTTCATGTTTTCAGGCATTTATGAATGATGTCTTCAGAGACTGGTTACAGCGGTTTGTCATAGTGTACTTAGATGATATCCTCATCTATTCGAAAAACATCCAGGAGCATGTAAAACATGTTCACGCGGTCCTCTAGTGCCTGCTGAAGAACAAGTTATATGTAAAATCAGAGAAATGCGAGTTTCATGTGAAGGAACTCTCATTTCTCGGCTATCATACTGGGCCTGGTGGCGATGGACGAGGGGAAAGTGGCAGCGGTGACTGAGTGGCCAGAGCCCATGACAGTCAAGGAACTGTAGAGGTTTCTGGGTTTTGCAAACTTTTACCGCAGATTCATTCGAAACTTCAGTACTGAGGCAGCACCGCTTACCAGCTTATTAAAGGGGAAACCTAAACAACTCCGGGTAACATCCGCCGCCAAAGCGGCTTTTGCGTGGCTAAAAGCTTTATTCACTACCACACACGTGCTCAAACTCCCCGACCCCTCAAAACCATTTGTTGTAGAAGTGGATGTATCTGGAGTAGGACTGGGAGCGGTGCTGTCCCAGTACTACGAGGCCCCCCGCAAATTATACCCATGTGCCTTCTTCTCCCGGAAGCTGACCAACACGGAGAGGAATTATGATGTCACTAACCGTGAACTGCTGGCGGTCAAAGCAGCATTAGAGGAGTGGCAGCATTGGTTGGAGGGGGCTCAATACACCTTTACTGTGTTCACTGACCACCGAAATCTTGAATACATTTGGCAGGCTAAACGCCTATGCCCAAGACATGTGCGGTGGGCCCTATTCTTCAGTAGATTCAACTATGTAATTACGTATTATCCGGGTTCACGTAATGGAAAGGCGGATGCGTTATCCCTACATTATTCCATGCCCAACAAGCGTAAAACAGATGAGCAAATTATTCCTTCAGAACTCATCGTAGCGCCCATTACATGGGATTTAGATGCCGAAATAGAGTGTATGAATACTCGGGGGTCATTCCCCTGAGAGCTCCCTGAGAACAAAATATTTGTGCCAGAACCCTTACGAGCTCGTGTCATAGAATGGGCTCATAATCTGCCCGCCACCGGGCATCCCAGAGTCCACCGTACTGTCGAGGTGCTCAGGCAGAAGTACTGGTGGCCTTCCTTACGGGCAGAGGTGGAGAGGGCCGTAAGTTCCTGTTCTGTTTGCACCGTTTCAAAGACCTCCTGTCAGCTCCCTGCCGGAAAATTAATGCCCTTGCCAGTACCGCAGAGGCTGTGGTCTCACATTTCTGTGGACTTCGTCACGGACCTCCCGGTTTCTAAGGTGTACATGGTAGTTTTGGTGGTCGTGGACCGGTTTTCTAAGGGGGTCCGGTTCCTTCCATTTCGTTCTCTCCCCACCGCTCGAGAAGTGGCAGAGACGCTCTGACCGAGGTCCCCAGTTTATCTCTCAAGTTTGGACAGTGTTCTTTTGTAAACTGGGGGCTACTGTCAGCCTGACCTCTGGATATCATCCTGAATCCAATGGTCAGGCTGAACAGTCGGTACAGGAGATGAGTTGGTTCCTCCGGGCATACTGTCATGGACAACAGCACGGCTGGGCGAAGTATGCCCAGAACTCAATGCGTCACTCCGTGACCTGTCTAATGCCTTTTGAGTGTGTGCTGGGGCATCAGCCTTCGCTCTGTCCCTGGGATGGAGCCTCCTCGGATGTTCCAGAAATTGATGGTCGGTTCCGCAGGGTGGAGCGGGTGTGGGAGCGAGCACATGCATCCATCAGCAGAGCGGTGGGGTGATTTCGTAGATTCGCAGATCGGCGTAGGAGGGAGGTGCCAGTTTACAAGGTTGGAGATAGAGTCTGGCTCTCTGCCCGGGACCTCAGAATGAGGACACCATCAGATAAGTTGAAATTACCATCCCACATGCGAGTTCATCCTGTCTTTCATGTTTCTTGTCTTTAGCCAGCGGTGATGGGACCATTGGATAGGGGAGAAGTGGAGCCCACTCTCCCCGGGGCCATCAAGATTGAGGGAGCCCCGGCCTACCAGGAAAGAACTTCTGGACTCTCGAAGGCGACGAGGAGGTCTCCAGTACCTAGTGGACTGGGAGGGGTACGGCCCGAGGAGAAGAGTTGGTAACGGACTTCCACAGAAGTCGGCCAGACCGTCCAGCTCCTCTTCCTCGGGGTCAACCGCCACGGGGACCGTGGGCGTCCTCGTTCGGCTTCGAAGGTGGTCGAGGTTGCCCCTCGCCCCTCCCTGGAAGCCGGTCCTGGGGGGGGGGGGTGCTGTCATGTCTGATCCATCTCGGCCACACCCTCAACGCAGCCCGTCACCAGAATATTAGGTGGCACTCGGCCCTGGACAGGTAGGTATGATGTCACAGGATTGTGTGTTAGGTGCCTAGGCAACCCAGGTGATAGCGAGGAGCTTCATTAGCCCCTTGACAGGGTTGCTAGGCAACTAACAACAAGTCCATCTGCATCAGGTGTAATCAAAAATTGCTTTAAAGTGTCTGTGTCGTGTGATTGGTGGGTTGTGTGTGTGTGTGTGTGTGTGTGTGTGTGTGTGTGTGTGTGTGTGTATTTATGCCCAGCCGATCCATTTAGTCTTTGCGTTGTCACCCACATTGTTTACATGGCGTGGATCGGGGTGTGGGGGTTTTTCAGAAGGGAAAGCGAAAAAGAAAAACATATTTATCCTGGGGTCGGATTCAGGAAGGGCATGCAATGGACTGCCTCCGCACACAGAGAAAAGCACCAAAGAGGACCGAGTCTAGGACTGGTGTCTCAAACAGCAGCTTTGTCAACGTGGTTGATAACTGTGTGCTTCCCCCTCCTGTGTTTACAGGCTTGAGAACACCAGAGCCTTCGGGACCTCAAGAACTCCCTGAAAGGCGAGCTTGTCCTGGACTATTGAAAGGAGGAATCTGACTTTTGTTTGTTGTTTGTGTTGCTCACCAGAAGGGCATTTCTAAGAATTTGTTCATTAAAAAATGTATCTACGAAGTCCTCTAATCCTGCCTGTGCATCCTTCTTCTCATACCCGATCTGACACTACACTTGTTGATTTTAATAAATTTTTTCTACATATTACATTACTTGGTTCACATTTCACTACATCCAAAGGCTTATTATTAGGCAACGCATGGTATTGGAGTGTAGTGCATTTTTGTGCATGTCATTGTAGTTTAGTGAAATGTTTTTCTAACCTTCACTTTGAAACTTCATTTGAAAATCACTTGCTTGTGGACAATTATATTAGGTCTGATGAATATTCATCATAAAATGAATGAGTTGTTGTGTTGCAGTAGTCAGCTTGGGGTGATGGCCATGGAATGAGACATCCTCCCAGCATAGTCTTGCTCTCAGCTGGGGAATTGCAGTTGGCTTGGCCTCAGCCAGCCTCAGCTGTTGTTCCTCTGCTGTAGTTTTTCACTGCTTATTTCTGAATAGCGCTAAACAGATAGAGTTCCCTTTTTTGGAACATAAGTTGCTGATCTTTTGTCAGACCGGATTTCTCAGAGCAGTTTAATCCCACCTGAGATAAATCACCTTCATTTCAGGGCCTTAAGTGGTTCATAAAGTAATATAATTTAAAAGCAAAGGCTTTTCAGTGTGACTCATTCTTCCTGAAATAAATATGCTATCCATCTAAGATTTTATCCTGATGACCACAACATGTGTCGTAAAAACAAAGAGTTATTTGGAGTGATTCCATAGAATAGCCTTAAATCCCTTGCAATTTCAGCCTCATGTCATGTTTGCGACTGGCATGTGGGGATAAAAAAATGCACTTGCAGGACTGAGTTTATTTAGAAAGGCTCAATAATAAACCTCCAAACCCGAATAAAAGTCCCATCAAAGCTAAAAGACAGAGATGGGTAGTAAAATCCACATACGACAGCACCATCCAAATCTAACCACAAGGGAGAATGTAGTGAAGTGAAAGTGATCATTCATGAACACACCACAGCACACAGTGTGAACAGCACGAAATTCTTCCTCTGCATTTAACCCATTCACCCCGGGCACCCTGTTCCTGGGGCAGCCAGGAACAGGGTGCCTGGGGAATCTTGGGAATCAAACCCATAACTTTCTGATTGCAGAGCGAATTCCTTAACCACTAGGCTACCAGCGACTACCAGGCTACCAGGATAGCCAGGTCAAGCTGAGCTTTAAAGGGGAAATGAAAGGTAGGCAGAGGTGAGGATCCTTAAGGCAGAGGTAGAAACCAAAACAAATGTAACTGTGGGTGCTGTCAAGTGGTGTGCAGGTTCAGTACTCCGGAGATCAGGAAGGCAGGGGGTGTAACGTAGGAGATGCGGCCTTGACACCTTATTATATGCTTGTATTATTTTTCAGCAGCTACATTAAATACAGTGAAAATGGGTTATATCATTCTTAAGTTATAAAAGTGTGTAATAAATCCATTTGTAGTTCTTAACCTTTTGAACCCCATGAATGCATTTTGCGTTCATTTTTGTAACCTTTAGTCTCAGACTTATAACTCGCAATAGGAGTAACACACAAGCATCATACACGTATCATCACATATTTTTAAGGTGTTGTGTTATATGTTTGTAACTGTTGGGGGAACGTGTTTGACTGCATTCTAGAGGTCATATGAACAACTTCTTCAGCAGTAATAATGATACCAAGGATAGAATGTCCTTATATAACAATTAGAAAGTAATTATATGGCTATGGACTTACCATAGCCAGTTACCCCACATATTTCTAAAATTAAATCTCTACTGAACAACATCATCTTGTAGAAATAAAAGAAAACAGTAACATTTCACTAGGCGAAAACTAGAATTTGCTTATAGAAATGATATCAAGATTTTACTTGACAGTTTCACATCAAATAATTACATAAACAAGTAGCCCTGGGTCTTCTGAAACAAATATAAGGCATAAATGGCTAGCTTATGCAATTAAATTGTTATAGCTCAATAAATAAAGGGATGCAAAAACGCTCATAAATGGCCCAGAGTTCAAAAGGTTAAGACCAGAATCACTTGTCTGAGCCAAAATTCATTCATGTCCAAAGCACTGAAACATTTTTGTTAGTGTTGCAGTGTGTCCCTGCCCAGTAAAAGGGACCTGTGGCATTTTACTGAACTTCTGTCCAGCTCCTGTCTTCATATAGTCACTCTCTATCAAGTCCACACTCTGATTTTAAGCACACTCATACACAATTAGTTGACAGTGCTTAGCCACAAGGTATTATTTATGTGTGGAAAGTGACAAAGAAGTTAATTCAATGCAATGAGATGTCATTGGCTTTTGCATGCAGGCAGCACTATCTTTAAGCGTCTCAGAGCATGGCCCATTTGTCATGTTCTGTCTTCTGGTCAGATTAAGAATTCAAGTATGCATCTCATTAATATATTGCGCTGACAAATTTAGTTCATATGCAGACTATTCTCCGAGGTCACCTCTACAAACCTTTTGAAATTATTGCTTAGGGTCATACGTCATACACAAACTGTCTGGCAGCACACTAGTGAAGGGAGCAAATTATTCAATTTATGTTGCGGGCTAAGCTATATGACTTTTGAAACACGGATTTGCTTTTAGCATAATGTGTAGGGCAGGAACTGCCCGGCAAGTGAGTGGCAAAGAGAACAAATCTTCGCCGATGACTTCAGCTTGTGCAGCCGCATGCAGAAATATATGCTGACAGTACTTAGACTGGTATACATCCTCAACACTGTATCCTGCAGGGCGTTACGTGTAATATGGGTGAGGCAGAGACAGAATACACAAAATATGAAAATACACAAATATGTAGCTACAAAGAAAATTCTGTGTTACGGGCATTGTTCTTAGTGTTTGAGGGCTAGATTGCCAAGTCAGACATTTTTAAGAAATATTACATGGGCCTCTTTTACTGTTATAAAAAACATATAAGGACACAAACACAACTAGAGAAAACACTTGACTGGTGACACGAAGCTTTGACCTATTCATGCTTGTGCTATTTTTGTAGCAAGTGCTGTCTGGTTGGACAAACAAAACAGAATGCTGGCAAAAGAAATTCAACCATTTAACCTAATGAGAAACTTCCTTGCAGTTCAGTTTTAGTAAAATGCCCGAATCAAGAGAACTTTTGTAACATGGATTTAGGCTGAGGAAGGACTGAAGAAAGACACATGTGCAAATACGGATTTATTTATAAACAAATACTGAGAACCATTTCAAAAATAACACAAGAATCAGACAACATATGCCACATAAAGGATATGGTGGACAGGGGTGCAGCACACGGGGGGTGGGTGGGGTTTCAACACCCCCACTTTTGCTGAAAGGCGATTCCACCCCCCCAACAGTCGGCACGTATTATCAAAGGCACGCCAGTGATGGTGCGCATCAGTGACAAGGGAACGAGGCACAGTCTGCTAAGTCCCTTTGCACACTCTTTTTGAGACCTGGAAATCGCGTCCGGCCGGGGTTTTAGAATTGTAAGGGATTTTGAGCTGCCTAAACATTCGTCACGTCATGGGCATCTCTCATTAACTAGTTACTGTCCTACACGCCTACACGCCTATTCACTTCCACTCGCGCTGTGGACCCGAGAGATAAGTGAAAGGGGTGGGGGGGTGGTTATACAAATATGTCAACGACAGCACGTGTATCTTTTTGTAAATCGTTTGTGAATTTACAGTGGCGTTTAGGCATTTTGTACTGCTGATATCAACCCCACCCCACTTTTAGAAAGCTTGTTACGCCCCTGATGGTGGATAAGCATAAACACAAACACAAGGGAATATACAGACGGGTAAACACAGAACAGCTGGTAGTGGACAGGTGCAAACGCTAAACAGGAGGGCATGACAGGGTAGAGCCATGGAGTGAAAACAAGAACAGAAACCATGTAGAACAGGGTGTGACCAAACATGGTAACATGAGGCAAAATGTAACAGCTTTAATATTTTTAATTATATATAAAGCATTATGGAGAGCTTTATTAATTTCATGTATACATGTGAAATTGCCTAGTTTTGAAAAACTACAAGACTGCATAAACTACATGGACACAAACCATTATGAGTCCAGTGTTATGCAACCACTTTGTTTCAATGTTACAATTTATGTTGAAAAACATATGTTAAAAAATAGGTCAGCTGAATAAAAAAAAATCTGTGAGATCAGTTCATTTAATGGAACTCGGCTACTAATACAAGGAAGAGATGGATTGTTTTTGTATTTGCCACTCTTAATGGGGCACAAGTATGTGATTACTGATAACAGAGATCACAGATCAGATGTTCTTACTCCAGCTCTCAAGGGCCCTCATCATTCCACATCTTTTTTTTCCATTTTATCCACAATTGCTTGTGATCCAGCTACTCAAGAGCTACAAAAGAACAAAAATGTGGACTGGCCCAGTGTCCCTGAAGACTGGATCAAGAATCTTTACAGTATATAATAAATAATAAATTGAGTCTGCAGAGGTCAACTTGAAGTCCCTTCAACCCGAGTGTAGTATTGTAGTACATGATTTTTTTGAGTGTGAATCATCTTTGAAACATCTAACCTTTTACCTTTAATACTCGAGGCACAGCAAATGAAATGTAACACATTTTTGCCTTTAAATCATTGTTCCCCTTCCTGAAAGCTGTGAGGCCAGCGTGGCACTCAGTGGGGCGGGAAGGAGAAACTCTGCGATAATTCAGGAACACAAACACCATGTTTTATTTATGTATTTACATACTACTATAATTTACATAAGATTTACATATTCCAGTGAAGAAACCAAAATCAAATGCTTATTTATTTTCACATTTATGCTGCTGGTTTATCTCCCCCACACAAAGTCTTACTGCCCAGAATGGGGTAAAAAGCACTGATCACATGCTGCTTGGAAAAAGGAAAAAGGAGGGTGGTTCATTATTAGTATAAAGTGCTGTTAGGTGTTCTCAGTACATTCACTCATAAAAAATAAAAATAAAAAATCAGTGAACTTCTCTCATTTTATTCTTAATAAGGAAACAATTATAAATATTGTGGGCACTGCCAACTGGTGAGTTGCATGAACACAGATGTGGGAAGTCAGGAGCGAACACAAAAATACCTGAGTCAAGGACAGCTGAGGTGGGAATGTCCTCTAGTCTTATTGTGTTCAGAGGGATGTCCTTCTGTGCTGGTGAGTGCAGAGTGCAGCAAGCTAGCCGGGGTGTAACTGGGCAGTTGGAGGGATGGCACTCGGGATCAGTGGCCATGGGCTTGTTTGGTGGGGTTGACCTCCGGCTGGCCTCATGTCTGGGTCTCATGACTGATCGGGTTGAGGAGGTCCCTGGCAGGTGGCATCATGGCTCCTAGGTGTCCTGGTGACATTCGTTCCTGAGGGGCGGTGACCATGTCCCCCTGGCTCTGAACAGCTTTCACACCCACTGCCTTTTCATTCCTTACCACCTTTCATGCCCTCAGGAACTCGCACCACCCTCTCATCCACTTCTTCGGATGACAAAAGGTCTCGCCTGTAGCCACCTCCTCATGATCCTCATAAGCTTGTCCCTTTGGGTTTGCAGGTCTTTGTTGGGGTGGTAGACCCAGCGATGGAATTCTGCTGCTGCCCTCTATGAGGAGAACCCACACCTGTTCAGGAACTCAGCCTTGTAATCGTCTGCCTCTTCCTCTGTAAGGCCATAATACGCCCGCTGGGCTTTCCCTGTGAGGAAGGGTGCAAGAATGTGGGCCCACTCATGCTGACCCTCTCAGATATCCCCAGATAAGCCTCAACGTCATCCTCAGATGTCAATTTAGTGAGAACACGTTGGGCTTCTTGGGCAGGATCAGCTCCCGGTCCAGGTAAGGTGATGGGGGCCTGGTGCAAGGCTAGCAGTGAGCCACGCTTGCTGGACACTAGTTTCCAGCAGATGTTGCAGCAGTGCCTACCGGGAGAGTCAGGAGTGGGGTGCAACACAAGTGATTTACTCAGAAATGTCATTAAGGAGGGTACACGGGAATGGGCAGGGGTTCTGGTGGCAAAGGATGGTGTAGAGAGTTCAGTGGAAACAGTGTTGGTCACCTGGATGGCCAGCAGACAGATGACCGACATCCTGGAAGCAAGGGCAGGCACCATTGGGGAGAGTTTGGCCTTGAGCCTGTACATGGAAGCAATAGGGGTTGTAGAATTCACCATGGAGACACACATTGCTGTGCGAGGGCCCCTTTATAGCTTCTGCACTCACTGATGGTGAGTGTTTGATCTTCGTCAGGTGCGGCTGATCTCGTGATGCTGCCCTCCCTGGAGCGGTGACTCCAGTTAGTTCAACTCGATCTCACAAATTTTCATGCAGCCATCATGACAAAGTCTATTCAAAAATATGCTGCAATCACGCTTCAGGGCTTTTTTTCGTGCTAGGACAACACTTCACTACCCTATGTATTTTAATGTGCACTGCACTAACTGGTGAGGGTTAGGTTTAGGGTTAAGGTTAGGGTTAGGTTTAGGGACTTTCCCCGTCTCACGGCCTTTCAACCTGTTTCAACCGCTGAGCAAACAAAAATGATAAGGAATCAACTCACTGTTTCTCTCCTACTGTCCCTCAGTCACCAGTTAGCACTGATACTGGCGATGTGACGCAGTGTGCATTAAAATACATAGGGTAGTGAAGCATTGTCCTAGCACGACAAAAAGGCCTAAAGCGTGATTGCAGCACGTTTTTGAATAGATTGTATATCATGATGGCTTCACGAAAATTCGTGAGACCAGGCTCGTTAGTTTCACTTGCCCCTTGTTTACTTTACCGTATTTAAGTTCAGTCAATGCGAATCTCATCATCCATCCACCCTTATACTTCCCCCAGCTGATCTGTGTGGTTGCTTATGTGTTCTGTCTCAGCTTTGAGCTCTGGTTTCTACTCGGTCGGGCTTGTGCGTTATGTGGATAGTCGAAGTAGCGGATGTTTGTCATCCGCTGAGACTCTCTTGTGTTTGCTTCACGACGGCTTCACCCGATGGGAGTACGCTTCGTGCACCTCTTGTGGGATCCTGGAAAACCTTCGTCTGTATGAGTTCTGCATCTGACCCGTACAGGATTTAACCTGCTTGAACTGTGTGATAACTGTTTGAAGTGCAAGGGAGCCCCATTGGTCTTCCTCCTGTTTTCCCTTGTCTGTTCATTAAAATACACCCTAATTTCTGCATGTGCATCTCCTGCCGACACACCCACAGCAGTCATGACACAACCAGGTCATTTTATTTTTATTTTTCGTGCATAACTCAGAGTAGAGGATTTTGACATGTGCCAGGTGTTATCTTCAGTAAGTACAAGTCATTGAATAAGTTCAAATTCAAATACAAATTTAAATGTCATTTAAAAACAACTAAAACTTACTTTACTGTTTAAATGATTTAATAATTTAATTTAAATAATAAAAAATCCATGCACATACAAAAATCCATGCACTTTAACATTTAAACCACTGACAGGTGAATTAAACTACATTGTTACAGTGGCATTTGTCAAGGGGGTGGGGAAAAATTAGTCAACAAGTAAAAAGTTCATGAAGCTGATGTGTTGGGAGCAAAAATGATGTAAGCATAGGTCTCTGAGATACTTTGACAAGGGCAAAATTGTGATGGCTTTACACCTTTTTTTAAGAGCATCTCCAAAACAACAGGTCTTGTGGGGTGTTTCCAGTATGCAGTGTTTATTACTTACTGTGATTTTAAAATCCCATGACTAGAGTAGGATCTTTTGGCTATATAAAGGGCTCAGCATAGGCACTCTGATGGTGTGCCTCTTAAGCATAAAGCTGTGAGGCACTGTGTTTGCTGACACTTTATCATAACCAGACTT
>JBBIGA010000106.1:14383072-14398051 GCA_037576975.1 Alestes dentex | reverse complement strand
CCCCCAACCAACCCCCAACCCCACCTGGCGCCACATTACCAACAGTGGTTCAAAGAAGGGGAGCAAAGACTATCCCCACAGAAGAACTACTATAGCACAAATTCCTGAAAAGTTAAGTCTGGTTATGATAAAGTGTCAGCAAACACAGTGCCTCACAGCTTTATGCTTAAGAGGCACACCATCAGAGTGCCCATGCTGAGCCCTTTCTATAGCCAAAAGATCCTACTCTAGTCATGGGATTTAAAAATGTTGGCTCATAGGTGTGAAATAAAACACACACTCACAGCTTAATAATACAGTAGCTGATAATTCAAACATCCAGTCATTCACACATTCAGAATTATGTAGAGCTACTTTACACTATACAAATTCTGAATACTTTAGTATTTTTCTCAAATTTGTTTAACAGATTAAAATGTACTGATGAATCATTCAGCCTCATGTTTCGACAGTTATGTGGATTAATGCACACCCTTGGCCACAGTTATTCTAAAAAAAAAAATCACAATAGCATTTCTATTTCAAAAATGTTTTAATAAACTAATTCTTTTTTTCTTTTGTTTTTTTCCAGAAACTGACACAGTATCACTCTGAAAATCATTTCCATTACCGCCATGTAATGAAACTGATAATGTTTCATTACTCTGTACTGATAATGACGGGGTTCTCCTCTGCCACACCAGCTGAAGCACATAAGTGGCCAGATCAGGAGCCTCCTTGAAAATGAATGGAGCAGCTGTAGTCGTCTATATTCAGACAATGAACTGTTACTGAACTCTGAATTAGCACTAGCACTAAATATGTAGTTTTAAACTGCAGAAAAGTTTTATTATGGCACTGAACTCATCTTAAAACTTGGTTATTGTCAGATGTAACCTATTTCAAAATGTTTAATTGTTTCAAAGAAATACTTGATACAAACAAAAATCTGTCAATAAACACTTTCGCAAAAAATAAAAAATAAAATGGTAAAACAGGATAAACAACCCTTACACTATTCTTATAAAAATTATGTCCTGAGAAATATTAGCTGCATTGACTAAATTTAACATGATTTCACTTGACAGATATTTATTCGTTCTTCCAATACTGCAGTCAAGTTTAAGTGCTGATGTGCTTGAACTGTCAATGATTCTCCAACTAATGTTCCTTTGTGGGTCTTTTGTGATAAAAGCTTACCAAACACTGAAATGTTCTTGAGTCTGTACTGTCTCTTGTCTTATCTTTTCTCACATCACGTCTTCCCTAGATGCCCCTACTGAGAGAAGGAAAGATTTATTAGCTGGTGTTTCTCAATTAAACTGAATCAGTGATAAGAGCACTAAACTCATAACCCCCTTTCTTCCAACTTGAGAAAGCCTCCAAAGCTGCATGTACACCTAAAACATTTCCGTAAGTTTAGAAGGAGTGTTCTGTTTTGCACCATGGATGTTTATTTTCAAATCTTTAATCTAAAAAAAATAGACCGCATCATTTTCTATCTAGTTATTGCTTTTGTAATTTGTGGGAGTGTGTCTGTGTGAAATGTGCATGTCTCTTTTGTTTTATATACTATTGACCAACAGCTGACGTGATGCCATTAACAGTTTACACTGAAATTTCAACTACTGACCTATGCAGGGCAGGGCTTTTGCTGGAATGTATTCAAGAGGAAACTGTGCTAATTACACAGATTAAGTGTTTCAAAAGGCTTGGGGCATTTTATATTGTCATAATTAATGCTCTTTGCCACCTTGATTTAACAGGCCTCTGCAGCTTAATTTAAATCCTGTTCAATTTCTGCTTAACTTCATCTTCATTATTTTCTCATTGCACTCAACATGTTTACCAGTGATTAAAACATTTGGGCATGCGTACAACAATGACTCTGGCTGTACCAAGTAAGCCTGCAGCTCAGTGTATGCAGTTTTATTTCATACTTTCATTATTTACTGATACAGATTAAACGTCATTGCTATAGACTGCTGTTACCAAAAAAAGGAAAACAAATGTCCATGACTGAACCTATATAATAGACTCGCTATAGCCTAAAAGCAAAGTATTACAGAAGAAATGAAGCAAAGTTTTTATGCTATCACTCTCTAGCAAAAAAACTGAAGGATCAAACTTTAGTCTAACCATTAAGCACTTGTTTTTCTGGGCCTTCTTACAACTGTATATATTCTTGTGGGTTATTATTTTTATTGTTTAAGTCTGTCAGGCATAGGCTCTAGTCCCCCCCCCCTCCCCCCGAATGCGGGATAAAGGGGTTGAAAATGGATGGATGGATGGAAGTTTGTCAGGCTGGGTTTCTCAACCACTGTCATGGAGGCCATTTCTCCACTGTTCTTCAAATTAGGATGTTACGCAGTGCACATTATTGCAGCAGTAGTCAGAGTATATTATTCTGTAACTGTACCTACAGACTTATAGAACAATTTAAAGGACATTTATAATTCAATGTTATGTTGGACTAATGTATTACACCTCATACATCTATTATTTTGAGACAATTATTACATGGTCTGAGTCACTGGTAGTCATGACGTGTGACTTTTTTCCCTTGTTTATTTTTGTTAATTAATTCTATTTTATTTCCATTGATAATTATATGTTAAGAACTCATTTTTCATCCCACTGCTATGTTTGACACGGCCATTAAAAAGCACTGCATGCGTCATTGCTAAGAGAGCCTATTTAGTCCTGTTTATCTTGTTATAGCACAGCATGCAAAACACTGACTAAAACCACTGCATTCAAACTTTCTGATGTGGCACCACGGATCCTTTTAGTATTTAGTGTTCCTCAGAATAAGGAAATATTGCGAATGGCCACAATGGCGAAGTACCATTAAGTTATTTTTGTGATTTCATCCACCCCTAAATGAATATATTAATCACATTCTAAATCCCAGCGTGTGCAAAATGAAAAGTAAGAGAAATAACGAATCACTCAGTTGAATCTGAACATTGCTGCCTAAGGCACAGAGATGTTCAGAGAAATGTGTTTTTTTTACCATTTGAAATCTCATTGAATATTACCTCCAGCAGTGGAGGTAATTCATAACTTGATATGTTTTAGGTCTTTGAATGAATGAACATTGTGTGATTGACACATTTTCCAACACAGTAATGAAGACAAAATGAAAGGTTGTTTTTTGTTAGTATGAGTAGAACTTCAAGTCAAGTTAAGCAGGTATGTCACTTCAGCCATATATACAGTACACAGTTAGAGAAACTGAACCACGGTGCAACACAAGAAAAAACACCACAGGATTACATAAATGCAGACAGGACAAAATACAGAGTGCAAAGAGATCAAGAGAAAGAGGGCAAGAAAAACACAATAGCAACAAAACAATAAGATACATCAACATTTAATGCAGCTGACAAAAGGAGCTACAGTTTAAATGAATACAGTATTATAACAGATACTGAATCCTAGCAGCAGAGTCATTAATTGTGCAAGAATACAAATATAGAGCTAGACAGCAATAAATAATAATTGTCCATACAGAGCAAATAATAGCAGGACAGAGAATGTCCAGTATATTCAGAAATGAGGGAGTATTCACAGTGGGAGTTAGGGTGTAAGTTGTTTGTTGTGTGTGTGTGTTTGTGTGTGTGGGGTTGAGTTACAGTTATGATTCAGATCTGATTCAGGAGTATGATGGTCTGGGGGAAGACACTCCCATGTGAGGTTTCTGTGATGTGATCACCATGGAACTTGATGCCCTGGACTCCACTGATGAGACATTGATGTTCAGCAGAGTATGATCACCTCACCGGGACAAGAGGTACACTTATGTTAGAATGCTTTTCACAGACTTCAGTGCAGCATTCAACACCATGATCCCACAAAAGCTAGTGTGTGAACTGGGACTGAGCACCTCTTTGTGCAACTGGACACTGGACGTTTCTAGCACCATCAGACTGAGCACAGGAGCTCCTCAGGGCTACGTACTCGGTCCACTGCTGTTCACTCTGCTGACCCACGACAGCACTGTCAAGCACAGCTGAGACCACATCAAGTCCACTGACAACACGACTGTGGTGGAGCACATCAGCCACAATAATAAGTTGTACAGAGATGAGGTTCATCAGCAGTGAGAACAACCTGTCTCCGAATGTGGACAAAATGAAAGAAATGATGGTCGACTTCAGAAAAGCAGCTACATGCAAAAGTCTTTACACTTCTTTTATAATGCACAAGCAGCTACATGCAAAAAATCATTCATGTTACACTTCTTCTTGGACACTGTCTCAGAGTTTCTGTATTTTTCATAGATTGATGGTATATTTATTTTGAACTGCTGCAGATCATTTGCATACATAAAGCACACAACTGCATTCCAGTATTGCTGCTTTCCACCTGACTGCTGTTGCAACATTTGCACAATAATTTAAATGTTAAAAATGACCTTGTACCATATTGCACATCCTTGTACCACACTGCACATTTTTACTAATTTAGAATGTGTAGTCGTTTTATATATTACTAATATATCATACCCTGTAAAATACCCTCTTCTTGCTGTACACCTGTATATTGCTGAGATGACAAAGTTCACTTTGACTTTGACTTTGATCTCGCTTGTCCTCATTCAGCCAAGGGTTTTTGGCTCTGCACCAGTCTATAAGCTGCTGCACCCTCTCTCTGTACGCCACCCCCTCTCTTGTCATTTCTGCTGATCAAACCCACAACAGTTGTGTCATCATCAACCTTGATGATGGTTTGGATTGCTGCACTGTTGTGATTCATCAGCATAAACAGCAAAGGCCTGAGGACTTGGCACTGCAGGACCCCTGTGGTCAGAGTGGTGGTGCTGGAGATGTTGGTCCCAGTCTTGACTGACGTCTCTCAGTCAGGAAGGTCAGGAACCAGTGGCAGCAGTCTCAACTTCCCAATCAGATGCTGAGGAATGACTGTGTTGAATGCTGAACTGAAGTCCATGAACAGCATTCTCACATGAATGTCCCGGTGAGTAAAGGCCAGGCGATCAGCATAAGAGCTATGATCTGAGGTGGGGGTGGGGATCAGTGAGTTATGTGCCAGCAATGTTTGTGTAGCACATTCACCCTCATTGAAAGTCCACATAATAATGGAATTTAGGGAGAATTGATTTGAGATTTGCATGGCTGAAATCTGCAGCAATCTGCAATCTGCATATAACAGGGAGCAAACATTGGAGAGTGGGATGGATGGCATAGCTGTCTGACTGACATTAGCTTTCTGGTGTATCTATGTTCAGACACCCACCTGATTGCTCTGTGTACACTGTGTTTAACTAGCATTTTATTTACTTGTATCAATGGATACCACACTTGGGGACATTGGAAATTTAGTTCCACATTTAGCTTTTAAACTTTTTAATCCGATCCTTGACACTGAACAAAGAAACACAGCGAGACCTGTGCAGGAGTCCAGAGCACACTGAGAGTGAGCCTGTTGTTCTCCATTGCCCAGCATTCTGCTTGCTAATGATCAATCTCTGGACAACAAGTTGGACGAAGAGAGAATTTCCAACAGGATGTGAGGAACAGCAAAATTGTGTTTTACTGCTACATGGCTTACCCCCCTAGTGCCAGATCAAGCGATGACTCTGTCAGACTCTCTCTCCATGTTCTGCATTGGCAGAATGGTGAAGACGAACAAATCTAAAGATTTGGAAGTCTGTTTCATGGTGAACACCAAGTGGTGCAAGGGAGATAACACACTGGATTGCTGTTATACAGCATTCAAGCCGGGCTACAGAGCTATTTCACAGCCATTATTTAGGAGACCAGACCATAATGCTGTTTTCCTCCTGCTGGAATATGAACAAAAGTTTCACCAGGAAGCTTCAGTCACAAAGAAAGGATAGCGCTGGTCTGCCCAGTCAAAAGCCTACAGGAAGTGCTCGATGACATAGATTGGAACGTGTTCAGAAAACATTAATGAGCTCACAGATGTAGTTGGTAGCTTTGTTAGCATGCTTGCTATCTTCTTCATGGCAACAGTAAAGCCAACCAAAAAACATGGGTTGATGGAACTACCCAGATAGCAAAAGATATTAATTCAACATTGAATTACGGTCGGAAAGGTTGGTATATGGTTGCGGTTGTAGAAGCAAGTGATCGAAGCTGAGCTAAAGCCAAGCTAAAGCTAAACTAAGCTAAAGCTAAGTCCAAAATTATTCTAAGTCCCAAACTTCAAAATTATTCCAAGTCCCAAACTTTTTCAAAGTCCCAAACTCCTAAGTCCAAGAAATCATATGGAGTCAAAGAGGTGTGATGTTGCTGATTTATTCAAGGTCACAGCAGAAGGCCCGTGAGAGCTGTGCTTCTTCCAGTCTTCTCTTGCACGCTCTGCTCTCTCCCTCTGTGCATGTGTTTTTATACATCTTCAATATTCATACATTCATTCTTTTCAGTACTCCCCAAAGTGTTGTTTAGGACCACCTGCTTTTTTACCCAATAAAAGCCAATCTCCTTAACTCCTCAGCTTTGTCGTGCCTATAGAAAATATTAGGAGTTTCCTTCACCTGATTTGCTTTCGATTTGTTTCAACCAATTATTACAGATTATGTCATCTTCTGATTCATATTTCAGTGACACCTCCAGTTCTTCCTTGACCAATGAAATGTATCACTCTTTTGAGTAACTCCCCTTCTAATGGCTCTCTGGACATGCGCCTTATCTGATTCTGCTTAACTCCCCCTTTCTTGGCATCCAGTCCGGACACCTGCTCATTAGGTCATCATTGCGGCCTTTTTACGCTCATAAGTTTACGGCCATCTTCTATTCTTGCCCTGACAGTTCACTTAGAGTTCAACTGGGCACCTTACAGGTTACTTGAGTTCAAACTGTGCACCTGCCAAGGGCCCTCCCTTCCCCTATCCAGCTTCTGAGGGAGAAATTCAATTTCTCACTGAATTCAAACTGCTCACACGGGGCTTTTGGTCAGATATGAGTTTAATCTTAACTGTGGAGGATTTTACACTAAAACCCATATAATTATGCCAAGCCAATCACCAGAGATTAGTAAAATACCTCTTCAAGGTATAAACTTTAACTTTAAATCAACATTTAAAGTCAGCAATCACGATTTATACGTTGAAAAAGAGTCATCGAAGCAATGATGTCTAACAAGTTGCCCGCGCAAGTTGCCCGCGCAATAATTGTGGCGACACCATTTTTCGGGAGCGCACAGAGGGTCTCAAACATTTTAAATTATGCATCATGTGCTTTGGACAATGAATTATGATTTTTTCATTATGTGCAAATATTGTTAAAGGGTATGTATAATATGCAATGATAAAAACATTTAAAAGTCACATTTGGGCGAAGACTGTGGGAAAGGAGGAGAATGGGGTCCCCTATAAGGAATGTTCCATATAACGAGCATCTGGGGCCAGCATCAGTTTGTACTTGCAGCTCTTGATGGAAGGTGAGTTATTTTAATTACTCTTATACTACACTGATTCTGTGAAAGTAATTGCAGTGTTATGTGATTATTTTGTATAAGATTAGTTGTACACACTAGTACTAGCTAATGTTAGCCTCGCTGATTTCAATAAAAAAAAAGTTTGTAAAAAAAAAGTTTGTACATAGTCGACGTTTGTTGGTATCAGCACTTAAGTATGGTTTTATATGTGTAAAAAGCACCTTGTCCGTCACTCTGGATAAGCGTCTGCTAATTTAATTAAAATTAAATTAGTGTTTTGGGAGCATTTTCAGGGGCATATTTAGCATTTAGCCCATAAAACTAGGCATTTAGACATTTTTTTTTTTACTACATCATCACAAATTCGTGTTTTTTCACAATTAATGGGTGCTCTTGGAACGTAACCCCCGTGAATTTATATTTATATAAGTATAAATTCGGTGTTAGCTTGCGTGTCTCTTAACTAATTTAGCCAGTGTAGCTTAATAATAAAAATGGCTGCCGAGTGAATAATATTTTTAGGTTGATTTGAAATCCTCAACTGTTGAAATGACTGCGCTGACTTCCCTGTGGGGGAAGGGGCAACCCGCGAGGCAGCACTTGCTTCACTGACGTTAGTTTTTGCAGAGTGGGATGTTTTCAGTGTTATGGACAAAACTGCTTGAGTCTCCCTCCTTTAGATGCTGCAGTTGTTAAGGATATGCTTCTTTCTGTTAAGGATATGCCTAGTCTGAATAAATGCCCATTTCTCAGACTTCAGATCTAGATTAGTCTGACACTATAAATTTATATTTTGTTGGCAGATGATTTTGTATTACAGCAATTATTTTAAGAGGCGTTGCAGTATTCTAATTTAAATCCTAATTCTTTACATTTTCACCCATAGAAAATATATTAAAGTTACAAGATGGAAGATGAGGTGGTGCTATGGTCAATTGTTCAGTTCCCAAATGGTGGCACAGCAGTAGTTCTTCAGAGCTGGTTGAAGGCAAAAGAGAAGACATTGTTATGGCACCCCAAGAACATTAAATTGTCAACGGCTCTTCGAGAGAGAATGGAATCAGATGATAATTGGATCTTGTATGAGGATGTCCACCTCCTAATTACCTGTCGTAAGTATACAGAGCAACACACATATACATATTACTTTAGTAATACGTTCAGTAATAGGTTTTATTTTCCCTCTCCTGGCAAAATGAGTCACAGTGAACCACAGTCACAGTATCAAGATGAGAAAATAAGCTTTAAAATGATATCTTGGTCAAAGCTATATCTTAAACGGTTGTCAAGTTACAGTCGTTTGAATTATGGTATCGCAGCACCATTTTCCAACTGAAAAACTGAGAAAATCGCAGTTAAAGTTTTGCATCAGTTTTTTGTTGATATCTTTAACAATCCATAGCATCCAAAGAGATGCACCCGTATTCAACAACAACATTTTACTACAGGCATTTAGATACTTAGATACTTTTCCTATTTTAGGCTCATTTAATGGCAGCTATCTGGATGACTTGCAGAACAGTAAGTCAACTCATGGGTGTTTCCCTGAATGTTTGTTTGAGGAGCTACTTGCCCCTGTGCTTGTAACAGAGGACAAGTTATCTACTTAAATTAAAACGTGTATACATTTCAGATGCATCACCGAGATCCGTTGAAGGCCACCACAACACTATAACACCCTCACAACACACAAGGAATGGTATGTCACGAGCACCAGCCTTTATAATAGTAAAGCATCATTTCATATAGAAAGAAAGCTGTATTTACAATTTCTGATGATTGTTTTTTAGTGCCTTCTTTTTAGATCTGTTTGGCACCTACAAGCAACTAACTAATCAAGGTCATAATGGTGAGTAACCAAAAAGCATTGTCAGTATTTGGAGAACATGATGCATTGAGTGGAATGCTTTAAACTTCCCAAATTTTGATGTAATCTTTCACAATATTTTTATTTCTATATTTTGTTAAAGTTGTTGAAGGATGAGACAATGAACTTGTTACTCATTCATGTTCTTTTAAATATAAGAACTTCAGAAGCATAGGCAGGAGGATTTAGGATTGTTTGCGGTTTTACTTACAGGCTGCATTTGATGAAACAGTTCCTCAGTATGTTGAGGACAAATAGTATTTGTCAATAATCTGAATTGTGTTTGAGCAGGCTTTGAGTACCACCAGTCGGAGCCCCCCACAGCAAGCAAGTTCTGGTATGACACTGTACTTCTTTTTGCTCAGCACTCCAAGATGTGCTCTGTTTTTGTTTTACATTTTGGCCAGAAGATCATTTAGTAAAGGTGGAATACACACCAATTCAGACACAAGTCGTCATCCGTAACTCCTAAATCAAGATTTAATTTTATAATCTAGCAGACTAAGATGAATTAATGTTAAGTCACTGAGATACACTTTCTCCCCCACAACAAGTAGGTAACAGTATGCGATTTTACTACTCTTTAATTTATTTAAAATAAAATGCATACCCAATAAATGCTTTGTGTACGAGTTACAGCATTTGTTCTCTGTACCTCTAGACTTCTTTGGAGGGACCTATCTCCCACACCATCAGTTCCTGATAAAAGCGGTAATGGTAAGTGAACAAAACCATCATATTCATATTAATGAACCAATGTGACAAGGCCATATTTTTTTCTGTCGTTCTGTTTTATTTATTTAAATCTTATTTGTTTCAGCTGCTGCTTGACAGTTTGACCAGAAACTTTTCCATCTGGCCTTCAGCAACACCGTTAAAAAAATGGCTGTGTTGTGCTCCAGAGAGAGAGGGTGGCATTAAAAGGACAATCGAGCAAACTTAGAGACCGGCTGTTTGACCAGAAGATGTTACACCCACCCCTCAGCAATGAAATTTGGGTGGAGTTTTGATCCATGTTTGGATAAATATTTGATGTATTTAAACTTGTTTTGTTTCAATATGCAGTATACATTGTATTTTCATTGCCTATATTTAAACATTTGCAAGCTAATCATTTAACTTTTAACAAGCTTTATATTTTTTTCTAACATTGTTAACGGGCAGTGTGATTTACCAGTTTGGAGGGTTGCTTTCAGCACAAAGCTTACTAGTGACACTTGCTTTACAAATATTATTAAAATACTATTTTTTGGAATTGACTTGCCTTATAATTTTGCACAAAATATTTTAGTATAAAATCAAAAGACTGACTTTGGATGACTGTTGAATTAATATTGATTACTAACAGTTTCAACTGTAAATCGCTTAAAACGTAGCTGAAGACTGACTTAAGATGATGGTTGAATCAACATTGATCATTTTTTCTCAATATAAAATCAACTAAAAATAGCTCCGGATTGACCTTTTAGATTGTGGTTAAATTGATGTTGATTTATTGTCAATTATGTTTTAAAATCCGCTGTTGATTCAACATAAAACAGAATGAGCGCTTTCAATTTGGTTTCAACGTCACGTATCAACGTAGATTCAATATTTCTTCCTGATGACTGTTCAGTGTTGTTTCAATCTGATTTTGCTATCTGGGTATCCACTTGGCAGTAAACATCTGCACCCCTGTGTATAACTCAGGACTCACCACCACAATATGAGCGCTAACAAAGCTGTGTTATATGGGTACGGCATGTGTAAGGGATGCTAAACGCTGGTATTGGGAACATGTGGAGTTGAACTTCTTCCAGTGCAACACACGCTGATTGAGGCATGGACTGTGCACAGTCACAGCCTTTAAATGCAAATTGTTAACGTGAGCATCAAATCTGCTTTCGCCAGCAAACTCAGTGCATCCTACACCCATTTGGAGGTTATTCATGCTCATGCTAGGCTTGTGGCTAGGGAAGCTATAGCCTGCTAATGGAGCGCACTGACACTAACATCATCAAAGAGCAAAAAGCTCTAGGGATGGACGGCATCTCCAGGTGCTAATAGGTCAACGGAGATTGCCATGCTGATTCCTTACAGACAGATATCAGAAGGTGGTAAGAGCTGGTGAGAGGGCTGTGTCCTCGGCCCTCTGCTCTACGCCCCCTACACCCATGACTGAGTGGCTCCAATCCCATCGTCAAATTTGCTGAACACATGGTAGTGCCGATGAGGCCACAGATATGGAGGAGATGGAGAACCTGACATTGTGGTTTCAGGAGTACTGCCTCCAACTGAATGTCAGCAAACCAAGGTGCTGGTGGTGGACTTCAGTAGGACACAGCAGCAGTCTTACGCCCCCCTCAACATCAACAGGACTGAGAGGGTGAGCAGCTAAAAATATTTGGGCATTCTTATGTGAGGATCTGATACTGACTGAAAAAACATCCAAACCCTGTCCAAAAAGCAAGGCAGTATCCCTTTCTGCAACAGCTGAGAAAGTTTCAGGTCTCGCTAGTGATCCTAAGAACTTTCTTGTTCTGGTGCTGTAGAAAGTGTCCTGACTCAGAACATCACCTCTTGGTTTGGAACCAGCTCTGCTCAGGACATTAAGAGCCTACAGAGAGGGATCCAGGCAGCAAAATGCTGCACTAGACCATCTCTACTGTCTCTGTAGGACATTTATACCAGGAGATACAGGACCAGAGCAACCAATATTCTCAGAAACTCGTCTCACCACATTTACTGCCTGTTTAAAATACTGAAATCAGGTAGACATTTCAGGAGTATTATGGCCAGAGTCGAGAGGCTTTTGCGCTTAGGCCATAAGTCTTATTAACAAGGACATGCTATCACAACTTTAAACTCTCCATTCTAACATTGAATTCTCTACCTCATTCTGTCTAACCTGCCATCTGCTATTTATGTTTATATACATCAATTGGATTCTGTTACATTTGTACACTTGAGATTGTGTTCACACTTGTAAATGTTTTACACTGTTTTATACTTATTTATCCGAATAGAATTTTTCTACATTTTTTATTGGACAGTCTCAGATATTTCAGGAGCACATTTCACTACACTTTGTATTTGTATAACTGTGTATGTGACAAAGAATCTTAAGCATGAAGCCCTGTCTGCTTGCTGCGCTTCTGCTTCCTTGCACACCACTTGCAATTTCCCCTCCCCAGCCAGCGGTATCATGCAAAGCCACAGGCTGAGGGCCTGAACCCTGCAGGAGGCAGAGCTTGTTTGTCCAGCAGTCCATCCTCAAGACTACTTTCTTGTAGATATCTTAACTGAAACAGAGTCTGACAGTGATGGACATGTACACCCGTTGTTCTAATACACATAAGCAAAGGTTTGGTGTTAAAGTCGATTGAAAACTACACCTTTGCACCACAGTGTTGGGCCCAAAAAGAAAGACTGTTTTGTGGAGAATAAGAAAACAAAGTTCAGCATATGGGCAGCACAAAGCTTTTCACATCTCTGCAAATCATTCAGCACATTTTCTTTGTGTTAACAATTTTTTGAGTGTATTACAAACCTCCACCCACAATTCCAGAAATCTTCGTAATCTTAATTATGATCTTTCAGTCATTTCAGATTGTTGTGTGGTGCACTGAAGGGCTTTATACACAATGGGAAGGGAACATTGATTTGGATCTTTTGAAGGTTGCCCATTTAACCCACGGTCAGGGATAATCTGGACGGATTGGGCTAGCTGTTAGCACAGCCTGTGTACATAGATAAGAGTGCGAGAAGCAGGACCACTGGCTGTAGCTTCACAGTTAGAGCCGAGTGCAAAAGTAAAGTAAAGATTACACTCCTGAGAAGAACAGTCTTAGCAAAAAGCAGATCCTATTTTTGTAATCAGCATCACGTTGATCCAGCCGAACTGGGAGTCTCTTTGACAAACACCTGCTCAGTTTCCCTCCTCTTTCTCCTCTCTCTTACAGGAGGGGTTTTCTCTGCAACAAAGAGAGAGCTTTGGCTGTTATTGCAGAATTGGTTTTTCATGTTGTGTCAGTCAGGGGTGGGGTTCTGGCTCTGTTGTTATCAGAAAATTAGAAATGGAAGCCTGTGTGGGAAATGCAGATACACATCTGGAGAGCCTTGATGAGTATAATGCTGAGTGCAGATGAAAAAAAGAACTCCCTGCATCAATAGTGTGCATGGTAAGCAAAGCTCTTGTAGGGTAGGTGTACACCACACATTGTCAGAAGAGCCTTATGCTGTATTTTTATGTACTGTTTGGCTTGGACTTATTCCAAATTAAACTGAAGTCAGTCTGAGAGTTTGTCATTTTGTTGACTAAATACTGTTATGATATTACTGAATTTTCATGGCTGTATGTTTTTATTATTTCTCTTTTTTCACAGAAAACAAGTGCCAATGACTACTAAAACTAAATCTTTCCTGAAAGAATGAAATGGTCAAATGTACACCCCTGTAGAATATACTTGGGCTCTGGAAACCCTGCACTTACGCAGGAGGACCGAGAGCCTGATCTGCGGTTTCGCCCACGGCTGGAGCAGAGGACCTGAGGCCCTGGTAGCAGCCCCACCGTAAGGCCAGCCGCTGCAGAAGTCCCCACAAGCCCCAAACCCTCAGCCATGGGACGGCTCTCGGCCTCCTCGGCCCAGCTACACCGTGCACACCCCAAGGCTACCTCATGGCTTTGATTCATGCCCCCATGTGGTGTTTCTGGGAGAGATGCAGACCCCGTTGCCCGTGAGCGGCCATGACTGAATGTACCTGCCAGCTGATGCACTCTTCCCCACTAACACTGCTGGCTGCATAACTTGCAGTTGAGGGGTGGCCCTTCTCCCAAGCCTGGCCCAGGCACCAACCTCACCCAAGCACAAATAATAAATGAAGTCTGAAAACCAAGGCTTGGCGTGACAAAACAATGTGGAACAGAATGGGACTGAGCAATAAAGATATGAGACACTGCAGCCTTCAGAGCTTTGTTCTAATAATATGCCTCTTAATGTGTAGTTAGCCAGTTGAGGTTACCTACATTTGATTTTTTCCCTGTAATATTGATACACAGTTCACTTTTGAAGCTGTAAACAGTAAAACAATGACTTATGTTCAGATTTACAGTATAAAATAAGTAGCAGTGCTAAAAAAGAAAGGACAGCATTCATATCTTAATCTATTATTTACACAGTTCGGGTTTAACAATGGACTGAGTAGATTTGCTGCCACAGCTGGGTATAAAGTGCTTCTACAGTAAAAAGTGCTCACCATTAGCTACTTCACCCCTTGCTTTACGGTCATGGTAGGGTGCTTCCCAGTGTAATAAACCTCCACTTCCTGAAAGGATGTATATGAAGAACAAGTTCTCCAAACAACATAGTTGTCTCTGCTTTCTAATTAGAAACAAAATCGCATGAATATTTCACTGAACTCACTTTGTGAATGAATTTCAGCCAGGCATCATTAGCCTTTATGAGCACAAGCAAGTTTTCAGCCATCCAAAGGCACAGTGTGCAAGCTTCAGACTTTTGTTTTTTGAGCGAATAAATGAATAAATAAGCAAATATATACATACTCTCTCTAAAAATTAAAGGTTTCTAAATGGATTTTGGCTTACTGGTATAGTTCTATATTATACCCTTATGTGGTATAGAACATTGATGTAGTAGAACATCTTTTAAAAGGTTTTTCAGAAAAGTCTCTCCAAATAACCCTTATTGGTAGCTTTTAAAGAATATATA
>JBBIGA010000106.1:14341775-14365101 GCA_037576975.1 Alestes dentex | reverse complement strand
GAAGTGAACTACTCAAGCACTGATGTACGTCGCTCTGGATAAGAGCGTCAGCTAAATGCCGTAAATGTAAATGTAAGATTCATTTTTATTTGAAAGATTCAATATAAGGCTGAGAAACTGTTTATTTTATGATGCAAAATGTGTAACCTCAGCAGAACAACCCCCCCCCCATATCTTTTAGCTCAGCTTGTAGTGATAATTGAAAGCCAATGACCAGAAAGAAAAAAAAGGACTCCCTGAACACGCTCTTATTAAGAAGTTACACCATTTAATTTGTAATTGTAACTGGTTGTATAGTAGTCTTGATATAAAAAACTTTTAATTAACTTCTTAATAGACTAGCTGAGATTTGGTCACCAGTCTTCAAATACAAATACAAGGTCTTCTGGGCTTCATATTCATGGGTAACTAATTATTTAAATCAAATTTTATATATGAATTTGCAACAAAAACTTAAATGTTAATTAATTCTAAATGTTTTGAACAGGACATTTTTGAGCTAAAGTGTTTGAAGCTGAAGGGGAGTACTTTACTCTAGGGAAGCATGGACAGAGCTGCTTGACACCTATAGAAGTTATGGTAATGACCATATTTCTGTATAAGCATTTATAAATACTTTCTGGGCTGAAATGATATCAAAGCTGAATAAAGCAGACTTTATGACAGCTGACTCGTGTTGGAAAATGTCTTTACAAATACAATGCAGATTTATGGCATTTGTCATAAAAGGTTTATGTGGGACCCGCAACCACAGCCAGGTTACAGAAAGTGAGAGAGTGAGCAAGGTTTATGTGGGTGTTATGTAGACTTGGGGTGTAGGGACTCTAATCCAACTGAGTTGAGCATTGTCAGATTTACAGGTTGTGATTGGCAGATGTCTGATCCAGTGTTGATGGGTGTTGTCAGAATGACAGTAATCTTGCCCAATAGCATTGAGAGGCACCAGAGGTCCAATCATATTTTTGATGAAAGTTTTGCCGCCCTTCCTAAAGTACCGCCCTAGGTCACTACCTATTTTGCCTGGACAGTCCTGTGAGGAGCTATAAATGTCAGTAAAGTGTTACCAAGTGTTTTGTGATCCGAAGCTCTTGACTTAACATCATTTGTTGAATAAAAATGATACTGTGAATAAAACTTGTATTGTTATGGCTTGAATAAATATTAGATCACATTTTAAGAGAGACTTGTGCAGAATTCCAGGTTATTAAAATGGATCCACAAAAGACTTCTTACAATTGGATATTTCATGATTGTTTGTCTCGTGTTAATAATGCCTTGTCTCACATACACAATACAAATTAGTGAAGAAAATGCGAGAACAGGGAATATATAACATACCTCGACATACCATGACTCTCGCTTTGCCAGATCAGTGATCTTTTATCATACAGTCAAAATCACAAATTCAATTTTTTAAACCTTCTTAACAGAACGTTTGTAAAAGGAGTTATATAATTACTTCATGAGTTGAGGTATATTTACAAAAAGTCTGGTACGTTTTGATTAGATTACATAAAAACAAACTGAATTACAAGATAATCTCAGAATGACTAATGAAGGTGCTGTTTTCCCCTGTAGCCCCTGTTGCAGGTACTGAAAAGATGTGCTAGGGGCATAAAGCAAGTTGTGCTTACTTGTGCTTCCTTGAGTCATCATTCATTAGCATCAAAGTATAGTATCATTAGGTTTATTAAGTCTAATAAAATATAAAGTTGCAGCAAACCATAAGCTACGATCACATACCACGGTAGATGAAAGTTATAATTTAGTGTAAGCAGCCCACCCACATTTATGTAGCAAAAAATGAAAATTTTACCATTAACATTATTTGAACACTATTTTACCATTTTTCGAAAAAGCTTCAGTACAGAAACCATTTCTTACTTTCGTGAAGAGGACTATCGCATAGTTCATTATGTGGCACTTGTGTGGCAAACTACTACTGACTACTGGTATTTGCTTTTAAAATAAAAGTGCATTTTGCTAAATGGCAATGTGCACGGGTCAAAAGATTTCATTTTGCAAAGCAGTTGAGAAAAACTGCAATATGGGCCCTTACAATAGGCCTTGTGATCGCATTATCTTTTTAATATCTTTTGATATGAGATTGCAAGATGCATATTTACGGTTATTTACTACACAGTTAAAAAAAGACACTGATCTGTGCAAAAAAGATATAATAAAACCGCAACATGGCCCATACAATATGATTGACTAGACATATGATTACTTCTCCACGAACAGATGCTCTCTCAAGCCTTGTCAGTTTCTGAAGCCCACATACCTGCGAATTCACTTCTGCAGAAAAAGAAAAAAAACAAATTAACAGATGCTTGTCATCAGAAATGGGCACCAATAAAGATAAGTCAACAGTGTGGTACTGACACAGTGGAGTATAAAAAATCTTTAAAGCACACACAGCTTACATTTAAGGGACAGTCAATGCGTTAGAAAATTCACAGTTAATAATGGTACACAAGGAACACAGTGCATATTGTCTTCATTTTTGAGGACTGATCAATGGTACAACATGAGTTTTCCTATAAAATCAGCTATTTCAACTGCCTTGAGCCCTTACTGAAAGTGTCTTTATATGAGGTCTTTGTTTATAATTTGATTATTGGCACTACAACAATGTTAATTTCCACTGTTAAGTTCCACTGGCAGTTATGGGATGTGCAACAATGTCAGTGTCAGGCTAGCAGTGGTGTACATTCACATTTAATGGTAGCTCCAGCTTTTTTTATGTAGAGTTTCACAGTGACTACTTCTGCATAGGTGTGTGGATAATGATTATTGGCATTATTTGAAATGGTTTTTGATATTAGACTTTCAGAATGAAAAATGCATGTTGGCTATGAAAAATCATTTGGCTTTACTGAAAACAATATTGCTGTTGGAGCTAAACCTTGTGTCTCCAACTTAGCTCATTTTCATGAGGAGGAAAACTTTCTTAACCTATGGAAGTTAGTGTAAAAGGTTTTAAGTCATTTTGGAATGCAAGGTAAGAAGGTAAATTATGGCCAAATGGAGATACAAGGTTTTGTTCCAACAGCAGTAGTATGCTTTTGAGCAGTAACTTCTGATGTGTGGACAAAGGATTGGTTGCTTATTACAGAGCCATAACACTCATCCATGCAAATTAACCATCTTTGCATTTCATTTCATCTTAATAACATGCGTTTCTGGCAAGTGAACATGGTTTCTATCACTTGCACAGATGGTAAAGGGACAAAGTCAGGTTACGTTTCTGATGTTAGAATATAGAGAGTTCCGTTGAAAGTAATATAGTTTCAGTAGCCTCGTCCACATGGACATTTGAATCTTGGATAAGTGAACGCGCTCTGAACGCCATAGGCATTTTTGTAACTGTGCTTGATTGCCATTACACTGGCATTCGTCTGACGCTGTTTCACGCCAGCCTGCAGCCCAGTTTCGTGTATTCACCTGTGGGGGCAGTAATTATTCTCTCCAGATTGTTTACGTGTTGGGATTTGTAGTTTTACATTTTCCTTCAAAACTTGATTTGTCACAGTTCCCAGAACAATTGAATCATGGGACATATTCAGTCCTCCAGAACGTCAACCGAACGCCAGCGTTTTCTTCGTGTTCGTCAGGATTTCGGCAGAAATTGACGCCGAGAAAACGTTGCATGCAGCATTTTTTTGATGCCACACGAATGCACAGCTGACCGAGTGCCGGTACTGAACGCCCGTGTGGACCCTGAGATTTGCTCCAATGAGCAGAAAACTAATGGTGCCACTAATGCCCGAAAAACACCTGATTCAGACGGCCGTGTGGACAAGGCCTAATCTGAGTAAAAGAATTGTCATGGCTGTAACACTTTCCCCAAGGGCAGCCTTAATGAGGCAACATGACACCTTAATATGTCTTTCATTATAACTGACAAACCTACATTAACATTTATAAAGACCCATTCCTTCAAGCATAAAGGCTGCTTTAATCAGTTTCACCCCAGAAAGTGTAATGAGGACTGACACTTGTTGACATAGGTGTATATAGGTTTATGTTCATTGTTATGAAAGGCTTATGTAGGTTTCATGTAGCCTCATGAGCACTACCCTACAGCAAAGTGTTAGTTATGAATTTGTTAGACAACTTTCATGAATATTTTACGAAATGTTTTTATAAGTAGTTTTACTGTACACATGCCAATTAAAGTGTTATATCTTATGATAATGATTATGATGTCTAATAACTATATTACTATTTCTGCTTCTTTAGAGAAAAGCCTACCACGTACAACAGACTGAGCAAGAAAACACATCTTTATCTTCTGGGTTTCTATTTCAACACCCAAGTTATTTTTAGATTTTAGACAGTTCTATGGTTCTTCCGCATCTGAAGAAGGCTGCCTGCGATGTAAAATGGGCCTTGTAAAGGCAAAATGTTGGAATTTAATAGTGTAGGTGTTTCCACTGTCAAGCTGAAAGAAGACAAGAGGTTGGCAGGAATAAATAGAATACAGAGATATGTAGCCTTTGGCACAAATGCTCTTATGTACTTTAGATCTGCTCTGATTGTGTCTGGCATGATGGCAGTCTTGGCAAATGATTCACTGGTTAAAAGTGTATGTTGCTATCTTTGAGCTCAGTAAAAAGAAATGCCCACGTTTAATTTGGGAAAAGTGTGGAGCACTTTAATATTACTGCCAGTCTAAGCTTACTGAATACTTAGAAGCCATCTGTCGCACAGTAGTTTTGGGAGTCAAAGAAAATTATGGTAATGTTTTGCCTTTTTGCAATAATTAAAATGAAAATACGGTTTCAAGTCATATCAAGTCAAGTGTACTTGTTTTTGTCATTCCACAGTATAAGTCTGGGTCATACACTGGGTATGCAAGTATACAGTGGGATGTTATTCACACAACAGCAGCAGATATACCACAGTGTGCAATGGCACTGAATATAATGTACAATAAATACACACAACAATAAATGCACATGACAATAAACACACCTGACGCTAATTAGACAAGACGATAAAAACAATATACAGATGGGCATCAAATATATAGATGACTATATACAGATGACATATGAATGGAGGAGGAACCAGTGCAGACAAGAGGTAACTGAAAACTGTGTGCAAAGAATGGGAGAAAATTACCCCACGGCAACATTTACAGAATTTTATGTGTAGGTACATTGATGTTTAAATGTTGTATGATCAGTCTAAAGTGTTCAATCCGTCTCATCAACTGATCCTGCAATAATGTTATAATAGGACGTTCATCATTTTAGACCAGGGGTGTCAAACTCCAGTCCTGGAGGCCCATGGTCCTGCACGTTCTTTTGATTTCCCTGCTTAGAAACACCTCGCCAGTTAATTGCCAGGTTTAGTGAATGTGTTTCAGCAGGAGAACCATCGAACAGTGCTGGGCACCGGCCCTCCAGGACTGGAGCTAGACACCCCTTCTTTAGACCATTGATGTAGCTAAGTGCAACTAGGAGAGATATTGAAAAATGTCTGTTGTGCAGCAGTAAGAAAAAGGGGAAAATGGTCCAATTAAACTCACTTTTCATAATCAGAGACAACACAGTGCTATTCAGTTTTACCCCGTGGAAGAATTTTGTATGCTGGCACTCTAACAGATTACAACAATAACATCATGCTGTTCAGCTAGCTCACAAATCAAGAGCAGTTGTGATTGGTTTAGTCCTGTAACTAGGCTAAAACATATTGTTAGATTTGAAATGCTAATGTTAGGTTAGCTAGTGACAACTAGTTACAAATTTAGGAAATTGACTGATATTATAGGATGCAGGGAAGATGGCTCACAAATTGTGGATATAGTGTCCAACTGATTTTCGACCTTCTCTCATAAATAGTGTAAACTGTGCAGAAAGAGTACAAGTGTCTCACAGCAGCATGTGATGAAGAGGAGGTTTGGTCAATCTGTGGTCAATATTCACAGCTTAATTTCTGCCCTTATTGTAGCCAAGGGCACACAGCACACATATTGAATAGTGTCTGTCTTGTGACAGTGAAAAAGGTCAAATTAAACTCGCTCTATATAACAGTTCTCAGCATATGAGTTGACTTTCACACAGTCAAGTGCAAGAGTTCATCAAATTCACGGTTCAGTTTTTGGGTCACAGCTTTTCTCTCTTCACATACGCACACTTGCTTGAGCCAAAATAGGACTGGAGTCTATTTTTCATGGCTGTCACATAACATTTTGCTGTGCATGGTCATGTAAACATATTTATAGATTTCTAATGGAGGTTACAGAGGACTGAAAAATGGTGCGGCAATACATGTCGGTGCATACTGAGGGGGCATACTAGGTTTTATTCTGTTGAACTGAACTGTGATAAGATAAATAAAAAGAGCCCATCAGACTGCTGCACTGAATGAGTGTTGCATTTATATAGACATTCTGCCCTCCATGGTGGGCATAAAGCACTTCAATGTCAGGCCAATATAAACTATGCTGTAAGATGAACCACCGTGTTTGGATGCACAAAGACAAAATTCCCATTGATTTTCTTCTCAGAGTAGGAACATGCAACCCTGAATCTACAGTGGGGGAAATAATTATTTGTTCCCCTGCTGAATTTGCAAGTTTGCTGACTAACAAAAAAATGAAAAAAGTCTCTAATTTATGAGGTAGTTTCATTTTTATGGAGAGAAACAGAATATCAACCAAAAATCAAGAAAAAAACATGTTACATTATAGTTATAAACTGATTTGCATTTCACTGAGTGAAATAAGCATTTGTTACACAAGCAAAACACGACTTAGTACTGGGTGGAGAAACCCTTGTTGGCAAGCACAGCAGTAACCAGGTCTGCATACATCGGTCACCAGGTCCCACGCCTTTTTACGGAAACTCTCTAAACCCTTTAGGTTTCTTGGCTGCTGCTTGGCAACTTCAAGCTTCAGCTCCTCCACAGATTTTCTATAGGATTGAGGTCTGGAGACTGGCTAGGCCACTCCATGACCTTAATGTGCTTCTTCTTTAGCCACTCATTTGCTACCTTGGCAGTATGTTTTGGGTCATTGACCCATCCACAACCCATCTTCAGTGTTCTGGCTGAGGGAAGATTTTACAGTACATGGCCCCATCAATTGGCCCCTCAATGCGGTCAAGTCATCCTGTACCCTTAGAAGAAAAACATCCCCAAACACAATGTTTCCACTTCCATGCTTGACTGTGGGGATGGTGTTCATTCACGCCGGGTCGAGTTGATGCCAAAGAGCTTGATTTTGGTCTTATCTGACCACAGCACTTTCTCCCAAGCCTTCTCTGAATCATTTATATGTTCACTCACTGGCAAACTTAAGATTGGCTGCACATGTGCCTTCTTGAGCAGGGGGACCTTGTGGGCACTGCAAGATTTCAATCCATTATGATGTTGTTGTGTGTGTGTTACCAAAGGTGTTCTTAGTGAATGTAGTCCCAACTGCCTGCAGATCATTAACAAGCTCCTCCTGTGTAGTTCTGGGCTGATCCCTCACCTTTCTCAGGATCGCCCTCACACATGAGGCAAGACACTGCATGGGGCTCCAGACTGAGGGCAATTGATGGTCATTTTATATTTCTTGCATTTCCGAATAACCGCACCAACAATTGTCACCTTCTCACCAAGCTTCTTGCTGATGATCTTGTAACCCATTCCAGCCTCGTGCAGTCTACAATCTTTGACAGCTCTTTGGTCTTGCCCATGGTGGTGGAGAGGTTAGAATGGAAGAAACTGACTCTGTGGACAGGTGTGCTTTATACACATAACAAGTTAAGATCAGGAGTATCAGTAATTGATAGATTGATTGTAATCTGTGTGCAGCATGGGCACACAGCCAGTCTGTGGGAGCCAGAAGTCTGGCTGAGTTGTAGGGGATAAAATACTTTTTTCACTCAATGACATGCAAATCAATTTATAACTTTTATGCAATATGTTTTGGTTGATTTTTAGTTGACATTCTGTCTCTCTCCATAAAAATTAAACTACTTCATAAATTGGACACTGTTTGTTTTTTTGAAGTCAGGAAATTTACAAATTCAGCAGGAAATCAAATAATTATTTCCCCCACTGTATGTGTGTGTATACATGACCAATACAGTGCCGGAAAAAATAAGAGACCACTGCAATTTATTTTAAAATCAGCATCTCTATGTCTATCTCAGTCTTGGGCTTTTTTTTTCTTTATAACTTACAGATTTTACTGTATGTTCATATTATGCATATTCATATTCATATTGCAGTAGTATGAAATGACTCACAAACTGCCACCATACTGCAGGCAACTGACGCTGACATTTCTGTCAAAAACCAAATAGAAACTTCGCTTTTAGGTGGATTTCAGGTTCGTATTTCAAACTGTGTTGCTAAATAAGCAACAACTTTTAAACATTTACTAAATTCATCTTGTCATCATTATAAATTTAGTAGAGTTGGGACATACATAAAACAGGCCTGATTCATAAATGTAAGTACATGAACAGGAGCAGAGCTGGTTCTGGCAAAGCTCTGTTGAATTTTTATGAGCTCTTTTAGAGGCATATTTTGTCACACATTTACAAAGGTTTCATACTTCAGGACTAGCATTTTTACACTTTTTATTACACAGCCAGATGTATTTACAGTAGGCTGTCTCTAAAATGTCTAACCTGATAGTTGCTGTAGAAACACGACCAGTCCTTTCGAGCTGAACCCCACATGCTACTCTAGAAATAAGAAAACTGTCAGTAGGTGCCAAAACTACTTTGCAAAATATTGTTTTGTGCTTATATGACGCGCCGAAATCCTTAGAATGGCGAAGAAATGAAATGGGAATGACTGGGATTGGGAATGTGACTTTGTGCGTGTCAGTTATTTAGAAATGCTGTCTTTTCTTTTAAAACCTGTTGTCACAGCCTTGGGTCAACCTAGGCTGGAAAACATGTGAAGCAGGGATCAGGAACCTCTTAACCAGAGTACTTCTTCAAGCATCAAATTAAATCAAACAAAAAGCTCCTCAGTGATTGTTCTCTTTCTGTAGCGCTCATGGCTTTCCAGGCTGGTTATTCCCCCCTTATTGCGAGAGAGATATAAGTAGGGGTCTTTTAGGTGCAATCAATCATCAGCCCACCCATTCACCATGACTGGTTCTCTGCATCGCAGGTGATGCTCGCCCACAACCCCCTCCGCACACCTGTGTTTTCTCATTCACATTGGAGATTAATTATGAAGTCCACACTCACTTCAGTCCAGAAGTGCATCTTAGCAATATGTTTAGTCTCAGTAAATCCCTTTACAACGTAACGCACAAAATCATCCTTATAAAAACTGTATTAGGAATCATAATCAAATAAAGTCTGGGTGGAGGGGAACGACAAGGTTCACTTACAGGCTTATATAGTGTTACACAACACACCGCTTTTTCATTTTCTCTTCATGCACAACTAGAGGCGCACACAAACAGCCTTGGTCCAATGTAATTATTTCTGTGGCTTAGGATCATAAAAGGCTTTTGTACTTCAGGCTCTAAAAATATTTGCCTTTTATTCCAACATGTGCTTCACTCATGCCTTGTGACCAGCGAACTTGTTGCCAAGAAAGTAGATGAGTCTAACAAACATAAATGCCTTGAGAGGATAACACTCCTGAGTTACAATGGCAGGAGCAAAGTAAACCATCCAGCACTAAAACCGACACCTTTTTGTACACCAAATCATGCCCTTGATTTTGCATGGTTTCAAATTCCAGTTCGATTTGGTTCTTTCTGTTCTGGAATGAACGAATGTTAAGAGTCACACATGGCAGCCACAAGGTTCAGCAAGTGCCAACGTGAGCAATGTCAAATCCAAAACTGTTAGCTTCTATTTTGCATACATTTTAAACATGAATCTGTTGTGGTTACATATATTACTGTAATAATAAAGTGTAATGGTATTTAAAATTATTTTCATTTTGTAAGCTGTGTGGACACAATAGCAAACTGCCTGTGATTCGTAACGAGTCACAGCATAGTTCCAAGGAGAGTCTTTTCTGACTGACAGATAAACAGGACAAAATATTAAATGTATTTCAATTTAGTTGTCTCCAATTGCAACCACTAGCAACAACTCCCCTATTCACATAATACAACCAATATCGGGAGGACGAAGGCTAGCGTGTGCCTCTTCTAAGACATGTGCGGCCAGCCATTGCATTTTTTTAAACTGATACAAATGCAACGTCATTGGGCGGCTCAACGTGCTTGGAGGAGAGCGCTGACTGCCAATTCTGTTACGTCAGCTAGCAGACATTAATACTGGCACTGTACACTGAGTGAAGAATAGAGAGGGAGGTCCATTCTGCCTACCCAGAGAGAGCAAAGCTAACTGTACTCTCTTTTACACCTGGCCATAGTTATCTTTGGCATCACGGGTGATCGAACTTGTGATCTCCCAAAGACAGGGATGAATACTTAGACGCATTTTATTAATTAAAGTGTAAAAGTGTGTAAAGTGACCATTCTGTCATGTGAACACGCAGTGTGAACAGCACAAAATTCTTCCTCTGTATTAAACCCATTCACCAAGTGAAGCAGCGGGCAGCCAGGAACACAGTGCCCGGGGAGCAGCGTGTGGGGACGGTACCTTGCTCAAGGGTACCTCAGAGGTGCGTAGCAGTCTTGGGATTCAAACTCACAGCTCTCTGATTGCAGGGTAAACGCCCTAACCATTAAACCACCAGCTGCCTCGAGTGTTTGACAAGTGATCATTAGCAGCCCCAGTTTTTAAAATGTATGCATCCAAAATCTCTCAATAGTGATTCCGCAGCAGGATCAGTTTGTCCCACTCACGACAGATGCCCATTTTTTTTTTTTTTAACTATGAGATGTTTTTAAGTATTTTCATAAAAATACTCCAGTTCATTGGGAACACTGGATGACAAGTCTTTTAATTGTGTGCCAAAACTTTAAGGAACTTGTTTGCTTGTTTGTTTGTAATGATAGTTACGGTACTATTAAAATCAATAAATCAACATCACAAGACACATGCTCTTGTAGCTTTTTTAATGCACTGATAAATGTGGTTCCTCCAACAATATTGTTCAGGCGTTGCTATCAAAGAGTTACATTCATATTTGAATACATTTGAACTTGAAAATGTAGATACAACATATTTTAAGAGACTGTTATCTTATGCAAAGCTCCAGGCTATTGATACCAAAACTGACCCAAACACATGAACCCTGTCAAGAGTTTAAATAATCTTTAAGATCACACTTGTTATTCTGTCTAAATCCATGCTAAAATTGTTGTACAATAGGTAGAGATGTTTTCTTTTTTGCCATGAAATTAGATGCAAGGAACACCTTTTGTGCTGATCACAGCCACAGAATATTATAGGTTCATGAAGTCTGTTGACATTAGACAAGACCATTAATCATCAGCCCATTAACTTGCAAATTCTCCAGTCTTCCTCATCCTTAGCTGAGCAGTGATGGGTCATTTGTGAGTGCTTGGCTTTTTGAACAGCTCCTTGAAGCAAACAATGGAAGCTGATTCCCCCTGTTACAAAGAGATGTTTCAGTTATATTTTGAAAATAACTTGATTTGAAAGGTTCTAGTGAAATCCAGGCATCTAGGTTTGCAATGTGTGCTGATGATTGGTTACAGAAAAGCCTTATCAGAATTGCTCAGATGGTTGTGAAGGACGTATTCTTGATTGTATCGATTGCTATGAACTGACATTTAGAGGTGCTTTATGAATCATATTTTTCCAAAATTGCACCATTTCAAGACCCAAAGCTGTACAAAGAGTATTAACCTTAAATATAAATGACTTCAATCTTCAATCTAGTACTCTTCTATGAGAAATGGCACAATACCCTTTTTCACAATACTGCAACCTCAAGTATTTAGCAGTTCGGATACTAATTATAAGATACCCTTAGAACTCAGAGTGCAGAAGTAAAATCTGTTTTCAACAAAATAAAAACAGTCTAAAACAGTCTAAGGTTTGCTTGCCGTTTGCTGTTCCTTTGTTTGGCGCACTGCCGCCAGACTACCTTGAAAGTTCTCCCGAGTTCACAGATGTTTTTTTTCCGTTAGTTTCTAAAACCTAAAATAAAATAAATTTGGCCATTTTTGTTCTTTATGGGCATTTGCCTCTGACACATTTTTAAAACCCCAGTAGTAGTTATCATTATTACATGTTTTTTAAATTACAATAACTTTCGTTCTACATGACATAGGGACACCAAGCAAAGCTCAGCATGATGTCCGACACCTTGAGCATCAACACAAACCAGAGGAACTTCCATATAAGGATTTTTTTGGCTGTATGACAATGATTTACCATTTGTTGTGCTTTCGGCATGGATCCGTGCCACTTGTGTTCTAGGGGTTAAACAACTACACTGTTGATAATACGTTTGTCTGGATGCACTTTAAATCCGAAATGGCTCTCTACTTCTTCAATCATGTGCTATAAAAAAGAAGTTTCTATGCCCATATGGCACACAGTTTGTCCATTATGGAATTCTGCGGACGTGGCTGAGTTGCCAGTGGCTCTTTGTTAGACGTTGTTTGGCAGGAGCTTGTATTTTAATTCCCACTATGGGGAGCCGTTTGTGACACAGCCTTGTTGGCTGTCTACCTTACTCATCTCTCATCTGTACATCTCTCTTTATGGCACGTTGCTCAAAGTTTAGTTAAGCATTAATGCGATAGTTCAAGCTTTTCCCAGTATCCAATCCAGTGATTTTGGCCTTTATTGGACTGATATTGAGTAATAATTGCCATACCCCTACATTTTGTTGAATATGTGTGCTCGATGATAAAACCAACCATGCCATTCAAAACCACTGCAAAATAGGCAGCATCTCCATTCATTACACTTGACATAATCTTGTTTATCTAAGTCAGTTTAGGCTTAATTGGTTTAATTAACTGAGCTAAACATGCCCACTGATGCATAGTGTGAAACAGATAACGTGAAACCTAAACAGAAAGCTTCAGCTTTAATTAGAGCAAACCTGGCCAAAATATTCAATGTTCAAAAAACTCTGAGGTTCCATTCTTGTGTTAACATGTGTAAATATAATATCTAAAGTATGCTGGAAATGTATTAAGAAGGCCTTGAACTTCTGATTCCAATACAGATTCAAACTCAGTTCTCATTTCAAGTGAGGATCCTTCAATTTCATTTTAAGCTAAGCTAGTTACTAACAGCCACTTATAAGGGTTACTGCTAATACCCCATTATTCAGCTTCTAACAGGGGCCACCCATCTCCACACCAGTTGAGTAATGATGTGCTTCTTCCCACACTGATAATCCTGAGGTTATCTGTACGCGGGTTGAGAAGTAGGAGACATTTGCCAGATGTCAGAGCCATCCTCCCGGCTCCTTGTACCAGCTGGATTTAGTGACATTTGGTGGAGAGCTCTCTTGACAGATTTATACTTCTCTCAAGTCTTTTAATGTCTCCTTTTTTTTATGTGTCCATCTTAAACTGCAGAGCTTAGCCTGTCTTTCTTCAGATGGGTTTTTGTAAAAGCAAATCATCTGGTGCTTCAGGGAGGAAGTTTCCTTCTGGAGAAGTATTTCTCAAGTTCAAGCTGCCACCAGCCCAGGAGGTTTGTTCTCTCCCCCGATAATTAGAATAATAAAAAATGCTGAATAAGGATCTCTTCATTCACAAGAGTAAAACTTGGATCCAAAATGACATAATGATTACTGGATTGCATCCCCTTTACATTTACAGCAATGTGTCAGCATAATGTAAAACCCTTTTTATATGTACATGTAAACTACCGGTCACATAATGAGTTACACTTGTTGTCACTCGTCTCATTATTATGGAACTCAGCTAATTATTTTTGTGTCTTCTGAATCAGAACGAATGCAAGTGTCTCTACAACAGCTGTCCTGTTGCCAGGAGTGGTAAAGTCTAAAAATGGTGCCTGCACAGCTTGTCAGGTTGATGGCCCACATTGGCTCTGGGACTTCATTTTCCCCATATGATCGACATGACCAGGGCATATTACCTCTCTCATGGCAGCTGGTAATACATTTGGAAGCAGGAAAAAAAAGATGAAATATCCATAAGCTGATGAAAAAGTAATAATTCTCCTTCGCTGCAGAAGGAACCAGACGGTACACTGTTTTCAGAACGACAGTCAGAAATCAATAAGGCAGATCTGATGTGGAACAATTTACAGATGACACTTTGCTCATATTGGAAAACATATTGCACGATCACCATCTGCGCTGAAATTTGCTCCCATGACAAGAATAAAACAGCGTAGGGTTTTGTAAATTGAGCATTGGGCTTGGGCTTTGAGATGTAATCAAGGAACACCGATAGCCAGCATAAATATAAACATTTCTTTTAGTCACATAGAAAATGTTTTTTGGGTTTTTTTTTATCCTATTCAGCAATACATTATTGTTAATAATGATTTGCCTGTTTCTTTCACCTAAAACATTATATACCCCCAATCAGGCCATTCTCTGTTTAATATTAACCCCCAGAAAGGTTTGTCTTCTGCATAGAAATAAAGCTGAAATGCATTGATATTCTGAGTGGCAGAAACTGATTCAAGAAATCCTATTTCATGGGTTTTACAATTTGAAAGTCATCTGCTAAATGGTTCTTTTTGGCTGCTCGATGCATAAAAGTAAATAAGTAACGTTAGTTATCTCCAGCCTGATTGGAGAGCTTTGAGAGAAGCACTGAATACATAAAAAATTTTTGCTGCTACACCATTTTGTCTCTGAAATTTGGCTCCTCATTGTACCTGCTACTGTTTTTAATATATGTCATATAAAGCCATGGGAAGAAAAAACAGCAAGATGAGTGAAACAGTGACTTGATCCATTTGAATTCATTAATGTCCATATCAGAAATTTTATATGGGCCAGATGCCCTAGCACAAATCTGAAGGTACAATATTATCAGTTAATATAATATTAAACAAAATAAATAAAAGACAACAAAGTGGCCTTTTTACCTAGTTAGTTCATGTCCACTTATTGTGCCATATAATTCAAAAGACAAGCTTCTTGTTTCACTGTAGCCTGCGACTGAAATGTCGTGACTTTTGCTGGCCTACATGTACACGAGACAGGGAAATAGTATATTAACAAATTTGATCATAGCATGTTTTCCCTCCCTCTCCTGACAGTCCACCAATCATCAAGATAAAATACCAGTCTTCAGCTCTGTTTCTGGCTACATGCCATGTACATGTGCTGCAGCAGTTGGTTTGCCTGCTGCAAGCAACTCTCTTTGCACTCACTCTCACTTTCTCTTTTGGTTTTAGGAGCAAATGTAAAAAATCACTAAAACGTTCTTAACGTTACTTACACTGCAACCATTGTTCACTTTAACACAAGTGAGGTTGTTCAGTGTTTTTTTTTTTTTTTTACCATGCTGGTAAATGTCAGGTGGAGGTGGCCTAGTTATTGTTGAAGAAATTAATATTGAGAATACTAGATTAGTATAGGGTTTTTCTGCTGCCATGAGTTTTAACTTGACAAAATGAGAGGCCCTCTGCATCTCCATGTATAGAATGACCTATGCCCCTCTGGAAGGACAGCTGAGAGGGAAGGTCCAGGCAGAAGCTGAGTAGAACTTGTTTAAAATAGAAAGGTAATGGCTACAAAACTGAAAGAAGAATTTGGATAGAGAGTGAATGTGTAACCATGGAGTCAGCAAAAAGGCTATTTAAGAAGCAGAACCGCTATAAGTACAAGGAACAATTTAGGCTACAAGTATGTGCAAATGCGTACGCAACATAAGACATTACCAAGTTGAGAGAAATATCCTGTATAGATAAGGGAAATAAGTAAGAAAAGAGGAGGTACAGAGGGAGAGGTGGAGTTTGAGGATCCACTTGGGGAACTCTTATTGGCAGAAAGCCAAGAATGGGTGTGATTAACTAGGGGGTTGTAACTGGAAAAGTCTATTTAAACTTAAGGGAAAAATGTATAAGGAGAGCATCTGATCATTGTTCTCAAGGGTCCACGAAGCTGTCATAATAAACAAGCGTTGCTTCAACTTTCTGATTGTCAGCGTTTGATTTAGATTTGGAAAGTTAGATTTACGTTTTTGATCCTACCACATTGTAGGATACTTGCCTCTGGACAAAGAGGTCATGGGTTCGAATCCTACCTTTGCACCAAGTTGCTCCAGGGAGACTGTCCCGTGGAGTTTAGGAATGGAAGTTGCTTTGGATAAAAGAGTCTGCTAAATGCCATAAATAAAAGAAGATATACATATACACACCCGTCATGGACTGGAGGTTAAACCCTCTGCACAAACCTATATGTACTATCATATGCAAATGCAGTATGTAAGTATATCTGTATACATAAATAAATGTGCAGCAGGTAGGTCCCTCCAGCAACTTTGGTAAAATTTCACATGTATCAGAATAAGGAATAGCAGACACAACCGGTTTGTGTTTCTACATAAGTCTCAGACCAAGCATGCAGAGTGTCTACAAAGCCCAGGAGTTTAACTTACTCATTCTGCTTCTTATGAAAGAGGTCCTGATGCATGGAGTCTAAGAAATTATTCATATCATCATCATCATATAATATGAGTTTCCATCTGTAACAATCCATGACGCCACCAGGGCTTGTTATAACAGACCGGAAAATATTTATTCAGCAGTTCAGAAGGTCTGGTTTGATAATGAGTGGTGAAATGGAAACATCTAAGCAATAAAGACTACAATTAAACTAAATGCTTCAGGTGCTTCTGGCAGAACAATGGTGCCGCAAAGAATGAATTAATCCTAAAAACGGCAAAAAAAAAAAAGGCTCCAGATAGCAGGTTAGAGAGGGAAGTGTTAAAATAAGACACGGCTGCTCAATATATTTCAGCTTCATAAAAGCTAACAAATGCTGATGACCGTGGTTGAAATGATTCTTTGTCAAGTCAGATAAAGGTACTCTCGAAGGCCAGACACATCCAGTGATGTGTTTTTTCTTTAAGTTCACACTAACATAACATTTTCAAATGTATCAAAAGTGCACAAGCACAATTTAACCCAAGAAAATGTGGATAGGTCTTGCATATTTGTGGGACAATGATGTTAACATGCTTCCCTAATATAAGTGTGTAATGACTTCACCTCAATACAGCTCCGATGGGGGCTTTAGGAAAGGGTTTGTTCTTATTAAGGTCTTTCTTACTGGGATAATGCATGTTTGTGAAATGAGACACATACAGGAAAGTCTACAAATGTTGACAGTACAGGACATGTTCACATCGTCAGATAGATTTACCTAATAGGTTAGAAGCTTGCCCTGATAGGTCTCAGAGTTGCTTATGACCTCAGCTTCCCAACAAAGCCCACTATGGAGCATCTTAGACATGTAGTATAGGTTGCCATGGTGAACCTTATGAACATTATAAACATTATCATGAGACAGAAAATCCAGAGGTTGGTTGAAATAAGCTTAAGGCTAGCTGGTGGAAAAAGAAGGAGAAGGAGAATAAGAGGATAGAGCCTTCTTTCCAGTAATATCAGTATTTGTCTGTTTCTTTAGCTAAGCTTCAAATCAGGAAGAGTGAATTTATGCTGACAGTTTGACAATTCACAGCCGAGAAACTTTTCTCCTACTTTCAGGGCAAATTACTTTGTAAACGGAATGTTTGAGCAGACTATAAAAAAATCCATGTGTGTATATATATATATATATATATATATATATATATATCCAATCCATCCATATATATATAAGTGATTCGACAATTCCACTCCTCTTTCCAGAAATAATATCTGTACTTCCCTGGTATACATGGAACCGACAGCCTAATCCAAACTGGTGTTCTCAGTGGTTGTCTGAAAAGCCAGGAAACGTTGTAGACTGTAGACATTTTACGAAATTGCGAGAATAATGAGCTTGTGTCTTCCGCTCTGTTGTGCGGAGAGCTCTTTGGTTCCCCAAGCCCCTTGTCCTCTTTTTAGAGCAAGAGCATTATTGTAGGTGACATACTGGTGGTAGCATCACATGATGCTGACAGCTGCTGCAGGCAACCTGCCCACTCACTAGCTGCCCACCGAGGAGTTCTTGACAGGCTTACTCACCAGACTCCACTCTCCACCTTTTATTCTTCGTGAGACAGTTGAAGGGTATACACCAGGGAAGGTAACCTGCGACATGTTACCTCAGACGTTTTAAGGCAACGTTAACACAGCGATGTAATCTCTCCCCAAATCTGGGAGGTTACACATTCTAGACACTCTTGAAAACATTCTCTTGATGGAGATGATGTATCTGGAAGTAACCACTGACTAAAGAAGCATTCTCCTGCCCCATAAATAATTTTGTAAAATGTAATCAGAAGTTATGACATCTCTGTAAAGCTAAAACACAGAAAATCTAACTAGTTTTATCAGGAGGGAGTAGAGCACAGATTAAGAGGTTTAAAACAATGTTATTGCATGTATAAACTTTTTCAACATCAGTAGACACTGCCCCATCTACACTTTGTTATACATTGTGAAAGTTGCTGTAATGAAAATGCTGTACTATTGTCTCTGCTCCACCAGTTAGCTAACCTGCTGCAGATAACCTCCTTTCTTCACAGGTGCTACTCCATCTTTTTCCCCAAGTGATTCATTTGTGATTTCAAGATCTGTTCAAAATAATTGCATGTCATCATATCAAGTATTTTAGTTCATTTGCAAACTTTGTACAAATAAAATTGTTACAATATCTGTGATATCTTCATGCTGGTTTGATGAGGTTTTTTACAGCGCGGTGAGGCATGTTAGCTGATAATGGGAAGATATGCCCAGGTCATACACAATCCGGTCACATACTCACACACGCATTTAGATTGTCTACATTATAAACAACATTATATGCAACATTGGCATCAAACTGAAGAAACTGAACATTAAATACAACATTAAACTGTTTAAAACCTCATTTTGACCATTTTTTTTGTCTTTTCTGCAAATTAAACCATCTATCTGAAAACTATTTTTTTTATCTACAAAGGTACTGCAATAGGGGTAACACATGCAGCAATTATGCAAATTATTTAAATCAAAACCTATTAATTCCAATAAGAGATATGTTGATGGCATTTTTCTACTTTTGGATTATCTTTGCATTTTCATTTTCAGCTTTTTATAGCACTATAAACTTTAACATAGAACATCATATTGCAAGTGTTCATTTTTAGACACTCATATCACTAGAACTGGCTTAACATCTTTATATGAAAAACCTAAAGCCAAAAAGAATTGCTTCATGCCATACCGTCCCATTAGTACTTAGATTAAGAATATAATAAAAATATTGGCATGTATTAGCCGTCAGTGAAATGAAAATGTAATACTTTTTCCAATCCTCCTTTATTCATTTGCTTTAGAGCTAGACATCTTTGGGATATGTTGGTACATGCAGATACATCAGCTTCAGTTAAAAGAATAGTGAGCCCAGTTGGTTTTCAACCCTGTGGGCATTGTTCTTCCTGCAAAAAAATATTAAGAAAGTTAATGCATTACACCACTGGGAAAGAATATCAAACACATGCAGTTCTGCTCATGTAATTTTGCAGCTTTCATATCGTTGTGGTTTGTAAACTATTGGTAAGACTACTCGCCAATTAAGAACATGCATTACTGAAAAAAAGCTCTGTACACGCAATCCGCCGTAGAGCTCATAGACCACAGTAAGCACACTCACAGACAAACCGACTGAAACAGATTACTCCTCCAATACAAAAGCAGAAAAGCAGGTGGAATTTTTATCTAAAACCTGAACATTCATTTGGGCTTTACAGAACTTTAAATCTCATTTCCTGTGTTTGTGTGTAAATAGTCTAATGTAATTGTGTTTTTCTATACTCTCAGCTATGGCAGCCTAAATCAGAATATCAGAATTCAGCAGAACAGATTTTCTGGAGTCTGCCACCTGAAATCAGACTTTTTCAACTCCAATTCAAGCCACTTTTGTGTGGGGCTTCAAACATGATACAAATCAAATCTGTTAACATTTGCTTTTTTTTCATCAGAATGTGCAATAGGACAGGAAGTGCTGCTGATTACATGTAGCATGCAAACAGAAAACCGAAGCTTACATTTAGGTGAAATATTTTACTATGTATGCTGTAGTTTTAAAATGGCTTTCAGCAATACTTTGAACTTAAAATCTCTGAATATTAATATTACAGCTTATTAGCCTGATAGCTAATGTTTTCTGCTGACTAGGTGATCCTACTCTAATGCCATGTTTTGTTCTTGTTTTAGTTGCAAAAAAATTCAACACTTTTGAAAAATATAGCATGATCATTCTGCTATCTAATTGTAGTTGATCAAAGTCTAAGCTTGACTGGTTTGCTAAATGTTGCCTGAAAGAGTTGGGGGGATCTTCAAAGCTTGTGCCCAGGGGCCTCGTCTGTCCCTGTCTAACATGGGCCAGCAACAAAGGAACCTCAGCTCCTTTTAAACTTATTCTCCAATTTTAGAAGGCCATAAATCATTTTTAGCACTTTTTTTGCAAATCCTTTGAAGCGAATGACTGCCTGGAATCTGAGATCCATAAACATCTAAAGATGCTGTGCATCTACCCTGGTGATGATATGGGAATTGTTACCTTCAACAGTCAAGAACTGTTCACCTTATTTGACCCATATTTTGGTTTTCTTTCGTTTGCCCTGCTGCAAGATGAACAGTCATCCGCTCTGAGGAATTTGGTTAGATCTTAGCTGCTTCAGTGCACTTCAGAGTGAATCATGATGCTGACTTTCCAATAAAGACAAATGAGGCAGTTCCGGAGCCAGACACACATGACAAAGGGTCACAGTATGCTTTGGATCACACTTTCCAATTTTAGTCTGGTGCAGGTTAATCATCAACTCATCTGCCCATAAGACTTATGTGGGCACGTGTAGAACTTTCACAATATTCTACTTCTTCCCTTTTGTGGATGGCTGGCTATGGTACAACTTTCAATGTAACAGGGCTGCTCCCATTTTTTTTTTAATCTTTTTTCGGGTATTGTAACATCTCACAAAGTGCATATATGGCACTAATGAGTAATCAAGCATTCCAAGAATTTAACAGTCATTAAAAGTTGGATTGACTCAGTGGTGTTGCCCATCTGTCACAGACAAAAACATTGGTTTACATTGGACATCAGGACAGAGACAGTATACTAAGGACACTGATGTAGAACATACTGTATGAGGTTTTAACCCAAATCCCAGTGACAGGGGCATATTCACCATGCTCAGAATCGCTTTCACCAGCTATGAAGTCAGTGGCAGTTGTAGCCCTCTATATAAGAGCTGTTCTTGAGCTAATCTTTCATAAGAACATTTCAGTTAATTAAAATGTCAACAAGATCTGAGGACTTTGAGGACTTCATTTTTTCTCTGTGGTTAATAACTAATTTAGGATTTCACTGTAAGGTTTCTTTTGAATTTATACCTGTTCTGAGGAGCTATATATTTTATGGCATTAATTTCTGCCCCAGGTTCCTCATGGCTGAAGTGTGGATTATATTTCTTAAAAGACAGCATGCACCTTTCATTACCAGGGCAGCAAATGACATTTTATTTGATGTGAAACGTTTGTTCAACAGAAAAAAATCCGCTATTTAAATGATTGGCAATAGGTCACTCTGACACATTATGAGGATTCTGTAATAATTTTCCAGGCTGAAATATTTGCTGAGGTTTACTGAACTTGGCTGGGGTTCAATCTGGTGCATTAAAAATGAAGTGTAATCATCTTTGATTGAATAAGTATGAAATTTGCTTGCTCAGCAAATTGTAGCTATAAATGCCTTTTAAAAAGTACCGTGCAGAGATCAGAGTGTTTGCTGGCATGCGGTTTTTGGAACACGCCCTGGTTTTCAGCAGCCCCTGACAGATTTCAGATCTTTATTGAAATCAGTTGATATCTGTGGGGATTCTGTTTGTCAGGGCTGTGGACAGATGTCATTATTAAAGCTGCCTTGCTTGCAAAGATTTCCAGATTCACTGTCAAACATAGTTATGTCATCAAAACGTGAGAAGGGGTGGAGAGGAACTATGTATAAAGTAAGGATGGTGCACAGAAGGTGATTTTTTTGCCACTTTAAATCCTCTTCATCTTTGGAATACCTTCTGAACACCTGTCTGACAACAGTGAAACCATCACACCTAGATAGACCCTCTTGATAATCTAAGATTATTGGGTTTACGTTTGATTTCGGTTTCTGACAAATCCTAGCTCAGAATGATGGGCTGATCCACAAGCATCTATGAGCTTCTTTCTTAACTGCCATAAATCAGTTCATGAAGTGATCAGTATGATAAATCCTTTTTTGCCTTTACAACAAAAGACAAAATACAGATTAGTAAAAAGAAATGAGATTTCTGCCTGGTAGCACACCTCCCATCTTCCAACTGTCAGTTTACTAAGCGGATTCTCAGACAACCCAACGTAGTGTAATACTTCTGACAGCAGGGTGTGGCACGGTGCTATTTCCAGTTAATTGGCATTTAGGGTTATAAAGGGATTTGAATTGCATCTGGCACTGGTGTTGATTCAGTCCTTGGTCTGATTAAATATCCCATCCTCCTGTCAGTCACAGTTGGGTTGGCATCAGTTGACTATGCAATATGTGTCTCCTGAGCTCCACTCCTTACCTCCATCTGCCATTTCCATTACAGCCAGTAAGCATGTTCAGACAGGCTACTGTAATCATTAGTTTTCTTCAAAGTCTTTCTCATCTCACTTCTTCTTCTATTACCACAGATTCCTATAATGGCCCATAGAGCCATGACTTTGTATGCAGTTTTATCTAGAAGCCTGTACAACCATTCCTTTAGGACAAAACCTTCACCTAAAAATTCCAAGTTTCAAGGATTTTGTTCTTCTTATACATAAACAATGTACATTTAGACTTCTTACTGATGCCAAAACATACTGATGTATCTCTTATGCAGAAAAAAACATAACAGACTGTCAGATGGCTCCTACTTCAGGGAGCCATGATAAGGGAGTCAGAGTACATTTACATTTGCATTTAGAGCATCTGGCAGACGCTGTTATAGAGAGCAACACAACATACATGAATGCTTTGTAATCTGAAAGAAAACATGTCCTTCACACTAGTAAGCCTAGACTTAAAATCAAAAGCTGCTAGTAGATTAAGATTCTACCAGAGATGGAGTTAGTGCTTCACCAGGCCCCAATCAGATCACACACACACAGAAGACAGCTTTATTTACTTTAAGTTGTTTAAAGGGGACATATTATACCACTTTTTAGACAAGTTATAATAGGTCGATGGGCTATACAAAACATGTTCATGAAGTTCTTTGCACAAAATCACTCTCACATAAAGAGATCTCACCAGCTTTATT
>JBBIGA010000106.1:14328210-14332221 GCA_037576975.1 Alestes dentex | reverse complement strand
TGTGTGTGTGTGTGTGTGTGTGTGTGTGTGTGTGTGTGTGTGTATGTGTGTGTGTGTGTGTGTGTGTGTGTGTGTAATGTTATAGTCCTCTGTGGAGGGCACTTATGAGAGATAGAGTCAGTGAATCAGTAGACTGGCGTGTGTGTGTGTGTGTGGGTGTGTAGAGTTAGAGTGCATTTAGGCCATGCCCACATCATGTTGGAAAACTATGCATGACAACACTGGGTTGCATGGCAAGTTAAATAACTAAGACACAAAACAGAGACAAAAAGACATCATAGTTGTCCTAAAGCTACTAACAGACGGGAGATCCCCCTATCTACAGGGACCTTATGGGGTGTATTTACGCCTACGTGCAACAGGCGTTTTGTGTCATGTGTGTCAAAAATGTATTACAATTAATGAATTCTCTATCTGAGAATTTCGTTTTAGTAGTTAGTCAGCTAGGTGTCTCTTGTCCTCATGTTTGCAGGGGCTAAATGTCCTCACCTGCTAGTCAACCGTTGGAAAATGCCTGTAGTGAGTAACATTAACATTTAGCTATTAGCTCCTGTGGCAAGCTGATTTCCAAAGAAAATAATTAATCACCTGCCAGCATTTCCACCAGCCAGAATCTTTAGTACTAATATGCACAGCTACATGTGAACATTTTGGTACTAGCTGAAAAGATGAGACAATACATCTTTGATTCAGACTGATTTTGGGGTTCGAAAAGTTACTGTGTCCAGTCAGATTTAGATTCTCTGTATATCTTGGCCATTCTTCGGGCAGTAATTGAAACAGGCTGGTGCTGACATTATGTTAAAGCTGTCCCGCAATTTCTCACTCATTACCATTCAACTTCACAAATATTTGCTGCATGCGGTTTGTCTCTACAGTTATCTGCATAGAGTAAGATGTGGAGTCGTTGAATCAGTAAATTGGTGTGTGTGTGTGTGTGTGTGTGCGCGCGTGTGTGGGTGTAGTGTTAAACAGTGGCCTGCAAAAGTATTCACCCCCTTGGCATTTTTCATGTTTTGTTGCCTCATAACCTGGAATTAAAACGTATTGTTTGAGAGTTTGCAGAACATGCCTACAACTTTGAAGATGTATTTTCTTTTTATTGTGAAGCAAACAACAAATAGGACAAAATAAAACTTCTGCATGCATAACTGTCCAAACTAACCCCCCCAATTACAGCTGCAAGTCGCTTTGGATAAGTCTCTATGAGCTTGCCATATATTGCCACTGGGAGTTTTGCCCATTCCTGAAGGCAAAACTGCTCCAGCTCCTTCATGTTGGGTGATTTTCACTTGTGAACACATTTAAATGCTTCCCCTTAAACCCCTCGAGTGTTGCTTTAGCAGTATGCTTCAGGTCATTGTCCTGCTGGAAGGTGAACCTCCGTCCCAGTCTCGAATCACAAGCAGACTGACACAGGTTTTGCTCAAGAATATTCCTGTATTTAGCACCATCCATCTTTCCCTCAACTCCCAGTTTCCCAGTCCCTGCTGCTGAAAAACATCCCCTCAGCATGATGCTGCCACCACCAATTTTTACTGTGGCGATGGTGTTCTTGGGGTGATGGGATGTGTTGGGTTTGCGCCAGACATAGTATTTTCCTTGGTGGCCAAAAAGTTCAATTTTAGTCTCATTTGACCGGAGCACCTTCCTCCATACATTTGGGGAGTCGCCCACATGCCTTTTGGCAAACTCTAAACATGCCTTTTTTTCAACACTAAGTAATGACTTTTTTTCTGGCCACTCTTCCATAAGGCCCAGCTCTATGGAGTGTACAGCTTATTGTGGTCCTATGGACAGATACTCCAGTCTCTGCTGTGGAACTCTGCAGCTCCTTCAGGGTTACCTTTGGTCTCTGTGCTGCCTCTCTGATTAATGCCCTCCTTGCCCAGACTGTGAGTTTTGGTGGGTGGCCCTCTCTTGGCAGGTTTGTTGTGGTACCATGTTCTTTCCATTTAAAGATCCGGGGAACATCAAAGATTTTGATATTTTTTATAACCCAACCCTGACTTATACTTCTCAACAACATTGTCCCTGACTTGTTTGTAGAGCTCCTTGGTCTTCATGGTGTGATGCCTCTTGTTTAGTGGTGTTGCAGCCTCTGGGGCCTTTCAGAAAAGGTATGTTTATACTGACAGATCATGTGACACTTAGACTGCACACAGGTGGACTTCATTTCACTAATTATGTGACTTTTGAAGGTAATTGTTTGCACCAGAACCTTTTAGGGGCTTCATAGTAAAGGGTATGAATACATCTGCACATGCCAATTTTCAGTTTTTAATTTTTAAAAATTCTTTTTTTATATATATTTTTTCTCATTTCACTTCAGACTATTTTGTGCAGATCCATGACACATTAAGAAACATTAAATAACATAAGATTAAAAAAACATTTAAATTACAGGTTGGAATGTATCAAAATAGGTAAAAAGCCAAGGGGGGGGGGGGTGTGAATATTTTTTCAAGGCACTGTAATTATCTGTATAGTGTATATACTTACAAAAGATTAAGTCAATTAATCTGTAGGTTGTTGTCTGTGTAGTGTAATAGAAATCTGTATAGAATAGAATCTGTAGTTATAAGAGGTGGAGTCAATGAATCAGTAAGTTTATGTGTGTGTGTGTAGTGTTATAGTTATCTGTAGAGTGTACTTATAAAAGGTAGAGTCAGTGAATCAGTAGGTTGGTGTGTGTGTGTGTGTGTGTGTGTGAATCAATGAATCAGTATGTTGGTGTGTGTGAGTAAGTCAATGAATCAGTAGGTTGGTGAGTGTGTAATGTGCAGTTTTAAATATATCTGTAGAGTGTAGTTCAGTTGTTGGCTGGTGTGTGTGGGTAGTGTTATAGATATCTGCTGTTTGTAGCTATTAGAGGTGGAATCAGTGAATCAGTAGGTTGGGGTGTGTGTGTGTGTGTGTGTGTGTGTGTGTGTGTGTGTGTGTGTATTATACTTCTATTTATATTGAGAGGACAGAAACAGAAAACTGTATATATTGTCTATTTTTGTACACAAAGTCTTTAGCCATCACATTCCACTAAGCCTGTTTGGCTGCAGGGCTGAGAGGACTGACCCTGGGCAGCCCATCAGCAACCTTCACCAAATGGACTTGATCTCAGGCTTGATGCCACTTGTCAGCATAGTCCTCTGTGTCACAAAAAAGTCAGTTTATTTTCTTGAGAGGATTATAAACAGACCAAAATGGTATCTGTCAGTCCTCTAATCTTTGTGATGCCCCAATACCCTGCTTGCAGCACAAGCAAGACCACAGAGTGCAGAGCAAAAAGCTTTCCTCGGCCTTACAGCACAGTTCCATTTCTACTGATTTATGTAACCGTGGACCTTCTCTATTGTCTGACAAACAACAACAACAACAACAACTACAAATAATTATAATAATAACCAGTGGTTACATTTTAGGAGGCACAAATTATCCTCAAACATCAGCAACTTGCAAATCCAAAAATAATCTGGAGTTGCCAAAACTGACACAATAGTTGATGCTAATTTTCCATCACTGTTTAAAAGAGTCTCTTTCCCACAGAATAAAATATGTTGCTAGAAACAAAAGCATCAGCTGGAAGGCAGCTCTCAGCACCACGAGTGTGTGTATGTGTGTATTCTCCCATAAGGTTTTGCATTGTTTATGGCCTTTCCATTACAAGTATAAAAAGTAATGCTTAAAACCTCTCATCTGATTAAGTCTGACACATTGCATGTTATTCTCTAAATGCAAGAAAAGGAACGAGGAAAAAGAGAACAGAGTAGCTGTGAGATGTGAATGTAACACTTGGTCAAATGTCAAAACTTGTCAAATGTAAAATAAGTTAAAAGCAGGGAGGAAATGGAAGCAGTGTCAACTAGAACAGCATGAAGCACTCATATGTCTCATTAAGTATAAAATGATCTTGTTCCTCAGTAGTAACAATGGACATCATAATAGAAGCCATGTGTAAGTAATCTGACCTACACTGCATATCCAACAGTTGCCTAGACCAGTGGTTACCAACCT
>JBBIGA010000106.1:14320710-14325710 GCA_037576975.1 Alestes dentex | reverse complement strand
AGTTAACACCCCAGCAAAAATGGCCTAACATTGGCCTAACACTCCGGCAAACTCCTTTTGCTTGTGGCGAAAAGTCAGAAAAAGGCTACTTTCTGGCATACCCTCCAAACACTTTGCTGGCATGAAGGTGACATTTGATGTGTGATGTGGTAGATGTGATCTATATTCTAACAATCACTGTCCTTTTTGAGACACTATGGACTTTTATGTTATTTGCTGATGAAACTTTTATGGCATTTGCAGGTTTTATGGTATTTGCTGATGTATTATAGTTTAGGCTACCAGTGTTGAGGCTTGAAAAAAGAAGCTGCTGAATATTCAAAATAAAAAAGAATCATTAATCAGACGAGTTCTACTGTTCAGTGATGCTACATTTCTTTTGTTGATGCCACAATAGTTGATTCAGTTGTGTAATTTTTAAAGTTTTAGTCTATTCTGACATGTAGTGTTTTGACTACAACAGTTGAGGAAGGCCACCCCACCAAGCTTTAGATCTCACGTACAGCATTTTATTTCACATGGGTTCCAGTTCGGCTTGGGCTCTGCCTATTAACCACTTTGTACCTTTGACTGATACATTAATTTACCGTGCACAACAATACCCGATCTACCTACAGAAAATAACCACCAGTATTCCCTACAGTGGCTATTTGCTTATGCAGACTCCCAGGTCCTCCAGGGTAATTTATGAGGTTGTGGACAGGCAATGAATTTTCCCGCCTGACTGCCATGAAAGCATCTACAACAGCATGAGGAGACGCCGAGGTTGTTCTCTGGGCCTTCGCAAACACAAGACCTCTCTGATCATCATTACAGCTTTTTCCATTTTAGTCGCTTATCTCCTGTGCCCTTTGGCTGCTCAAATCCTCGCAGATAAATTTTCCAGTGTCTCCGAGCCCTAACTGGGTCACTGCGCTAAGATGCTATGGCTCTGTATTGTACCATGAGGAGTCATCTTTACCAACCTTCACGGTGGATAATGCAAGGACAACGCTGAACATGATTATTATTGTCCACCATGTCTCCGCCTGTACTTCACACAACAGCACATTGGTAGTTAGGTTCATTTGTCTGTATAATGGTTTGGCCGCCTTAGGCCCTGTCTAATAAGCTGTATTGTCTCTCTTCCATGCACAGGACTGTCAAAGCTCTGTTGTAAGATATAATTGGATTTTTGTGCTGGAAACAGACATTCTTTCCCAGCATCAGCCCAGAAAAGGAAGAAATTCAGTTTCTTTTTTTTTCTCCATAGTTCTAACATTCCATGGCTTCAGCACTTTTTGGAGATCAGCCATACGAAGGTTGGAGGTAGTATCTAAGCATTTTCGTATAAGGCAGAAGGACTGTCAAAGAACTTTATTGTCATTTAGATTTACAACCAGGAGTGCACAGCTGAAGAAAATTGCATTTCTCCAGACCCAATGTACAAACATAACCATAAAGGCAAATGCACAAAAAAAAAAACAAGCAGAATAGACAGTACATTTAACATCAATCGCACGTCGCTATCAGGAGCCAGAGAGGCTGCTTCCATATCAGTAGATCAGAAGTCAGATGGACAGATACTTTCTTTTCCTCAGAAACAAGCCAAATATAAAAGTGTAAGGAAGCATCTAAAGTAGGAGATAGAGGAAACACAATAAAATGGAACTGAACAGAGACCTACCAGTTAGTAAAGTAGGGCACAAATCATGCTACGACATAACTAACATTTTATAAAATACCAATAAAAGGACTTTTTTTGTCATGATTTGCCATAAGTCTGCCTCTATGCGTTTAAGTTGTTGTTTATTGGTTTTTACATATGGCTATTACAAATGTACAAAGTGCATTTTTTGTAAATTGTTGTCTAAACCCCTTTTTATATTGTGGCTGTGGATATAACAGCTTCCATTGTTCTTGGAAGGCTTTCCACAAGATTTTGGAGTTTCTGGGGAATTTGCGCCCATTCATTCAGTAGAGCATTTATGAGGTCCGACACTGATGTTGGATGAAAAGGCCTGGCTCGCAGTCTCCAGTCCAGTTCATCCCAAACGGTGTTGGATGGGGTTGAGGTCGGGGCTCTCATCTAGCCACGTCTTTATGGAGTTTGCTTTGTGCACTGGAGGACAGTCATGCTGGAATAGAAAAGGTTCTTCCCCAAACTGTGTCCAGTTGGAAGCATGACATAGTCCAGAATGTCTTGGTCTGCTGAAGCATTTGGATTGCCCTTCACTGGAAGTTAGGGGCCCCGCCCAAACCCTGAAAAACATGTGTGTCCCAATACTTTTGTCCGTATAGCGTATATACTGGCAGTGAAGGAACCCCTACAAACAAAGCAGTAAATCAGTCAATATAAATCAACATAAAATAGAACTAAATGAGACATTAAAAAGATCAATCATCAAACATTTTTCTCGCATTGCGGTACTTCAGAAATATGGCATTTACAAAATACTATCACAAACTCTCCTTGTATTGCCTTCATAGCACCTGACTCTTAAAATGCAATATGGCTTTTCTCCTTAAAGGTGTCTTTAAAGGCCTTACTGAAAGGTCAGCCACCACCTAGGTCAGTTTTACCTTTTCAGTGGGTCATAAACTCAAAGACCCATGATGAGAGAAAGAGAGAGAGAGAGAGTGAGAGAGAGAGAGAGAGAGAGAGAGAGAGCGCGAAAGATTCAGGCCAAGCTTTTAATAAAGCCAAGATTGCTCCAAACGTCTTCTGGCTGAATTATTATTAGTAATAACAGACACGGAGGTATTCTGGCATGGGGGTAATAAAAGGAAAAATAGAGAGGGGGAAGGAATGAAGAAAAAAAAATCCTAAGCTGGTCATTCTTTTAATGGAGTTTACTTCAGTTACATCTTCCTGCACAATAAGCAATTCCGCACAGTCGATAAAAGCCCCTGCTAAATTGTTTACTTCCCTTGCAGGTAAATCATCTCAAAATTGGCTAGATATTACAGTTTTCTCCCTGGACGCATGTACACTGGTCCTCAATGATTATGAAGCAGAATGCTACAAAGCCAAGACTCAATGTGGCCACTTGAGTAATTACTCTCTCTTCCCCACAGGAAAGTGAATAATGTCCAAGTGTAATGCTGTATGTAAAATGACCTGATGAAATCAATAGGTTTCTTATGGTTACATGGCTGGAGACTAGACTCGTTATATCAAATGAGTAATAGACCAGTATAAGGTGCTTCTCAGAAATACTAAGGGGCAATTACTTTTTCACTTTGGGCCATGTAGATTTGGATAGGTTTTTCCATCTCTTAAAAACAGCATTTTGTGTTTACTTGGGTTATCTTTGTCTAATATTATTGGGTTATTTGTCTAAATAACACACACACACACACACACACACACACACACACACACACACACACACACACACACACACACAGGTACACAATGGAGTGACAGGCATTGACAATAACAGTAGAAATGCACCACAAATACTGCACATTTTAAATTGCACATTTTGCCCAGTAGTAATAGTAAGTAATATTACAGTAATAGTACTTTTTTATGTGATAGGGAAGTATTCAAATGCATTTATAATCTACAGTCTTGGCAGAATTGTTTGAATGAGTTTGTTTCAATAAGTCATGAATGCAAAACAATATAAAATGACATGTTTCTGCTATTGCTGACAGTAGCTAAAACAAAGCGTGCAGTACAATGAAATTGCTTTTTCTAACTTGTTTGGCCCCTTCTAGTCTGTTACAATGTAAAGCTAACAAAAGATTCCATCACCATATGAGTTTCTGTTTGAGACTATAGACAATATTTGAATAAAGGTTAAAGTCTTTCTTTGATTAGTCAACAGATTCCAAAGAAGTAAAGCTTTATCAAGGTGCTTTATGTTCCATTGCATTGCATCTCTCCATATTTCCAGGCTCTTTACAGAAAGAAACAGGGGCATAAACAAACAGGAACAAATTGTTTATTTGGCCCCAGATCTACAATCCAACAAATAAAAACTCAGCACACTAGAGGCTGTAGACTGGAGACGACAGAGGTGGTTGGATGTATGCGCACAGTCTGTTTATTTGAGGTTTTTCAATCTTCAGAACCAGAAAAAGGGGTCAGAAAACAGACGGTCAGGGCAAACAGAGGCTAATCCACACTCAGCTGGAAAACAAACAGATTAAAATTCAAAATATTCGACCAATAGTCTCAAAACTTTTAACAGAAACAGCAGAAGCTGGAAAGACAGCATGAACATGATTTTACAAAAACAAAAACTAATAATGACTGTATGTCTGCAGAACACAATTGTGGGCAAGGAGAGCTGGAAATGGTCTGCAGAGTGGATAGTAATGGACTACATGTACTCTGGATAATGCTTTCTGGATACTGTAATCTGATTACCAAAAACTAGAGTACTGAAAGTAGGATAGCTTTGAAAGTATATGGAATCAGATCAGAGATACTTTTAAAAAGATTACATTTTAGGCTCACATTCCTTTAAGAATTTTTTGATTTGGTAACATTCACAACTCATTTAATCCTTAGCTTTGCAAGTGTTTCACTATAAAATATGATGACATGGTTTTGGGAGAAAGTATATGTATCTGTCTTTAAATGATAGTGTTCAATGAATGGATGTATAGACACTAAAAATATAAGAAAGCAGTCTGAAAGTAATCAAAAAGTGACCAAATTACATTATATTTTTAAGAAATCTGAAAGACTGGTGCTGATAATTTTTCATATTTGTTTTTTTTTATCTGGTGTTAAGTGAGTTTTGGTTTAAAGTCGACATTCAAAGATGCCATTTTGCCTAAAAATGCATACATTCAAAAATGTATTATTTATATTAGTTTTGAGTATTTCTTTGTAATTAAATTACTTTGTGAACCATGTGCATCTCAAGTATATGATGTATAGTCACCCCTTAACATTCTTGGAAATCCAGAATTTCATTATATCCATTCATTTACATTTACATTTACGGCATTTAGCTGACGCTCTTATCCAGAGCGACGTACATCAGTGCTTGAGTAGTCCA
>JBBIGA010000106.1:14293102-14311548 GCA_037576975.1 Alestes dentex | reverse complement strand
GAGAGAGTAAGAGAAGGGGAGAGACAGACAGCAAGAGAGAGAGAGAGAGAGAGAGAGAGAGAGAGAGAGAGAGAGAAATGAGGTGCTAGGAAGCCACTGAAGGGTGTCAATATATTCTAAAATTGAATTAAACTGTAATTAGGGAAATCATTACCCGACACTTGAGCAGTGGGATTTGGTTAATTTACTGCACCATCCTGCTCTGAATGGAGTATGTCCTATAAGACTCCTCTCTCGCCAAAGGTAATGGCAGCGTCAGACAAAAGCTCAGCTCTAATCAGCATTCGCAACTTTTGTCCTGCTGTTGTCTCAGGCAGTATTTCAGCTCGAACCATTGCGGCTGCCTTTAGCACGGTGACATCATAAGCTTCGACAGACTAAATGTGTCTAAGCAGATGTACAGCACCAATAAAAGCTGAAACAGATAATGAAAGTGACATAGTGGCACACACATTTCCCATGAGGTCAAGGGAAAACAACTTTGCAATTCACTCAAAGTACTTAGTCATTAAGATGTTAAACACCCATAAACTGGCATCTAATTCAGAGTATGGGCAACAAGTGGCTTGTTGTCACTAAATATCTTCAGGCCAAAGCCATTCAACTGCATCCTCACACATATGCGATGAAGCATCACTGACCTAACTTGTTTACAGCGTTAATGGTACTGCATATAGGACATTAAGTGTATAGTGCAGGGTGGTGCCAAAATGCTTTTTATCAACTGAACTGGCTGCAGTATTATAAAACTCCGACAGAATGCATATTGCAGTGTAGATTTATACCTTCAGGTCAATTTCCCAGCCATAAATGAAGCCTAGTAAAACATTCAATGGAGTTTTTAGTGGAGAGTCATTACCACTAAAATTAGCCAGGCACCATGTCTGCTGAATGTTTCCTGGCCACATAATACTTTTATCCTTTTTACAGTTAAAAGGCAGCTTATTATGTAAGTAGAAGGCAAATGCAATCAAAGTTCTGACGGCAAAGGTTTAGTGATGGCAGTGCAGCCTACTTTTAAAGAGCCATCCTTACACAAGAAGACTTGACATTCCAGACATGTTTCAACAAAATAAAACGCATTCAGTGCATTCTCATTTTTATGTATTCAAGTTGGAAATAAACATACTGAAGACGTAACATAAGATCAAAGGGAAAAAATAGCTCATCTGCATATAAAAGCCATTTTCCCTCATCTATTTTCAGATTTTGCTTCTGCACCCAAAATAGTATTCAGATCCTGATTTCAGATATACTTGAACCCTAAGTGAGCATATAACACCAAACCTATTTATGGGTGTTATCCACCAATCTTGTATACACACATATGAATATAAGACAAAAAAGAAGATCTTTCACATGTCAGGTGGGTGAGACCTGATGAGGTGAGTTTAACTGTTTTATTCTTCTTTTAGTCTTTTAAACATCCATAGAGTACTAAAGTGAGTGAAGGTCCGCGCAGTAACAGGCTCTTCCACCTTCAGCAACAATAACCGAAATATATCATTCTTTAAATCATGATGGAAAAAGTTTGGCTCTCCTCAGAGTAGAATGTTTTTAGTTGTCTGACATTCTAAAGCAGGGGTATCGAACTCCGGTCCTGGAGGGCCATGGTCCAGCACGTTTCGGTGATTTCCCTGCTCAGAAACACCTGGTTCTCCTCGCCAGTTCATTGCCAGGTTTAGTGAATGTGTTTCAGGAGGAGAACCATCCAACTGTGCTGGACACCGGCCCTCCAGGACCGGAGTTTGACACCCCTGTTCTAAGGTCCTTCAAATAGGCATTTTCGTTTCAAGTCCTGATCGAGTACTTTAATGCATTCTAAGGATGCACTTTAACTAGGCACTCCTCAAACTATTGAACTTCTTATGTCTTTGGGTTATGCTGAACCAAATCAGATTATCTGCAAAGTAATTTCAACCCAGGTTCATGTTGTCTGCAAGGCGGAAGAACACACTTCAGTCAGAATTTGATGATCTAAAGACTTCTCCTTCATAACAGTTGAATGCGTGACTTCAGGTTCCACTTTTGACTCACTGAACATTTTCTCAACCCTTCCGGGACTCTTGTGTTTGCTTTTTGGCGGAATTTTGCGAAACTCCGTGGAGGCCTTTCGAGCTTTGTTTGAAAGTGTTATTTTTGTGTCACAAGTTCTTCCACATTCACTTTGATGTTGTGAGTCAGAATTAATCAGAATTAATTTATTTCGGTTGGTCCAAATTAGACCTGACTGTTTATCCAACACTTTTAACAGTGAAATTCCCTGAATGGCTTAAACATGGGGCACCAGGAATATCCTTTAATTGGTATAGAACCTTTACATTATGTCGTGGTTCACCACAGCATAACATAATGCTATAATGGTAATAGTGTAATTTGATGGAAGGACATTAAATGATCAGATATTGACTTATACCAAACATTGAAGCACCTGTCATGACAGTGACCAGTAATGGTAACATAGTTATTACATTTATGAAAAAAAAAAAAATCTCATTTCTTTACAGTGCTATCCATTAAAAGGTTTTGTTAGGGAACCAAAAGTGGTTCATGCCAAAGCACCCTTATTGGAGCCTTTGCTTTCAGGAGTGTTCTTTTTGGTTAAGATTTTTTTTTCACATCTCATTAGGATATGTATAAGTACTTTCTAAACAGTTTTTACTACTCCCACCTCCCGTGAAAGGTCAAAAGATCAAACTCAAGGCACAAAAATGGAAAAATGTGAGACATCAGGTCATTTTCCATGGTATGGTACATGAGCAGAAAACAAAAACAAGCATAGTTCAAAGCCAGTAACATGTTTTTCTGTAACCTTTAGCATGTCAGAGCCCTCGTCACACCCACCCTGTGGGAAGCCTTCCGACTGTTGTCATCTTCAAGATGCACAGCCACTGACAAGGACATGCAAGGCCACTAATGACTACGGGTCAGGGTTCATTCCATTCTCACTTACACTCTTCAATCCACCTACATACCATCTCTCAGCAGACACACACACACACACACACACACATGTATTGCAGTTGTTGCTGTGGCCATTTTTCCTCTTCATTTTCTGAATACGAACTGCATTTTGTGTAAAACAAAAAGCTTCTTGAAAGTGGGAAGATGCTGCTAGAGTGTATTTTTTTATTATAAGTACAAAGTAAAACAAAATAAACATAATTCAAGATGCAAAAAAAATCATGTGGTCTCCCCGTTTCAGGTCTCCCCAGTTTGTTTATTTGTTTTTTAAATGATAACCATTACAACTGGAAGCAACAGGCATGTAAAAATGACAAAAGTTATAAATGCAAAGCCTATTTTTTTAAGCTTTCAGATAAATCCCCACCCAAAGCTTCCATTCAGACATTTTAAGAAGGCGTCATGCATAGCTGCACAGTAATAACGCACCTGTGCAATAATCAAGCATCTACCATTATTGAGGCAATTAAAGGGTCAATTTCATGATCAAAAACTAATTAAATGGATGTGATAAGCAATGTCTTTCCACTCTCCCAGCACTGGCTGTACATTATGGCAGATATGTGAACAGTGACAGTGAAAGAGTCAAAGAGAAATGGAAATGTGAAAAAATAAGCTTCCAATGTTTAATCTTTTCTAGCCATTTTCCCCCTCTAATTTTAGTTATAACCAATTAACCTGCTAATTAGGTCTCCTCAATCACAAAATGCCACCGAGCTGGAGGGGGCACCGCCAGTGACCTTCAGTAATTTCAAGCATGACATGGATCATCACAGAACAATTGTCACCACGTTCTTTGTTTGGAGCTCAGTGAGCTCAAGAACTGAATCTTTGTTCATTAAAACTCTTTTTACTATCTAAGCTTTGTCCTGCAAGTGTGTCCACTTCACAACCCAACATGTCATTTCATTTTATACCTACTAGTCTGTAAAGCTATGAAGGTTGTGTGTGGGTGTGGGTGTGTGTATAGATATATATATAGATATATTTTTTTTTTTTTTTTTTAATCATATGTACTTTATTGTTGTCTGCAACCTAACTTAACCATAACATACTGCACAATTAACCCCTGTCCATTGCTGAATTAAGGTCAAAAAGAGTTTTGCAAAATATAGGCAGCTCCAGCTTATTCAAAATGCTGCAGAGCTCTAACAAAAACCAAGATAAGAGAGCACATTACTCCAATTCTCAGGTCCTAGCACTGGTTCCCAGTTCAGTACAGAATTGATTTCAAAGCATTACTCATTCTGTACACGTCACACAAGGGTTTGGGTCCTACACACATCTCTGATGTGTTTGATGTATAAAATCCTGGTAGGTCTCTTAGATCTGCAGGAGCTGCTCAGCAAGTGTTGAGAAGATCTGAAATGAAACCTGGTGAAATGGTGTTTAGTCACTATGCTGTCCACTGCTGGAACCACCTGCCCATCAGTATCAGATCTGCTGAACTGTAGCTTTAATAAGCTGCTAAAAACTGCACTATTCTCCTCCACCTTCTTTTAAACATTTGCACTTCTTTTGCACTTTCAATTTTCTTTCATATGTTCTTTTGTTTATTTTATTGCTTCCATTATTTTATTCTTTTTTATTCTATTCTATTTTATTTTGTATTCTATTTCTGTAAGGCACATTGAATGATCATTTGTGTATACTAATGTGCTATATAAATAAACTTGAACTTGAACCATGGCATTTCTTATGGGGCAGGGCAGTTTCTTGGTGGGATAGTGGTAGCCTAGTGGGTAGGATACTTGCCTCCAGCCCATGTGTTCGAATTATACCTTCAGCATACCACCACTGGGTTCCTGAGCAAGACCCTTAACTCCAAGTTGCTCCAGGAAGACTGCCCCCTGTAGTTAGGGAATGGAAGTCACTTTGGATAAAAGTGTCTGCTTAATGCCGTAAATGGAAATGCGATAAGGGGGCAGTTGCACTGGGGTCCGTTATGGCGACAAGGTCCCCTAAAATTTATTGGGCCTCTTATATACATTCGGACACAACTGTGCACCAATGACAGTGATTTCTTAACAACAAACCTCCCCAAGTAACACTACACACACATATAACTGATATCTATTTATCGCCTTTTAATCCTAAATGCATCTCATTCATACTGTTTTCAAATCAATCCTTCACAACCTGCCTAACTCTAAAATCATAGTAATCTAACATAAACATTTCTGTTAATGGTGGATGCTGGTGGGTGGAGCAGCAAATTTAGCTGGGGAGAGGCATTTACTTTATTTTGTCCACTGCGACACCACATACAAAGCAGGTAATTTGCTAATTCACACAAAATGATGTCATGACACCTGCCTCACAATGGCTTACCAATTGATGTCCCTAACGAAGCACAGAAGGGTTTTCATACCTTGCTGTGGAACTGGACAAAAACCAAAATCTCAGCAATACTGTACATTTGTGTCCATATACCACACAGTTCTGAGAAGAAGGATTAATGTTGCCATCACCATTAAACTCCCACAGCTGTAATGTGGAACTTGCTACAGCAGAACAAAATACATATGTCGGAGAAATTAGAAGTAGAGGGCATGAGTTGGCCTCATCTTTATTCAGGTGATTCATACAGCCAGTAGAGAGGCTGACACGATGTTATACGCACGGTGGCGAGCACTAAAGCCCTGCAAGCCATAAACAGCAATTAATAATCCAGAAAACTTGGCTTATGGTCAGCAGAATGTTGCGCTGATGAGAAACAATAACACTTTCCTCACCCCGTTGACTTTTAGAGAGTCAGAGACACGGAATATAATTCACACTCTTAATTGAGAAAACTAGTAAATGTGCAGAGAGTGGACAGTTTTCCTTATTACTGTAAATGGGCACGTAATGTCCAAAGAACATGTTTTCACATTTTCACGGCCTGGTCTATTTTTGAGAAGTACACTGTTAATCAGAGAGGAAAAGGGGGAAAATGAGGGAGGGAGGCCAGGAAGGAGTGGGAGAGAGAGAGAGAGACAGAGAGAGACAAAGAGAGGTAGAGAGAGAGCTTAATGCAGTGCAACCTGATATGGTCTGACTGCCTAGAGATGAGAGAAGAAGAGAAAGAACACACACAAACACACCGACAAAGCTGTCAAGGTTCTGGCTAATTAAAATATTATCTTTGCTCTCTCCCCAGATTGCTCTTCACAAAGACATCAGTTGCGTGGCTCCATGGAGCCGTCTGCATTTTAAGTGAATATTTACCTCTCATAATGACACGCTGTCTGTGTGTGGATAAGTGCTTCTGAGTGGTGATTGTACACCCTCGGCCATTCTTCTCCCCACCCTCCGTGTGTGTAGCTGCCTTCTGTACAACCCTTCCCAAAAACCTGCTCTGGGCTTTTGTAGTTTATTTACAAGTGACAAGAATATTCAATATTCCCTGTGTGAAAGACTCCGGTGTGACTTCATCTGCATCAGTGACTGAAAAAAAAGATTAGAATATTGACCTTCCCGTGCTTGCTCCATTTAACTCCCCCTTACAAACTGTAGATCCTAAAGGTCAGCCGAAAATTGTGACTTTTCTACTCATTCTTATCAGCTCCTCTGTTCTCTATTTGGTGGGCTGTCAATTTTTATTTTCATTCTGCGCTGGATTTTAGGCACACAAAAACATCTTAGATAGTGTTGTTCTAAAGAGAAACGCTCCATGTTCAATTCTGGCATCAGCAAAAATAGGATCTTGTTGAAGGATATCAAAGGAAGGAGGAACAGGCAAGGGATTTACTGAGTGCCTTCTCCTAGACGAGGTGCATGTTCTTTTATCGTTTAATCGAATATTGTTTCTCAGGTCTTTGTTGTGGATGTTACGAAACCTTATATATTTCAAGCCTTTGATCATGTTTTACATGCTACCATTATGTTCAATGTGATAATAGCTCCCCGCCATTCTTTGTGATTTGTAAAACCCTTTGGCTCAGGTTCATATTGTATTTTTGAAGACTATTAAAAAGAACTCGTCTCTCTCTTTATGAAACATCAATGCAACAAACTGCACAGAGCCTCCATCCAATATTTGCAACTGTCTTTGAGTTTGGAAGGCGAACAGTTTATTTCATTAAGCGTAGGCGTAGCGTCCGTTCTATTATACATCTCCAAAATCAAGACCTAGTGTGGATTATAATGTTGCTGTTAACTGATTACAACATTGCAGCTGTGGTGAGAGCCATAGATGAAGAAATGGCCATTTTAAACAGAAATGAGAGATTAATTAACTTCATAATGAATTAATTCAATACTTTGAATAATTCATAATTCAATCATTTGAATATAAACAAAGTCCAATTCTGAGTGTTTTAATGAGGAGTGGTGCATTGTAGAGAAACGTACCTTACAGTGGTGGTGATGGGAATCCAGTGGGATGAAGTCACTTTGTTTCCGTGAACCTACACTAGTTACATGCAATGTGGATAATGGTGGTGGTAATTCTTGGAGCAGGCTGACTATCTTTGGTCTTGCAGTGCTCTTTGTGTATTTCTCATTATATGTAAGACCAAAACCTCATGACAAAAGTATTGTAAAACACTGTCTCAGGGTTCAGGCAATGTACACCATACAAACAAAAGTATTGGGACCGTTACACCAACAGAGACTTTAATGATATTGTATTCAAATACATAGACTTTAATATGAAGTTGGTCCCTCCTTAGCAGCTGTAACAGCTTCCAGTATTCTTGGAAGGATTTCCTCTCCTTTCCAGTTCATCCCAAAGGTGTTGGATGGGGTTGAGGTCAGGGCTCTGTGCGGTTCAGTAAAGTTCTTCCACGTTGAACTCATCCAACTGTTTCTTTTTGGACCTTGCTTTGTGCACTGGGGCACAGTCATGCTGGAATAGGAAATGTTCTTCCCCAAACTGTGTCCATAAAGTTGGCAACATGGCATTGTCCAGAATGCCTTGGTATCCTGAAGCATTAAGATTGCCCTTCACCAGAAGGGGCCTCACCCAAACCATGAAAAACAGGTATGTCCCAATACTTTTGTCCATCTAGTGTACATTCCCTCATGCATTTTGATTCGTAACATTCAGATTTTTTTTGTGGAATTCCCCATTAAGCATTAAAGAAGTTAGAAACTGCATCTTTTGTTTCCTTTCCAAGTCTTACACGGATACAGGCTGCATTTGTGTTACTTTACCAATATTCAGACAAGCTTTGCCTCCTGTGCTAGGATTGGCTAGAAGGATCTCGCCTCCTTTCTCTGATTGGCTAGGAGTTTGTCCTCACAAGCTGCTGGCGTCTGTCCGCTTGTGAGAACGAACTACTGACCAATCGTAGCGCAGAAAGGCGGGTCTTGTCTGAGTACGGGTGGTCGAGGGACCAATGAGAAGCGGAGGTGGCTCGCCTTAGAAATAAACTGGCCGTTTTGACGCCGCGAAGGAGCAACGTTTTGAGCATCCAAACACACACGCACACGCGCGTGCACGCTCACGCAGCTCCACACGGAGTGTACGGCAGGAGACTGCTGTCTAAGAGGTGGTCTGGACAGGGTCTGAAATGACAACACGCTCCTTCAGCCACAACTCCAGAGAAATTCAGCAGCAACTGTCCTGAGCGCCTCTCCTTCAGAACTTCTCCGAGACAGACCTCCACCTGGACAGACGGAATGAGAGAGGAAAAGGAATAACGGAACAGAAAAAGGGCAGCTTGTTTGACCACAGAGGGATAAGTTTTGTTTTTCACTCTCTCTGGTGTCTTTTTAATATTTTAAACCCAGATGACATTAGGACTGATGCAAGAGGAGCTCGCCTTGCCTGGTTCCGCGCGGTGCTCGTGATTTTGGACTTTCAGGTGAGAGACTACACACCCACACCTATAAATATTTAATTTTTTTAGTGTTTCTGTTTCAATATTTAAACAATGACGTTTTACACTCTTGTACTGATTACTGTGGACATATATATTTTATATTGATACTGACCTTACAGAGTTAGCCCATAGTCAAGGCATTTGTTATTGTTCTAAGCGTTCTCTGGCTTTATTTTGTTTTTCTTTAATTTTATTTTTTGATTTTGTGACTTAATGTAAAGGGTTTCATCATAATTCTTTTGAGGAATGAATTGAGATTAACCACATTTGAAGCTGCATGGCATCTTAAAGGTGGGCAAGTTTGGTGCAGTATCTTTGGGACAGTTATTGTTACATTTCACATCAGTTTTAAATAAATGTTAGGGTAAGACCTCTTGAGTCTTGTCTGTGCAGTGTCAGACTTTTCCACAGGACCCAACCGCTGTCTGACCCTCAGCCTTTGTGTCTTTTCAGTTCCAGGAGGGGAGGAAAGTCCTGAGAGAATGTCGAGTCGTGGGGTGAAGCATGAGCTGCCAGTGTATTGCTGTTAGACTGGCCTATCTGATGTGTCCATGGGAGTATATTGTGCTAAGCCTTCACTGCTGGGTTCTAGCCTCCGCTGCGGGCTCCCGTGATGCCGCTGGTACATTTGGGTGGCTCCTTGCAGACAAAGGGCCTTTTCATCACTCTCAGGAATTTGCGGAGTTTGTGGAGCGCTACCAGCAGGGCTTCACCACCAAGTACAAAATTTACAGGTGAGCAGCAGGACAGCTGTTTCTTGCTCGAGAAACAGTGAGTCTGTCAGTGAAGAGATGATCTCCTGTGCAGGTTATTTTTTTCTTTCCACCAGAAAATGATGGGTTGGATGCAGAAAGGCCCGATGCCATCATTGCTACAGTTTCGATCATTGATACACTCTCGCCACCTCAGCCATTGTGCCTGGAAAACGGCACATTCAGTTCCAACATTGCAACCCTCAATAAACATTTGCATGCAGAGCCAGTAAGCAGGAGTCTAGTGGTGTGGAATAAAACTGTACCAGATGATTACGTGTGAGTTGTGGCCGGTGAGGTGTTGACAGAAGTTAAGCTGAGTTTGAGCACAGAGGATTAGATGAAGTAACAGCGATGTGAAAAAAAAGAGGCTGGGAGCCAGCTGAAGGCTGACTGACACGCATGTTTGGCAGGATGGGGGGGCCCATGCTGCCAGGCACAGATGGAGATTGCGACAGTGGGGTTAGTCAGATGCACTCTCCTCTGCATCTCGGCACATTTGTCAGTGCTCCACTGGCCCTTTTTCTGTCAGTGGCACAAAACCGGAGTCAAGAGGAGTGCAATTGTAGATGCCGGATCTCCCCCTGCTGGTGGGCTAGGAGGCTGGAATGCTGGAACAGTGTGTGTGTGTGTGTGTGTGTGTGTGTGTGTGTGTTCCAAGCAAGAGCTCTGCTTTCATAAAAACTGTATACAGTGTAAGGGGTTACATCATCTAGTGGTATGGCCTGAAAAAGAATCGGTGCTGCATCCCAGTGTCATAGACTTTGAAGCAGAAACAGTAGCTCTTCCTTTTTTTCCCAAATCAAAGCAAACTCTTTTGAGATTTGACTGCTTCATGACATGTTGTCTGTGGAGATAAGCGATGAGCATTAGAATGGTGTATGACTATTGAGCAGTGAGCAGAGAGTTAAGACATCTGTTCAAATCCAGAAAAAAAAAAATTCTCTTTATATGCTTGCTTACAGTTGTTCGGTCTTGCTTGAAAAGACTGAACTGCTGCTGCGTGGCAGACCTTATTGAATGTCTGGTCCTCTTATGGGTGGATCTGAAGACATGGAAAGCCTGGGTGGTTTTCTTTTTTACACATGTGACAACACAAATGTGAAAGTTTCTTGACAAATGGACCAGTGAAAGTGGTCTGAAGGTTCTTCTGCAATGCAGTTAGGGTTTTCTGTGATACATGGTTTTGATATGACACTCACAAAAAACGTAACAGGTTGTTTGGACGCTTTGCAGATGTCAAATTAGTGTCATGGGGCTATTCTGGTGAGACGCCTCACCTTCCTCGATCCGTCTTGCCTTGTTTTTTTTTGTTGTTGTTGTTTTTTTAATTACTGTTCACAAGCAGAAGTTATAAACAGACAGAACTTTGGCACATCTGCACTTCTTGTAGTGGGTGCACCCTCGAGAATACAGTTCTTTATTTTTAATGAATAAATTAAGTTACATTCCTCCTGCTTCCTCCCATGCATACAAACCTCGTCTTATTATAGACCCTGTTGACTTGTAGAAGTGGGTATGCCGTCTTGCGCTCAGATAGCATGCAAAGCATTAGCGAGACAATGTTTGCATGGGAGAATTACCGCTGATTTTCATTGTATCTGGAACAGCGCGGGCTAAGCCGACAAGTGCTGTCACCTTGCGCTTGGAGAGCTTTGCTATTAGCATGTGAGGAACAGAGCGGATTGCAAGCGAACAGGGCTTTGCTTCAGCACACTTCCTCACAGCAGCCCAACTGTCTGTATATAACTCTCCCCTTTACAGACCTGTCAGGCAGACAGAGGGGATATATGTGTGAAGAAACTTTATTTCAGTCCCTTTCTGGTTGCATGACCTGTGACTGGGAGAGGCTTTCACCTGACATGTGTTTTTTTTTTTTTTTCCCCTAACACAACATCTGTACAAAAGGCACAGGGCCTGCTTTTCCCCGATATTCCACGCATCTCTTGAACTACCCGAACACCCCTAGAGCACTGAGTGCTCAAAGCAACAATAGAATGGAGGAAAAATGATGGGGTGTGAACAAAGTTCATGGACTTCTGGGCCACGGTCCTATACTTAAAAGAACAAATATACTTTAGCCTGTAGCCCCTAAACTCGCTACTTCAAAGAGTCTTAAGCGAACGAGCCGGTGCCTTTACAGAGCCACTGAGAAATAACAGCCAAGCTTTCTCTCTTTGTAAGAGGAGGAATTCAGAAGACATGACGCTTTGCTCATTACCACAGAAATAGACTTCTTTGATTATTTCTTTATTTATGAGCTAGGTTTCTTGAAGTTAGGATTTTAGTCTAATTACCTACACAGATTCATTTGAGAGGAGGTCCGTGTATGCATGTCTTTTACATATATAACTAAAATAGGTTGTTGAGGCTCGCATCAAACAAAAACAAATTTAAGATGCATGTGTGAATTGTACAGCCGATTGCAAGCAGGACTGCTTAAATATCCCAAAAAAAGCAACCAGGTATTTAGCGATGCATTAAAATATGAGAAATGTGGACCAGTGACCAGTAAATAATGTTGATATTTTTCATGTGTTTGAAAATAGCAATACAGACTAAGGTAACAGTTACTGTGATAATGTTCTAATGCAGTAAAATAAAATGCACATTTTTAAAGACACCTAACATTTTGCTCTTCCAGAATACAGTCAGTACATTAAAAATGTCTTTTTGAAAATTACCAAATCTATCCATCTGTTTAATGCTGATGTGTTTTTGAAACATCTGCCAAAACCCAAATGATTGTTCTGTCACTACATTTTTTTCCCCTTATCACCCTTTCACTTTATTTGTGTTTTATTAAGCAAATGTGTTCTGCTGAATTAACAAATGAATTGACAACTGTTTATGGAAGAGTTACCAGCTTTTTTGTGAACACAAGATTAGCTTTACAGCTGCTTTTTACCAGCTTTTCTTATCATTAGAATTTTCACCATTATAATCATAGCATATGCTATATTATCATTTTGGAATCGAGATTATATACCTAAAAAGCTTCCAACTAGATGCTAAGCCACAGTTTAGGTTGTGGACTCTCTGTTGAGATCTAAAGATGAACAATCTGTCTCCCTTTTTCTCCATTTTTCTTTCTTTTTGTTCTTGAATTTTTCCTCAGAATGATTGGATTTTCCGTTGAACAGTACAAGCACACAAGTATGCACAGTAGTAGGCATGATTAAGAAAACAATTATGGGCTCAGAGCGTACAGTCTAGCTGCTATGGGAACTATGAACCTGGTTCTTGTTGATCTTCTCTGGTTTGAAAGTGAGTGAGCATGAAACCTGTATTTTTACATTTGTATTTTTGAACCCATTGTTAGTCTGTGAGTTCCCACACACTGTGTAACTCTTTTCTACCGCGGCTCCTTTCTCTCCCTTCTGAGCTGCTGTTCACGCAACATTGGTGAGAGCACTGACTGTCCTATTAGGTGTATGTGATCAAACCGATGTACTTGATTGGCCAACATTGCTGTGTATCCAGACGGAGAGAGGAATTAAGCCACGTATCCCATGCAATGAGGACAAAAGTTGGAATCATGCTCTTGTGGATCTTTAGCCTCAGATGACTATGGCATCCTCGTTATCCAACCTCGCTACTCGGGAGCTTCTTACTTTAGCATTTCATTGTTTAATTTTTTCATTTTTTTTCCATTTCATCATTTGATTTGGCCTAATGGATACGGTTTCTTGTCCTATGTTTCTTTTGAAATCAAAAAGGGTATTAATAGCCTCTGGGAAGGCTTTACACTAGACATTTGATTGTTCAAATGATCATTTGATAGATTTAAATGCATTCAGCCGCGAGAGCGTTAGTGAGGTCGGTTACTGATGTTGAGGAGTAGTTTTGGACTACAAATGCCACTCCAGCTCATCCTAAGATATTGGATGGAGCTGCTTCACTGCCCCATGCTGCTGAGCCGTATACCCCTCTAGCTGACACTTGACATGCTTTTCGACAAGCTGCGTGTGCATAAGTGAATGCCTGTGTCAGCACGTAGTCCACTTTTAATTAGAGAGAGTTTCTGGATACATTTAAGCATATTATGTTGCCCCTTTGTAATGCCTTATTGGGAGTCTCTTAATAATATTATTTTTGAAAAAATATTTTTTGTGTTCAACCACAATGCCCGTAATAGTTCTCCACACTGATTTGACAAACCTCTAAATGAAACGTAGCAACGACTCTAGTGGGTTGCTCACAAGTGAATAAGAAACATCCGTTGCTCTGCCTATAGTACTGCAAGCTTTATTCACTTGTTAAATGACAGCAGTCCCGTGATGGTTAAGACTGCCCTTTGCTGTACTCTGTACAGAAGTAAGACAAAATGAAAGATATTTACAAGGCCAGAGAGAAACGGAGTACAGGGGAATACAGAAACGAGGGTAGTGGAGTTAGGCCCTGGTTAATTGTCTCATTATTTATGTTTCAAGACATGTATATCCCTAGAGTGTTCTTGTACTTGTTTTCATGGCACGCTCAAGGACGAAACACATACTGGTTCTTCAGCCATTGCTTTTAGAGCGTTCTCTTAGTTCAGAGCTTCCATATGGCAAATGTCATTGTGGCAAGAACATGGTAATGGAATGATTACATTGTGTGGACATATGTGCAGAGGTGTAATTTTGTTCATTTTTCTGGAAAAAACATATGGGGTTTAATGTAAAGCCAGCAGTCCAGTGACTTTAAATCCACTTTCATGGGTCAGCGAATGAAATGAAAGGGTAATTGCATGACCGAGGATGAATACTGACATCATGTGCTTGCCTGGTAATGTCTCCTAATACATGTACATATTTTTAGAAAGGGAGCGTTTGTGTTGAAACGCTAAGCTTAAGGTTAACCCTATCCTTAACCGTAACTCACAAATATTAGTGTTACTAACATTCACACTTATGTTTAGAAAGGGCATCGTATTGTTATTTTTGGAATGGGAATGCGTACATGGAAATGCTAAGCTTAAGGCTAAGCATCGCAGAAACTTCACAAAGGGCCTCTGCAAAATGCATCTACTGATGGTCTTGCAGAATTGTGTGCATGGACACATCAAATGGGATGTTATGTTGGAATGACAAGTGACAGTGGCACTCTATTGGGGAAGAGTGAGGGGGATGCCAACTCTGCAACATAAATTACACAATTTATACCAATTTAGATAAATAACATGTATGCAGTGATTGCACTTGCCTATTACAAAGACACACAGTTTGTATGTAACTGGCAAACAAGTAACTAGGTCGTTTATAAGACTATTGGTTACCTTCAGTTATTAATAACGCTACAACTTTTTATTTGTAGCTTTTATTTATACCTTTAGCAGTGGTCATTAACCATTTCATCTGGAGAATGTGGTTCCAGTGAACATCTAAAAGGCCCCACAGTGTGAATGGTGTGTGTCCGCCCTTCGGTGGGCTGGCGCCCCGCCCAGGGTGAGTCCCTGCCTCACGCTCATTGACCCTGGGATGTGCTCCGTGTACCCGCGACCCTAATAAGGATTAAGCTACAGAGAGTGAGTGAGTGAACATCTAACATTCCCTAGCTAGCACAAATGCATCTGATCCAACCAATCAAGGGCTTCTAATAAGGATTATAGCAGCTTTGAGCAGGTGTGGCAGATTGTATTTGGAACTACATTCTGCAGCAAAGTAGATCTTTTGAGCCAGAGCTGGTCTCCACTATTTCTGAGCATTGTAATGATTTGTTCTCCATATACTACACTATGTCAGGCTAACGAGCAAATGTCCATTTGTTAGCATTTCTTTCTGTCAATGAACTGTCATGGAAATGGGCTATAGATAGTCTTCTAAGCCTTTCTTGATGTGGAAGGTCGACCTACAGTCTATCAGCTGTCTACAGTGTGCTCTGGTAGGGGAGAGACAGTGAGCTGAAGTGTTTCATGGCTGACAGGAGAAGCCATAATCACGGGCACAAAGAGTCAAACACTAAGATACAAAATAGACTAGACCAGCATCTTTTACTCAAATTAAAAAAAACAATCTGTTATGACCAAAAATAAACACCTTATATATATATTGCAGTTCACTGGGTTTCAGTTAGGTTTAAGCTTTGAGTCTCTCGTGCAGATTTAATTCAAATATTTCTCATCTGATAAATTGATCATTGGTGTAATCTCAACGGGATATTCTTACTAAGAGAGGGCAAATTCTAGACAGTACATATTTACCAGTTATGTGTTGGTCGAAAGTCATTGATGGTATTATAAGACCTGATGTCTCTAATTTCTGACTTGTAACCTCTGATCTTTAACTTGTCCGTCCAAACAGGTACATGTCAATGTAAAAAATAAAAAAAATTAAAGTTATCTTATTGTATAAAGCAGGGATAAACATCACCTTACCAGTTATGGGCCTGTCTTTACCTTCACAATGTTTAAGGTGTGGGGAAAAAAAATCTATTGATAGGTTGGATAATTTTAATAGGAAACAAAACTTGTTGACTGACAGTATGAGTTTAGAACAAACAAATCCCCATCTATGGCTTTACTAGGATTAACAGAAGAAATATTTAATTGTATCGATAAAAGAAGCATGCATCTGAGTGTTTATAGATTTAAAAAAAACATTAACCATGAGCTATTATGCTGTGAGATATCAGAAGGCTTGTGTTGAATTGGTTGATAAGCTATATATAAAACAGGCAACAGTTCTAATAGGTCATTATAAATCAACATTTTTTGAAATTACTGTGGAGTCTCACAGCGTTCTTTATTAGGGCCAGAATGATTTGTTTTGTACTTAAATGACATATGTAAAGCATCGAGGATACTGAAATTTCTTTTCTATGCAGATGCAGGAGAATTTGCAGCCAAAATAGTGCTTTGTCAAAAACAACAAATTTTCATTCATTTGAACAAAACCAAGCTTATGTTGTTAAAAATTATAAAAGTAAAGACTGACATACAAGTGATGATGCACATACAGAGTGTGATTTTCCACAAAAGTTGCCAGGAAGTGTTGCAGTTGTGGGAAAAACAAGGCACATTTTGAATAATAAAGTGTTATACATTCTGTACGGCTCACGTGTGTTACTGTATAGTTCGGATGTATTAAATTACTGACTATAGGTTTGATGTAGCACATACAAAAACACCTTACAGCCATTATACATCCTACTAAAAGGAGCCATAAAGACAGAAAACAATGTAGATTTTGTGCACACAGTAACATCGTTTTATAGATACATGCTTTGAAATGTATGGATCTAGTAGAATTTAAGGCTGCACAAATAATGTACAAAGCAAGAAAATGTATTTCCTGGCATTATTCAAAAATGTTCATATATGGGGGGTGGATGGTTGGGGGCTGACTTTGAATTTGAAACAAAAATGTGTAAAATTAAACAATTTAATAGGATGTACAGAGGTACAGAGATGAGGAAGGGGTGTTTTTGAGGAAAATGGTGCTGTTACAATTGCTGTTATTTCCCGTTTCTTTCTGTGAATATTGGGCTATGCTTGAAATGCACCTGCACACTGTTTATGCAGGCGAAATGAGGATAAACATTGAGGTAATTATCGAAGTTGTGTGTGATGGACGCTGCGGTGGATAGATGTACTAGCCATGATTAACATCTAGTGAAATTTTGATGGACCAGATAAGTGATTTACTTCTTTCTACTTCTTCCAGAATATGTAATATGTATTTTGTTTGTTTGCTGATATTTTGCTGTTGATTTTATGTTGATTTTATTGATTTTCTTTTTTTTCCCTTTCTATGACTGTGGTCACTTAGTGGCTAACTTCTAAGCACATTGTTTTTCTGAACAGATGAATAAAAATGTGAACCATTTTGGATGGGTCAAATTATGCTTGGGCGGGCGTCCATACACCTGGGCACACTACCAAATTATAACCAGAGTGTGAGAAACACCACGTGAAGAACAGCCATCTCACCAATTTTCAGGCATCACTGATTGACAGCATCAAATATCAAGAGCATTTCAGCCCATATTAAAACACTGACTGAGCATTTTCTTTTCGTAAAGGTAGATTTTTCCGCGAGTTAAAAGGATTTGTTTCAATAAAGCCAGACAGAGCATTAAGAATAATGACTATGACTTAACAGCAGGCAGAACGGAATGCATTTGGTAACAAAACATGAAAGCCGATGACGGGCTCTCTGCTGGAAAACGGCAGTGACATTTTTAAATCATGAATAGCAGATCTGTGTTCAGTCCCCGTTAATTAGGCAGATTAAATTTGAATTTATTAGCAGACCTTTAACTGGAGTTATTTGTCTCATCACTCTGATGGTCCAGAGAGACCATTATCTCGGCTGTGTCCGACTAAACTGATGGCCAGAGTTCTCTATTTGTGCACCATAGAGTCACAGTCAGTGGCATGTAGTCCAAATAAATCAATATAGTTGACATTACCATTTATAGCATGACTAGCTTCAGTTCCCCAGTGGCAGTGCTACTGAAATCAGATCAGCTCTCAGATTTCAGGACCGGGAGCATAATTCACATTTTATTCCTAGCAAATCATCCGCAGAAACGTGACCCCAGAAGGAATTTTCTGCCCTTATCCTTTGCACGAACCAGTCCGGCTCGCTCCACTTACTTCCTTAGGGAAAGTTCGAAGAATCCAGACATTATTGCGGAACTCTGTATCATTGGAGTATCAATGGGCTGTAATGAAATTTGTCCTGCATATCTGCTGAGCTGATTTTTTTTTTTACCCTGTCTGATGAACAGCAGCTTATGTGTGACGCTCCAATTTAGGCAAAATGGTTCAGGCTTGTGATCTGTGTTTTCACTAATCAATATTTGATGATGCTGCTTTCAGGCAAAAGCCTTGCATTTATCACTTATTCTGCCTATTGTAATTCATTCTCCATGAAACGTGGTACAGCAGAAACGTTATCCTTCAGCATGTCTCTCAACATCCTTTTTTTATATA
>JBBIGA010000106.1:14268143-14291709 GCA_037576975.1 Alestes dentex | reverse complement strand
TCTCTCTCTCTCTCTCTCTCTCTCTCTCTCTCTCTCTCTCTCTCTCTCTCTCTCTCTCTCTCTCTCTCTGTCCCTCTTGTTCTCCCTCTCTCTCTTTCTCTCTCCCCTTGTCTATCTGTCTGTCTGCTTTTCCCACAGCAGTAATCGATGGTTGTCATTATGCCTATATTTCAGACCATAATGAACAGATTGCTCTTTTTTGATAAAGATTTCAAAAAATAAAGTTTTCAAGAAGCTGACTTTATTGAGGTTTTGGACGTTAACCTTTGGAAACAGAACCACACTTGAGACTGCAATGACTTCATAATTGGGTGTGTGCTTGTGTGTTTCATTAGAACTTCTGTTTCCATTTTAATGACCTGCTTATCCAATACTTCATGCCTAGTTGAATCCTTTAATGAAATTTATACACACATATGTGTGAATACATCCAGTGTCTCATGCTTTCTTTAAACAGTTTGTGTTGGAATATTTTGAAAACAATATTAGCTTCATCAAATCCAGTTAGATTGTGAAGGGCTATATCAGCAGCATCCAGGCTGCTGCGCTGAACAGCTGTTACTGTAAGGGCAGAGCAGATGCAAAAAATTGGCAACTCACTTTTGTCAAGGAGAGTTCTCTCCACTCTCGTCTAGTGTGCTTTCTGTCCTTCATTCATGGGAGAGGCTCCCCACAGACCCTGATTGCTTGCAGTCAACCATACTTCAGAACCAAAAGGTCTCACAAAATAACCCCAGATTGCGCCATTATGTAAAGCCAGTAGGGGAGGACAACTGGTTTTACAGAGACTTGGAGCAATTCCCAGCGACCAGACCGAAGCACATCATGGCAGCTCACTTGTGAGAAAAAAGATACACAAAAAGATTCAGATGGCAGGGACCAGGGTCATGCAGTCATCACATTTTCTCCCCAGCGGGTATTATCTAAATGTGTGTCTCCTTCTTGAAGACAAGCTGTGTATAGATTTTTTTGGCCCTTTTAATGCACAAAGACCACCAAAAAAGCACCAGAAAGTCACAAGAATGTTCAAAGCATTTGGAACTAGCCACTGAAGAGAGGTCTCACTCAGCAGTCAGAAATGAATTTAGAGTTTCACTCTTCCTGACGCTTTCGTGAGACTGAAGGTCATATTCTAATGAAGCGCGTGTGTGTGTGTGTGTGTGTGTCTGTGCGCTGGGGTGTGTGTTGGTGTGTGTGTGTGTGTGTGTGTGGTATTTCAGAGAGTTCGGACGCTGGAAGGTGAACAGCTTGGCTCTGGAAAGAGAGGACAATGGCATTCCTTTCCCCCTCGACCCAGAGTTCATGCAGACCATCAGGCAGCTGGGCCGTCGTCCCACCCTCAGTAGCATCACTGAGAACATCATCCGAAAATATGGAACACACTTCCTGCTCTCAGCTACATTGGGAGGTATTAGAAAAGAAATGCTTTCTTTTATGGTGGCACATTGTTACTTTTTTGCCTTTGCAAATAACCAAATAAAAATGTAATTTTAGTTTTAAGGAGAACATAGCCCTATTCAAATGGGACCAAATTTTGGTGGGATCTTGGGGCAATTTTCTCTTTCACAGGAGCTGCTCAGTGATTTTCTTCCTTCTCCCTTGAGAAACGTTCAGTCTGTATTACCTGCTGTTTTACACTGAACTCAGTGGGGATCTGACAGTTTGTAGTCACATCCAGAAGAACATCTCTGTGTGTTTCCTGGCAGATGATGCCTTGTGTTGAACAAAAGTGTTATTGCTGCTCACTTTATTCAAGCCTGCTTCCGTATTAAACACTTCACATATCGCAAAACAAAGAATGCATTGGAAGAGTCCCTCAGTCATTTATTAGTTCTGTGTGTTACGACTTCAGCCCCATCCTCTGTATAGTGGGAGAATGTTAGCTGGGGGAGAAAAAAATGTCAATCAAAAAAACAAGATCCTGAAGGTCGATTAAAGTGGTGATTAAAATGGTAGGTACAGTGTTGCTTGACGGTTGGAAACACCTTTAAAATTTTTTCAGGTTTCTGCATGAATATAATCTAAAACATCATCAGAATTTCTAAATGTAGAAACCATTAAACAAACGAGACAAAAATAGTATTGTACATGGTCAGGTTTTTTAAAGAGGACAATATTATTAGATCCAATATTACTTAACCATTAGTGGCAAACGTGTGTGAATTTCTAGGATCAGTAGTTCATTTGAAAGTGAAATTAGACTTGAGTGTTTTTAATCAATGGGAAGACAAGTGTAATAAAGCAACTTATTTTAATTAAAGAACAGAGGTCTGTCTGATCTTCTCATGCATGCTTGTGGAACTGTATCATGGCACAGAAGATTCCTGAGGACCTCAGAAAAGAACTGCTCATCAGGCTGGAAAAGATTACTAAACCATTTCTAAAGAGTTTAGACCACCGATCCACTGTCAGACAGATTGTGTGCAAATGGCGGAAATTCAAGAGCTTTGAATTGCTTGAAAAATCGAACTTTGCTGCCCATCTGCAGTTTGCTGAAGAGCCAGAAGGCTATTGGAAAATGTTTTGTGAATGTTTTGTGGAACAAAAGGAAAACACTACAATCCAGCATGAGATCCCAGGGTGAATTCTAATTATCTTCTGAATTATAACAGTGAGTGCAAAAGGAAAATGTCAAGACATCCTTTTGTGAACTGAATCTCAAGAGAAACTACATCATGCAGCAAGAAAACAACCCTAAGCACACACGTGATTAAATGATCTGGAATGGCCAGATCTGGAATGTACCTAAAATGAGCAGTTCACATGAGGAAACCCACCAACATCCCAGAGTCGAAGCTGTTCTGGATGGAGGAATGGGGCAGCTGGTGATCTAGTTGTTAGGGAGTTGCCCCTGCAATCAGAAAGTTTTTAATCAAAACACTGCTAGTGTCATCCCTGAGGTACCCTTGAGTAAAGTACCGTCCCCACACACTGCCCCCCGGGCGCCCCTCACTGGTGGCAGCCCACTGCTTCACTTGATGAATAGATGGAATGCAGAGAAAGAATTTCACATTGTTCACACTGTGTGGTGTGGTCTGTTGTGTTGACGCGTGACTATAAGGGCCACTTTACTTTAACATTTCTCCAAGCTGATGTAGAGAACTGAAAATTACTGAAAATATATAGCTACAGTTCTTTCTGCAAAATGCAATTACACCAGATACTGAGAGCAAAGGTTCAAATAAATTTGCATGTATGCAATGCTGGATCTTTTCCCTTAGTAAAAAAATGGCCAAGTATCATATTATGTCTCATTCATTTAATTGGGTTCTCCTTATCTCTTACTTTTAGGACTGTCTGATAATGTTTTAGGTCACATTAATGCAGCAGTAGAGAAAATTCTAAAAGGTTCACGAACTTTCAGTAACCACTTTATAAAGTATTACTTGTATAAAGTATTATTTGTAGGATTTTCTGGTAGGACTGCACATGTGATGCAGAAATTTGTGTACTTAGGAAATCCCCCTTCTGACAATCATCCAATCCATATAAGTCTAATGTGTACCAAAAGTACCAGACTAAATATAAATGCCTCCTGGCTGTACTATATCATTTAAAATACAGAAATGTTTTTCTGCCATTTGCTGAAGGGTAATTTACTTATGCATGTTGTGTTTTAACACATTTATGTAAATCTGAGTAAAGGGTAAGACTGCAAGATTTTTGAAACAGGTCAAATTAGAAAACACATCTATCTGCACTTTGGATAAATAGTTCTAGGCGTTGGTCTGTAGTTTTAGATCAAATACAATCAAATAAAGACGTGCAAAAGAAACCTACCAGCTTTATCCTGCTAAAATGCACCTTTTCTTTTCTTTCAACATTCTTTTTTTAAGGTAAATCTAGGTTATCAGGCCAAAAATATATCAGACTTGAACAAACTTTACTGTGATTTGAACTGTTCCAATTTTACACATGTTGATTTTATTGAAGTTAAATTAACTCTCTAACTGGATCAAAATTACATTTTATATTCATTGACAGATACACACTGACAGGAATGTGACCTGCCTTACCGTTGTTGGGCCCTTAAGCAATGACCTCAAGATCCCTCACTGCTCCTAGTGTGCCAAAAAGTGATTTTGTTCAACAATATAGAATTGTGATCGTGGATGGCAACAATTTATAGTTGTCCAGACTTTTAGGCTTTTCTGTCATAGCTTTCATTTCATTTCTGATTATTTGTTTTCACTTGGAAAAAGAAGCTGACTTATAAACAGGGTCTAGTGGTTTGGAGTAAGACAGTGGAATCTGCCTGGTTAGTAAGCTGGGCTAAATGGTAGAATTGAGGTCCTGTCTATAAAGCATGCCTGCAGCAGAATGGCAAGATGATTTCGAAGCACAGCTAAACAAGGACAAGGTCTTTGCAAAGATTTCTGGAAAAACATAAAACTGAAGAGTTGCCAAATCTCATAATTTCATTACAACTCATGGAGTTTATTATGCAGCCAAGACTTTAATACTGATGTGTAGGCTGCGGCACTGTCTGTCACTTTCCAGGCTGAATCACTGCACAGTGAACACTGCCAAAGTGGCTTCAAACTATGAAAAGTCACGTATTGTATTTTTTTAACTGCCTACATGAGCTTCAAATTATTTTAGACATCAAATGATTGTCAAGTGTAAGACACTGATGTCATTTATTATAGTTGTAATTTTGTACTGGTGAATGTAGTGTGCAGTAGCATCATTTCAAAACTTGACAATAAACAACAGAAGTCTTGTGGGGTTTTATTCAAATACTCAAATAAAACAGCTTGTCACAATAAATGTCTATGATCCTCGCTCCTCTCCTACTGTCTATCCCCCTCCTCCTCACTGTGCTGTGCTGTGCTCTGACCTGTTGCAGGTGAGGAGGCTTTAACTATATTTGTAGACAAGAGGAGGCTGAGCCGGACAGCAGACCTCTCAGACTCGAACAGCACGGCTGTGACTCTGGAGGCGCTCCACCAGCTGGCTGCTTCCTACTTCATAGATCGAGAGAGCACACTGCGCAAGCTGCACCACCTCCAGATCGCCTCCACTGCCATCAAGGTAACCCTCCGGCCTAGATGCACACAGAACTAGGGACCTGACCCCAGATTTCAGTGGTTATATTTAGGATTGAGCCAGCGTTAAGCTAGGCTGCCTCTATTGTTTGGGCAATGCAGCTGGCTGCATCTTTTGAAGGGCATATGGAGCATTGGAGGAGCTGAAGCATGGAAAGTGGTGTGTGTGTGTGTGTGTGTGTGTGTGTGTGTGTATATGTTTGTTTATGTGTTTGCTTTGGGGAGTTGTATTAATGTCTGCAATGAATTTAATGACCTGTATAATCTTTCGGAATGCTGATTTCAAAATTCAGATTCTCGCATATCAGAAAACAAAGTACAGAAACAAAGTACCCAACCAATATGACTTTCAGCGGCAACACATTTTAATATGCTTCCGTCCATTATGTGGACCACTTTTCCTTAACCAGGGTGGTGGAAAGCGGGAGGGGAAGGGTACTGGAGCCTGTCACATTTGAATAGTTATTTTAAGATTAGTATTTCGATTTTTTCTTACTATTTCTACTTCTGCCCTAAAACGAATTGTGTAGACCTAACCGATTTAACTTCCATCCTACAGATTTAAATTCCTACATCCAGATTTAACAGTTTATTGTGTTACACCAGTAACCTGTTAAATCTGGCTTGCTGGAGGTGCACACTCAAGCTGTTGAAAGAGGTTACCACCAAGGTCCACTTCCTTAAGGCCCGTGTGTTTTTAAGAAAACAGATTCACAGGAAATAAGGAGGAAAAGTGTGGTGCAGGTGAAAGGATACTTATTTCTAATTTGCTAAGCCAAAAATATTTTTGTAAGATATACAGAGGTTTAGGATTGAACAGCTAAGACTTGCGTCGTGCTCTAGGCTTTCAGCACCGCATGAAATCATAGGCTGGCTTAGCTCAGTTTCATACAGTTTTTCTTGAACGTGGATGAGTTTTGGACTCCTTACTTATTGGTGTGTTTTGAGCCAGGTTTGATAACATTTTGTCTTAAGCATTGGTCTTATCATCAGGAGATTGCGGGTTAGATCTCTGGTGATGCCAGAGCCATCCGTGCTCAGGAGTTAAAGAGAGCACAACTGGCCTGGATCTCTCTGAGCGGCTGTTCCACTCCCTCATCATCCACTGTGGTCGTCCGTTAGCCGATGAGGCTGTTAGCATTCTCCTCCAGGCGTGTTGTCCAAATCCCATTAGTGGTGCAACTCATGCAGCACTTACTAACCTTCACCCTTCCAGCATTGGTAGTGTCATATACACTCAGTTTTAATTCACCTAAATTTGGAATTTGCACAGAATTTGATATAAGTGAGGAAACATTTCAAACTGCTTAGATATATACATATATACATACATACCTGACACAACGCTGGATATGGGTATTTACATTTATTTTACTGATATCGCTCTTTGTAGACATCTCTCTTTGTGGTATAATTATCAGTGTATAACCTTGGTGAGCAGTATGCGTTTGGTAGAGGACTGTGCAGAAACATTTATCAAAATTATCTGCATGAAATAAGTCAGAAGCTCTCTTTGTGTATAATGTCTAACATTGTTGCTGCATTTAATTAAAATGTCGTTGTGGAAAGCATAATTGATTACACGAGGAAAGGCAGTTGAATAGGTGTAGACACTCTTCTCACATCTGTGCCCTTCATTTGAAGTTACAGGAAACAGAACACATCCTTCTGACAGCACCATTTCGGCTTAAGTGCCTGTGAGGTGTCATGATTACAATGAATATACAAAAGTCTTCTTGGCCTTCTTTATTTCCCTGCCACCTCAAGAGACTGAGAGGAAATATTCCCAGCCTCAGCAGCCTTAATTCAGCGAACAAATTTTTACCTCGCTCAGATGAAGATGGATGTGAATACAAACCTGCTCTTAAAAGAACGGTGACTCTCTCCTGAGGCAACATGAAGTGTGGCCTGCCCGTACAGAATAGGTGCCAGCGTCTGAAGAGGAAAATAAGAGCACATATATCAAATGAATAAATGTGAAATTGGCAGTAGAGTTATGCATCAGCGTGACAAATTATCTTTCCCATTTCAGTGTTTCTCAAAGAGGCCTGCCCATTTTTCAACCATTTTGAATATAATCAAGGTGTCAGTCTCTAATGAGCAGGAGACTGATGAGGAGTATTTTCTGCACCGCTGGTAATAAATGGATCCTTAACTTCCAACAGTAAGTCGAGACAGTGAACAGGAAATTCAGAAAGTGCCAGTTGACATCAGTCGTGGCCTTTAATTTTCTTTTACAGGTGGGAGGAATGTGTTCTCAGGCATTACATTCAGGAGTGAGTGTTAAAATGATTGAGTGGTGAGAGGCAAAATGCATTTTTATGTGTGACGTGTCATCTTTCATGATTTCCTTAAGCAACACTTGAGCACGGTGTTGTGATATGTGCTAGGAAGTAGCCGGTCTGGCACATCCCTAATGCAAGTCTGAGATTTAATCACTCATTTAATACTGCAGATGGAGTCATTATGCGTTCATCAGTTAAGTCAACACTGCAGTATCGCTATGGTTTGTAAAGTAACGTGACCCCTTATGTGAACACAGCACAGCAGACAGTGTGAACAATGTGAAATTCTTTCTCTGTGTGGGGATGGTACCTTGCTCAAGGGTACCTCAGCGGTGCCACTTGTAGTCATGGGATTCAAACCCACAGCCTTCTGATTGCAGGGGCAACTCCCTAACCACCAGACCACCAGCTGCCCCAGCCGCTTTGATTGAATGTGCATCTGGACAGATACTATTATCCGATATTTTCTCCTCGAAAACATTTTGCTGCATGGATGAGTAAATGGTTGCCAAAATAAACACAGTACACACATCCTCAGTAACTGGGCAAAAGTATGTTCTCTTTAATTGTAGCTTATTTGCAGGGCAAGTTACGCTGGGTCTATGCAGGTTCCCAGTGATAGACATACATAAAACAATGGCCTGTTCCAGTAACATATTTGTGGCTGATTTCTCAGGCAGGGATTAAGCCTGGACCACACAGACAATCTCTATGTGGGAAATGTGTAAAACAGCCATCATACCCAGAAGTATATCCATGTTCAGCATAATACAAAACTGCCTACAAATTTAAAGCTCAGAGCTACCATGTTGTCTGCTGCTTAAATAAAAGGAACAAAATGCTGCCTCAGCCTGCTGCTGTAAGTGCTGGATGCAGTCTGACAGTTTCAGAACAAGCATGAGGGCTAGAATTGGTCACATTTTGCAACCTCAGTATGGAGCATTAAGGGGACCATGAATTATAATGTATTCAGATAATAAACAAGATATAAATCCTAACAATCGGTGTCTTATTTCTCATTCAATATATACTGGCTGTACAAATCATATCTGTTGTCTTGCAATGTAACTTTCATTGTGAAGATTTCTTGATTCACCCCATTCTTGGTGCTAAGATAATTCCTACAAATAAAGAGTGCCTGGAAAATGTGGGGGAAATTATTTCAAGATCCCCCAGTTGCGAAGACAGTATATGATTATATAGAATGAATGTATTATACTAAGAGTAAGCAGAAGTATGCTTTCTCTCAGGGTTTAGAATGTTGAAACAGACAGGAACACAGACTAAATGTGACTGAATTAATAAGTGATGTTAGCATGTGTGTGTAAATAAAAATAGAAACACTAACCAGGTTTAAAAAGATCCCATGAATCTTACTAGAATGTGCTGTTGATTTTTTTTTTTTTACCCCCAAATAAACCCCTGAACACTTCTAATCCAAATTTCAATCTTTGCTAAAACTTCTCCAAAAGAAAACTTTTAAGAAAACTTGATAGACCATTTTACCAGCACCTGGGTCATTGGTCAAGCGTCTCTAGTTAGAATTGGAAGGAATAGAACATCTGCTAGCAGCCATTACTGTGCCCTTCTTTCTTCTCTTCGACTGCATTGAACCCAAGCAAAAAGTCTGAGTCCAGCCCAGAAATGGAAGAATAGTGGAAAATCAAAAGGAATTTTCCAGCTAATGCTTGCAGATGAGGTCCCTTGTATGGTGCATATCACTGTTTTGTTTAAGGGGCTCAGCTGAAGCTGAAATCTTAAACTGCAACTTCCCGCTCTGTGAGGTTTCCTGCTGTTTTCAATAAGGTTCGATTTTCTATGGAGCAGAATATAATCCCATTCTGAGGCGCGCTCCCTTCCTTCAACGACAAGCTTATCCGCAATGCACGCAGACACAAGGGGGGTAACGCTAACCGGAAAAAGGTCTTTTAATAAAAACAGCTGCTGGGATTCTCAAAGACTGTCGCTGTGTGCATAAACACATGCATGATGCAAATGTGGATATGCCTATTGAATAGAGCCAATGGAGATGCGTAATGCCTAGAGTTGAATGTGTTCTATTCTTTTTGCTGTGACGGAACAGAGCAATCTTAGAACAAGCGGTTATCCTCATTAAGCATAAATGACTCTGCAAACTTCAATAGAAGCCTGATTATGTCTCTTTGATACCATTATTATTGCAATATCTGACAACAATGGATGTTCCACTACTTTCTTGGATTATGTTCAAATGGAATTAAACAGTGTTTGGTTTCATTTGATTTGCAGGTGTTCAATGTAAGACTGATGCATTTGAATATAAAGTGTTTTAAAACTTTGCAATTAGAATATGTGAACGTGAATGTGTGGTCTCAACAGCTCCTGTACACACAAAACACACACACAAAGGCTGAACGAAGCCTAATATATTAGAATGCATGCTAATATATTAATAGAAGGCCAGAGCTGAACTTTACATGGCCTTTTGAGTGCTTCTCTCTTTAAAAGTAATAAGAAGGCGCTAAATTATAACCAGAGATAAATCCATTAAAAGATAGGTTCATTCTGAAATCCACACAAGTATACCAGTGTTGCTTGCTGACTGTGAGATATATCTCTACACACTGTGAACCTGGCATAAAATTGGCTTCCAGAGCTCACAGGCAATACAGTTTGCACCCCAGAGATTCCTCTAATCTCAGAATTGAGATGCTTTTTTTCCTCATTCTGGCCATCACCTTCAGCACACAGTGGAGAACACTACAATGTTCTTTGTAAGGGAACAGATGGACAAATATCTTCCAAACAGTTTCTGCTTAAGGAAGCATGGCCTCGAGCTACCTCCACCTCCAGCATGGCATGGGCACATCCTCAGCGAGCTGTATATACGAATTCCAACAAATCAGTCTAACTTTGTTCAGTTTTCAGTTAATTTTGAACATGTATAAGGCTTTGAATCAGTACCACCAACTGTAATTGCATGGAGCCACATCTACGTTCAGTAATTCTGAATTAATTCATGATGAACCGAGTTCACGACATTCACTGATTCACGAGCTATCTGCTAAGCTACAGAATGTTTTGTTAACCCAGTTCTACCGGAGAAACTCTTCTGCTGGTCCATGTGTGCAAAGATATGCACAAAGACTTTATTCAGACTTTAGCTGAGCCATGGCAGAAATGCTGAAATCCTTATTCTTTTTAATATGCTTTCCATATTAATGCATATTATATTCGCACTAGCAAACTGCCGGCACGATTTGTGTTATTATGCATAAATATAGGCCCACTTAGGGACTGTTTCTTTGAACAAATGCTTTTATGATCATTTCTGAATAGCATAATTACTTGGTTCGCATCCAAAGAATTTATTTTATCTGTTCCCATCCTAATTTACATCTTAAGATAATTTTGCAACACCGCATTGTTCATTATCCATCCCTGTGTAACCCAGCCTCGTTTATAAGACCGCTAATGACATTTCCCAGTATTAAATGTTTGGAAAAATGATTGCTATCAATGCAGCACAACTATTTAACTCGAGGGTTTTGCCAACTCAAAACATTCAAACATGCTCCCTCCGCAGACACTCATCTTTTATAATGAAGCCCTTTTCATCCCGTATGCTTACTTGATTTCCCTTGATTGATTTATTTTTAAATGATATATGTAATTTGTATACAGTTCTTCTTATACACTTATCTCGGTTTGGATTAAGAGGCTTTCCTAGTAAAAAAACAACAAAAAATAAAACCAAGAGACTCAGCACTGTCTTTCACATTGATGTCATATTGTCCATTTATTTTAGCACATTGTATCAACTGTTTCCTTTTAGTACACTGTATCAACAACTGTGGCCTTCAAAACTGCTACTGAAATCGTAAAAGTTAACTATATTTGGACTGGGTAGCATGGTTAACTAAGTAACATTTCAAACTAAAAAATAAGTTTTGGCCATTAGCTAGTGTCTGGTTAAATAACCAGAATGCAAGACCAACCAGAATTAAGGTGCGGTGGACAGAATTTTTATACCGGGGGTCCTCAGGTTACGACAGTCTCAACATACGACGTTTCAAGTTTACGACGCTCACTCCTATAAAAACTTTAAATAAGTGAGTGTTTTGGCTTATACCCATAGGCCTCGTCCACACGGATGTCTGAACCAGGCTTTTTTTCAGGCGTTCGTGGCGCCAGTCAGAGGTGGATAATCCAGGTCCAAAGAGTAAAAGTCCTCCCCAGTATTTTGTTCCAACTGCTATGGTTCTCTAGTCCCTTCAGACCAGCAGTAGCAGGATACAGGTGGTTGCAATAAAATCCTTGGGAGGGTTTTTACTCTTTGAACTTGTATAACCCACCTCTGGCACCAGGTGAGCGCGGACTGAGCACCGACCGTTTTTCTGCTCATTGGAGCAAATCACAGTGTCCACACGGGCGTTCAGACGTTCGGCTGTGCGTTCAGGTGGCGTCAAAAAAAATGTTGCGTGCAGCGTTTTCTTGGCGTCAATTTCTGCCGAAATCTCAGTGAATGCAAAGAAAACGCCAGTACTGCGTTTACATGGTGTTCAGTTGACATTCTGGAAGACTGAATATGTCCCATGATTCCAGTGTTCTACATTGTAAGGATCCATGTTTACAATGTAGAACTACAAATCAAGATGTCCCACATGTAAACAATCTGGACTGAAGAATTACTGCCCCCACAGGTGAATACATGAAACTACACATCGGGCTGCAGGCTGGTGTTAAACAGCATCAGATGAACACTAGTGTAACGCCTCACTAAAGTCAATCAAGCGCTCCTACAAAACGCAACAAAAACGCGTATTGCGTTTAGAGCACTTTCATCTATCCAAGATTCAGACGTCCGTGTGAACGAGGCCTTAGAGTTGTACTTATGGACTACCTGAGCGAACTAGTTTGGTGGTGCACAGCAGAAGAATACACAGTGACGCAGCGTATGAGTGCGGGAGTTGGCGTCCTCCAGTTCAGTACAGTGTACAAGTACAGTATATTTATGTCCTTTTCCTTTTTCTGTGGCTCAGTTGCGTTTTTATGTTCTAGATTATGATTTTACAACTATGTTAGGATAGTTAAGTGACTTATGTAGGAACGGAACTATGTCGTAACCCGAGGACCCCCTGTACCTCTAAATAAACACCTATATAGTTTATTCATATAATCAATTGCAAACTTTACTAAAAATCAAAGACTGTGAATAAAACCTAAGACGTTAGGAAAGAGGGAAGTTTGGTCATGAAGTCACTGGTCAAGCATCTCACGTTAAAACCGAAAGGAATAAAACATCCACTTTCAGACGTTACCCTTCTTTTTCTTTCCTCTCTTTGATTGCAGTGAACCTCTTAGCACAGCAGTAGTGACTAAATGTAATATGACAGTTGGTACTGGCATCTCCACATGTTTTTAATAATAAAAATTAGAGGTCACTCCCTGGGTTTCCAACCCTGTTTTAATCTGCAGCCTTTGCAGAGAAATTATGTTCTTGATTGAGCTATATTTACAGATCAAACGAAACATGATAAATTATGCTTTTTCTAAATGAACAATGTAAGTGCAAAGAGAAGTTCAGCAGCATGTGGTGGTCATAGGGGTCCAAGCAAAAGAAAGCTGTTTTGACAGTTTGTCAATTAGCCAGAATGATTTTAGTGTATGTTGTGGATATGCTTTTTGTAAATGTCAACATCTTTTGTTGATTATTAAATGTAAGCTCTTAAAAATATTTTGACACTAAAATTACGGCAATAAGCCAAGATAACAGAGTTTGAATATTATGCACATGTTTACAATCAGGTGGCGGGAGCTTAATGGTTCTTATGACTTTTATTCTTGGACTGAAGCAAAGAATAACATGCAACAAAATATTTTTTGCTATGTATCAAATTCCTGTTGAATGCTCATAGTGGCCATTTTTTACTTATGAAGTTATTCTTTCATGTCGACTTATAGATTAGTTCAAAGAAACAGCATGTAAAATTTGAGCTCTGTTGTATAATTGCATGTTACAGCACCATGATATAATTGCACTGCTCTTGACATGCTACGTCAAAAATTCTTTAGCTGTTTTAGTTAACTGTGCTCAAAGGTGAAAGGGTTTAGTAGCAAATGGTGGTCATTTTAACCAATTTCAGTGTATTTTTGAGATTTTTTAATATTCAGGGTCTTATGAATGTTTTAACATTAACATCTTGATGATCAGGCAAAAAACAAGGACTAGTAAGTTTTGCATAATATGCAAAACTGAAGGAGATTTAAGGTCCAAATTGTGGTTTGGTTTCTGTTAAAGGGCAATATGAAGAAAGAATTTCATCTCTAAGTAAAGTGCAGGAGTTATGGACACAAACACATACTTCACTGAGGCGCTACCATCAGGCTCATGTGGATCCCCTTATGTACCTGAGTATTGATGAGAATCCTGCTCCATTACAAACAAATTTGGTATTTCTAGATTTTACAGTACAGTATTTGCTCCCTCAGAAGGGTTATAATATAAAATTAAATAAAATAAAAAAAAAAACACCTTCAGTGCTTTAACCCCTAATAAAGTAATATGACCGATCAAGTGTTTGTGTCGTTGTTTAGGAGTAGTTGCACTTCCAATTTCCTTGGAAGGCTTTCCACAAGATTTCGCGTGTGTTTCTGTGGCATTTTGTGTCCATTCATTCTGTAGAACAGCGGTCCCCAACCTTTTTTGCGCCATGGACCAGTTTAATGTAAAACAATATTTTCATGGACCGATATAGATACAACTAAAAACAAAGCACGGTTGTTTTTGACTCATTTTTGCGAGCTTGTGGGCTAAATATTTGATGTACTGTATCATGTGACCGAGACTCTGATAATCAATAAAATATTTTTTATTCTGTCTTTCTGTGCGACCTGATACGAAATGACTCACGGACCGCTATTGGTCTGGTGGTTGGGGACCTCTGCTGTAGAGCATTTATGAGGTTCAGGCACTGATGTTGAACGAGAAGGCCTGGCTCACAATCTCTGTTCCAGTTCATCTCAAAGGTGTTGTAAGGGGTCTAGCCCAAACCCTGAAAAACAGGCGTGTCCCAATACTTTTGTCCATATAGTGCACCTGACCAAAGACAGCAGGTACCAGTGGACTAATGAAGATGTTAAAATATATCTTAATATGTTCTGTGGCACTTCTATAATATAAAATACAGCTATAAAATTAAACAAAATGGCAATAAAAGATTTCTCCTATTCATTTCTCACTCATATTTCTTTGAAATCTCTTATTCTCTTGTACAGAGATAATGGGAACCTCACGGATTATTTTAATTACATAATATTATTTGCTGCATTTCAGTTATTCACTTAGTTCAAAATTATTTCGACAGCTGGTTGGCAACCTAGCTGCTAACCAGGCTACCAGAAGGTGTACATTATATTTAAACAGAGGATGCAAACCTGAACAAAGGAGGTCTTTCTTCACTAATAAGACCTCCACAAATTGACTCATGGTTAATAGTCTGGTTGTTTCTAATTTATTGACGTAAAAGGCAAATGGTTTGACTTCTTTCTGTGTTCCCCAAAACTAGAGGTCCATGTAGGTCTGGCTGTACTGTGCAGCTTCACTGCAGTGGGCTCTCATTGCAGATGTGCTCATTGCTATGCATAGAAAATCCTTTATATTTGCATTTGGTCTATTTTCCCTTTAAGTTGGACATCTGTCTCCGTTAAAAATTAATCTGCCGATCCCCATTGAGGCTCCTTGGAATTTAATTAATCAATAAAAGGGATGGAAATACCAGCAGCAGTCTTGCTGAACTTCTGTTTTTCCTCCTGATTCTCTCCTTTCCTATGAAGGTTATTTCAGCCCATTGAGTAGAAATGAAATGAAATGTTTCTTGATAATTACTGCTGGAGTGTTTGCTGCTTTTGTATCCCATTAGTAAAGTCTCCTCGCCTTTCCTGTTACGTTAGTCATTCATGTGGCCCGTCATGAATAATGTTACTTACTGCTGTATACGTAGTCTCGAATATTTCATAAATTGGATTTACCCTTATGACCTTAAATTGAATGTCAAAAGTGGCAGCTTCTCTATAAAGGAAACTGCCCCTTTTGCTTTGCTACACTGGAATTCACATTTAATCTCTGACAGCAATGTGGCTACTTTTATTTGCCCAATGGGAAAAAGAATATTCTACGATCCCTCTATAGAATAGAGAATAATCTGTAAATGACAGGAAAGGAGATATATTTGCCTGCAGGCAGTGCTTTGTCTTTCTATGTGTCAGTATAGCTTTGACATACCTGTACCTTTGAATCAAGCTTTTGTCAAGGATGATTGAGCTGTGATTATTCCCCAAGAGTGCCGTTTCTGAAATGATGTACAAAGACCTGGTGTCAATCTTGTTTCGTCAGCAAGGCATCACCATGATTTTGATGTTTACTTGAACTTTGCTCTGTAACTATCAGTGACAATAACACAGAAATCCACGATCCACATCAAATGGTTATGATATTACATAACATTCTCAAAATATTCTGCTCTGTTCTTGAAAGATGGGGTGGTGGCCTAGTGGGTAGGATACTTGCCTCTGGACCATGAGGTCAAGAATTCGTATCCTCCCTTCAGCGTACCACCACTGGGTTCCTGAGCAAGACCCTTAACCCCAGGTTACTCCAGGGAGACTGCCCCCTGTAGTTAGGGAATGGAAGTCGCTTTGGATAAAAGTGTCTAAATGCTGTAAATGTAAACTATTTCAAACAGTTGTGATCATGTAATAATTCTACACCTATCCTGCTGTCCTGTAGTATTTGTTGTAGTGAATTTCAGTTAGGTGCTAAATAAATCTTCAAATGCAAAACCAACTTTCAAAACAACAGGTGATGAAATGTTTTTTTTGTGTAAAGCTAAAATGATTTGTTGTGAATCGTGCGCCACGTTTTACAGAACGTTTCGTTTATATGTGAAACCATTTCTAGAATTTTTCAAACATTGTTATTAATCAAAGTACAGCCCAAAAATATGTTGCAGTGAAACCTAGAGCTCTGTCAATTTGTTTCTTTTTAATAAACCACAACAAACAGTGACATGGATTTTTTCTTCATAACAGACCTGTGCTTTATAGTCTTAGAGACAGTAAACCTGCCATGTCTTTTGGATTTTGCCAAGCTATTGTTTGCTCCTCTTCTGGATCCTGACATTACAGTGCTCACTTGGAGACTTTCTCTTGCTGTTGATTGTCAAGGTGACTCGCCCCTCCGCTTTCGCTCCGCAGACATACCTGAGACGACTCGCTGAAACTTGGAGGGTATATGCCATGTTGAAGAACTGTGCCAAAATTTCAAACCGTTTTAAGTTGACTGACTGCAAAAAGAGTGGTGTGTCCATAATAATATCAGTGACAGTACACTAATAGTGTGGTCACATCATAGAATTTCAAAATTGACCTGATATTCTGGAATCTGACCGACTGACTGAGTGACTAATTAGTGACTGGGGAATTCAACTATGTATGTATTAATGTATTATGGCAAGTAGTCACCCTTATTTTTTTTTTTTACTTAATTCATACATTTTTGACCCATTTCAAATGAATGCAGTGACCAAACGTAGTGAAACTTCTTGGCCACATACCCACATATATCCATCTCCTCATCCAAGCTCTGCACTCATCTTTTCCTTTGTTTTCATGCATGCCTTTTTACTCAATACACTTCCATTAAATTTTTGGCCATATTTAAATGAATGGAGTTCTGCTCAGTAGTACTTCCCCATTCATCTAAAAAGCGTCATATGACACAGACCGGCTACTTTATTAGGAACACCAACTCATCCGGGGCATGCTCAGCAGGCCCATCTTAAAATTCATTTTGAGTATTTTTTTTTACATTGACATTAAATTAGAAAGAATGCATATTGTAGGAGAAGTGAGCTTTGAAAAAGATCAAAAGAGATTTTGACAGATTGTTAAGGTTTTTCAGTGTAAGTCTCTTGGGGCAATCCATCATTGTTGAATATTTCTATATAAAGCATTAACAATGAAAATGAGCCAAGGGTGACTGGCAGCATACTGTTAAAGCAACATTAATAAAAATACCAAACTTATCTTTTAAATTCTCTTCAAACTTGTTTTGAAGGTTTGTGTAAAGTGCTTGGTAGATTCATGTTCTTAATATTAATGTTAAAATTCTTTTCCATGATGGTCTTCTGCCAGTACGGTAGTTATTGATTTATGTTTTATCACTATAGCGTGTTTGTAGAACATTGTGATGACTTTTCTCTTTTCTTCCCTTTAGGTGACTGAAACAAGGACAGGCCCTCTAGGATGCAGTAACTATGACAACCTCGATTCTGTCAGTTCAGTTCTGGTTCAGAGTCCTGAAAACAAGGTTCATTTACAAGGTAGCACATTCATTATTGAATCGTACCACAGACTTTTTGATGAAACTGATACTCTAATCTTGTCCATTTTTCATGCATTAAAACAGAGGATGGCATTCTTACTAAGAAGTACTGGAAACAGTTATTTCTGAGACTTGGATATCTTAGAATTTCAGATATTCTATGAACTGAGTAAAATTAATTTTTTCTTGTCACTCCAACAGCTGTATGTTGAATGCACAGCACAATTCTTCTCACTAATGAAGGTGCTTATGTCTTTCCCTCAGGGCTTCAAGCCATTCTGCCAGGGTACCTGAGAAGTCGATTTGTCCAAGCAGCTCTCAGCTACATCGGCTGCCACTCTGAGGGTGAATTTAAGTGCAGGAACAACGAATGCTGGTGTCAATGCAGTGTGGATTACCCTCAGTGCAACTGCCCCAGTAAGAACCTGGAGGCCATGCAGGACAGCCTGAGGCTTATTAGAGAAGCTTGGACCCAAGCCAACCAGGAGTTTGAGGAGTCAGGTATGTTATTTAAACCACTTATTGATAATGTGATGGATATATTAGATGGAATGTTTGCTAATTAGTCCATTTTCATCTAATAATCTGGATTATACCACTCCAGAGTTGTATATGTCAGAGGTTAATCCACAAGTAAGGACAAACAGTTAAGAGGGTGAGTGCCCGAGGTTTTTTAAATATATAGAAAACGATGTATAAGAGGTAAACGAGAGGACTGGTTAGTCACCAAGGTGCTCCTTGAAGAGGTGGGCTTTCAGACGAGGCTTGAAGACAGCGAGGGACTCCGCAGATCTGACTGCAGGAGGGAGTTCGCTCCACCACTGGGGGGCCAAGACTGAAAAGAGTCTTGATGCATGTCTTCCTCTACTTTTGAGCAACGGCGGTTCAAGATGAGCGGTGCTTGAAGCTCTGAGAGGATGAGAAGTGGCACGCTGCTTGATATACCTCTGAAGATGGGCTGTGGTATCTGGCACCAAGACGTTAACAACAGATCTTTAAGTGCTATATGTTGCGAGGTGGGGTATCCCGCCCTGACTACTTTGTCCAGCACATCAGACAGATGCCCAATTAGATTGAGGTTAAGGGAATCTGGAGGTCAAAACAGCCCCTTTAACTTTTTTTCATGTTCTACAAACCATTCCTGAACCATTTTAGCAGTGTGACAGAGCACATCCTGTTGAAAGAGGCCACTGCCATTAGGGACCACAGTTGCCATGAAGGGGTATACTTGGTCTGTAGCAATGTTTCTTTTTACAGGAGGCATTAGGTTTTTCAGCAATTTGTGCTGCTGTAGCTCAATTTGTGCTACAGTAGCTTTCACCCCCCACAGGCATCACTGAGCCTTGAGTGCTCATGACCCGGTTGTTGGTTCAGCGGTTGTCCTTCCTTAGACCACTTTTGGTAGGCACTAACCACCGCATACCGGGAACACCACCCAATACCTGCCGTTTTCGAGATGCTCTGACCCGGTCATCACAGTTTGGCCCTCGTCAAAGTTGCCCATTATCACAATGGCTTCAAAAGACCGTTCTCCTTCTGCCTAAACCTATCACCCCTTGACTGGTGCCATAGTAAGTATAGGAATCAAAAGGGGATAAGCTGTTGTATGTCAAGTTTCAAGAAAGGCACTGATATTCTTGACATCACAAAAAATATATATAAAAACAACTGACTTACATCTTAGTTTCCATGGACTGAGATGTGGATGATATCTTTAAACTAAACTGTTTACATGCAGTATAAATTCTTATTTAATAAAATTAAAAATATATATTAGTCGTCCATTACATGGGCCCTTTAAATTATTTATATGATTGATATATCAGCATCCTTCTCCCAACACACTCAAGAGTCTCTCCTCAGCATCCTTCTCCAAACACACTTAGTCTCGCCTCAGCATCCTCCTCCCAACACACTCAGAGTCGCTCCTCAGCATCCTCCTCCCAACACACTCACACTCTCTCCTCAGCATCCTTCTCCCAACACACTCACACTCTCTCCTCAGCAAATGTCCAAACCAAACAATCTTTCCTCTCTGACTTTTCCTACAAAAGGTCCGACTAAAGCGGTCCCTCTATTAAACTCATTCCTGATCCTGTCCATCCTCGTCACCCCTAATGCAAATCTTAACATTTCAAACTCTGCCATCAACCAGTGTGAAGTCTATTTACAGGATTAAGAGCATTGGTAGCTTACTAAATCTGTGTAGGAAACTGCCCATGTAAACTCTATCTAACTCTATCTTTGCTCTATGTCTAACCTTAAGCCAAAGTGATTAAATGGTACTCCAAGCTAATTTCATTACCATCTGTGAATATGGTTGTCGCTCACAGGACTGACTCTAAAAAGCACTTGTCACATTGTTGGATTTGTTTGTTCGACAAGGAAAGGATAAGAAGTGCTTCCAGGGAACTACTGTTGTCATTGTGGTAAAGCGGTGTTTTAGACTTGGCATGTTTTGCATGTTTTGTTGTCCCTGAGATGGGTACAGTGCCAGAACCAGGCAGGTTTATTCAGAACACATCACAGCTACTGGAGCTCCACCCCCTGCAGTGACAGCCGGCTGGGGAAACTTCTGCCTAATGACTGCAAAGGCAGCTCCAAAAGAATAACCATCCAGCAGAAGATGATTTACGAGTCTTTTTCTGCTCTGCTGAAGGTTCATTCCTTTGTTCCTTTGTTTTGCTTTAAGCTTTCATATGTTTGAGATTTTTGAGTGTCCAGGATGTGGAAGTTATAATTTTTTCAATTACTTTCTGTCAAATGACTCAAAATAAGCCAATTTAGTGCTACTGGGATGTGGTCATGTTCTTATGTGGATTTGTGTTGTTAATTATAGACATGTATGTAATTTTTTCTCAGACATATAGCATATAGCATTGATCCGTTGTGCTACAGCTATTGATTTTCCTTCCCGCTGACGAAAATGAACTTCCAAGGAATGTTTTTTTGTGAGGCTGGTGATGCCACTTTACTTATACAACTTACCATCCTATTAAAGTGGAGTGTTTTTGTTGTCGCTGGTGGCTACATTGTATGTGCACTGTATGTATCAGCGTCTTCTCCTAAGAGATGATGGAGTGGTTCTCCTAAGAGATGATGGCAATTCATCAAAAGCCCTCTTGCTGTCCTTGCCCATCAGTGTTCAATCCCACAGGAGTACTTTCAGATTTCATCGAAGGAATGAAAATAAGGTTTCAGCTGCTCCCACTCACTGCCTATTTTAATGTTGACTCATTTTATCAAACGAGATTGATTCTGTTTTCGAACATGCGGCAAGATCATTTAGTTCCTTCATTCTCCACACTTTTCTGGTTTCTAGAGGAGCTGCAGAATTTTGTCAGAAGATTACCAACGTTTTATGCTCTGAACGCGTCTGCCGTGCAGTACTTTTGGAAAATGGACCCTGGTGTTCACCAACGCTTCCAGCTGCTGGAAAATAACATTCGACAGCTCCTCAGCAAAGCACATCGGACGGTCAGCAAGCTCTTCTCCCTCAGTAAGAGATGTCGAACTCAGCCCAAAATATCTGTGCCCAGAGAGAGGTAAGTGGCAGGACTCTTGTGTATGCCTAATCAGACTAATGGCACAAAAATTTTGTTAGTTACGTTTCGTGTAAATATTAACTTTACAAGAGAAGGAGAAAACCTTCCTAACTTTGAATACAAATAAACGGAACATATGTCCATTGATTTCTTTGGTTCTTTGGTCAGTTTACAGTATAAACAGCGATTGACTTTTTAAAATGATGACAAAACATAAAAGGACAAAAATGGAATGAATTAAGATTTTGCCCCAAATACAACAGTATATGAGCATGCTTTTTTGACTAATCGTGTTAAAGCTCAGTAAATTACAATAAGGAAATTAATACAATAATATATAATGAATATGACATAATACAAATTAATACAATTAATACAAGAGTATGTACAATAGGGAAATCACAATAAGTAAAAAGTGTTAACCTCAACAGCACTGTTTTAGTAGAGTTGAATGATGAACCAGTGAATGAAGTATCATTGGGTTTTGTTATTATTATGAATTGTTTGTTTGTTTTTTCATTTGATTTCTCCAGCTAAGCTGATTCTAATACAAAGCTTCTGATAGGAGATTGAGAGGCCAGCCCGCTGAACTAATTAATTAGGTGATGTCTTTAAATACACTGTTCAGTCCATATTATGTCCGTATCCAAGGTCGTTATGGGCGGAATAATCATGTTAAGGCTAGTCTCTTGGCTAAAATCCCAGCCTCACTCAAACTACAGAGGCTATCTAATCATTTCAAGTGTCAGTGGATGAGAAGATTTTATCTTCTCATTTAAAGGCTAGTGTTTAGGAAGTGCCTGGCTGTAAGTAGCAAGAAATGGGTTTTGACATAATGATACATAGTGGGAAGTACAAGAACTGGTTCTAAGCATAGACATAAGCTAAATATAGTCTTAAATGAATTCAAAGCTTTCCTTTCACATCCTGGACAGTAACAGGTACCTAACAGGTTTTGCGAAAGCAACCGTTTTGTACTACGTCATGAAACAGCATTTGCCAGATTTCCTCACTTTTTGTACATTTGTCACGCTACATGATTTCAGATCGACATATAAGATGTGGTGTAGGGCAAGGAACCACAAGAAAACACAAAACAGTTTGGAAATTATCATTTAATTTACTGAAGGAAAACATTTTGGTATACCTGTAGCACATAAAGTATTTGCCCCTTAAAATGAATAACTGGTTTAAAACAGGTGTTGAGTGAACACCATGATTATCCTTATGCACAGAGGTTACATTTTTTCTTTTTTTTTTTTGTGTGTGTGTGGGTGGATGGTGGTGGTGGGGGGGGGGGGGGTGGTAAAATTCTTTCTCTCTCCAAACATGTATTTCAAGGTCATTGTATGTAATTTGCAGGTTTGCAGTCAAGGAGCTGCTATGAAGAAAACTTGTTCAATCATTATTTGAATGATTAAGATTAAGAAAAAGATGGAAATATATATTGCTGTGGAAGAGTGCGAGCCTGTGTACTGTACTTGAGCCCTGGGCAGCCACAGCCCAGTTTAACTCCTGATCATTCAGTACCTCAACCATTTAACTTATATTCAATATAGATTTAGGGCTCATTACTGCAGGTTTGTTTTCACACAGGAGAGTTTCCTTTGAGCCGTGGTTTGACAGCTCTGTTCCATACATACCACATGCAAATGCACGCATTTGCAAAATGTCCTTGTGCAGGAACACCTGCAAAGAAGGAGATTTTCATCTCATTTGGGGGAATTTTAGTCATGCAAGCTGGCCCAAAATGTGTTTTGTAAAGTGCTGTCAATGCAAGCACTCACATTTCCATTTCCACGTTGAACTGATCACATTATAAAGTATTCACACATAACAGACCAAACCAGGGTTTACTTGAAGTAATTTCCACACCAAGAAGAATTGGGATCAGTTCTCTGGACCACACAGGTTTAAATCAACCTTCACACTCAAATGAACATAGCGAACTCCCGAGGCAAACAGCCTTGGCTCGGGAACAAAACCTCAATGCCCTTAGAGTTCTTTCTGGAGAACCCGAACCAGTGAACAGCTTATCCTTCTCATTTGAGCATGTGATACAAGATGTGCCAAAGAACACATGGATCTGTTCACCAGAATGAGGAAAGGAATATTTCATTTGATTGCATCTGATTTACTTTTCTGCCATCTGTATCATTTCATCATGCACTCTTGATTTATCTTCATTTTCACACTTCCTTTGGCTATTCATTTTCTTTGGCTTCTGTTTCCCATTCAGTCTTTCTTGTTTTTATCCTTTGTGCTTAAGTCTTTTTCTTATCAGTTGATGCAGAAAAATCAGAAGAAAAAAAAAAAACAAAAAAA
>JBBIGA010000106.1:14255785-14268043 GCA_037576975.1 Alestes dentex | reverse complement strand
CCCTTTCGTTCCTACAAGAGTATCCCGAATTTTGGTGTAAGTCGAAACACACCCTAGCCTAAATCACTTACCAATCCTAACACAGTTGTAAAATCAATCTAGAAAATAAAAACACAGCTAAGCCACAGGAAAAGGAAAAGGACTGTATACTGTATTATACATTCTGTAATTGTAAACGATACTGTGGGACGCCAACTCTCTCACTCATATGCCGTGTTACTGCGTATTCTTCCGCCACGCGCAGCCAAACTAGTTTGCCCGTGTAGTCTGTAAGTATGATTCTAACGGCATAAGCCGAAACACTCACGTCTCAATTTGTAAGTTTTTATGGAAGTTTTTATGGAACGTCGTATGTCGAGACTGTCGTAACACGAGGACCCCCTGTATTAAGGATTTTTTTGATAGACCACTCGTGCACTCTTGTACTTTATTTTTACAGTGATCCCTTGCCTCAAAATCATGATACTCATTGTAAATGCAAACATTATACACCAAGATAGCAAGCACACAAAGATGAACAATTATGATCCCTAACAAATTTTTTACTTCATTGGCACTGTTGTAGAAAGAAAGGCAATATTGCTTATTTAAGCTATGATTTGTTTCTTTTATCCAAAACCATTTCCATTTCTGCAGAGTCTTGGAATATGATAATTCCCAAGAAGTCAGTTTAACTGCATGTAAGTGGATGGAAGCGTGTTTTGACTCTCGTGCGCATTTCCATCTCGCTCTCAGTGAAATGTGCTGACAGGCAGTGGAGATGTCCTCCGTTCTCACCCACCTGCGCACTGACTGTCTCTCAGGCAACATAGCTCCATGAATATTTACACATTCCGTTGGCATCGCTTATGTTTTAAGCTAGAAGAAACTGTTTTTCTCTCAGCGAGCAGAAGTTCCAGGGCAAGGCACAGATATCTTCAAGGCCTGCATGATAGACAGCACAAGAAAAATGTGAAAATAGATTTTTAGCTCTAGAAAAGGCAAAGCTGATTTCCATAGCTACAGCTGGGCGATAGCTGTAATGGGTTATTTATCTATAAGGCATTTTGTCAAAGAAGTAATGAACTGTTTGGAGCTTATGTACATTATTTCCATATGCCACAAGATATACCCTACAATATTTATTTATTATTATTAGTGAAAAGGGGAGGTTTGATCATTACTTACACTTTGAGTCGCTTAACCCAGCAGTTTATTTATGCTGTTTGGTAGTACATCCAGAACATGCCCAGAACACAAGAAGTCAGAGGTAGTCACCACTAGGCACATTGTGAGCTGGTGTGAGTGCTCTGCCTATTTCTGGTTTTTCTGTCCACTGTTCTGAAGAATCTTTAAACAAGCAATTGTAATTAATCAAAATGAAACAAATAAAAAATACATAATAAATGAAACATTAATATTACAGCATTACCATACTGGGCTGTTCTGTTCCATTTGGTAAGTTAACATTGAAATGAGGAAGTTGGTATATATGCTCGAGCCCATGCCAGGATGAAAGGGGGAGAAACATCTTGAACTGACCTCCTGTCCTTCACAGGACAGACACACAGGGTCATGCGATCGCATGACCCTGATTAAGGATAACCAGTTCAGATAAATTGGTTTGCATGCTGTATAGGAGGAATTTTACACATGAGTTGAACTGTGTCTTGTGTCGTAATCTGCATATGGAGTGATAAACAGCTATGGGTGGTCAAAAAAAGCCAAAAATAGCCTTCTCTCATTATTGGATGAGTGGGTGACTACTGCGAAGAGCCCTCTATATTGATTGGTTAGCTGTGGATGATTTTTATCATGCTTTTTTGTGCAGAAAATGCTAATGGTTTTTCAGCGCAAAGACACAGTTCCAAAACACAAAGAACTTTGTGCAGCCTAGAAGCATTCTTCATTCATGTCTTCATTCGTGCTTTGTGCTTTATTTAAAGCCTGGTATTATGTTGTCTACGCTATGTATGTTGGTTTCATTTTAGGTTAAGGCTAATGGTAAAACAATTCAGGACATTCTTAATTACAGGGCAAAATGAGTGCTTGAAAATGTGCTTTATGTTTACATACTATTTAAATTTGATTTGCGTACACAAAATTCCTGAAAACTCCACTGTGCTGTTCTAAAATCATAAATATTGTAGTTTTGTAATGTGTTCAGACTGGCAGTGTACAAGCACTAAACGAAAGCTGCCCCAGATGAAACAAATTGCAAAAAATCAAATGTGATGTGGGGAAAAAAAAAAACCCAGTGAATTTTTTAAGTTCCACTGATTGACAGTCACTACAGCTGCAGTTCTAGCTGTAAATATTAACTGTATATTTCATGTAAGACTTGAAAGTAGTATTTTCTGTACAGAATGATTTGCCTTTTATATCACGGTTTATCTCTCCCCACAGGCCTTTCGTCTACTGGCTGAACTACATCCTTTCCATCATGTACTGCAGTGAGAACAATCAGATAGGCACCTACATGGAGGAGCTGCGGACCTGCTCCTGTCAGTATGAGCCACCAACCTGCCAGGGTGTGATTCCATGCATGGTGGGCGATGGACCTCTCTGTGCCTCCTGCTCCTATGAGAACCGCTCCCGGTGTGCTAGCTGCAATCCTGGCTACATGCTGAGCCAGGGGACCTGTAGAAACGTCATCCCTGACTCTACTGACAACTACATTGGTTTTGAGACAGACCTGCAAGACCTGGAGATGCGTTATCTCCTCCAGAAGCGAGACGGAAGAATTAGCATTCACGCCATGTTTATTAGCAATGACGTGAGGCTAAACAACTGGTTTGATCCCTCCTGGCGGAAGAGGATGCTCCTGACGCTGAAAAGCAACAAGTTTAAGTCTAGTCATGTCCATATGCTACTTGGCCTCTCCCTCCAAATCTGCCTTACTAAGAACAGCACCCTGGAGCCTGTGCTGTCTGTGTACATCAATCCGTTTGGGGGTAGTCATTCTGAGAGCTGGATCATGCCCATAGACCAGAACAATTACCCTGACTGGGAGAGGACCAAGTTAGATATCCCGCTTGACTGCTATAACTGGACATTAACGCTGGGAAACAAGTGGAAGACATTTTTCGAAACGGTCCACATATACCTGAGGAGCCGCATCAAAGCAGCCTCAGCCCAAGGGAATGGCACTGCCTATTTCGAGCCATTGGAATACTTGGACTCCTCGCGGAATCTGGGTTACATGAAAATCAACAGCATGCAGGTGTTTGGTTACAGTATGCACTTTGATCCAGAGGCTATCCAGGACTTGATCCTGCAGCTGGATTACCCGTACACGCAGGGCTCACAGGATTCAGCCCTGCTGCAGCTGCTGGAGATCCGAGACCGGGTGAACAGGCTTTCTCCACCAGGCCAGCAGCCTCTGGACCTTTTCTCCTGCTTACTGCGCCACCGCCTCAAACTTTCTGCTACCGATGTGGTCCGAATTCAGTCTGCTTTGCAAGCTTTCAGTGCCAAGCAGCCCAATTCCATGGAGTACGAAACCACCAAGCTATGTAGCTAATCAAGCACTTCATACTATCATTGTAGCTCTTGCTCTTGCTATAGCAAAGACTTGATCACACTCTGGAGAAATTCTGAACTGCTACTGGGGTCATTTCCTCCCACCTGGGGCATTAGTTAGAACTTTAATGTAGTGGTGACCTCCAAAACAAGGGCCCCACACTTTGCCTTTTTTATTTTTAATCTACAGTCATGGCTTATAGTATTTCAGTAGCAGTGCGCATTTAGATTTCATAGGACCAGCGCAGATCGTTAGAAATAGAGTAGGTCAAATGTAAACATGTAGAAAATGGCTTTCATTTCCTTTCAGCATGTCATTTTTTTTATTGTATCACTCACTGTGGCTTATGTGCGTGTCAGAGGCAGTAAACGTGCGGTAAGCCTAGCACCATCAGTGTAATCAGGCCCTCCTACTGGGAAGAGACCAGACCGCTCAGCTGTATTGTCCTGTCCGTCAGTCCTGTAACACTTACATATACTAGTATCTGATTCAGCCGCGGCGGACTTTGTTGGTAGAACTATTTTTCAGATATTTGTACAAATACGAAAATAGGATTTTGTTGGAAAAGATGACGCGTCAGTTCTAATTATATGTTCTGTTACATGTGCTTTTATTTTTATATACCTATTATTTGTGACGAGTTACCGAGGTAATATCAATAAAATGTATAGAACTTGGGTTTGTTAATACACTAAATAAAAATACATTTTTTATGCATTGTGTCAGATTTCTTATAGAATCTAAATATAGATTATATATGATTTGCATACATTTGTGTTCCATTTTTCATCATTTGAAATCATCTCGGAACTGCGGATTAAGCTAGACCACACGTTTATTCCTGTTGGTCTTATTATTTTATTGGCCAGCCATTAATTAGATTCTGTGTGGAAATGAAACAGCTTTCAGCCCCTTTGGAAGCCAAGCTTGAAAAAAAACATTTCCTTGAGTTAGCCTTTACAATTCATCTGTTGGAGAGGCTTGGCTACGGCATGCTGGAAAACAAAATAATAGATTAAAGCCAAGGCCAACCCTGCAGCTTGCTTGTCCCTCTGCGTGCCATGAACACTCACTGACTTAACCTCAGCTAATGACTTTTCTGCTCAAGCCTCCTGGAAAGCAAATGGAGAATATCGGTAGGGAGCGAACAGAGTGAAACAAAGGACGTTTTAATAATAATAAAAATATAGATTTTTTTTTTCCCCCCAAGCCTGACCTCCCATAGGAAAGAAAAAGCAACAGACCTTAATGTGTCTGTAGTTTCTCCTCGACAACAATGATGTCTGAAGAAAAGACAAAAGAGACTTGCTTAAATCTCTTGCTGCTCGGACATTTCTACTGAGCAAAAGACCCCAGGAGTCTCACAGGTCTCCTCTTGAGTTTTTGTGGAGATCACAAGCTCACACACTGTGTGTTTTATTTGCTGAGATAATAATACTAATGTTTATCTGCAGTTGAGCTAAAGACAAAAATTTCAGTAGAAATCCAACTGTGCCTCATCATCGACTAAGAGCTTTAGTCCTGATTCTGTGAATAACTGTTATAATTTCAATCTGAAGTGAACTTTGTCATCTCAGCTATATACACATATACGGTGAGATGAGACCGAGTGGCTCTGGACTTTACAGAGAATAAAGGAGACAGAGTAAACATGTTTAAATATAAATATAAACTCTAGAAGTAAAATTGTGACAAGGATGTCCAATATGCTACAAGGTCATTTTTATCCTAAAAAAAAAAAATGTGCAAATGTTGCATCAGCAGTCAGGTGGAAAGCAACAAGGAACTTCAGGAAAAACACCACTTTGTCCTCTGAACTATGTAAGATCAATGTTTGAGCAATAACATTGTTCTCTGGGCTCGTCTCACATAACACACACACACACACACACACCTTTATGAGGAATTTTGTTGAAAAGAACTGTTCTGATTAAAGAGCTTCCTAATAATAGAGATTTGACTTGAGGTTATCAGAATACAAGGAAAAGAAGAAAGAGTACAAAAGAAACAACAGGAGCTAGTTTGATGTTGGCAGAAAATGGACTGCTGATTTATCTGTTTTACACAGAAATAAGTCCGCTTGAAATGTGCAGTTGTATGGCTTTTGTGCAACAGAGACTGAAAAGCAGTGACTGGTGTACAAATGTTTATCTGTTTCATTTGTTAGCCAGACAGAGAGGCCGTGTGTGTGAGAGAAAAGAAGGATATAGTAGTTTTGCGGTGTAATTACCTGTATTTTGGTCATTGGCATCTCAGCTGCATGGCTGAACAGTGCATGACAACAGAATTGCTTTCTGCATAGGTCAACCAGGTCTACAGAAATCCACTTTGCAGTGACAGCAGAGAATAACCTCTCTCCAGCCCACTCTGTCTCACACATTTACATTGATGGATGCCAGCTGAGAGGAGAGAGACAGGCAGAGAATCAAAGCCCATCAGCTCAGATGTTCCTTTCACTACATGAAAGTTCACTGCGACCAGGGGGACGGAGTGTTACGGTTGGGGGCATTGTGTGTTTGTGTGTGTGTGTGTGTTGGTATGTTGGTATCATACTTTCTAGATGTCCATCGCTGTTAAGCAAATGTAAATATAAATGCTGTCTTTTATCAAATATGAATTCTTTAAGAGTAATTCACCCATACAACTGACTCACAAATCAAGTTCAAATAGACATGTCAGGCACATGCAGTATATTATATTAAAAGCATGTGACAAGTCCAGTCATTTGCATAAAATATTTGAGGTAAAATATCAAGATCACGTGCAGTACATTGTGCAGAATGCAGGACTTCCTGTATTGGGATCAATTTGGGGTTTTTGTCAGTCAGTTTTACTAAATAGATCTAAGGCTTTTCACAAACATTGAAAAAATGCATGATAGTTATCCAACTAAGCCTTAATCTGTCACTGAACTTAAAATACTACAGGGCTACCATATCTTGGCCATGCAGAGTGTTCCTGGAAAAACAAATACCTCAGGTTCAGAAAAAAGGTTGCATGGATCCGCAGAATAAGGCAAAACCTGCAACATGAATTAGACTAAATGACTTGTCATCCTTGAAGAGGGAAAACTTGACACAGCGTGATTGAATTCAGTATCAGAATATGTGTAGCTCAGTTCTGTATGAATAAGGCCCTCGGACCACATTGAAACTTAAGTGTATATGGATCAAGCAGGCAGACCTGAAAAACACACAAACAAGACCACACAAGAAAAACAAATCCCTAAACCAAACTGTAAGTACTAGAAAGAAGCAGCGTGTGCTATGAAACGCACAAATTTCACAGACCGAAAATAGTTCAGTATGGAGGAGAGGGCCAAAATTGCTCCCAAGTGGTGTGAGTCCAATAAATAACTTCAGAAAGCATCTGTTTGCAGCCATTGCTGCTGGAGGAGTGCTGGTTATTGTGCAAAAGCAATTGCTTTTACCCCTCCACAGGTAATGCATGCTGCATATTTTTCATATAATATCACTTCATAATATCAGGTTCAATGGGGAGAGAAAGTTCACAAATAAATAACTTTTGGGGTAATGTGGTTATGTCTTGTATGAGTTATGTAGTTACGTCTATGTTGATCACTGTACTGTTTAAGGACCTCCTCATCTGTTCTGTTGAGTGCAGTGCAAAAAGTAAAATACGAGATTAACTAATATGTAACTGCGGCGCTTATTCTTCGAAGATAATCAACTTCAGCAGGGGGGTTGCCAGACTAAAAGAGTACGGCTCGTCTCTAAATGTTATTAAAGCTCTACAATATTAAACAAAGGGACAGAACATTGGCTGATGTGCTCGGTTTAAATTCCCTACTCTCGTATTCATACGACCGGTCATTACTTTTTCAGTTCCGGAGGAAATGTTCTCCAGAGGAGAAGCATTTTCATATGTTTTCAGTGTTCTTCACAGTTCACCACACAAATGCATTCCAGAAACACCACTGAAGTGACACACACTCCTCATCGCCTCCGCCCTCCTACATATGAAATGTACACCAGTACAAGTAAAGTCACAGTGCTAAAAGATCATTTTCATGCATGACAGTGAAATAGCACACGGAGTATTTTTATTTTTTTTCTTTGTAAGGGAAGGTGACATTATTAGGGAAGCCCAGTTCTCTAAGAAAATTGTTTCCTGCGTTACTTTATTTGCCAGGAGTGGCAAGGTGCCCTGGAAGTGGGAGTCAGAGTGCAGTGCACACTGCAGGTAAGTGACGTGTGTGCGAGTTGAATATTTGTGGTGCAAATGTTTGACTTCATGAATTATGTTTATGCACGTTGAGTTTCACCACCCGGAGGGGATAAATGAAACTAATTTAGTGGCAATAAAACTAAATTAATAGAGTACAGGCTTCCAAGTTCACAAAGAAGTAATTCTGTCGGAAAGTTATATTAACACCCAGTGCATGTAATAGTGAAAAGGGCCCCATAAAAAGTAATGATTTTGCTTGCCAAAATGCAGGGCTCTCTCTCTCAGGAGTAATCAAAGTTTCAATCAGCGCTCATCATTTCCATTTGGATCAGGAAAGACACGGATCTAGCCAGTGCTGACACTGTTTTCCATATACCATCTTTAATGAAATAGAAGAACATCCTGCGGACTGGACTTCAAAGAGATCAGCAAGAGATTTGGAATTCTATCCATGCTTCACCCACTGACGTGTTCTTTCACCACCACTGTCACTAGATTAGACACGTTTTAGAAAATGTCGGCAGAAAGTCCATTTAACACAATGGGAAACTGGTCATCCAACTTAGAAGGTCATGTGTAAATTTAAACTTGTATCGTGTGGCGATCCATAAGACGTACCCATCCCACCTGTATCCAGACACAATAAGTTGTGCCTAATGAATAGTTAGGAGTAAATGTTCCCTAACATGTTGCACTAAAAAGCTAAAAGTCTCACTTGGAATTAGCTAATTCCATATAGGCACTTCTCCATCTGTTTCGAGCCTGTTTTATTTTCATCCTGTTAATAGCAACAGAGGACGCTTTTTTGGTTTCAGTCTAACTCCAAAAGCATATGGTGGGGAAAGCTAAGTGACTCTGGAGGTCTCAAATGCTCATTTGAAAAATAGCCACCCATTACCCAGGGTTACCAACCTCAATTTTTGGATTTAGGGGTTCAATTTTGCATAACGTCTCCCAAGTCTCAGCACACACCATGGGTCTAGAACCATTGCTGAAGCAATTAAAGGGGTCCTCTCCTCTTTCTGACAGACTGGCCCCATACCGTGCAGACCACACTAGCTGGCGCAAGAGGCAATTAAGCAAGACAGCCACCATTAACATAAGAGCAAGCGGAGCTAAGCACACAACCCAGTGGCCTTTCTTATGAGGGGAAAAAGGTTTAGAATTTGGACTGGTGAATTGTTATAAATATATTTAATCATCTGTCATAACAAAACTCACATGTACAAAAAGATTACTTAGGAGAAGTAGACAGAATAAATACAGAACTTCAATGTACAATAATGTAACGAAGTTAGTCTTTTTTGATCATTTCTTTTCGTCCATTCATTCGTCAATTTCGATAAGTGTGTAAACACCAGCTGGCATTTTCAAATGACAAATGAGGGAAGAAAATAGATGTAAGGTTTTGTTTCGACTGCAGCAATATTTAGCATTTGCCGGAGCTATGAGTTTCACAGTAGAAGTCTTTACTGTAGTCATTATTCATCCCTCATCTCCAGATGCTTCAAATGATGTGAATAATGCTGACTCTGTCATTATGTTTTCAGACAATTACTGAACTCCTACATCCTTTTAATCAAATTATGATCAGGCAAATCAGATGTGATTTGCTTCCTAATCACTAAATCTACCTTGTCTATTAAAAGTATATCTGAAACCTCAATCTGTCCTGACTCCTTTGACATCACATTTGTTAAATGAGTAACCGCCCATTTGTAAAAAAAAAAAAAAAAAAAAAAAAAAGTACCATCATTCGCCCCCTCTCCTCCTACGGTCTCCCTGAACTGAGAAGTCAGTGTATTATATTTCACTTTTCAGCAAAACTGCACAGCAATAACTTAACGCCATACAAAGTTCCCCCAAACTTTCCTGTTCCCTTAAATGGTGTGCTGCCTGAACTCCTTCTGAACTGACACAGCCCCAGGCCTGAGATCAGTAATGCCTCTTTGACAGTTGTTCTCTGCAATGCTTCCACAGCGACTTTTTTGCTCAATAGTTCTCCTGAGTGTTCCAAAGCCCGAATGCTCACAAATTATTACAGTAATAAGTATCTGTATCAATTGCCATTAAAAGCAACCCCTAACAGTGTAACAAACCATGTCTTCCTTTGGGTCATGTGAGCTGGCAGGGATGTGAGCTCGCTGATATTTTAAAGGTAGTTTAAATCATCACAATCTATGCTGGCAAGATGCCCTGGGCAGCAACCCTATCTGTTCAAATGGGGTGCTACCCATCTTAGAGCATTTGTTTCACACAAATTTGTCTTTCACATTTATAGTTATGGATCACACAATATGGGAAAGACATCTTTTTCCTAAATGGTTGTCTATCGTTAGACAAATGGCTTTACTGACCTACTGTTCTAACTGCGGACACATTTTCCAGCTCTGCATGAGAATGCACTAGAAGGCCATTCAGCAATCTTCAGCTTTTATCTGGCTAAGAAACTATGATTGGTGCACAGGCGTACCGCATAAATTATGCAAGTGGCCAATGACAGATCAGTATTAGAGCTGTAATTTCCACTATTGCACCGAGGAGTTCACATGGTTCTGGGATGAAATGCCTAACATCAAGGAATACATTCATGTATATTGCATTCCATCTGTACCTCCTCAGCCACTTGAAATTCAACCCGATCAATGAACTTCTTACCTCAGGTTTACATTGTTTTTAACTCTCTAATAATTTCAATGCTTATTCTGGGTGAAGTACAGCTCAAAGGAATCGTACCAAGAATCCTAAGGCCAAAGCAGAAGTGGAGTCTATTTACTTCTCTATATTTGCTTGGTTGCTTTCTGCAGTTCAAAACTTTCCTGCACCCTTCATCTATTTGAATATATGTTTGAATCTGATTTGAATGCATTATCTGTTTGTCTATATGCTTATTCGGTTACACCACTGAGCCAAAAGAGTGCATAGTTGACACTCTTTCCGCTGCAGCACCTGCTGCTGCACCACCGTGCCCTCTGTAGAGTTTTAATCACCTGCACCTCTTTTCTCAGTTTCCAACCACAGCACTATAAATAGGCCAATGATAGTAAACCCCACCACAGTAGGTTTTGCACAAACCTGCTTGTCTAGGGCCAAGCCCTGCCTCTGTAAAATAAAAAGGTGAAGCTGATTATTTTTGGATTCCCGTGGACCTATGAGCACCATCAGTACAAACCATGGCCATAAGAAAAATGCAAATTGCATTAAACAGAGCTGATTTATATCTAGCCCCAACAAGAAAATTACCATCTGTAATTCTCCATTTGGGCTCATTTATTTAAGCCTGCAATATCTACCTCCTCATTACCTGGGATACATTTGAAACCATGCTAAAATACTTTACATGTACAGTCAGATATGGGTAAATTTCGATTATGCCATAATTTGACTATGTTAATACAGAAAAATTCTAATCTGCTTCAGAAGAAACCTTTTGCATTCAGTGTCCTCATATTACGCTAGTTTTGGAGCTTTTGACTGCTTTTCAGATCACATATATTTAACTGTGGATATTTTAAACATACGCTTGGCTCTGTTCACATTGTAGTTGATATAAAATGCAGTGCTGCTTTCAAAAAGACTGTTCTGTTAGCTTTCTGCAGCTGTTGGGAAATGGTACACATCAATATTTAAACGTTTAAATGTAACTAGTAGTTGCTCAACATCTCGTTTTATTGTTTGATGCTGTAGATGAGAAGCAGCTCTCAAATGTAATGTTGCAGTGTGTGAGCTATTGACTGATGTTTTTGAACGATCCTGTTTGAGAAGATAGGCCTCCAGTATTGTGCTCCCTTTGAATATGCTTATTATTGTCTGTGCTGAGTGTCGGTCCATTACAGTGCTGAACATATACAGATGAATAAACTTACCTGTATTGAAGAACTATTTTGCAAAAGAGCACTGTAAGGACCATGTTCAAGTACAACAATGGAAATACTATAGGGAATAGCAAAAACTACTTTTTTTACCTTCTTAAAAAAAAAGAGAGTGAAATCTGACTTCAGAATTTCAGCTGGTAGGGAATGGCATCCCACTGGCTACAGTGCTCATGTCCTCAGATACGACTGTGATAATTGCAGCGTTTTCACGCAAGACCAGCCAGGGGACACTTTCCAAAGCAATATACAGAAATACTCTGAGAATTGCCTTTTTCCTCCCAGGGGGATGTGTCAGACAAATTCAATGGTCTGGAAAAATAATTGTTTGTTTTGTATGTCACCAGTTTTCCATACAGTAAACAAAATGAAAGAGAATAGTGTGGGGAGCCTAGGCATGTGTGGGGAGAGTTACTGGCACTCACTGCTCTCCCCTCTTTTGTCCCTGTCTAATTCTGATCATTGCAGTGACTTGCGGTGTATTATGATTGGCACATAGCGCTGGAAGGGGGGCTGCCGCCATTTCCAAACAAAATGAGGCTGCGCTGCTTGTCACCAACGCTTCCCTGCAGTTGGTGGAAACAGGCATGCTCTCCTAGGCATTTTCTCATTTATAATTGCTTTTCATTCATGGCACTTTCCAGACTTTTCCCCACGTCTCACTTGCCTTGTCTTATCTCTCATTCATTTAAATAT
>JBBIGA010000106.1:14239838-14253787 GCA_037576975.1 Alestes dentex | reverse complement strand
GTGTGTGTGTTTGTGTGTGTGTGTGTGTGTGTGAGTGTGTGTGTGTGAGATTTGACTGGCGGGCAGTTCCTCATTATTTGCATTCTGCTACCTGCCAGCACTAATGAGAGAAGGGACCAGTGCAGGTGTGACAGAACTGGTGGATTAATGCCCAAGCAGCAGCAAGCAAAGTTTGGGGAATACCTCAGGCTCGCAGTTCATTACGGCCAGATATGACATTTTTAACACTGTGATGTCCTCTTTAATAATAACGTATGAGAGTAAACACTCGAGACCGATCACGACCCCACCTGAGAGAGCATTCAGCCGACAGGGACTGTAGTGGAAACAGGCTTGTTCTTTGGAAAAAGTGTGTGGGCTACATTTAGAGCAGCATGCCTCTTCCTCTGTGCTTTATTATTAACAGACAGAAGAGAGAGCTTCGTTTTACCAGGGACTGGTACATTCCCAGTCTAAAGGGTACATATTAAAATACAAAAAACAAAATAGAATAAAAATTAGATAATGGTGAGCTTTCCTTTTTCATTCATCTTTGTGCATCTCTAATGTGGGTGTATTGCTTTCACAATGTAAACACAAAAGACGGCTATGAGAGCCTATTTGGACTGCATTGATCATATCCAATCCTTTACAGCTAGCAGGAGCAAAGCTCCAGGGGTAATGTCATGCTGCAGAGGCAGATAATATTTTATCATTATTGAGTCTGTCTTGAGTATGGCTAGGGCTAGTGAGAAAAAAATAGCCTGCAAAAAGGCCCATGCTGTTATAAAAGGACACATGCATTAGAAGGTACAACACACAAAACACACACACAGAAAATATTTATTAAATGGTAAATTGATGGTGTTAACAGTAGCAGCCTTCAACCTCCCCCATGCCACTGGTGTGAATTTTATGAGCTGACTGCGCACAGCCATTCCTCAGTAGAGCCCCAGGCTGCAGCGTGAAGACAAATTATCCTTTGATTTGAAACGGAGCATTTCCTTAAATACCTGCTGCGTTAACGAGGCCCTGGTGTTGCACTTGGGTCTCGCTTGTCTCTCTATTAGTGTCCAGGGCCCAAGTGACGGGCCAGTGGAGGGCCAGGCTTACACTGAGTGATTAACTAAAGCTCGGAGCTGACAGGCCTGCGAGCCTCCAAGGAGGAACAAGTTGGACTAATGTGGGCCCCTGTTTAACAAGTCTGGTGGAGCGATGGGGGTTGGAAGGGGTACAGGGGGGGTTGCTAGCTGACTATAGCTCGACTATAGCTCATGTCTGACCATAACTTGAGAAGCTCCCAGACGAGAGAGGAGGAAAGGAGGGGAAATAAATAAATAAATGAAAGCTGACAGCAGTCAAGCAGGCCCCTAATGAGCGGGTCCTACTGGCTGCCTGAAAGCTGGATTGAGGCGAAGCACTGAAAGATCCAGGTGTTCATTTCAGGCTTGAGCATTTCAGTGTTATCCAAGCTCTCTCTCTTGAAGTATGGGGAAGGAGGAATCAAAACCTTTGATGTGTTTTTTTTTTTTTTTTCTAGAACTTCCTTCACATGCCATGATTATAGTCATCATGGAGATTATTCAAAGCGAACTGACAGAGAGGTTGATGCCCATGAGGTGCTGCAAATGACTGAATGACAGATTCTCGTGTGGATAGCAAAATGTTTGAAAACAGATTCATTAGCAGCTGGATTCGTTCATCACTGCGCATGAAAGCTCTGAATTGTTGACCGGCACAGACAAGTTTCAAACAGTGCAACCGCCGAAGAGACTGACGGACACTTTTTTTTTTGTTCAAACTCAATTAGCCACCGGAGGAATGCTGCTTTAAGCATAGTATAACTTTAACCAGCCTCAGTTGCTGAACTTTGGCAGATACACTTATAATTAAACATAGAGGCACCAAAGCAGTTTCTTTAGAGTGATGCTATGAAAGAACCACCTCTGGTTCATTCTAGAAGTTTTCAAAAATAGTTATTTTCGTATTTGTATGTGTATAGACCCATCAAATAAGGTGTTTTCCCCTGAAGCTTTACATCCAAACTGAGAATCATTTAGAGTTTATTTAGGGTCCACATAAATCTTTACTATAAAGCCATTATAGAAAATACGCTAGGAGTACTTACAGTCCATCAAAAATACCAAAATCTGTTTTGCATAATGCTGGAAACCACACATTCATAAACACATTAAAAATGTTTCAAATTCAAACCAAGCAGTACCAGACCCCATCCTGCCTCCCAGGTAACTCTACACAAAGAGAAATACTGCAGTCTCCCTCTCTCTTTCCCCCTCCCTTCATATGCTCAGCTCAGCTTTTTTACTAGCCTATTAAAACCACTCCTGACTGTCACTGTATAAAGCCTGGAGTGCCTGCTTCACTGTTTCTCCATGACATGTTCAGCAACGTGTAAGATACACTGTTTGTAGGTGAGAACTGAAGCAGTGTGAGAATGCTGCAGAGAGGAATGGACCCTCGTGCTCTTGAGACACATGCCAGATCCTCATTATCCAGCACTAAATTCAGATTAATAAGCCGCAGGACATCCTCATCCTCAGCACTCCTCTCTGACTGAGCGGATCACTGTCAGACCTGTAAAGACTGCAATATTTTCTCCACTGAAAACACTGACTGCTTGTTCTACCACTACCCTGCATGGTTTCCATGGAAAAAGAGTCGTGAGTTGAATGTTCTTGATTCAAATGGGCGCAGTTTTTACATTAGATTACATCAGCACAATTTTAAATGACTTGCTTTTGGCAATCATTCTGTGGATGTCATACGTTTTATATATGTGTGTGTGTGTGTGCGTTTGTGTCACACTGGCTGAGACGACCAAATATACCTATAGAGACACACACAGGCCAGGGCCTTTATTCATCCATGAGTGAAACCAAAAAGTCAAAGTCAAACCAAGCCATGGCCTATTTAGGTTGAACAAATGCGCATGCTCTTGCCCTGTGCGCTCCAGCCAAGCCTCTGTCTCCAAAGTTTTCTTCCTAAAGTTCTCATCTCAACTGGCTGAAGAGACCCAGCTTTTGAAGTATTCCAGCTCCTCCCAAACTAGGAGCTCCTGGACCGCATTATGGAGGAGGAGGAGCTATGCACTGGGTCACAAGGCAGCTGCTCCACCTCTCCATTGCCACAGTCCACCCCCCCCAGAGTCCAACCACTGGGGTCATAAATAAAGGGGACATGCTATGACAGTATTGCCCCTGACTCAGGGACACATAGAGTTGGGATTGAGGATTCAGGAGGTGCTGCATTTCATTTTCCAATGACAATTCGTCAGGGAAAAACACAGCAGCAGCAAAACCCTGGGTCAAGACAATAAAATGTCTTGATTACATTTTCAAATATCATAATCTTCCCCCACTGCTTTGCTGATATAATTCTCACCTACTTGGTTCATGTATGGTAATGCACGTATGTTCCACCAGCCCTCCACCAGAATGAATAGAGGCTTTGATAAAAAAAAAAACAAAAACATGAATAATAAAGACCTTTGAAACACTCTATGAATGAAATTACACTTTTACTATGACCACATGAATGCAAGAAACAAATTACACTGACAAACTAAAGTGTAAACAAAGTGTATGCGGCTTTCTGCAACATAAATAACCATCAATTGTTCAAACTGTGATGGGGGTAAAAAAGTGGGCCCCTGCAGAGATGACTGAACATCATTGCAAATCAGAGAATTACTGCCTTAGAACACACTCCAACTAAAATAATTTGAGAGAAGAAAGTTCTTGAGAAAAAAAAGACTCTTTTAGGCAGGAATTTGTTATGGATTTCAGTGAGAAAAAAAGGAAAACGAGGGAGAGATTTCATGAGTGGGAATCAAATTACTGCAACCTGACACTTTCTCTACGGCGAACTTTCCATGTGCCAAGCTTTGAAGTCTCCTCAGAAGTGTTAAATCACAATTAATTAGCATAATAGAAATGTTAACGGGGGAAAGCACACAAATCACGCTGTGCAAACAAGGACATCGGGTGGGGGGTTGTGTAGGAGTTGGATTAAAAAAAGAAGAAGATCGTGATCATATTTCAGTTCACATTTCACATATATGTGGATATACTGAAAATGTACACTCATGCCTTACTGTATATCAGCACTTGGAATATTCGGACAAGTCCTTATCATGTCTTTCTTGAGTGGCTTCCTGAACATCAACTGTAACCACTTATCAGTCCTGACACACACATAGACTCTGCACAATGCAGCCAATTATTTCCCTTCCCTTAGAGAAGGATCCTGCAAAGCAGACTGTAAACCAGAAACATTCTGCTGGCCTGTCTTTGAAGAGAGATGCTTTTTCGATGAAGGGGGTTTAAATTAGCAGTATCCCCAATTTAAAATAAGGGTTAGCTACTGGAGGCAAAAAAGGGGAAAAAAAGAAGCCCACTCCTCTTTTGGTTATTTCTGAAACGCCTTACTGTGTTCCTCGACACTAAGAGCTAAGCCTACTACAGAAGAATTCCAAGAGGCACTTATTCTTCATCCCCTTCTGCCGCCCCATTTCTCTTCTACAGCTCCAAATCAGCACCCAAAGGGCGATGAGTGCTGTTAATGCGGAAGAAAGGGAAGTTCAAAGATGGCTGATGATCCTAAGAATGCCCAAAATGGCACAACCGGTAACCTAAAGTAGCAAACAATTCACATGATTTCTCCCACAAGGAATTTGAGTATCTCAGTTTAAGGAAAGTTAGGAGTGTCTCCAGTTGAGAAAAGCTTCCTACTTATGTGCAATCCTAGTTCTCACATAATCAGGGGCGGGGGAGTTCTTTTCACTAATCCTCAGAAAGAAACCAGGGCCGTGAAAAGCCAGCATCATTGGGTTATTTGCTCAAGTCGCGCAGCATCAGCGTCGCCCTGGGAGGTCGATCAAGATCTAAAGACGCCCCTTCTCGTTTCATCTTGCTTTGTTGTCTTGCTGCACGCTGCTAATAAAGCCAACATCACAGAGATCATTTCTTTCACTCGGAGCATGTGACGGCTGCAGCCTGGAGAGGTGCTACACCGTACGATATTCATTCAGTCAGCTTTGCAGACTGCGAACAATTTTTTTGTGTATTTGAGAGTTTCTGAAAAGTTTTTTTTTAACCTAAATGCTCCACACTCACCAGCCATAAATAGAATCAAAGCTGTTTGAGTAGAGTTCTAATTGAATTCTGTGTTTCACAAAAGCATACGTCGTGTAATCTCATGCTAGTTCTGCTGTGACTACAAGCCTGCGGTAACAGTAACCAGCAGGATGCGGCGGCAAAATTATAGAATTAAAAACAACAACAAACAACGATGATAAAATGTCTTTGTGTTTTCGTTTGAACAGCAGGCGTCCTGTTTTAACTAGTTTAGTCAGAATAAATGTGAAATTTATGAGCTTCTAAATAAGACCTTTAGGGAGAGTGTATTCATACCCTGGTGAGGTGTTTCTGAATAAGCTGTTCCTAATGACAACAATGTTCTGGGAAATCACTGCATATTTAGGATTTATAAACATAAATAATGATGTTCAAATGCAAAGGCTGTTTCTCTTCAAGGTTTCAGTGCTTCCTCAGCTTTGCCTAAGGTTTCAGTTACCAGGAGTATTCATTTTGAACCCAAGAGTTCATTTCAGTACTTTGGATAGCTAAACTACCAAGAACATGTTTTCAACTATGATTAAAATCATTACAGCAAATGAATGTATTAGCTTGCCTATAGTACAGGTCAAAACGAGTGTAAAACAGGGGTGTCAAATCTTACCCACAACTGGACAAAGTTCCAATTTGGCTGCAGGTTTTTGTTCCAAACAAATATGATCAACTGTTTGAAGACTGAGACCAAGTGGAATCACATGACTGGTTTGAACAAAAATCTGCAGCCACACTGGCCCCTTGTTGACATGTAGAAGGTACACTAGAGATGAATGAAGGAGAACATAGTATAATAATAATAAAATATAATACAATTTCCTAAATAGCTCTTGACTTGGATACGCACTTCTAGGAGACACAATGTTATGTGGAGGACCTTTAAACTTAAAAAAAAGGTTCTTCCCACTCACACAGCTAAAAAGAACCCATTTAAAGGTTACATGGGGAACCAAAGGTGGTTTTCCAGGGCATCACTCCAAAGACCCTGGCTGTCCTCTTAATTTTTAGAGTGTGTTTGGATTACAGGGTATAGTGGTAAAGCATATGAGGATTGACACGTGAGAGAACAAGGATGAGAAATGAAAGGTAAGAACCAACAAAGTGAAATCAAAAAGGCCTGGGCTTCTGCACACTTATCTTTATTCACTTTTATGTTTCTTTGCGAACACTCAAGTGGGCCTGCTCATGGTCCGCTGTGGGGAACGGGCTCGACTGAAAACAATGCAAAGAAAACAACACCAGCCCCTCATTTCCAAGCCCAGAGATAGACTGCTTGCTTTAATTATGTATTGAGGCGATTGAAATATGCATGTTAACTCCTGTATAGCTGAGTTCAAACAATGTCTTTGCTAATCTTACTGCAAGTTTCTCAGGAACCAGAAACTCAAATCTCGATTAGAGAGCGCATTCACCATCATCTTGGACCAAAGAATACCAGCAGCACCGGCTGAAGAGCGAATCTGTGGCAGAGGAGTGTGTAGCAGAATCACACACACACACACACACACACACACACACACACACACACACACACACATACTCTCCTGTGACCCACACCGAGAATATCAGAAGAAATAGCACAGATGATTGCAAGAGATTGCAGTCTGCCTTCTCTAATGGCTCAGAAGTAATGGCTCTCAACCATTTCCATTTTTCATTGACATTCACTGCTACGTTTGTCGCGTTGAGGGACCATCATCCTTCACTGAAAACCAGAGATTTTTAAAATGTCACTTGAGGGATTATGAACTCATTTGGATAATTGTGCTTTATTATCATTGTCATCTAAAAGATCCTTCTTGGCATTTGAAAAGTAGCGGTGTTGTCCATTCTTATTAACAGTTTAGTCTTTTGCTACCTTCCATTTGGAAAACAGACTAAACGTAATACATGCAAGCAAATTATATTAATTAGTAACACTGTACACACCTCATCTGGCCATCCAACACCGCTGACTTGTCAGCTAATGTACGCTCAATCCATTCATTCATATGCAGACAAATAAATGCAGATTTAGCATTTTTCATTCTCAGACTAATTAATATAATCACCCGTTACGCTCTATATCCGCCTCAGGGCCGGAATATGATATTTTAGCACAATCCAGCAAGGCAAATGGCATGTTCTCAGGAATTCCCTCAGGTACAGTACATTTACTTTAATCTCCACTTTATGTGCTCTTTCAAACACCCACACCACCTGAGATCTATGTTCTGTGACCCAGAAGTGGTGAAACTGAAACTGCTCAGAGAATTTCTTCTTCCTATCCAGGGATATTTAACTAGGGAAAAGTCTTTGTTATATAAAGCTACATTATGCAGACAATATTGCTTAATTACTTACTGTGAGTAGAATAAAATATAAGGAGAACCAAATTCAGCTTAGTACAACTAATTTAGACACTGCATGTACACTAAATGGACAAAAGTATTGGGACTCCTGACCATTACACCCAAAAGGATGTTAATAACATTGCATTCAATTACATAGATTTTAATATGGAGTTGGTCCCCCCCTTTGCAGTTATAACAGCTTCCACATGTCTTGGAGTTTCTGTGGGAATTTATGTCCATTCATTCTATAGATCATTTATGAGGTCAGGCACCGATGTTGGACGGGAAGGCCTGACTCGCAATCTCCGTTCCAGTTCATCCCAAAGTCAGGCTGGAATAGAACATGACCTTCCTCAAACTGTGTCCCCAAAGTTGGAAGCATGGTCTTGTCCAAAATTAAGAGGTGTGTCCCAATACTTTTGTCCATATAGTGTAGCTGATGTTGCAAACTTGGACAACTCTACAAAAGGCCTCCCAAAATAACTTTCAATTTATTATGAAACTGTATCACTAATTTTGTTAAAATATGTCAGTTTTGTTGTAGCTGCAAGACAGTGTGAGATTACACAACCAAAAATCCATTCCCAAAGGTTTGACCTTTATCACACACACAAAATAAATATAATCTGAAATTAAATCACTTACTTCAAATGTATTTATTTTTATTTTGTATGTGTTCGTGAAAAATTGGCACAAAATAAATACACAAAGACTGCAGTCCTCAATAATTTCTTATATGAATGGTAGTTTTGATGTTAAACTAACATGAATACTCAGTACAAACATATATACATGGAAGTATTTCATGTGCACAAAGCACCTCAAACCAGAATTTTAATTCGCTTTTAAAAACACAGGAGCCACTGGTTCTTGCCCTTGTGTACTTTTGTGGTGGGTACACTTTGTAAATGTGGAAAGCGTTGACAGCTGACAGTGAAATACCGCTCTAAATGCTCCAGGGCACTAAGCAGAAATGTTAGGGTGGTATTGCATAGGGCCCTGCAGGGCACCTCTGTGAAACACCTGCTTTCTGCATTTCTAGCGGAGCATCCAATGAAAATGTTCCTTGTGATAAAGCGATACAGCACTGCTTCATGTAACAGCAATAGTGACAACATTAATTATCCATAAAAGATCGAACCTTATCTTGCCTCTTTTGTCTTCTCATTTTCACTGTTCATGCCCCCTTGACTAACCAAGTCCACCAACATTATACTGTCCTTTCTCTCAAAAAGGGACGTTGTAACATTTTAATGTCCTCTTCTGATGTAAACCCTTTGAGTATTACTCTTATCCAAAGTCATCTGAATGACCTCAGTCTGTCATCTTAGTTTTCCTTTGTAGTGCTACTATAGTTGCCAGCAAAGTCAGGGTCACTGAATCATTTAAAATGTTTGCAAAATCACAAGCCAGCTGCTACACATGGGGTTTTGATAGGCAGAATCACACACCACTGTGTCCCACTGTTTTGCAAAAATAGTAAAATAATACTAAAAGCCCCTCACATCCTGAGTGCCGAGGCAGTAAATCCCAAGCTACAGGAGTTTGGACTGTCTGTTGTTTGGAGCCTGAAAGCCAACAGGAAGGGTGGTCAGTTCATCAGGAACTGAAGAGTGTAAGGTAGTCATTTCTGTGAAGTTTCTTTTGTGCTTGGTAATGGCCTGTAGACCTTGCCACAGGCACCATGAGTCAAAACGCTCACACTGATTCTATTTTTACTTTGTAGTTCCGTTCAACTGGCACCATAACTTTCATGCCTGGACTTTATTCATAGCTCATTATCACTTGTTTTAACTGTTGTTCTGTTCTTTTAGTTTAGTGCAAATTTTGGCCTTGACTGGTCCGCACAGAGCCCTGACCTCAACCTCGTCCAACACCTTTGGGATGAACTGGAACAGAGACTGCGAGCCAGTCAGTGTCTGACCTCATAACTGCTCTACAGAATGAATGGGCACAAATCCTCATAGAAACTCTCCAAAATCTTGTGGAAAGCCATCGAAGAAGAGTGGAAGCTGTTATATAACAGGGGGGACCAAAGTCTATGCATTTGATGCAATGTCATTAAAGTCCCTGTTGGTGTAATGGTCAGATGTCCCAGTACTTTTGTCCATATACTGCATGTAATGCAGTGTATTTATTCCAAGGACTCCATTTATTTGTTCTTTACAAAATGTCCACAGAAAAATTATGCTAGCATTTTCAATACATAAACAAGTACATTAATGAGACAGGACAAGACAAGACCAAATAAAATAAATGATTTCATTTGACTGCAACCAATGGATCTTCTGATAAACTGGTGGATTAAAAATATATTAAATAAATATATCATTGAGAGTTCACTGAAGCTGAAATCATTTTCTTTTTGTCTAGTTGGGTATTAAAATGGCATTTCTTGTGTAATCTAATTAAAACAGAATATTCCTGAATAAACAATTTTTAAATGTGATTAATTCTAGGGCCCCCAAGTGGCACAACTGTTACATTGGCCATTGGGAGATCACAAGTTCAGTCTCCAGTGGTGCTGCATTCATCCATGCCAATGTGTTCAAGAAAGCACAACTGGTGTCACTCTCTCTGGGAGGGTAGGATGGCCCAGCACTCAGCGTGAGACCAGGCAGCTGAACTGGTACTCTCCTCCAAGCATGTTAATCTTGTCCATTACGGTTGCAATAGCAAGAAGTTTGTAGAGATGCAGTGAACAGCTTCACATGACTGATAGAAAGTACACGCTAGTCTTTCCCCTCTCAGGGTTAAGTGATGTCATTTGATCAGGGGAGTCCTATGATGCATGAAATAAAAGTAATTAATGCTTTTTTTTTTTTTTTTTTTTAATAATTTAACAATAAATACAGAAATATGTCCGTTTTTAAACATGTAAAAAACAGTATTCGTGTTAAAGGGTTGTTTCCATGGATGTAAAAAAAACAAAAAAAACCCCAACAAAAACTGTTTGGCACTTATAGACAAGCTGGGCACTACATGGTGGCCTGGTGGTTAGGGTGTTGCCCTTGCAATTACTAGATTGAGGGTTCGGATCCCAGGACTGTCAATAGCACCGCTGAGGTACCGTTGAGCAAGGTACCGTCCCCACACACCGCTCCCTGATGCACCACTTTCGGCAGTCCACTGCTTCACTCGGGTAAATGGGTTAAAGACAGCAGACTCAAGTAATTTCCCCCAGGATCAATATAGTACAGAAAAAAATAACTAAAAAAACATTCAACCACATTTTCCACATTTGAATTCTGGAGGTATTGCAGTTGTGTATAAATATGAGCCGTTTTGAATTGCTGCTTTCATCTGACATGGATTGAGAGAAAAAGACTGTAATCACTACTGTTTTCTACCTGAGACTACAATGTTTTCTTCCATCCTCTGAAAGCAGAAAAAGTGTTTTATGTCTTGAACTGCAGGGACAACCTATGCAAATGGCTCCTGATTGGACAGACGTATCACATTGCCCGTATTCATTTGCATAAGGTTCTGCTCAACTTTTCGTCGCACTACATCAGAGACCCCCATCTAGATGGATTAGAGAATCTCTGAATGCATCCCCCGAACCTGCCACGCATCACCCATCATGCATTGCACAGCTGCTTCTGACAAAACGAGTGTTTTCAGTAAAAAATAAATTGGTTTCTTTACCAGTGGAAATACATCGGAAGGGTATCGTCACGTACCTGGACTGGGCATAGTAATATACAGAAATGAATTAATGATCAATACTACTGGGAAATATCAAGAGAGTTATTAAAGAACGAGCACCTAAGCAGTCTATTGGTAATGCTGTATTGATAGATGGCTGATTACATAATCTGCTGCCATGATAATAAAGAATTACTTGGGTAGTCTGAGTGCATTCAGCTGCAAAACAGTGTGATCAGCAGATTATGAAGATGCCCACTCAGGCTTTATAAGAAGATATTGTGTGCATGTCATCACTAATTTGCTTTTCTATTTTGAAAAAAAAAAAAATCCTAGCACATTGCAAACATTTGAGAAAATATATTTAAAACTTTACGTCAAACCAAAAAAAATCTGTGTCAGAGGGGTAAGCAAAATGTACAAAATAGTAATAGTATCTAAGTATCTTCATAACTGATCTCATTCCAAAACTAGGATCTAGATATTTTGCTTATTTTACTTATGATTAAAATACAGTTAGATACACATAGACACACATAGGAAGACAATCATGGTTGGTCATTTGGTTAGGATCTCCTTACTTATCTGCACTGATCAAGCAGCGTGTCACTTCTCGTCCTCTCAGAGCTTCAAGCACTGCTCGTCTTGAACCTCCATTGCTCAAAAGAAGAGGAAAACATGCAAAACAGTGTTTTAAATAAATGGAATTACAATTAGAAATGTGGCTGAAAGAAATTGGGATAGATAAGCATGGTTAGATTCAATGTTGGACACAAACGTTTAGGATGAAGGTTAGACACTCGTGATCTGACAAACATGGTTAAAAAGACGGTTAGAAACTGCACAGATAAGGCTGATTAAAGGAATTTTCACCTTACTTTGCCCTTTAAATAATAGAACACCCTGAATTAAAGCCTTACATTTAAGATTAAGGGATTTCACACTTATGCCTTAAAATTTTAAGGGGTGGGTTTCACAAATGAATGACCACTTAGTTCAAATGAAGGGGTTTGGTGTATTTTCAGGGGTGAACTCAGGTAGGTTTAAGCACATTTTAAGTACATTGTGTTTCGTAGTGCATGGCTGGACAAATATGAAATGACAAACATGCTTCGACATGTGGTTAGAAACACATGTTTAGTCACATGGGGAGAGACAGACACACATGGTTGGATTCATTAAAACACGGACAAATATTTTTTACCAAATATGATTAGATATGTTACACACTTGGTAAGACACTGTTAGACACACATGGACAGACGTATAGTTAGAGAGAAGTAGTTTAACACGTGGTTAGCCATATAGTTAGACAAACATGTTGAGCCACATGTAAAGATACACATGGATAGAAAACTAGTTAAAGGCAATGTTGCACATGCATTATTAGGCACATGGTAATTCATTTATGGTTAGACAAACATGATGAGACACCATTAGACACGTGGGTAGACAAACATGGTGAGACACACACAAATAGACACACATGTCAAGTCAAGTCAAGTCAAGTAGGTTTCATTGTCATTTCTACCATATACACACAGTACACAGTGAAACAAAACAACGTGCCTCCAGGACTATGGTTAAGATCCATGATTATACATGTGGTTAGACACACATGGTTAGACAACGTTAGACATCATTTGACACACAGTTAGACACGCATGGTGAGACTCATGGGTAGAAACACATAGTTAGACACACATGGTTAGAGTATAGAGTAGGATGGGGGTGTGGTAATAACAATGATTGTCGTGCAATAATTCACTTAGTTTCCGGTTTTAGTTCCTTTCTGGACATCCTGACACTCTTTGTGAGTGACTCATGTGTTTTCACTTACTTCATGTATCATTACTCTGAAAGAAATTGTGTAGTGCACCTGTCTGGGGACAATTAGTTGTGGTTTCTTGAACTTTTCATTTGCATATTATTACATAAATAAACCAATTGTCTTGTCAGGGGTGTTTAAGGTCTTTGCTAATAATCTAGTTATTTACATTCAAGGGTTGGTTAATTATGTTTTACCTTTAGGAAATTTATAGACCTTCACCATGGTTGAAATTTTTCTAACGGCAACATCATAATTCCACCAAATGCAATTTGGACAGGAACATTTTTTGCAGCATTAATGTGTAGAACTGGATTTACTTTTATTTTTTAATCTTTATATATCCTATATTTAGTATAGTGACTCAATATTTGTGCCCTTTCAATTTAAATTTCTAAATATATTTATTTATGCTTATGAATACATACTTTTTTGAAGAACTAGGTACAAAAACACTGCGTGGAAAAGTGAGGTCATTATATATACTGGAAGAATATCAAATAAATCCCCTATTTCTATGCATATTTCTGCAAATATTTGCTTAGGTGCCCGTTTTTGTTTTCCACACAACATCCCAGCCTAAAATGTAAGCTTCTGAGGTTTATCAATAACAGTTACAGCCTTGTTTCACTCTAGGAATACATAATGTGGCTTCCCTGATGTAAAACAATGAAATAAAGCAGTTACAAAGCTAAGTGTCATAGGTCAAAAGTGCCACCATGACTTAAATTCTACTATACATTTGAGAAATTATTGATAAAATGTTGTATGAGGCCGGAAGCACGAAGCTTAGCTGACAGTCAAATATCTGACAGCTTGTCTGATCTCATTTGCTTTTTTTGCGTGTGTTAGGACTGGCATAATGAGAATTTCTCAGCTCGGGGAACTGATGAAACCTAATCCATTTCAAGCCGCTGGTGACTGAAATGCTCTTCTTCGAATGAATATTCAGCATGTAAAACTATCAGAACTGCTTTTTTGGTTGTAGTTACCTTAATTGAACTAATTAAA
>JBBIGA010000106.1:14171137-14199983 GCA_037576975.1 Alestes dentex | reverse complement strand
GACACAACCCTCTGCATTTATCCGGACTTGGGACCGGCACAAGGAATCACTGGCTTGTGACCTTTTATGGTTGCATTCTTGTTTGTATGAGTGTACTGCATGAACTATTTTTCTCATATCAGCAGCGCAGGTTTTATTTCAGCTATGAGGGACACAGCTCAGACCACCTGACCAATTGTAAAATGTTTTATTAGCAATTAAGAAAGGAGAAAGAAAACCTTTAGCAATTTAAAGTACTATAATTACATTTAAGCATTCTGAACGATCAATCTCCCGCGTATAATAAAGTATGTTTCTTTATCAACATTATTATTTTGATATAAACTGTTCATTACATGCACTTCAATAACATAATAATCTAATTAATGTAATAATAGTTGTTAAATACAATGTTGTAAAACACTCAGTTGGGCAATAAAGATCCAAGAATTATCTGACCGATTTTCTGCATGTTTTAACACCTTCTAACACTCACACTTTGCTTTTGGCACTCAAGCTTACTTTTCAAGTTTACTTTTCTTCATTGCACAGATGTCTGATCAGTGTAGCCGTTAGACAGAGGTGAGAGAGAAAGAAGTGCAATCACAGGGCTCGACAGGTCTAGAACATCACTTTATCTAACACTTCCTCGACTACTCATACCCTTAGAGGAAGCCTCAGCGGGGCAACGGGACACCAGAGCTCAGACAACAAACAAAATATCTGATCCAAACTCTGACATCTGGCAACGCTAGTTAGGCAAATTTGTCACGCTGGCCCATAAATACACCTTTAAATATTGAACGCTGACAAACCAGGCTACAGTATTAGTCTTAGTCTGTAATCCAGGACAGTGATACACCTGACAGTAGCTAAAGAGCTAGCAGTGCCTCACATTATCACAGGCGGTCTGCTGAATTTACCTCACTTTTAAACATCCTGCACAGTCTTGGACATTAGAAATGTGGTCTTTGTTCTGCCTTTTACAGAAGGGGTCCCAACCACTGGACTAAGGACAAGTACTGGGCTGTGGATTATTTGGTACTGTGGTGCACAGAAAAAAATGAAACCCTTTTTTCATTCACATTACTCTTACATTAAATGGACATTAGTAAAATTGTATTCATATATTCATTGAATAAAATGTAAAAACCTAATGGAAAAAAACATCTCTACGTAATTGCATTTACATTGTATTTGTAATCAGTAAATGATATATTATGCACTTTCTTGTGTTTTTTTTATGCAACCCCACCAGGCCGTGGTAAAATCACCTTGGATGAAACCGGTCAGTGGTAGGGAACCACTGTTTTACAGAATAGGATTATGAACGATGTTGATTGTATATGAACTACATCTTATGTGCACAAAAATATAATGATGTAACAGAAAAGACATAATCAAATTTAACAACCAAAATCAGTCATAACATACTGTGAAAAAAACCAGTCTGAATGTGCTGAGAATGAGTTATTTGGTGGAACAGTTTATTGATGGGGGAGCAGTTATTTCCTATCCCCTGATCACAGCACTGATCACTGAACCTGTATTCCACTGGGGGGAGCTGCGTTGGGGTCGCTAAGCAGATGGTGGCCACGCCTCTCAATGATTTTGATTCATGAAGTGGCTCTCCACTCCCTGTCAACGAACACCACCACTCTCCCCATACATAGTGTAAACCAATGAAGTGAACGAATGATCTGTAAAACAATTCAATTATTTTACTGAATGAGCATCAGAGGTCCAGGTCCGTAAAAAATTCAATCAATAAAACACACTGTGCAAACACCTGATCATATATCACATCACTACAGCAGCATCAGACAGCATCTCATTTTTAAAAATGTATTATTTGTAAGCATTAAATATATTTTAGTAGTTTTCAGTAGGTTGTAGAACCTAGTGGAAGTAGTTTTTAGTGCAGAGTGTGGAAAACAGTCATAAAATTCATATTAATTATGTATTTATTTCTCTTTTTTATATATATATATAAAAGTATTATATATTAAGTAATACTTAAAGTTCAATAAATGCATGATAAAGTAAATGAGTAACTGTGTTACTGTGTTTTTTGATTAATCAAGTGGCCCTACTGGATGGCAATAATACATACTTCATACATAACCATAATCTATCTGTTAACATATATATCAATATGGTATCTCTCAATATCTAATTGACATTATATAATGTCAATATAATGTCAGTTAGATACTGATATCAATTTGGTATCAATCAGTATCTAATTGATATTATATTGACATTATATTATACTGGCATCACCACTTGATGGATTACAGTTAATGGATTACAGTTCATTACCACAGTGGCTTTTAATGTTTCACACTACTCAAAGAAAGAATGGATACTGTATACCTGTGATACACAAAAATATACATTTCTTTGGATAAAAGCACCTACCAAATGAAATTATAAATTCTAAATTATGGTCATGTAAAAATCAGCATCACTCAGAAATTAAGATAGCTTACATAAATGATCTATAATGCCTATAATGACACAACCTATAGACAAAGACATTATGTATGAAATGTTTACGTTCCTTTCTGGACTACCCTTGCTGTATAAGGAGATTATTTATTTAACAGAAAAAGAATGCACAAACATTACAGACCATTTTATTGAGTGTTTATATCTCCGGTAATGCAGGTCTATTTATGTTGTGTAGTATTAGTCTTAATGCTTCTGGCGAATATCATACTATCTTGTCACTATGTCTCAAAAATGTTCTAATCTAGATGTCCCCAGTGCATTTCTCCATGAAGATTGCAGGGATTTTTTGAGGAGATGTAATGAGTACTGTCAAAACAAACCCAAAGCAAATTTGCTCAATATACTGACATGTACCGTGATGGGGGGCACATGAGAGAGAGAAAATGAGGCAGAGAGAGCGAGAGAGTGTGTGTATGTGAGAGAGAGAGAGAGAGAGAGAGAGAGAGAGAGAGAGAGAGAGAGACAGAGAGATTCTTCATACTTAAAATAGCAGTCAGTATATAACTCACAATTTCCATGCAAGAAACTCCACATGTTCTTGATTAATTTACTGCCTAATTGTTTGAATGGGAGAAATATCACTGAAAGGCTAATGTTTTCCTCCACGTTCGTGGTACGCTGGTCCACTCTCAGTACACTCCCAGCGAGAAATAAATTGGAGGAAGACACACTCCGACTTACACTATTCTGTCGGAGCGGGAGACCAGCGCCAGCTGAGCCTGTCCAGACAAGTCTGGTTGGACAGAAAGGACCGGCCTTTATCTCGGCGAAAATACTCTCCAACAACCCGGGCCTGCAGCTCGAGAGTTGCCATAGAAACTCATCTCATCCAGTCTGTCTTCGACCAAAAAGAAAGGAGAAAGAAAATCAATTATTCATTACGTTGCGATAATGCGTATAATCTGACGATTTACTCACACTCTTACACAGTGGATATGAATTACAGGAGCACTTACAGAAGTGCCGCCCCGGGTGAGATCGCGTTGCCATGGTAATAGTTTTACCTTTAAAACCCTGCCGCTGATGGCCGTATTAGATGTATCTAAATTGCCGGTCAATGTTCCTGCTGAACATCAATTTGATTTTAGAGCTCAATAACCTGTTTTGTTTGGTGGTCGGAAAGGAGGTTGTGCTGTGCACTTGCTCGATATTGTATCCGCCTAAGCAAAACATTTTAAAATCAATGTTGCTTTGTAAACTAAAAGAGACAAAGAAGTGTAACGCAAACACAGTCATTCTGTATTTCAGGGTATGTGTTTCTCCAAACTTACTTCCCGGAGCTGAAGAAATCCACTCATGATTTTTGAAAACGAAGAGCAAAAAAACAGCTGGGACAGCTGGGACTTTGAGGCTGAATCTTGGATGTGTAATGTGCATTAAACCTCAGTCTAACATACGCGATTATCAATACTACATCCCAGGCACCACAGTGACTATCTGTAATCAGGACAAAATTAATTGCGTGTTTACATAGCTGCAGCTTCTCAGGTGTTTCCAGTGATTAGTGTGCGCTGCTGGGGAGCGGGGCGTGATGTAAGCAGCACGCAGAGAAACAAGCAGTGAAAGATGGCCTGGCTTGAAGGAGACTGACGTGTCTGCTGACTGCGTGTGATGTCCTTCAGTCATCATTGCACATGACACGAGTTACAGGCAACAGGAGACGAGCACTCAGCGAACGTTCACGAATGTTTGACTGGGAGGATTTCTTCATCATTCCTGAAAATGGAATCAGACAAATGGAAACAGTAGGATAAGATGAAAGCCCGTCATGGAACACGGACAATCAAATGCAGCAAATATGTAGATCTGAAGGAAAGTCTGAACAGATGTCTGCGCTGCCTTTACATTACAGTGCTGTCACGAGGAAAGAAATGTGGCCAGCAGTGAACCACTCTTGACGGTGAATATATTTTGCAAAACACACTGTGCAAAAAATCCTGGAAATGTTCACATTTTTAGAACTAAACAGATTATTTTACTTTTACTAGTCTGTCCAGTTATTTATTAGCTATGTAATGACATGCACGGAGGAAAGACAAAGCAGGTGCCTATAATTATGATGGACACTTCTTATGAGTGTATTTTCAGGGTTGTACTGAAAAATGGTTGTATGAACTTGTCTTAACAGGTTTTCCTGTCCATATACACATTTTAATGACTGTAACTTGCAGAGCTGCAAGTTTAACTATATTCACAGTAGCCTATAACTTGACATGTACTACACCCGCGTTTGATCCCCCCCCCTCCCCGTTAAAGTTTCTTTTATGTTTCTGAATATGTCTTTAGACATTCGCTTATTAACATGAAGGCTGAAAAGCAAGAGTCTTTCTTCTTTCAAAAATGGAAAAGCTATCTTTTCTTTTACTGTAACTTCAAATCAAAATGGTTTATCCTGCTCTAGCAAGCGTGGTGTCTTGACTGGATGATGATCCCATCACCATGATTGGATCACTGTGATTGGATGTTAATGTCAAAGTAGAATCGCTTCATGCAGAATTTGCATGAGCAATTAATGTAGTGGCTAAAAAAAAGTACTGGCTAAAATAATTGTTAAGTTAGCCACGAGTCACTTTTCAATGTACAGACAGAACAAACATGCAACCATAAAACAGCTCAATCTGTCCAGAGGTCCATGCTTTGCCTAGTGAACCAGAAAACAGTACAACTGGCTTTTGTTGGGGGTAAAAAATAAATAATAATAATCCACAAGCCTCTCTTTGCCAAAATGTATCCATCTGGGCATGCTCAAATCAGTCTGATGCCCAATATGGTGCGAGGCTGTAATTAACCAGAATGTTGTTACATGTTTGATGAAATTGGCAGAAAGGGACCATGGTGGCTTAGATGAGCGCCACATTATGAGCCACCGTCCGCCCTTGTTTTTATGGACGCATGTGGATGGCCCTGATCTGGCCATGGGGCGATATGACAGCTGTTGATAGGCATGTTATCTATGACCTACCTTTGAAAAGTCTCCAACATGGCAGGAGGAGGAGGAGCAGGAGGAGGAGAGGTGGGGGGGGGGTATTTAAATGGCGAGACCGAAAAGCATGGACTTGAGTGGCTCTGGAAAAAATAAAAAAGACTGAACGTGCGATAAAAAGAGAAAAAGGGGGTCGGAAGAGTAATAGAATGAAGGCCAGATAAAGCAAAGGAGATAGCAGCAGCAACACAGAGATGGCAAATAGATGAAGGACAAAAAGGAAAAAAGGGGGCATCAGGATGAAGAAAAGCGAGAGCAAAGGCGTGAGAGAGGGGTGAAAAAAAGGAGGGGAGGGGGGGACTCTGTGGAAAGCTTGGGAAGGAGGACGCAAATGGTTTTGGCTAAGGAGGACAGACATCAAAGAGGAAGGAGAGCAGCCAAGGAGTAAAGTGAGTCTTAAAAGTTAGTAACTTGTAGGCCGAAATGATGGCAGAGATATGGAAGCTGGCAGCTTTTGGATCAGGCTTGCCAGGGACAGCCCAGTGTCCCTTACAAGGCCTGGCCGAGGAAAGCAGTTAGAGTCCCAGATTTAATCAGCACATCGTAAGATAAGTCCATAAAATTTTATGCGAGCACCTCTTTTTATGCTCCTGGGCAGCATTTTTTTTTCAGCTTCATTAATTCAAATGCCCAAAACACTAGAGGTCACATTTAGCAGATAGGTGGATGCTCTTGAGTTGATCAGTCTTCTAAATCAGAACGATCATTCATCATACTAAAGCACAGTTAACTACGGTACATGGCACAATTTTTATGCAAACGTGAAATTGCAATCTGACAAGACAGGGTAAGTTCATTATATGTCCAGAAGTATGCAGACACCCTTTCTCAGTATTAAACTTTCTTTAGGGTGCATCTACTGCTAACCACTGCTGTGTTCAGTGGTACATAGCAAAGCACTCCATAGAAAAGCACTGCGATATAAATGGAGCACTCTGAAGCAGCCATACATAAATCTAAGGTCACCATGTCAAATGTGTCAGCTAGAGGTGTATAAAGCCCATGGAAAGGGGCTGAGGAGTTTGGAACTGTGTTTTCTGGGGCACCATCCAACACCATTGAGACTCTAGTGAAGTTTGTGATCCAGAACTAATCACCCAGCATTAATACCTGACCTCACTAACACCCATGTGGTTGAATGCAAGCAGGTCTTTATAACAATGTTTCATGCAGTGGAAAGTCCAGTGTAAAGCTTCCCAGAAGGTGTTACTGGTTTAAAAATAATTAAATTACTGAGTAACCTAATGAGACACAGCAAGAAAATGAACTTTGGATATAATATGGAATAGAATCACACTGATACCCCCACTTAAATACAGTATTGGTATCAGCAGTAGAGAATGCCAGTACTGTGAAGCAATTTATGACACACAAACAGTGTAAAACAACCTTATCATAGACTAACAACAGTCAGGCATCTTTCAGAAATAGTCATGTCCTGCTGTAGTTAGCCTGGGGTAATGTTAGTCTGGGTTGTTATTAAGAGAGTGAGCATTAGAGAGATATAAAAGGAACAGCTGGTGTTTTAGGGTAACAATAGTCCTTGAATCAACTTGAGAATCTGCACAATCTGCAGTTAAACAACTGAGACTGTGCTGAGACTGCGAATCCAACATTTACCAAATTACAACAGTTCCTGGGAAAAGCAAGAACAAATATTGGGCCTATGAGAGAAATTATTTGAGAGATACCAATGTAAAAACAACATGTAGCATCACGAACAATGCTATAGATTTTGTGAACACACTATAGGTTTTGATAAGGATTTCTGTGACTGCAATTTAGTTCTGTTAAGATTTGTGTAAAGAAAATATGAAAAATAGATCTGAACACTTATTTCGCATCCAACATGTCGACTGTAAGAACTAATTGTCCAACTGATATATCAAGTCAAGTCAAGTAGTTTTTATTGTCATTTTGACCATATACACACAGTACACAGTGAAACAAAACAACATGCCTCCAGGACCACGGAGCAACACAAGAACAGAACAGAACACCAGAAGACCACAAGTGCAGGCAAGACAAAAGAGTGTACAAGAAAAAAAAACAAACACAAGAGCAACTAGACAAGACAACTGAATGTATAAATCAGTTGGATTTATGTATATATATATATATATATATATATACACACACGTCAAACAACATTAACCATTTAGCCATGGTCCTGTAGGCGTGTTTCGTTTCGCTGTGTACTATGTGTATATGGTCGAAATGACAATAAAAACTACTTGATTTGATATATCACTTAGACACACACACACAGAGGCACATAATGCATTATGAACAGTGTAGCTTAAGACAAATGCTAAGGACATGAACAATTTTCAAAATCTAAATGACCCATCATATATTATAAAACTGTACAGTTATACCGTTAGTATAGTTCACACCATTTTGGAATTGTTCAAATGCTAAAATCACTCAGCAATCTGATGAAATATGGCAAGAACAGGGTCATTTAGTTTTTATATGTTGATTTGCAATGTGTTATTTACAGTGCAGCTGCAAGTCCGAGATATCCTTCTGTATCTCTCCACTTGCAGATATTTTTTATGGATTGCTGCAGTTGTCTGTCACCCTTTCCAAACATGTACGGAGATGATTTAAAGCCCATGGTCAAATCCATTGTCGCAAAAATTATGTTTTACACCAGAGTAATGAAGTATTACCAAGCTATTCTTGGCCTGCAGAGTTTGCTCTTCAGGTTGTTTTTGTCCATTGTTCAAATTAGCATAATCGTGTTTATCAGATCCATGGTTCATATGATGGCAATTATGTTAAATAAGGAAGACAAAGGAATCCATCAGTTACTTCTGGCTGCCCAATTCGAATGACTTCAATAGGAAAACATTTAGTTTCTCTCTCCACAGCCCCATTCTCCAACAATGATTCAGAAACTCACAGAGCATGAGTAATAAGCAAATATGTTCACACCAACTACCGTCACACTGCACAGCCGCAACGGAAAATCATTTAACCTTTTCTGGCGAATTCTTAAAAGTTTCATTTAAGAAAAACATTGCATTAGAATTTATTTTTGTTCGTGTGTATTGTGGGGGAGTGTCTATTCATGGTGAGTGGAAGAATTCAAGCTTCCTCTCGACCAAGAAAAAGACAAGGCAGAGTTAATGGCTTTGAAACCAGCAGACAGCAAGCTACATCCATACTGCATAGCAAAAAATAATTGCGGCCTATAATGTATATCCACCCATCCCTTGGGCGAAGGGAAATTAATGAAACAGCATATCTCCACGCTTTCATTTACAGGAGGGGAGGAAAACATTTATGAATCGTCTTAGCCTCATCACCGGTCAGAGACACATAAATCTGCTGGTGAGTGCATGCCACAAAATTAATTGTTCTGACTCAAGACTGATGGCTTCGATGAAGACTCGCGCAGGGAGGCTAATTTCACCACCGTATCAACAACAACCTCTGGTGAATTCAAAAGGCTCCGCATGCGGCAAGGGCTTAAAATGCATTATATATGCTCTCGTAGATTTAATTGAAACTGAAAATGTTATGTTCCACTCTACTGCTCCTCTAATAAGCAGGCAATCGCCAACCAATGTTGTGGTGCAATTACAGGCCCCCCCACCCCCCCGCCTTCCCCCCGACTTTTACTTGGTCAGGCAGATAAGACAGCGGGGGAGGCTCTCTTCTCTACCTGACTGGGCTCATAGGGGAGCAAAAGAGGCTGAAGTCCAGCACTATTTATAGGTCCTTTACCCTCATCTGGCAGAACAATTCATCAGTATCCTGTGAGTGTGTCCACTGTACTGGCAGGCATTAGGCTGGATAACCGATCCCCAAAAAATAAATAAATAAATAAATAAAAGTGAAGGGGAAAAAAAACAAGAAGTCTAATCATTATGAAACGAGATCGTATGCCTTTGCTGCAGTGGGAAGTAGAGGACGACATCAATAATTGTCAGATATTTATAAGGGTTGCTACACTAACCCAGTGCCATAAGCAGTGATGTAAAATGCATGAATGCTCTGCCATCACCGGAATGTGAATGGCTGCGCCTCTGGAAGGACGTGGGCAGGCCGAGGAGAGGGGGAAGTGGAGCCATCAATGTCACACAGCGAACTTCACTAAATACCTGGGCCACTGTAATGAAAAAGCTAACGCCGGCCTGAAAGGGAATTCACGGCCTCAGTGCAGTAACAAACAAAAATGAAGTTCAGCCCCCTCATAGAGTGGAACATGCGTAATTAAGGGTCTCTTAATTCAAAATGTATCAGCCTCAAGCTTAATTTGACCTTACGATTCACAGCAAAGTCCATTTTAATTACGATAATTAATGTAGCATTCTGCAGATGCACATAATTCCTATTGGTTGTTTCTCTCCCACTTTCTTTGTAACTACTTGTAATTATCATTTATTATCTGAATTTAGTGCTCAGTTCCATTGCCTGGAGAGTCAAATAAGAGGCACCATGTACTGCTGAAATACTCCTCATTGCTCCTCAGCTCCTGAGACCTCCTCTCAAGCACTTTATGCAAGATTATCAAGAGCAGTTTTTTATTTAGAATATCAAAGGGTCTCAAATGAAGCAAGCTGCAGATCTCTGAGGAAAGGACAGGGAGCGATCATCATACTTCAAGAATCATTATGCTTGATTAAATAACAACTCAGAAATGGCTCCATTCATGAAGCTCATACAAACCCCACTGCTTTCACTGAGTATCCCTTTCTTGTGTAACCCCTAGGCCATCTGAGGAGCAACGAATGGGCTCCAATCCGACATCCAGATGAAGCATTATCTAAGCGGTGACCTTGACTGATTGATTCTCAGTCATCTGCTGCATGTTAATAATCTATAATGAAGTTTAATGCATGACTTCTAATAGATATTATTAACAGGCGTGAATATCACCATGCAAAATCTATTTTACGTTTCATTTGGTGATTAATAAACTTGTAATGCGTGGAAAATGTGGCCAATCATGATGACTTGCTACTTGCTTTGGGTAAATAACACATCGGAGCTGGCCAAGGCTGACAGCTTGAAACTGCCGTCAGAAGTCGCTTCCCCATGATGTTTTAAGTTAGTCAGCCAGCAACTAAACCAAATGTATTCCCTTCCTCAAGAGTGCCTCCGTGTTTTACAGTACTGCTGATTCTCAGCATCACCATTAAATCAAGGTTGCTTATTTCTAGTAGTGTTTCTGGTATCTCCACTATTGCTTTTCCCCAGCTTCTCTTAAAAACCAACAGAGCAAAATAGAAAGGCTGGGGAAAGTTGAGCATTGTGTAATTTTGTCAATATTCACAATCTCCCCGTTCCTTCTCCATGGCAGTTTGTGTGGCATTAGTCAGGTGTTCAAACATTTACCTCCCCACTTTGCTCACTCTGAAGCCTACAAGCACACATCCATCACACACTCTAGCACTGACTCACTCAGCTTTCCTCACACTGGACAAATATCTTGAGTAAGCCACACCACACAAATGCAGGTGTTTGCCAATAAGTGCCACTCACACAGCAAATGTTAACTGACCCTACAGTACATCAAGTGAAATGTCAAAAGAGCTTTTGCTGGATCCCCTCGCCGCTGTCGCTTATATTTGTTGTGTGCTCACATCCATCGCCACAGGGACGGTCGATACTCAACCAGCGGTGATCCTTCATGCATTTTCTCACCGCTCTTTTACATGACACTGCGGTATAATAAGCACCTTGTCACTTCAACAGGAGACTCCTAGCAGGGAGGCAGCCGAAATGGACTGTCGGCACTTCTCTAATTTAGTCGCAGAATATCGGACCGTTTATTGCACACAGGAGTGAAATGACTCCACCAGATGGCACCGACTTCTTTTGAAGGAACACTGGATGCCAAACAAACATTTGAAAATCAAACGTTTGTTAAGCTCCTCCTGTGCATATATGTGTCGGAGGCCGGCAGGCTCGTCCAGCGAAGGTGTCTCAACAGCACCCCCCTATGTTGCGGCTTTGCGACAAACTACTGCATGTTCCCTGCCAAAAATGTTTTACTTTTCTTTCTTCTCACACAGGGGCTCTTTCACAGACTTTTGTATAATCGCATTAATTACCTGGTAATTGAATCACCGCTGTTTAACTGCACTTAAAAGTTTTAGATACGGGATGAATTGTGTCTGAAATATGTTATGAAGTAAAACTGCCCTTTCACAACTGATCCAGCCAGACCACTCTTGTATCAGATATACACCATTCGAAAACACCATTCAGCACATTTGACATTCATATCAGTCTATTCCAAAGTCTAAGAAGAGCATATTGCATTATACAGAATGTGTATTACTTTTACGAATGAAAACATCCGATGTATTTGTTTTACGAGGGTTCAAAAAGATGTAGACGTCGCAACAAAGCTCATAATTATGAGAATTATGGGAAACAAGATAAGGAGCAAATAAATCCATCTTATCAAGCCACCATGCCACAGAGAGCTGCCGGCAATTTGTACTCACACACGTACTGCAACTTGTAATGAAAAATTACCAGCGTCTGTTGTTAGCGGTGTGTCTAAGCATGTGTGTGAGGGTGTGTATGTAGGGGAGCCTTTGTTCTCGAAGGCTCTCCGTGGGCAGACTGTCTGTGCACATTCTAACACCTGCACAAAGCCATCTGTCTGCTCTAACAGGATTGTGGCAACATATCATCAATTTGAGAAGGCAAAGCAGGCTCGCGTCAGGACCAGCCGCTGATAAATGCCAGCAGAACATGGACAATGCCCGGTGAGAATTTTACAAAAAAGCAGCCCCGTTCGGCTACAAGTTTCCTCTCAGTGGGTGCTCACGGTTCTGCCTGCTTTCTCACCTTACTGTGACAGTTTGTACCTCAGGCTCTGGAGTTTTCCGGAGGACTGGCATATGTCAGGACTGGAGCAAGGCCAGCAGGCTGGAGGTGTGATAGGTTAGGTGTGGGAGGTGATGGGACAGGCTCTCCTCTGCACACTCTGCAGCCAAAAGGTGCAAGAAGAGGCTGTTTGTGTCACCCTGTCAACCACATAAGTTATTACCGAGTCAAAAAGGAGCACAGCTATTGTCTTTTTCACTGTTTGTCTTCCTAGGGAAAAGCTTGAAAAGTGAAAAAACAAAAAACAAAACAAAGGAGCACTCAAAGACTGTGTCTGATGATTGATGTTTCTCAGTGTTTGGAATTCTACCAGAGCCGCTTAGAAGTAGTATGGTTTTACCAGTCAAATAGAGAGAGATGTTTAGGATATTATATTGAGTTTTTTAAAAGAACAGACATCCTGCTTCATGTATATACTCCCAATGAGTGTCCAGTTAATTCACTACATCTGTTCACACAAGTGGGCCAAATGAGGCTTAATCTCACAGGAAAACATCAAAATGCCATAATGGTAATATGGGTAATGAGTAGGCCTAGCATGTCAAGGCCAGCTTCCAAACAAACCAGTTCAAGGTCAGCTTTAAACAAACCAGTTCAATCATGGCAAAAATAAATAATTTTTTCTGAAATCATACGAGGTGCTGACTTTTCATTAAAGAGTGCCCTTCATAGAAAATCCAATTATCTTTTGACAATAGCAATAGATTTGATTTACCATGTAAACACGGTTACATTTTCAAAACACAATGTTCACCTCCCAGTCCTTAAAGTCCCCAGTCACTACATCAGGGAAATAACTGGTCAGTCCAGTTTGAGCTCATCATTGTTGTGATGTCACAACCATGAACACATTTGCATAGGACCACCCATTCAGCCTACTACAGTTTGACCAGATATTCACATTTATGAGATACAGAGTGTTGTTATTACAGACAGTCTGAGGCAGAGTTATTGGAGTGGACAATGGGGGTGGGAATCGACTAAATGTTGTGCTGTTCCTGCTGTCAGGAAGTAAATGCATCATTGGAGCCTTCCAAAGGATCCATACATCTAAACGAACAGAGCTGAAGTTTATTTTTTTTTCCATCCCTGAGGACTCCAGTGTGCTCCACATTACAGCACAGGCTGCTTTTTAAATGAGGCACAATACACAGTAGCCAAACCAAACCGATGTCATTTACATCAGTCTTAAAGACACAGAAACAAAACTACATGGTTAAAAAATGGCAGCTGTTTCTGATACATAAAACCACACAAAGTTTGAGCCAGGTAGGAAAAGTAAAACAAAAAATAACTATGTGTGCAGAGCCAGGGGTCGATAGACCTGAGAGGCACTGCATGAACCGCTGTGAATTCACCAATGTTCTACTCATTGAGTAGAAGATCATTGACAGATATATTTTTCAGACATGGCCTTAGACTCAGCCCACCAGCTCTCAAAGCCATTTAGAGAAGAGATTTCTGCATGGGAAACTGCATTACTCAGAGATCACGGTCATCTTCCAAATACCTTCAGTTAAACATACAGCATGGTGAGATCTGTGGACCTCCAGATGATCAAGGTCATTAAACAAGGCAGAATTAGCACTTAACTAAAGTAGGTAAAATTGTTACGCAACATATATCTGACCAGAATTATGACCCATCATAACTAATTACCGCAAATGTGCCTGTGCTTATTTGAGCTCAGTTAATGCCATTATCATATTCTCGTGTAGGGATTTAATCCAATGCAAGACTATTAGGAGCTCAATCTTCTGACCCAGTTCTTGCTTGATCTTTGCTGCCGAATGAGATCATCTCCATTAGTGCTTATTATTTTCATCTGGGGCATAAGGATTGATTGAACGCATTTATAATAGCATGTGGTCAGTGCCACTCACCATATGCAATTAGTATTGATTTGCTGGGGTGGGACAGGACAATGAAAAATAAGATTTACTCTAAGCAGCCGGCAATATTCCATTAGTATCAAAGAGCACAGAAGGAAATTAATCCTTCTTGTCTTTCTTTGAAAGTATATTTCTTTCATGCTCTCTGGACTGTGGGCTTATACTGCATGCAGCGTGAATGCCTACAGTTATTGTTGGATTCAGCCTTCTGTGCTTAAACAAAAGCCCCCTTTTAAAGCAGAAGTTCGGATAGGTATTAAAACAGACTTTAAAAAAGAGCAGTGTTGTAAGACTCCAACTAAAATATCATTTAAGGAGTATTTCTGGACAGGACTCCAGAGGGAAAGTCTTATGTATTTGAATTAGCATTTGGCAGCAATCTGCAATACACCCCTTTCCCACTTCAGGGTTGCCAAAACCACTGGGTTTTGAAAGTTTACATTTTAACCAGAACTATTGGCCCAGTCAACCTCAAGGCATTTTATTGTGTTTCGTAGTGTCAGAACTTCAAACAATAGGAGCCAGGCACCGAACACTCATTGCAGTCAGCATGCATTCACTAAAGTACAGGGTTATTAAAGTAGACCATGATTCATCTCTGCAGTGGGCCATTGAAGTATTTCTCTGCATGTATTTTGCAGAAAGTATAACTCCTCTGCATCATGAGTTGGAGTATCGTGTGAAATAGAATAGTATAGAAATTATTCAACCCTTCATCTGAGACCAGGATGGTTTGAGTTACATGGTCATATGTGAATGATGTGTTACCTACCTTCGACAAGTTAGAACTGCTCACTTGAAAGTGACCATTCTTTCATACGTGAACACACCACAGCACACAATTCTTCCTCTGCATTTAAATCCATTCACCAAGTGAAGCAGCGGGCAGCCAGGAACACAGCACCTGGGGAGCAGCGTGTGGGGACGGTACCTTGCTCAGTGTACCTCAGAGGTGCTTAGCAGGCTCGGGCTTTGAACCCACTACTTCCTGGTCGCAGGGTGAATGCCCTTACCACTAGGCCACCAGCCAGGACTTAATTTAAAACTAGGACTATATACTCTGCAGTTATCTTGTATTCATTCTGACTGTAAGGTGTGCTTCACTGGGAGTTGTAAAAATGTCAGGTCAGGATGATTTTGCTTTGAGTTTGAGAGCCGAAGCAGTATATTGCAGCTGGTTGTTCACATGGGAGTGCTTTATTATTCAAAAACTAGTCTGCCTTGGTCATAAAAACTCAAGAGATCTTTTTAGATACTGAGGTTAAACCAATAGTTTTTCCTGTCTGATGAACAAGTGGTATCGTGCTGTTTTCAGACACTCTAAAGCTAACAGTTGAACCACTGAATGGTAACGGGGGCAGGGGGGGTCCTTAACTTCTACACAGGATCCTCTCTCCTCAGTTAATTATGTGCTAACATGTTATGGTATCACTGCATACATTACTATTTATCTTTTTAGCATTTTATTATTTATTATTGTAAATGCAAGAAAATCAGCCAAACTCCCTGTGCAGCCCCATTGACTGTACTATCATTATCCTTTGACAGGAAACGTAATTATTTGCTTCCGAAGCTGACAGAAGTGGCAAGCTGCAGATCTGAAAAGGGCTTTTTATATTTTTTTCTGTTACTAGGCTGTTGCTATGAAGGAATGTGACTGACGTCATGAATTACTTTGGTAATTGCGCATAGCCTTTTGAAAAACGGTATGAATGTAAAACAGAAGCAGTATGAAAGCAGAAAAGAAAGGTGCACTAAACAAGGTTTTAAATCACTGTAGGACCAGAGCACTTATCAATGCAAGCAAGAAGAAGAAAATAAAACAAATCATTTGGTAAGTCTCAGGTTCTGTTTCTTCAGTAGCTCAGTCCCACTACTCCCAGTGGAAGCAGGGTGATGCAATGCAGGCAGACAGCAATTAGTCAAGTTCACCGACAGTTTAGCGCCCCACAAGAGTCAGTCTTAACACTTAGGATGAAAGGGTGTGACATCCATGAAGACTTCACTCTACATAAAGACTTCATTGCACTTTCCTGAATGTTGCAAACTCTTTCTAATTGCCTTAATCAAGCATTTACCCAGCATGTATATGCATGAGCCACCTAGGATACTACTGTGAAGTGAAAGTGACCATTCGGTCATACGTGAACAGCACGAAATTCTTCCTCTGCCTTTAACCCATTCACCAAGTGAAGCAGCGGGCAGCCAGGAACACAGTGTCCGGGGAGCAGTGTGTCGGGATGGTACCTTGCTCAGTGGTACCTCAGAGGTGTTTATGACTTCCTGATCGCAGGGCAAACACCCTAACCACTAGGCTACCAACTGCATACCATTAGTTTTCCCCAGGAAAAAGGGATCAAAGGGTGAGTCTCCCAAGTGGCTTGAGACATGTGCTTCAGTTAAAGCTTTCTCTATTTCAGTAAACCAACATGGTTTGTCACAAAATAGCCAGGAAAATCTGACATTTCTGATCTTTTAGCTGACATTAACATTTTGTACTTAGGTCTGCTTACTTGCTTTTAGATCTTTTTTTTTGTCAGCAAGGCTGTTATAGACTGTGGTTGCAGTGTGTGTGTGTGTGTGTGTGTGGTGTGTGTGTGTGTGTATACCCTACCAAGGTCAGAGGGGCATTGACAGACAATCTGTTATAAAATTAACTCCATACATACAGACTGTTACTGAAGGGTCCTAAAATACATCTATCATTTGTGTTTTACCTGCTGAAACACCTACACTGGCTCCATACTGTGCTTTATGCTAATAGATATGGCGTAGAAATAAATGTGTTCTATCAAAAAACCATCAACTTTCAGCTAACGATCTTGGTTGCAAACAATGATATTAACCTTTGGCACCCTCTGTTTCACAACTACTGAAAAAAGATATCTGAATGTGCAAAATACAAAGATCACTTTCAGCTGTATGATCCATTAGCTACTTTAAGCATTGTGCTGGTTTAATAGTCATTTAAATCACTGTAATAAAAGGTACAGTAAAATGGTAGAATTTCATGAAGCAACAAACTGTAACTTCTGAAAAAACAAGGTAAATCAGAACCTGCTCCAAAGACATTGTAGGTGTTATCTTAGTTCTGACCAGTTTATTGATTAATGATCATGATCGGCTGCTGTGCTGTGTTTTGGGGAGGAGGGTTTCGCCTCCAATTTTCCTTGCTGGAAGTAGGACTCCCCTGCCCCAAAATTGCCATGTCTATCTTTCAAAACAGGGAACATTTCAAAATTTATCTTTAAAAATAGCAAACAGCAAACACATGCTGATGGGTTTGCAAGGATGATTCAGGAATAAATGGCATGCTGTGTGGGTATATGTGGTAAAAGTGATTTGGACAGTGTTAATCTGAGGTGATGCTCAAAAGTTTGTCAAGAGAGACTCCTAGTGGTATACATGCACTCCCATTTGGAATCACATTTCTTATTTTAAAATATAACAAAAATATAGAAATATATGTAATACTATAGACACAATAATCATGACCTAGACAATCATGTTTTGTGAATCATTAGTGCCTGAGGACTGTTGTCTGAAACATTTTGGTGATTTTTCTGCTCAAATGAATCTGTTTTAACTTTTCTTTTAATTATTAGGTTCCGTTTGATGCCCAACTGCAGGTGTTTAGTTCAATATATCGAGTGAGAAATATTGAGAACAAGCTATATTATAAATACCGTAAATATTTATAAGCTGATTTTTTTTTTTTTTTGCATCAAATTGTTTTGAGATTTGATCACCTCTCATCATCCTTATTCTCAATAGGATATAGATTTCTCTGTCATTCTGTTATCTTCAGCTTCATTCTTTATTCCGGACACATCTGAAATTTCACATTTTGTATGGTGTCCTTGTAAATCTATGACATGGCTCGGATTGAAAACAACTTTTGGAAAGGTAGCAGGCTCTCTGCTGTTCTTTAAATGGATCTTCATGCTTCTTGAGCTCTGTCACCCTGCTGTGTGTATGTTCAACACATCTGATCCAACTGTGGCAGAGAGTATGTCAGTATTAGAGGTTGAAACTGGCCTGTCAGGGTTACATATATGCAAGAGCATGGGGTTGTACATCACTGATATATGAAGTAGCCAGAGACACAGCATACATGCGTTAGTGTGCAGAAACTATCATAAATTGCATCACAAATTGCAAATTGCAAAGCATTGCAACAGAAAGGAGTATTACAGCAGCAGTGGAAATCAGTTATAAACAAGTTTTATAAAGCAAGTTAAAATGTTTCTGCATCAAACATTGTAAGGACACACTCACAGTTTGACTGCATCTCTAAAAAAGTTCATTGTATACACATATATTGAAGCATAGTTGCTATATTAATCAGATTTTCGAAGCAGACCTTCATACCCTAAATGACTACTACTAACTGCAGACGGTGAGAGGATGGGCCTGGACCAGGGGTGCTTGGCCTCAACTCATATGGCACTGAGGTTGTGTAAATCTGCAGATTTGTCATCTTCACTCAGCCTGTTCATTCTGGTGACCTCCACAATCCACAATAGTCCAAGGTGGATGTCCTAATTAAACATTGTTGTTGTGCTGTTTATTTTTTGGAGGATAGGGTTTTGTACTAGCCTATTCATACAAGCCACCCCTGGAAATTATACAATACGTTACGCTGTGACACAATTCAGTACTGTAGTAACTGGAGATGTTTTGTTACATCCCTAGTTAACACAGTCAAGAGTATTACTTTGTGATATATAATCAGAGACTCCCAGTGCATCAGTGACAACACATTTAACTCACTAAAACCCATCCCTAGAGTCATCGGGGTGCATGTCCACCCAGTACAATGGATCAGCATGTGAAACTGGAGCTTTCTCGGTCTGAAAGGAGGGTGTTGTTATCTTCATTATTGGATCCACTGCACTATTTTCTGAGTGAGAGCAGTCCTGTATCCAGGAAGCAGTTCTGATCACCAAGCTATTATTACTGATTTGTTTCAACAATAAAATGTGACTGAAGTGTTAAGTATATTCCATTTCATACATATTGTTGCTTAAGATGGTAGTTTGTGATCCGACACAATAATTTACAAATTTTCATCATGCAAGTTCATTAAAATAAATGCAATAAAAATAGCGCTTAAAAAAAGCATCACCGCCTCAGCGTTAAAGGGCGAAAGGTTTTCAAGGAGATATACTTTCAACAACACATAAATAAAAAGGCCTGCCTCCAGATGATTAAGCTAAAACATGCTCAAATGAATGTTGGTTCATTTTTCATGCTGCCTCATTGTTACCACACTATCCCTCATCTTTCTGTCATTCTGCATATAAAGTGGAATGTGGGTTTATTGAGAACTCTGCTGTGCATAACAATTAGGCTGTTCCCTTTAATCAAATCCACACATTAACCAGAACACGGGTGGGGTTCTCCTGCATGTTAAGAAACAACGTAGCAGAACATGTGAACTTCTAATAATTCTTACACACTCTTCATAATCAAGCCCTTTACAGCAGGTGCCCACAGTTCCGATTCTTTTGGGCCATTGTCCAGCACAGTTTGGAGATTTTTCTGCTCGAACACACCTGATTCAATTCAAATGCTAATTGCCAGGTTTTTTTTGGGTGTGTTTGAATAAGGGAACTATCCAACTCTGCTGGACACAGACCCTCCATACTTGGAGTTGTGCACCCCTTTCTATTTTGTTTTTCTTTTTTTTTTTTCAGGAACATTTTAACTCAACAACAAATGGGTGTATAACGCTAAATCATTTTTGAAAGTCAGTGAAAATTTCATTGTGAAAATAAAAACACCAAGGAGCCCTAAATGCCACAGAGCAACATAATACAAAACAGACAATAAGAAGTACAACAATTTCGATTTCCACATTTCTGAAACATTCTTGAAAAACTAAAATATCTGATCAAAATATTTTTTAACATCCATTGTTCAGATGTACGTACCTTTAAATACATGGCAAACATATTTAATTTCGAATTCACTACAAGTGCCATGTATGAGCAAGGTTACATATTTCTCTGGAGCATTAAAAGACTTTTGTAGAAGAATCTAGATGTGCTTCCATCATTACAGGCTGCAAGACCACTATTCCACTGCTACATGTAATGTCCTCCTCTTTCCACAAGAGTGCAGAGCAGCTTCAGAAATCCAGCTGCAAAGAGTCAGTAAGCTCCATATCAAGGGACTACACAAACACAAACACAAACACACACACACACACACCACTTTTATAGTGTTTAAAATTGACCATATGAAGAGATTTTATTTCTCCTATTATTACAGCACTTATGACTCACCTCATTGCACTTCTTCTGAGAGCCAATCCAGACTACCACAGATTCCTAATTACTTAATTCCTTCCACATGGATACTGATCAGATATGTCTTAGAGGTATTTTGTCAATAAAACAAAAAACAACACATTGGATACTAACTCAACACATTAAGTGGATGCAGATATTAAAAGTTAAAAGACTGTTAGAAAGTTTAATTCCCAGAAGACTTGATGTGCCTCAGTCCCTAATGGAAGAGGAGGAGAACCTGTTAGCTTTCACCCCTGGAGGATGAATTACAATTTCAAAACCAACACCAACTAAATAAATAATTTTTAAAAAAAGCTTCAACATTCAAAGCACTTCAACTGGAGCATTTCATATAAATAACACAGATTTGGCGTTTTTTTGAAATGAGCTCAAATCTCAAATATACTGGGAACAACAGATAAGAACATTTGTTCTACAGTTGTTTCACTCCTGATGATGCCTAAAAATTGTGAAGACAACAAATTTTAGCCATACTTCAGTGAAAACTTTTCTCCCTTGAGGGAATGATCTGAGAGGATAAGCGGCGTGAGAATTATGTACAGTCATGCTTTACACATAATTGTCCATTAAGATCTATGCTCATTATGTGGTCTGTGGGTGTGCAAGTGGTGTGGCTCATTACACAGCGGTGCAGAAGGCAGCCCCAGGAGAGAGTCTGCATGCACTCACTATCCACATTCTGTTCATTAGCACCACGCTGCTGATGAGTGCTTGGTGCTATTCAGCTGCATCTTTGATTATAATGGTTGAAGAGCTGCTTTGAATGTTGTAGCAAAGGGTGTAATGTTTCAATTCAACGGTGTAAATTTAAAACCTTTTTCTACACAGCAAAAGTACATACACTAGGTATTGGGACACCTGACACTACACCAACATGGACTTTAATGACATCTATAACAGCTTTGCAGCTATACCAGCTTCCACTCTCCTTGGTAGGCCTTCCACAAGATTTTGGAGTTTCTGTGGGAATTTGTCCCCATTCATTCTGTAGAGCTTTTATGAGGTCAGGCACTGATGTTGGATGAGAAGGCCTGTCTCACAATCTCCGTTCCAGTTCACCCCATGGCTAAGCTCTCCAGGTTCGCTGCCAGCGTCTTGATCATTTTCTGCTCCCTCTAAACGGTGTAGCAGTCAGGATGTACTCTTGTCGCACTTAAGGTGGAATGGAAAACGGGTGCCGTTCAAAGCAGAACTGAAAATAAGAGACCAACCTCAGCTTCATAAGCGCCACAGTGAGTGCAGTTTCTTCTTTACTTTCTTTTGGTTTCAAGATCAATTGTTTTAGGCAGTGAGCGATGCCAGGAAGAGTGTTCTAGAATTCATTCATTTTCTGCAACCGCTTAAACCTCTCTAGGGCCGTGGGTTCCCAGAGCCTATGTCAATAGGCTATGTTCCCAGAGTCAATGGGCGCGAGGCAGGGACTCACCTTGGGCGGGTGCCAGCCCATGGCAGGGCACGTACACACTGTTATACCTGAGTATAAATTAAATTAATATTTTATTAATTAATGTCCAAATTATTCTGGCCAGCCTTACAGTCTGCAATTAAAGTATTATAGAAATGCAAATCTGTCTTACATTTCTCCAGCTTCTAGCCACGAGCTATTGTTAGCCTCGGGTTAACACAATAACCACAGGGTAACATGCTGTTTAAAATACAACTACGTATATAATAGGCTACTATGCATTTGCTACATCTCTACTCAAGTTCTCTGTATGGTACCATATTTTCTGCAGCATGTTCTTAAAGTTTTGCTGTTAACAATTGTGGGCAAAAATGCAGAACTTCGTAACAATTTACTATTGTAACTATTTTCATATAGTTACAAACATAAGTAAATATCGGCACATTTCTATTGCTTTTAATGGAATATATAAGATGTGTTTCTGATTCATCATGGACACTAACTTTAAAGAATTTCACCAAAACCACTTGCCTCCAGGCACACTTATGTTATTAGCATTGGGTAATTGCTGAAATACACAAGTAAACATCGATAAGAAACATGTATTTCTGTAAAAGACTTATTAAAAATAGTAAGCTTTTAATCTATATAATTTCAAAGTTGTTTTTCCGAAGGGACGAACATGGGTTTTGTACGTTACATTTATTTATAGACGGAACACAGCAGCTGCCTGACAGCTTATGTCTAAAGTGATTTTCAAGTACAGTACAGATGCAGCTGATAGAGATTAAGTTGAACGACGTTGGATCATTTTTTTTTTAACAGAGGAAGACTATCTGCTTTCCTACAGCCTGGTTATAGTGGAGCAGTTTAAATAGTACAAGACCATTCAAGTGCAAGAGTGTATCAAGAGCATATAACCTTGCCTGTACAGTTGTTCTTTGATAAAAGGAATAATTCTTCAATCTAACAAAGCAGTCATTCACATGGGACTTCAGATGAAAGGTCTTTATTCATAAGGGCTTAGGCACAAAAAAAACAACCACATGTTGTGGCCAAAAAGTCTTCATAAAGATTGCACGTATTACAACAAACCTTCAAGCATAAATAAGATGTGGCCTGTCAGAATTATACAATCTACACGGTTCAACATTTCATTGGCTAAAATATTTCATTTGCTGCCGTCAATGCGTGAAAGAAGAAAAATTAAGAATAGCATTAAGTCACTAAAGTAAGTAATTTTAAGGTCAGTGTTATACATTATTTCCCCACAATTACAATCTCAGTAAAATCAGTTTCTTACTTTAGTCCTAATTCCAGTGTTGGATGGCCAGAGTTTAGCACATTCTTTTGTCTTAACACACCAACTACACCAGGCACTACATGGATGAGTGAATCAGACGTACCTAAGTACAAAATGACCTGGTCTCAAGACCCCCAGGACCCAGGTTTAAGTTTTCATTTTGTTCTTAATGAACAACATGTTTAATTTAATGTAATTAACCCCTTAATACCAAGGACCTGGCCATTCCCCATGATTTAAGAATAATTTAATATATAATATCTCATCTAACAGACCAACAATAATATTCTGTCTACCGTCTCTGTGATTTGCAGTAGAGTGTGTCTACAACACAAAAGGGTAACTAATACAGTAAATACATTTGAAGTTTTGCTTTGCTGCTTTTGGAAATAAGTCATCTCTGTGTCTGTTCATTGTTTGTCCTATGATACTATAATGTTGTGGCAACTGGCGGTGGATGATCACACTGCAGCACTGGAAGAACATCCAAAGCTCCTAGAAAGGCTATGAGTCAGAACAAAACAGGCCTTAAAAAGGAAAGGTATTATGGTGAATCTTTCTTTGATGGCATACCCCTCAGCTTCAAAACATTCAGCTTCCCTTCATTTCCTAGAAACGCTGCAAGGAACCACCACCCATTACAGTCAATATTTAGAAGCACAGATAAGACTAGACTAGATCTGGGGGTTTCCCAAAGCAAAGTGAAGTGTACGGAATGTCTGTTCTCAGTTTATTCTCACTCTCTGTACGTAGTGTGTGTGAGTACAGAGTTGGGTTGTTTTCTTCTGATCCCCCCCCCCCAGTTATTCATGGTCTTCTCAGTTTAGTCCCAGGCATTTATTGGAGACCTTACAGAAGACTATGGGTACCAAATACTTGCTCTGAAGGCTGCAGTCAAGGCTATTGTAACTATGCTTGGACTAATCACAGAAGGAGTAAATACTTGTCTTGGTGTGCAACCCAGAATTAAAGCAGAAAATAGGAGGCAGTTGAACACTGGGATTGATGGGCTAATAGAAAGGAGCGTGTCGTGATAGGGGAACACGCTGTTGCGTAACAGATGCTGCTGTTTTATGTGGCGTGTCACATGAGCAGCTGGGTTAAACTACCTTAAGCTTCAGACTGTTGTGCCCCTGACATTTAAATAATCCGTTTTTTTTTATCTAAAAATGAAAGGAGTTAGGCCGAGTCCAGCTAAAACCCACCAAGGTATCTCCTTCAGTGATTTAACAAGATAAAAGTAGGCACCAAAACATCAAGTCCTTTCAAAAAATATCTGAAGATGACCTTTGGATTTTGATTTGAAAATGATTTCAAAAAATATCTGAAGATGCCCTTTTACCTTCGAAGACTGCTAAACAAACAATAGCATGGCAGCCCAGTCAGCAGTGCCTTCTGTGCTGGGTGTATTGAAAATTATATAATACATCTATTAAATGATAATTCTATTAGCCAATCAGGTGATCATTCCAGATGAATTCATAGCTGAACTGGATTTGCCTCTGAGTATTTAGACTGGAGCAGTACATACAGCACTGCAGAAGCATCATCACCGTATATAAACAGCATAGACCTGATTGTGCATCTGCCTCACAGCTGCATGAGTCAAGATAAAAGTATATCTGTCTATCATAAGAGACTACATCAAGAATATATTTAATAATTCAATATTTCACAATATTTTCCATTCCAGTTTCACATACACTATATGGACAAAAGTACTGGGATGCCTGACCATTACACAAACAGGGACTTTAACAGCATTGCATTCAAATACATAGACTTTAAAATCGAGCTGGTTCCCCCTTTGCAGCTGTAACAGCTTCCACTCCTCATGGAAGGATTTCCACAAGATTTTGGAATGTTTGTGTTAGAATTTGTGCCCATTCATTCTGTAGAACATGTCAGACACTGATGTGAAGGCCTGGCTGGCAATCTCTGTTCCGGTTCATCCCAAAGGTGTTGGACGAGGTTGAGGTCAGGGCTCAGTGCAGGCCAGTTTTCCACATTTAACTCATCCAATGTCTTTATAGACCTTGCTTTCTCCACTGGGGGACAATGATGCCAGAATAGAAAAGGTTCTTCTCCAAACTGTGTCCACAAAATTGGAAACACGGCCTTGTCCAAAATGTCTTGGTATGCTTGGTGTTATACACCTGTGGCAATGGGGATGATTGAGACACCTGAAAAGGTTCCAATACTTTTGTCCATATAGTGTATGTGAGCAAAAAACTGTGACATACTGTGTATTATGAAAATATTTTGTGAAGTATCATGATACACTGTTGCCATATCACCCACCTCTGTTCATAGTAATGATAAACATCTCAAGCCCCAGATCAGGAAGCAATGGCAAGTATCCCTTGCTTTATGGCGAATCATGAATAAATTGTGACATTGAAGATGATCATTCGCTATAATTATTCCTATAATGTGCATGTTTATTTATCTGTAATTCCCTACAGTGCTCGCTTAATGAACTCGACTATGCAGTGATTATGCACAGTTGTAAAACAAGGCCTTGCGAGGGATTTCACCTTTGAAGCTGATTGAAGTGGGTGGCTGTTATGTCTGGTCAGATAACCCAGCAGGCCTTCATCTGTCTGAGTGCCACTCTACTTATACTCTCTATTGGAAAACACGGCTGCGCCGGGCATATCTCTCTTGGGCCCCCCGCCTACAGGGCGCTTTGCAAGCATTTCAAATGCGACTTATCACCAGGAGATTTAACACAAGCCTGTGTTTGTAAGGGCTGAAGGATTGTATAAGGCCATTAAATAATGAGAAATCATTCCACATTTGATCCAGCCTGCCAATCAATCCCAGGTCAAGTAAGCAGTCAACCAGGTGAACCAGTTCCTTCATTTACCCTCTTTCACTAACAAATGCATTCTCTCAGAATCCATATTTTTAGAAATTTTGACCTCCCCACCACACAGAGCTTTAGGCCACTAAAAACACAGCTTTAGGAATCTCTGGGCTAGGCTTTTTATTTATGGTATTTTAGTTTTTGCATTCTCTTTTGGACCTATCAAATTGTCGTTGGTTTGAAAGGAGCTTTTTTAAAGTCTTTAAGCATTATATACTCTATTCATATTCTGTACTCTATGTCCTCGACTAACTAAAGCCTAGGTTGTGAGGTCATCTGAAATCGAACCCTAACATTTTATGCTAAACGCAAATGACAAATAATAATGTGGCACCTCACATTATTGAACCATGGCTTGGTGAGTATTTATCTACCATTAGTAAACTAACATAGCACTTAACTTTGGTGATGTAACGTTTTATTCTTTTGTTCCAACGGAGATCTGGAGTGTAATGAACAATTCTTGATTTCTGAGTTACCATTCTGTTTGAATTAAGGTTCAGTGTGGCTGTTTGCTGAGTTCAAGACACTGGAAAAAATCAAATGTAGACATGTACAAGCCACATGTGTTGTATTCTTTTCTTGTGCATTAAAAAGTGTGTTCTCTGCAGGGGATGTGTTACTTCCTTTACAGAAAAGCAGCCAAACATTTAATTTGAGAAGAAACTTTGTGTGCATAGTGTATGTACATAGATCATTGTTTGTGTGGCCTGAAATTCAAACCAAGAAAAACAGATGCTACTGAAGAAAAGAAAAAGCCTAGTTTCCTTTCACCTTGTATCATTTAGTTCGGAAATAATCAGCCAGAGGTAGTAAGCTGCTACCTACCACATAACCCCAAACTTTTTTAAAGGTTTTATTTGGGGGATGCGCCAATGCAATACTCAGTATTTATATAGTCCTCTAGTGTACTGGTATAGTGTAATATGTAGGAATTAAAATACAGACTCCTGCAAACAACCAGTGTATACTTCCAACAACGAGCTACTGGTGATTGTCATGTATGCAGAATTCCATAATGGTCAGATTATATGGGTGTAGAAACTTAAATTTTATCACTTACAAAGAGCACTATAGAGGAAGTAGGGAGCCATTTGGGATTAGAAGTGCATCCAGTCAAACAGTTTAGTTGTTTAAGGAAGGGAAAAGATGGCATCGGGCTTGTATTGATATTGGCAGATACTCAAGGTCTCTGTATCAGTATTGTTATAAGAAATGAAAAAAGCCATCATGCATTTTTATTGGATTCAATTTATGAACTTGACTTTTACTAGCATTGTCACCGCGACTGCCCCTTTCAGACTCTGCAGGGGAACACGCCAGGGCTGCCCGCATTCTCCCTTGCTTTTTACCCTAGCGATCGAACCACTGGCTATGGCCATTCGTAAACATACACAAATTTCAGGTATTACAATTGGCCCTTCAGAACATCGAATTTCATTACATGCATAATCATATTATTTTCCAATCTAAAACAATCTATCCCAGCATTGCTGAATTTGATTGAAGCATTTGGAGAATTCTCAGGGTATAAAATTAATAATTCTATATCTGTGTTGTTCCTCCATAAAGCTAAAAGGCTTCTCCCCCCAGTACAGACACCCTTTAGAATCTAGAATCTCACAAGATGGTTTTATTTATCTTGGGATGAAAATTACACCAACTGTTAATGAAATTGTATCAGCTAATTATAAGCCCATATCAGATTCTATAACTGGTCTGCTGAGCAGGTGGACAAAACTCCCCATTTCTTTGATTGGCTGTATTAATATATTAAAAATGTCAATTTTGCCCAAATCTCTTCCAATCCATCCCACTTCCTCCACATTCTTCTAATGAAAAAAACTTTTACAAACTTTATTTGGAACAACAAGCGCCCCCGCCTCAGACTTTCCTTGCTTTACTTGCCGTATGATAGAGGGTGGTTAAACCTACCCAACCTAAAATGGTACTACTGGACAGCACAAATTAGAGCAGCAAGGTTTTACTTTGAGGAGGATTACCCTCCAACCTGGGTATCTATAGAGGCTCACTCTGTTTCAATTCCTTTGAATTTATATCTATATTCAGCAGATGTTAAAAAAGTTGTACAAAAAATCCATATACCAGAAATACTATAATAGTTTGGTTTGAGGCTCTCACTCATTTAGGTGAATTACCACAACTTTCAGGCTTTTCACCAGTTTTTGGCAATGAAAATTACCGTCCTGGAAGGTTTTAAAATCTGGTCAACTCAAGGTATTGGTAAGGTGTCGGACCTCTATAATGAAGGAAAATTCATGTCCTTTGAAGAAATTAGAACAAGGTTTGGATTTCCACAAAAACACAATTACGTAGCTTTATTCAAGCAGGACAAGGCCAAAGTTTGGGTGAGTCTCCTCTTTCTACTTTGGAAACTATTACACTTAAAGGTTTGAAAGGTAGAGGTCAAATATCTCTATTATATAAACAGTTTGTGGCTAAATCTAAAGAATCATTTAAGGACAGACTTCAAGCATGGCGATCTGACCTGCAGGTTAATATAACTGAGGAAGAGTGGCAAACATGTTTAAAAGCCCAAACTCAGATAGTGAACGCCCATTTGAGACAGCTTCAGTATAAATGGCTGAGTAGACAATATATCACTCCAGTTAAGTTACACCACCTCAACCGGAATATTCCTGATGAATGCTACAAATGTAAGCAAGAGAAGGGAACTTTATTTCATTGTATGTGGGAATGCACTAAAG
>JBBIGA010000106.1:14137106-14155469 GCA_037576975.1 Alestes dentex | reverse complement strand
ACACACACACACACACACACACACACACACACACACACATATATATATATATATATATATATATATATATATATATTCACTGTTAGCATCATAATTAATTATTTTACAATTACCATAGTTGTAGTGGATGTTTTGAAGACAGTGTTTATTTTACTCTCACAAATGGAATGGTAAACATATCTCCAAGGGTCACGGTTGAAAGTTTACAGAAAATGTCAGCATTCTAGAGTCACCACGGCTCCAATACTACAATTAAATGCCAATTCCATATCAACACACTAGTTGAAAGGTGTGGACAAACTGAACAATCCCGAACAAGCTTGCCATTCACTAGGCACTACTGGGTCTTTTACTGGATGTTAGTTCTATAGTCAGGAGACACAATAATGAAAATAAATATATAAGAAATATCAAATTTTGTGCATAAAAGAACCTCATTCCGTCTCTTAAGTATGACCTTTGGGGCAGCTGCTGGCTTGGTAGTTAAGGTGTCGCCCCTGCAATTGGAAGGTTGTGGGTTTGAAACCCAGGACTGTCAGTGACACTGCTGAGGTACCCACACACTGCTCTCCGGGTGCTGCTGGCTGCCCCTGTTTCCCTGGTTTAAATGCAGAGAACAGTTTTACGCTGTGTGCTATGGTGAGTTCACATGTGACCATAAGTGCCACTTTATTTGCTTTTCCACCAAAGGGCTTGGGAACCCTGTTAGAACACAAGACATCATGAAGTACTAGAAGAGGATTGTCAAAAAGAGAAGACTTAAGACCCTGAAAGATCTGCAAAAGTTTTTTCCAAAGGGGTCGTCTCAGATTCCTCGATTTGTACGCTCCAGTCTCAAAAAGTATCAAATGCAAGCGTGCAAACAACTGTAACAAAAATTATATAAATATTTTTTGAAGCTGTTAGCTGTTTTTATTTTGTGGCCCAGATCTGTCTCAAATAAAGTTTGCATGTAATTCAGGATAATTTATATATTTTTCAGAATTTAGTTATGTGTGAACAATTAGTAATGCGTGAAATGTAAGAACATAAACGTGCATCTTTCAAGGTCTAAGGGTCTCTTCATGCTGTATTTATTTATTTATTTATTTATTTATTTATTTATTTATTTATTTATTTATTTGCATGCCTTAAATACCTAACCTACCCTTGTGTATCCTGTTCCCTGTGTTTATAGAAAATATTATTCGTATTTTCTTGCTTGTATAATTGTCTACAGCGGGGTTACAATTTGGACACACTCTTACAGATAAGTCACCCTGTGTATCTGTGTATCAAGTGAAATGTTTATGCATCTCTCAAAAAATCTTCTGAATAAAATTAACAAAAATTTTAAGTCCATCCGAGACTCTTCTAGGAACTTTTCAGTAATCACCAATGACTGCCTGTTTCATCTGGGCATGAATATGAGATGACATCGAGGCCAAATTCTCTCATTCACCAGCATAGGAAAGACTAAAGAATAAGACAATAAAATGAGACAGAATGAGACAAAAGTCCTTCATGAATTCAGAAATTATACAAAGGTTAAACACCTAAAAATATGTACATATCCACTGTTAAGGCCTTAGGTCATTGTTTTATAATTATACAGCTTTGGAAAAAAATAAAAGATCACTGCAATTTATTTTTAAATTAACATCTCTATGAGTATGACAACCATTCCATGCCAGTGTCTGTTAAGTTCCTATAAGCACCTCATTCTGCTTTATGAGGTACTGATTACGTGATCATAAAAACCACTGCTGTAGTCAACACTCTCCTCTGTCAGTGTAACCAGTTGGATGGCGAAACACTACTAGAACTACAGTAAACCCCCACTTATCACAGGGGTTACATTCCAAGAGCACTTGCGTATAGTGAAAAACCACGAAGTTGTGATGTGGCAAAAAAAATGCCTAAAAATGCTCTTGGAATGCCTAAAAAATGTAAACCCTAAGTATGCCCCCAAATATGCTCCCAAAACATTTTTATTTCATTGAAAACTCTGCTTAATATATTACCCTTAAAGAAAATGTAAAGACAAACCATATTGGTACTGTACTTTACACTGAACACCTGCAGTGCTAGAATGTAAAATTACCCCTGTATAGACTGTACTGTAATTCATGCACGCACGTTTTCTTTGGTGTATGTTGTCGTTTTCTTTGGTATAAGCAGGGTAAATACAGTAATACATTAATTTAATTTACAGTAAATAAGCAGGGGTTTCTACAAACAAGTATTAGTTTGGTTCTCAGAATAAATCTGCGAGAGACAAACTGCAACTGCTGAAACGTGTATAAGCGGGGGTTACTATGTGTCAAAGGTAATTATTGCCATTTTATTTGAGTGAACGAGCTATTTGTTTTCTTTGAATTATTCAAGTTCCGTAAACACTGCATGATTTCTCTTATTTTGTTGTGTTCACATTTCCTTTAAATTTATGCTTTAAAGAACAATATTTTTATTTGGAAATTCAGCAGTTTTTAAACTGTTCAGTTCAATACTTGCACCTATAAAAGATAAAACCTGAGAAACATTTTGGCAGTGTAGTGAATATATCTTGAAGATGATGTTAGTTTTCTCCAGCAATCACACTTTGCAAGAAAAAGCAGTGTTTACAGTTAAATGCCAACTCCATATCAACGCACTTTTTGGAAGGTGTGGACAAATATGATTGGATAAACAAACACCTGCAGTTAACCAGGTGCTACTGGATCCCAGTAGTTCATAAAAATCTCAAGAATGTGTTTTTACTCAACATATTCAATTTTGTTATAATAATTTAAAATAGGCAGCTCATCTGGTTCAAACAATATAAAAATTGTTTTGAATTAATTGTTCGGAATTTCTCATGAATTATGTTGCTGTGAACAATGTTTTGGGTGCCCTAATGAATTTTGTTCATATTTTACTTGAAAATACACATCTGTAGAGAACACACCTCTGCACACTTTAACGCGCAGTTACTGTTCATCCACTGAATTGCATTTTGTGAAGAAAAACTAAAATGTGGCCCTTTGCAAAAACTATGCAAATTAATTGAAAAAGATGGTAGAAAATGCCATATTTAAGATTTTTCCCTGTAGAAGATATTTATTTCTTCAGAGTGGGGCTGTATAGATTGTAGGTGCTCTGAACAAAGTATTCATTTGCAGCAGAGGTGTGTAATTTGCTTGAATAGTAAAGAAAATAATCATTTTAGTCATATACTTTAAAATCATAATTTAGCTAATGTTTTGGGTTGTATCCTGCACTTAACTGAACTGCCTAAATTGCCATGCATTGAGTTCTGAGGCTGCATTTTGCAGCTGCCGTTGCCAGTCAATGAAGATGAGTATCTGGCTCCATTGGCACTTTATTTAGCAAACTATTACTTGGCCTTGGTGTCCTTCAGACTTACCGATTCTTTATGCTTTGTGGTTAAATCCTCTCAGTTTATGCTGTTGTATTCTTCTGTCTCTGAAGTTTTCTACAGACATTCACCACTGAAGTCTTTGGTTTCTCAGGCTGTTTGCTATTGCTAAGCTCAGCACCATGTCCTTGATTCTAAAAATCATGACATTTTTAAATTTTGAGTCACTTGTCCAGTGTTGGCCTGGTGCTCCAGCACAGCAGCAGTGTCCAAATGCAAAGAGCCCTTAAACCTAGTGCCTTCTACGACTATAGGGCAGCATCCCTAATCTCCAGCAGCAAACTATTATTGGACTATTAGTGCCAGGTCTTCAGGTTGAACTGTAATTAACAAAATAAAAGAGTGCTAATTTCTGCTACTGTCTCTTTGGAGTTCCAGTGGTAGCACCACACTAAAGGCATTGCATATGGGTGCATTTAGCTGTTCTAGATTAAACACATTTCCGGAGTGATTCCTTCAGTAAAGAGTCCTGGCATAGAACCACCACTGTTTACCATCTGATTCAAACCCACTGCTGATTATATTCACAATCTGGTATCTAGAAAATTTACTTAATAAAACTTTACACTATAAAACTCACTATTTAAAAAATCCTTACGTACAAACACGAATAAGGGAACCAGGCATTATTGTCCATTAATGATATGATAAGAGAACACAATTAGCCTTCTCTGTTTATAGAAACAGGCCTCCTCCCCCATCCCCAGATGCAATGCTAGCAAGTATGGGCAGCTGTTAGGTGGCATTGGCAGTTAGAGTTCTCCTCCAAGCGTGTTGAGCTGTGCTATATCAGCATCTGTCCAGTGTCATGCTCCCAGTGTTGGTAATACTGTGTGATCGAGGGGGTCCTTGGTAGCGGGTGCACATGGACATGACTATATTGGAGGGAAGACTGTGGAATCTCAGTTACTTTGTCTTAATTTTGAAATTTCAGAAAACAAATGGTTCAAAATTACATCATTCTTTCATTTCAAGGGTTGATTTGATTGCAGAACCTCTGAAATGTTTATGCATTTGCCATCACCTTTCAAAAGCAAGTACAATGTTTTATATCTCCAGGGGAAGTCAACCCTCTGGTCTTTGTTCAAGGGTCAACATTTTCTTTTAATTGTGTCAGACCTATTCAGTGCAGCGAGAATAGTGGATTTACAGGAGCATGCATAATGCATTCTGGCTCCAAGACCTTTTTCACCAGAGCTTTTTCATAAGCCCAAAAAGCTCAGTTGTGTACGTGTGTCAGTTCATGCTCTCCAGTGTCACGTATTAGCTCCTGACCCTCACAGTTCCTGTCGAGCAGAAGGTCTCTGAGGCAGAGGGATGGAAGAAAGAAGCCCGACTTGGAGCACTTCTTCTTTTAACCTCCATCTTGACCTTGTGGTCCCTCTGTGGTAAGTCCTCTTACATTTTGCATTCTTCTGCTTCAGTTTGCCAGCTTGCTTCATACACTGATCAGCCATAACGTTAAAACCACCTGACTAATATTGTGTGCATTTCTCTGTTCCTCTGACCTGTTGAGGCACAGATTTCACCAGACCTCTGTAGGTGTGCTCAATTTGTTCAGTACATCCCAGAGATGTTCAGTTGCACTGAGATCTGGGAACACCTTGAACTCTGTGTCATGTTCCTCAAACAGCTTTTGCGGTGTGGCAGAGTTCATTATCCTGCTGAATGAGGCCAGACTGTCTAGCCTTCACTCCCCACATGCATCAGTGAGCCTCAGGTGCTTGTGACCCCATCACTGGTTCACTAGTTTTCCTTACTTGAATCACTTTTGCCGTTATAACAAGATAATCAGTGTTTTTTTTTTTTCATTTAACCTCTCAGTGGCTTTAATGCTATGGCTGATTGGTGTATGGGGCCAGTAATGTTTAGCATGCAAAAAGTTTGACAAGTCAAGGCAGTTCATTTTCTAAAGATCAGTCATGATGGCGAAATTGGACTGACACGCATTATTACAGTGGACTGAACATGTAAATACATTTGCCCATCTGTGGCTCTGTATTATGTTCGCTGCAACAATGATGACTGACAAAAAAACATCCAGCGCATCACCCGGTCCTGGCCTCAGGATCATCCGGCCTCTTTAAAGGTCAGTCTCAAAGCACGGCTTACAAGAATGTAGGTGGTTTTGCTTCAAACTCAGACGGAGTCAAAAGCCTGCCTGTGTGAAGCTATGCTAGTGTTAATAAATTGCCTGTGGGTGGGTGAAAGTTTTGCCTGAATCTGAAACTGTGTGAAAAGCTCAGAGTCTCTCAATCAATCCCTCTTTCTGGTGCCCCAGCTAATGAATGGCACTAATTGATTAAACGCTGGTGGGAGGGGTGGGGTGGTTGGAATGGTGGGGGTGTATGGTCTCTGGCCCGAATCCAGAGTGGTGTTAGCCAAGGCAATAACTAGTGAAATAATACATACCTAAAACTACTCTGAAAAAAATCTAATACACACACTTTCAGAAACAAACACCAGGATACACATGTATGCCCCCAGCATAGCCACACTTGAACACAACAAGAGACTCATTTATATTCACAGAATGACTAATAACACATAAATGCGCTTACAATTTGAACAAGACAAGCCAACACTTATTGGAAAAAAATGTTTTAGTTCAGTGGTGGATGGCACGCAATCCGTTTTGTTTTACACACACCTTAGAACAGAGTTGTGTGACTTATACTGCTTTTAAATGTTTCTCATCTCATGTTTGGTCCTGCCTAGCTTTACTTTAAATAATATACAATACAATTTCTCAAAAATCTTCTTTAATATAAAACAATCCATTGTCACCCGTAACAGTGTACACTCAGACTTACAGTCATTAGTTACAGGGGCAGTCCCCCTGGAGCAACTGAGAGTTAAGTGTCTTGCTCAAGGACTCAATAGTAGAAAGTGGGGGGGGAGGGGGTTTGAACCTGCAACTTTGTGGTCATCAGGTTCACAGGCAAGTGTTTCACCCGCTAGGCTACTACCACACTTGGTGTCCCGCCTGGTTCAATCCTTGACCCCAGATATTATGTTTAATATCTATTTGATGTTAACATTTTTATATTATTTAAATGGGAGATTGATAAAATAGATGTTGTTTAGTTAAATTGGGATATCACTTAAATGTTTGTCATAGGTGTGTTTGCTTCTGGAATTTCATATTTGTAATACTTTTATCCAGCTGCAGCAAGAGCAAATCTTGAACAACACATTAAAATAAATCAAATATGAACAATACAAAGCTACCATTATATAGTTTAGAACATTCAGCACTTAAGTAGAATACTCTTTACGTCTCCACACTTGGTTTTCCAGAAAAAAAAGGCCATTAGACAGCTTCAGCCAGTTCAAAATACTGCTGCCAGAGTTCTAACCAAAACCGAGAAAAGAGAGCACATCACTCTGACTCTCAGGTACTTGCACTGGCTCCCAGTTTGATACAGAATTGGTTTCAAAGCGTTACTCAATGTGTGGTCAAGTCACTCAATGATTTGGACTCTCTGATATGTTTGAGCTGGTCAGCTAGTGGTGAAAAGAACTGAAACTAAACATGGTGAAATGGTGTTTATCCTCTATGCTGTCCAACAAACTGCCCATCAATATAAAATCTGCACAAACTGTAGCTTTAAAAAACTGCTAAAACTTCTCCCTTCTTTTAAATATCCACACTTCCATTGCAATTTCAATCTTCTCTTATTGATTTTCTATGCATTAATGCATTTTGTATTGTATTTTTTTTTTCACTTTCTACCACATTTTAGTAGTGTTTTTCCTGTAAAGCACATTGAATTACCTTTATGTGTGATGATGGGCCATAAAAATAAATGTACTTTGAAACTTGACTTGACCATTCTGTTTTATTCAAATTAAATATTTACTGATTTCAGTTATATTTTAATCAAGTTTTATTTGTTGGATTGCCACTCTTTGATTCAGATATTTCACAGGTGAAGAAATTCAGGTTCTGTATTCTCATCCAATTTTCTTGTTTTAATTTATTTCATTGCTGTGCATGTGATGTATGATAAGTGCTCCTTAAACAAAGAGTTGTTATTATCATCCTGACAGCATGCAGGCAGGGTCTGGTAGCAGCAGAGTGGTTGACGAGACACTTCCACATTTGTGCCAGGATGTGAAGACAGCAATGACACTTCTACTTTGGGGGCAAAGAGTGGGGGAGGGGAGGTGAGAACAGGAGAGAAGTAGAAGAAGATGCCAAGGAACTAACTGAAGATGCTCAAAAAACTCCACAAATCCCTTACCATAGGTTTATAAGGCCCGTAAAGGTGAAATGTTCTTGGATATACTGGTGCACGTTATCATACATTGACTAGAAAGCCTTGAAAGATTTTTGTTCTTCATTCATTTAAGAATGTCTTCCTAAATATTTTTCTTCTCCTCTTTGGCCCTGCCTAGCTTTAACTTCTATAATATACAATACAAAATAATTTTTAAAAATATTTCTTTAAGATAATTCAGTCAATGCCATTGTCAGCTGTAATACTTGATGTTCCACAAGGCTTCGTCCTTGGACCAGTTTTGTTTCCAATGTGTAATCCTTTCAGTCAGATCATTTCTATGGTTAATATCAATTTTATTTTTATAGCTTAGTATTATTTAAAAAGGAGATTGATCAAATAGATGTTGTATAATTTCACCCTACTGGGAAATCACTTAAACACCCATCATAGTTGTGTTTGCTTCTAAAATTTCATGTTCATCATATTTTTATATGACTGTAGCAAGAGCAAATCTTGGACAACACATTAAAATACATTATGAAGTAATATTTTTGAGCTCAACTTCTCTAGCACCTCTCATGGTGAACAAAACAAGTTCCTTAACATTTGGGCATGCTTAACACTGCTAACTGCCAGAAATCCAGACTAGCTTCGGAGAATGTTCCCGACAGACAGTATGACACATATCCACCAATTATGACCAATTACTGTACAACATGCTGAGCTGCCTCAAACGCGTTTTGACCTGATGGTGGGCGGCTCTACAAAGAGGCTCAGCACCAGACAACAAGTAAATATTGGTAGATTTTCACATCATTGTCTTACATTTTTCTAATCTGCTGGGAGGAAAATGCTGGAAAGATATTTTACTGGCTTGCAACCTGGAAAAAGGGAAAAGGCATTAAGCCCCCTTATAGATGTCTTTAGACACCTTCTGCCGTTGTAGCTGGACGAACTGTGCTGATAAACCACAACTGGACGAAATAAATGCTTCCTGGAAGCTACAATGTGAGGGAGCAGCAGTGCTTCACATCCATAACCGCAAGGTCACTGCTTCAATACCCCATGTGGTGTGGTAAAAGATCAGAGACCAGCAAGTGTTAAAAATTCTACAACTGCCCTTCAATTTTCTCTGTCATTCTCCCTTGAAAAAGAGAAATCAGTTCTAGTCGGTGGTTTAATGTAAACATGTTTGCTTTTGGATGAGGGTGCAGAGAGCCAAACATATCCGCTTCTTCCTTTTTTCATAAAACTACAGCAGAATTTTGGTTTTAATGGAAGTTTTAAGAAATGTAATGGTGTATTTAAATTCAGTGAGCAGTTTCTTCTAAAAGCCGCATTTGCTCACACTGGCCCTGAAATGGGAGATGCTCTTTGGATAAAAGGCAGCAATCTTTCTAGATGCATACTACACAATTACGATAATTACAATAATTGCAAAATGATTTGCTGGTTTCATAGGTCCATTATATTGATCTATACATAAATAGGATATAAAATTACATTTTATTTCTAGTGATTATATAGTAAAATGAATTTTTTAAAATTGATCTGAGGTTCCGTTTCCTGTTTTTAATGCAATCTTCATTCACATTTTCTTCAGTTTTAGGCTATGAACTGAACTGCTTCAAATTTGATGTCTGAACATTCCTCATGTCTAATTTTGCATTTTATATATTTTGTTCATGTATAAAATACTGTATAATAAGCCTGTAACAACCATTTTTTCTTTCTTTTGTCGTTTATTTAAAAACTGACCATCAAAGGAATCTGACTGAGGAAAAAATATGTCCTTTTACAATATCAAGTATTAACAACCATTACAAACCACACCTGCAACAGTTAATTATACCATAATTACATTTTTTACATAATCTTAAGGGGGGGCGGATAACACCAACACGTCTTTAAAAACACGCAACAGAAAACTTTTCTTCTTTATTGTACCCACAGGTTATTTTTGCAAAATGTTTTATGGGTGGGGAAGGGAAAAGTGCAAAAAAAAAACCTGACAGACAGTGCCAAAGAAGGATTCAAAAACACAAGACATGAATGAAGACCGACTAAAAGATGGAGGCAGTCAAAAAGGAAAGATTGTATAATCATAAAATTAACAAAAATAATAACAAATAATTCCAAGAAAAATGCATACTTCTTTTTACATAATTTTGTTTTTTTTTTTTGCCCTCTATTTTATATCAAGGATAGAGGGTAGGCATAAAGTGCAGCTCAGAGATTGGGCTTGGAGTGGTACCTTTTTTGAGACCATTTCAAATTTGTGGACAGAATTTTGACCAAAATATTTCAGTTCATTTTTTGTTGTCAAAATGTTTTCAGTCTTTACTGGAGGAAATACTTCACAAATAACAAAAAAATATGTACATTTATAATTTACTCAGTCCTGGCCCAAAACCATCTTTTATTATTATTTATTATTTACTATTGAATGGTATTAGTTGTTATTTTTTGCCCGGCTCGTGATCACTGTGCTCGTCAGTGAAGCACACGTCCACGTCACTCTCCTCCTCCTCCTCACTTTTCCTCCCCATCTCTTCCTCCTCCTCCTCATCCTCGCCCTTCTTGATGCTCGCGGGCGCGCTCGCGGTGCTGGCGCGCTGCCCCGGATGCCTGGACTTCACGTGCCTCTCCAAGTCTCTTCGTCTCACAAGCACCTTCCCGCAGTGGTCGCATCTGTAGGGCGTGTTGCCTTCCGCGTGCAGCCGTATGTGCTTGTTGAGGTTGCTGGGGTCTCCGAAGGGTCTGAAGCACACGCGACACTTTAGGGGCTTGTAGCCCGTGTGCGTGCGCATGTGGATCTTCAGCCCGTATTTGCGCGAGTACAGTTTTCCGCAGTAGAGGCACAGGTGGCCCTTTTTGGGCTTGCCCGGGACGCACGATGAGGCTCGCAAGGACGTCTCGCGGCCCTTCATGACGTCATCGTCGGCCGTCGCCGTCGTCATCATCATCTCCGACAGGCGACGTTGCGCGTGCACGGCCACGAGATCGCGCTCGAGACCCCCACCTGCGGCCGCCGCCGCCGCCGCGAGCTGCCCGATGTCCGGCGCGAGCGAGGGCGCGCTGGCCAGGTACGGCACAGCATCCGGGTACCTGAGGAGCCCCCCCAGGTGCAGGCGGAGGGGGTAGCAGGGCGAGCCGTACAGCAGTTCGCCTCCATACACGGTGAACGGCACGAGCGGCATGCCACAGTCTGCCCCCCCGCCGAGACCCCCGGGGTACGACTTCCCGCCCTCCAGAGACGAGGAGAAGCGCTCGAAAGGTGCTGGGGGAGGGGGAGGTGGAGGGTACCGCGAGACAGGCGGGTGAGGAGGATGAGGATGAGGGTGAGGATGAGGAGGATGGTGCACGCGGCTCTCCACGTGCTTGAAGGCGGACGGCGGTGATGACGTCATGACCGTCGTGGAGGTGCTAGTCGGCTCGTCGTGGTTTAAGTGGGGCAGGAACGGGAAGGCGCGAGCCACCGCGCCCCCACTCTCGTGGTGCCCACCTTTGAGCGAGGGCTCCAGCAAGATGCGCGCGGGCCTCGGCTTCACGTCAGCTTCGCTGTCCTCCTCTCGAGCCGAAAGCGCCAGCTTGGAGAGTCCCGCGGGTCTGAAGGCCGAGCGCGCGCCAGGCTGGAAGCCCATGTGGTGCAAGAGCAGCAGCGACGACGAGGAGGAGGAGGATGATGTAGATGAAGAAGAAGAAGAAGATGATGATGATGAAGATGAAGGGGGCGTTACGTGCTGCCTGCTGGAGGTCACGCTCATGTCCAGCGCGCCGTCCTTGGTAGGAAAGGCTGGGGAGGCCGCGGGGCGCGCACCTGGCTCAGGGCCCCCAGGGGTGTCCCCGGACTTGGGGGAGCGGTTGAGGGTCTCCGGGCCGCGCGCCTGCGCGCAGTGGAAGTGCACGTGCGCCTTTAGAGTGTTCGGATAGCGGAACATCCTCCAGCAGTACCAACAGATATACCTCTCTTCACCTGGAGAGAGAGAGAGAGAGAGAGAGAGAGAGGGGAAGAGAGAGAGAGACATTAGGACACATATGTATACAAATGTCAATACACATTCTTATACAGGGCAGCACTGGAAAAACGCATCACTTTGCAAATCCATCATTTAATAGCTTTTTACTGTATAATACAACGAATCATTTTGTATCATTTTTCCTGCAGCTTTCTTTAAGCACTGGACTTAGTTGCAGCAGTTCCATCAAAAAAGAAAAAAAAAAAAAGAAAACGAAATTCCATTTTTAATGTCGTATATGGCATTCAATATTTAATCAGAAAATCAAAAATGAAAGAGAGTGTAAGAAAAGAAAGAAAGAACGAAAGAAAGACAAAGGGAGAATGAATGAATTTTTTATTCAGAAAAAGCACTCGAAGAAAAAAGAAAGAATAAATACATTTAGTAGTGAAAGACAAAAACAATGAAAGAAAGACAGACAGAAAGAATGAACGAAAGAAAAAAGAAAGAAAGAAGAAACAGAAGAGTAAAAAAGAAAGGATGAATAAATGAATAAATTACTGAAAAAGAAACAAAGAATAATAAATAAAGAACGAAAGAAACAAAGAAGAATACATAAAGAACGAAAGAAAGCGAGAGGCAGAGAAAGAAAGAAAAAGACGAAAGAAAAAGAAAGATGAAAACAGTTAATTCAGTATGGTGGAGTCAGTACGGCTGAGTGTATTGAATCTGAAATATATATGTGTGTGTGTGTGTGTGTGTGTGTGTGTGTGTGTGTGTTGACACCAGTTGAGTGTGAAAGTGTTTCTGATGCTTTAGAAGAGTTTAATACTGCCACCCAAAAGAGCAAAACCCAGTAACCCTGACAAACAGGGGGATTTTCACTCTCTCTCACTCTCTTCCTTTCTCTCTCTCCCTCTCTTTCTCTCTCTCTCTCTCTCTCTCTCTCTCTCTCTCTCTGCCCGTGGAAGTGACAGCAGCTGTTGCTTGAAATTGTAAAAACAAAGGGGCTGCTCTGCTCCATCTGTTGGGGCAAATCAGGGCCAATAATAATCCCACAATAAAAGTTTTGGCATTCAGACCCCAACAAAGCCGGTGTGTTCCGGCTAATGGAGCGTGCAGATCACCTCACTAACATTTATTCACTCGCGAGCGCATGAATATGAATGACCGCGCGACATTTGTTAACCTCTGTAAGGCAACAGAGACTCTTCATCACACACATGATTATCAGGGACAGCCTTTAGAACCCTCCCAGGGCCCACGAGGACCCCGGCACTGCAGCACGAGCTTCAAAAGCTGTTAAAAATAAATGATTGGAAGTTAATAAAGTCAGCCTGGTGTTAATGCTGAGGGCTTTGAAGCTCTGCAGAGTCCAAAGCGTCTGTTTATTTATTTACTGATTTTGTTCGTTGTTTGTTTATTGTTAGTCAATAAATGCTCTGGCCATGAATCGATTCGAGTTCTTGTTGTTTTTGGGTTCAGACACTAAGAGGATTTAGCTCGGATTAAGACACTAATACGGATTACATTTGTAATGTTGCTGGTGGGAACATAATGAGTAAATTAAAAACAAATCCACTCAAGGACACTTTCTTTTTGCTTGTTTTATTCTTTCTTTCTTTCTTTCTTTCTTTCTTTCTTTATTATGTTGTTGTTATTTTTGTTTCATGATTTTGTTTGTTGTTTTATTAAAGTGTGCAAGTTTTATTACATTATTTGTTTTATTCTTCTCATTGTAATAAAATCATGTCATACACTTTATTTAGGAATGTCTATGACTCCTGTAAAATGTAATTATTTCCCCCGAAAAAAATATGCTAACAATAAATAAAGGTTTGCAAGTGCTTAATTTCTTTATGTTTATGAAGTCAGATTTTTATTTTCTCATTCACTTTCGGAATTTAACATTCAGTGTTGGAATTTAACATTCACCTGCACCCAGATCAAACGAAAAAAAATATTATTAATGATAAGGAGAATCATATTAGCATAAACATTTTTTAAATATATATATATAGTTTAATTTAACCAATTTATTTGGCTAAATTATTATTTATCCCAGTGTGTTTAGTTTCAATAAGGGAAACATCTACCTTTTTTGTTTTTAATAAACTATAAACAGTGTTCTTTTGAGGGCAGAGCTGAGGCTGATGCACCTCACTGCAGAATTATCAGTCTCATACAAAATAAAAATGTCTCCGAAAATGGACCTTCATATAGGGTCTCAAACACGAAAATAAAATTAAAGGATTTTTTCTGTCGCAGAACCCTTTATGGTACTTTAGAAGGTTCTTTGAAGCATTTTGGTTCCTTAAAGAGACTTTCAGACACCATGGCTGTAAACGAGAGGTTCAGAAATGTTGGAAAATGGAAAAAAAATGGAAAGGTCCAGAACTCCAAACCTTAATTTTTAAAGAAGAAACATTTAAAGACCCCCATTTAGGAACCCACCCACCCATTGCTGATCACGACTGTTTAACTGAATATTTGAGCTCCATCATTGCCATGGCTCTCCTGACCTCTTGAACATTGGGGGTTAAAGGTGAATGAGTGGCCAGTGTGTGTGGTAACTGGTGGTTTTCTGACCTTTCTCGTCGTGTGTAGGGGTGGCAGTGGTGGGTATGTGGTACCACTGTGCCAGGCTGTTGGAATACCACACACTCAGCTCCTCTCCAGCCTGGATCTCCCTTAGCGCGCGGTAGAATATCTGGCACGAGAAAAGCACACGCTTTAATACATCACACATAAACAATTTATATACATACATAAATGTACATAGTATACACACACATATATATATATATATATATATATATATGGGTGAAAAAGTCTGGATTTGATTAGTAAATGCAAGCCATTCAAAATATGGCTTCAACAATTTGCTTCTCTACATGCACGGAGAAGAACATGATATTTTAAAAGGTTATCCTGTTTTTAATCTGCCATTTCTGTGTGAACAGCATTATCTGAACTCAGCCTGGTGTACATCCAAGTCGCCATATAAGTGTATGAAGCCTGCTACTCTTCCTGTCTTTAATAATCCCTCTGGTGAAGTTGACATGTGGACATGCATGTGGAACTGAACTTATATTCACTCTACATGAATGTGTTAATGCTCTCTACACAATCTGTGTTTACTAGCAGAAAGCATGGTACCACATAGCAAATATATTTTTGTGGATTTGGGTCACTCGATTCCTTTTGTTTTTCTCCATTATCATTAAAGAGTGGATCAATGTAAGTGGTACAAAATGACTTAAAAACTAATTTTTTTTAATCTTGTGAATGTTAGGAATGTGTTCCTTCTACTGTAAAGTGGCCTTTGTGTGGATACAAGATTTAGTTCCAACAATGACAAAATGTACTCTGTTTTATATGTTCTATAGTGTTTTATTTACTTTCAGTTCCTAATGGTACATAAAGTACAGGGTGCCGATGACTTCACTACAATTTTCCATAGCTACAGGTCTGATTTATCTTAGTATGCTCTTTTATCACTGTATCTCACCACATGTTTGGTCTGCAAAATTTCTTCTTGTGTCTTTATCTGACAGCATTTCATTTTTCCAGATCCAGAACCATGAAAACCAGACTTGGATGTCTGTCCAATAAATCTGACTCATGCAGCGACTTCTCTGAATTTTTGCATCCTGCGCCAGAGAGGTCCACAAGATACCTAAAGTAAGTAATAAGTAATGAATTATCCAATTAATATTCAAATGAGTAAAAAATAAAGTCATTAGATGAAAACAGTGACAAATTGATGGTTTAGTCTATAGACGTGTGCAATCATGTTTTCACATTTCTGTTCAGGTTGTCCACAGATGAAGTGACTAAATGGGCCGATTCATTTGATGTTCTTCTGTCTAACAAGTGTAAGCTATGCTGAGCGTCTCAGAATAATTTCTCACACCAACCCAACACCTCAACACTATATTTGAATGTATTTACTTATCCATGCACTTAAATATTTCGATTTTCCAGCTTCAGATTGATGTGTGCAGTCACTATTACTCATACCATTTTTCATTCATGGTTTTAATAATGTGCAGAGCAATTCTTCACTTTCCAAAAGGAGGCTGTTCAGAGAGGCGTAAAATGGCGTCTTGGTTCTTCCACTGCTCTTATATAAGAAACTCGCTCTATATTGATGTCGAGGGTATTTCATTTCACACTGACTCATGGATTTAGCAGAGATCTTCACTGCCTTGCACAAACTGACAGATTTGCTCAGTCTGTTTCCAGTATCAATTAGAACAGCATGTTTGTTTCCTTTTCCTGTGACTTACTTTTCTTTGCCAGTGCAACCCCACCCCCGCCCCCCAAAAAAAAAAACACAAATAGCCTGTTGCTGTACACTGAGCTGAAAATCAAGATCACACTACAGGAAAGCTTAGAATTTCTTAAAGCATTAGTCAAGCAGCGTTATAATTGTAAGCAAATCCTTGGAGTGAATGAGAACAATGTTCACTGACAAGCTACTTCCTTGTATTGACACTCATTGTCCAGTTTACAATTACAGACTGTAGTTCATACATTTGTCTGCATAATTTCTAAGCCTCCTTATCAATGGTCAGGACCCCTACCAGACCACCAGTGAGGTGGTATTTGGGCGGTAAAACGGACCGGGAAGAGGCATGAGTGTGTGTGTGTGTGTGTGTGTGTGTGTGTGTGTGTGTGTGTGTGAGAGAGTGAGTGAGTGAGAGATACAGCAGTTTTGCTTCATACACCCCTGACATTAAATTACAAACATGGAATAAATGAAACACAGAAGTATTCACCTCCCTTGAAAAAAAGCAAATCTGTCTGGGTTACAAAGGACATTCATACACACATTTTCAAAGTCAAAATGTCAGAACTTCCCACAAGACTAGGACTTGCTGGAACCCCTTTTTGCTGCGATAACATCTTAACCCAAAGTTAACTCAAACCTATTAGGCTTTACGTTTCTACCAGCTTTACTGGTGTAATAAAAACACTTGCATTTTGATGCAGCCTTCTCATGATTGATCCAGCAGTGCTCTCTGGGATATCCAAAAGCTAGATATTAATCTGTAGTCTTTTCCCACCTTTTGCATGTCAATAACATTTATTTTTTATGTATTTTCTGCAGACTCACAGTGTCACCTATAGTATTTGACTTAAGGGCTCATTTATCCTCAAAAGGTGAACCTTTTTAATGATTTAAAGCCAGAGGTCAATTAAAAGCCAATTCTGTCCTAATTAGGACAATATTTTTCATGTGAGAAAACTTCCACTACAAATGGGTTCAATACACAGGCAAACAGCATTTTTCAATTATTTTTGTAACTGAATATTTTCCTACATAACAGTATGAGAATCAGCCTTTGCACAAAATATCAAAGTATCATTTGCAATCCAGACAAATTTGATTACTTTAAAGTGAGTTTTGTGCAAGACTCTTTTTAATACTAGCTCCAGAAGGATTGTTTATCCAGCAGTAATTATGTCTATGACTGACTGTTTTGAGTTCATGTAGGTCAAGCCCTGGTTTCCTTTACGCAGTGTTATTACTTTTGATAACGCGACTATAGGTAAAGAAGGCTTCATTTGTGAGACGTCCTATCCTGTGCGTCCATGAAGCCTCGACAGATCCTATAGTAAACAGAACTATTTGTTCCTTTGGTAGCCAGGGGACACAACACTGCCGTTCTCACCTCTTGATTGTCCTTTTATTAAATTTTCGGAACAGCACTATAATTACATTTACTAGCCCTGCCATTTGTATGAGCTTTAATTGTATCTGGACAAACTGCTCCTTACAAATAAGCCCCCGAGCAAAGGATGTATGCCTTTTTCCCCCGAAAGAAGGCATGCAGCATGCCACATCCTGAAAATGTAACACAGAAATGATGAATGTTTTCTGAGGATAGTCTATTAAAAATATATGACGGAAATCTCGCATTATTGTTCTACCAGCATTCAGTTGTTTGTCTAAATAATTCACTGCATTCACCTAAGTGTTTGTTAGCCACATGCTGGGTTCCGCTTTTAAAAGAACAAAAAATAATCCATTTTTGATTAAGAATAGGGCGTAGCACTCCACTAAATAATGGGGAATAATGAGCAATCCACATGCTGGGACGCAGCACTAAACAAACAACCTCCTGCGTAAAGATGGATGGGAAATAAATAACAAAACCCCAGAAAATCAAGTGGCAAAACATGACCTCCTGACATGCTGTCACAGATGTCACACAGACAAATGAGAACAACAATTGTGCCCTTGTGAGCATTTCCTGTAGCCAATATAGCCTGGTCCAAGCGCAAAAGTACAATCTTTGATGAATGTGATGGAGTTTTGAAGCATTTATGAACATCAAATGTCCAAGATCTCTAGATTAAATAGTTATGTTTCCAGATTTTCCTAATAAAGCGCATGTTTGTGTTGCAGATGGGCTGGCAGCGTTCAGAGCATTCCTCAAAACAGAGTTCAGTGATGAGAACATTGAGTTCTGGTTAGCTTGCGAGGACTACAAAAAGATCAAATCACCAGCAAAGCTGGTGTCTAAAGCCAACAAGATCTACAAGGAATTCATTGATGTTCAAGCACCTAGAGAGGTATGTTGGCTCAGCTCAAACTTAAAGTTAAAAATGACCTTATACTATAATGCACATCCTTGTGTTTTTTGTTTACACACTATCGGTCAAAAGTAGTTCACCCCAATTTTTCTGTTTTTTTTTTTTTTGTATTGAAATTCAAGCGGTTCAATGTCTCATTGTTCATTCTGCAGAAAGTTCTTCCCAGCTCTGCTGC
>JBBIGA010000106.1:14090511-14105248 GCA_037576975.1 Alestes dentex | reverse complement strand
GGCTATAACATTTTAATTCCATAAGCTAGCCATTCATGCCTTATGTTGTTTTTTAGAAGACCCAGGGCTACTTATTTATGTAATTATTTGAAGTGAAACTAACAAGTAAAATCTTGATATGATTTTTTTATGCCAATTCTAGTTTTCACCTGGTTTCTTCCTCCAGATTTAGGGAGTTTTTCCTCACCTCTGCTTTGTGCCAACATTGGTTGTAAAAAGTGATATATAAATAAAACTGAACTGAATTGCCTTGAGTTCTATGGTGAGTAGATCTGTTATTGTGCTAGCCATGCTAATGCTAATCAGATACTCGCTCCTAGTTAGCAGCACCATTTAACATTTAGCAGTTGTTGTTAGAAGGATGGGTTGACATTTATTGGATGAGTGAAAATTGTGCTCTGCGTTCACTTATCTGGTGTCTCAGTAAACAAACTGAAACAACACAGAAAAGATACAAATGCTTACATCCCAACTGGTGATAACTGGGACAGTATGAGGGCTTTCTCAGAAGTACTGTGAATTTTGTTTCTCAATTTTCTTGAAGCTGTAATGCAGGAAACAGCTTCAACCAACAAAATCAGTTCCTGTGTGGAACAATTGAAACCTGATCATTCTGGATTCATTTTTAATTGATCATTAGTTGTATGCTCTTAAATTATGTTTGGTACCCTCTGCAGCTCCTACAACAATAATGAGGATTTATCGAAAAAAAAAAAGATCATTCCTGCTATTTATATTTGATTTAGGAGGAAATGAAAAGTCTAACATTCAGCCAAAAACTTGGAGAGCGATATTGAAGCTGGCTGGGATTCCTGAATACGCGTTAGATTAAGGTTTTGGCAGCCATCTTTTTTGGCAAACTTTAACTTGGTTTGTATCTGATAAGATATGTTTTATTTAGCTGCAAGCAAGACGATAATTGTGGTACCCACCAATTTTTGCATGTAACTGACATCAGTTTAGCATTTAGCATAATGAATCGAAGCCTTGACAGTACAAGACCGTATTTGGAGATCAACAGTTACACAAACAAGATCAAATCTGAATGTTTTGAGAAGAGGTGCACTGTGCACTGTGTACACATTGTGATTTTTAAAAATAAGAAATACAGAAAAATGGAATGTTATACCTATGAAATATTGCTTAGAAAAAAATAATGATCATAGTAATCTTGTAATTTAACAGTTCCATACTGAAACAGGTTTAATTTAAGGTTATTAATATTGCTACTAAGTGAACCATATTGGTGCTACATCCCTGCCTTTTAGATCACTGCTTTCCCTCCTCATGCTGCTCAACAGGGAATTTGGTGTGGCCATTGCGTTTTCAGCATTGTGACATCTTGTAAGATCTTGACCATAAACACTGTAAGATCTTGACCAAGATTCAGAATGGAATCTCTGACCCCAACCAGACACTCCAGACAACACCGTCTGAGTTTCTGAAAGACCCCTGATTTCTGGATCAAGTTCACCAGTGCTAGCCTCATTCCTAGTATAAATAAACCACTGTTTATTAAGTGTCCTTGTGAACTATTGTCTCAGATAACTTACCAAGCATGTTTTCTTTGTTGTCCCACCATGTACTGACCATTGCCCTGGATTTTTGGATTTGTCTTTTTGTCTAGCGATTTGGATTTGTTTGCTTCTGACTGTTCTCTGGGCAACTTTTCTGCCCTTTGTGATTCTGCTTTGAATACCACATTGACTGTTTGCACTGGTTCTGAACTCTACCTGTTTCTCACAATTTGTACACATCCCTTGTGTCAATGACCAGCCAATGTGGAGTTCTGCGTTTGGGTTTTATCTGTAAATGTTAAAAACATGTTGTATGAGTGATTATCACCAATGATGTCCTACAAGTTTTTTTGATCCCAGTTCATAAGAATGCTGAAGTCAGACTATGGTGGATTGCAACAGGCAGTGGTGGCATATGCTAAGCACCAGTGTGCCTGATAGTCTGCAAGTTTTCCCAGGCCTCAATGAGTCAGGCCTACATGTATCTGAGAATATCCAATTTCATGTGTTTTTCCTGTTTATACATTCATGATGCATATCCTATCTGTGCCACGTGAGTTTGGGTCACTTTTATAGCCCAGTCTAACACCGCCTAAAACTGGGATCTCAACTCAACTTCCTAGAACTTGCATCATGCAGTAAACTACACGCCATTGCTTCTTCTACAATCTGTTATCATCTTGCTTACATCCTGGACTGTTTCCTTGATTTCTTTTTTTTTCATGAAAGTTCCTTTTGCAGAAATCCAATTATGTTGTCTGCGATGTTTTTGATTTATTCGTCTTGATTTCAGCCTTGTGATGGTCTGCTCTACTGGCACTAGTGCTTTCTTGGCCTGAGAGAAAATAAAAGAAAACTCCCAGCACAAATGTAACATCTAGATCACAAGTGCACGAGTCTACAGAAAGTAGGTCAACAAAACAACCGAACAGACAATTATTGACATTTATGTATGTATGTATGTATGTATTTATTTATTTATTTATTTAAAAGCAACATGCTGAAGCAGTTATTTGTAATTTGCTGAATTGTATGATTACATGATGGTTTGGTTGTTGTTTTTTTCCTGTCTTTTTGTAATATGTGACAAATGCAGCATGTGATGCGTAAGTTATATTTGTCTTTAATGTAACTGAGCTGTTCATTTAAAGTTGCTTTGATTTTATATTTTGAAGCCTGGTTGTCATGGTGACGCACATGGGAAGCGAAAGCTTGTCCATCTGGTCCAGTCTCACAGAAGAGCCACTGTAGCAAAAACTGATGAAAAAGTTAATGCTGGCTATAATGGAAAGGTGTCAGAACACACAATGCATAGCAGCTTGGTGTGTATGGGGCTGCATAACTGCAGATTGAGAGCCCAGGCTGCATGCTTATGTATCGTTTAGCTGGGGAAGAGATGGTACCAGGGTGCACTGTGGGAAGAAGACAAGCCAACGGAGGCAGTGTGATGCTCTGGGCAATGTTCTGCTGGGAAACCTTGGGTCCTGACATTCATATGGATGTTACTGTGACATGTACCACATACTAAAACATTGTTGCAGATAACATATACCCCTTCATGGCAACAGTATTTCTTAATGGTAGAGGCCTCAGTTTGTGGGACAACATATCCTGCCACAGGGCAAAAAATGTTCAAGAATAGTCTGAGGCACATGACCAAGAGTTGACTTGCTCTTTTAAATTCCCCAGATCTGAGGGATGTATTGGACAAATTAATCTGATCTATGGAGGCTGGCTTGTAACTTATGGGATTATAAGACCTGCTGCTAACATCTTGGCACCAGATACCACAGCACACCTTTAGAGTACTTATGGAGTTGTTTTGGCCGCTCGAGGGTGTCCTACGCACAACATTAGGCAAGTGGTTTTAATTATAGCTGACTGGTGTACTCCAATTCAGCATACAGAAGTTCTGTCCTGCCCGTGCATGCTGAAGTTATATAGAGTGTTTTAGGCCATATGACTTTTTGAATGAGACACAATACAGGGCAGCTAATCAGAATAGAGAGCATTTACACATATTGGTCTTCAAGGCACGAAATGGTCATATAAAAATTAATTAACTGTTTGTGGTACATAAACCCACTCAAATTTCAACAGTGGACCTCAGGCGAAAATGTTAGATGGGCCATATAATACATGATTAATCATGTTATCTAATTTGGACAGACACTGGAGTGTTGGAAGAGACACTAATCTCTGTAGAGTTGTGGCTATGGGTATTACAAAAAAGGCAAAAAATCATGTGGACAGTCAGGTGCGTGTACATCTTTCACCTGGTTAAAAGATGGCACCAGAATGTACTATGGGAAGAAGGTAAAAAAAAAAAAAGGAAAGGAAAAAAACAAGCATGTGACATCACTACCGAGGAAGAGGTTCACAGTGATAGTCCATGAAGCACAGTCACTGTTTCTAAACAGATGTTTCTTTGCTATAAATAATTACTTAAACCCTCACTGTACTGTAAGTAAGAAGCCGGGTGATCCCACGTACAAGAGGCTCCACATTTAATTTCCATTTCCTTCACTACTGCAGCAGCAGGTCACTTACAGTAAACAAATCCTTCTTTTGCTCTGTGGTTAAATTACTAATAATTCACTTGAAAAACATGACCATAATGAAGCTTTAATAAACATTAAGAAAAGTAGTTTTGGGTATGTAGATGCATCCTGGTGAGGGGGTGCAACAGGGAGTGATCATTATTTAACATGTTTTTACATTTTTGTATTTTAATTGGAATTGTATTATATTTTACTTGGAGACTCTGAGATTAAATGAGATCTCATGTACATTTCCATTGGGGTTTTTTTTAATGAAATTAAAGCTGTGTCAGTCTAAAGCTGTGTCAGTCTAACAGCTGCACCCTTGCACTTCAGAAATGTAGCTTCCTAAAATGCATTAGATATGTTCTGTTCTATCACACAAACAAAGTAAACACATGACAGCTTTGTGAACTGTTTACCAGTCTTGCAGATTTGTAAAAATGCAAAATTAAGATGTTCACGCACCAAGCTGAAAATAAATCCCAAGTTACATGCATGCATTATTATCAAAACATTTTTCATGGTTGACATTCGGTTTCCTCGTGAGCTTAGTAAGACTAACAGGGAAAGACAGCTAGACCACGTCATCAGAGGTAAAACTTTAATAATATAAATATATTTAAAATACTTTAATTCACCTGGATACTATTTACTAAACTTCCGTTATCTATACCAGTACCAGCATCGGTCCATTCATTCATTCATTCGTTCGTTCATTCGTTCATTCATAAAAAGATATCTGCTTCCAACTGTATGTAACACTGGTGTTTCTCTTGCTTCAGCTTCTTCTTCTTCAGTCCATACAAAATGATGGCATCTATCATATGTACACTACAATTTGCAGTGCATTATGGGCCTTTGTTTACTTGCACAGGGACTGACATTTACCTCAGAGATAACCCCACAATAAAATGGCTCACATGCTATGCAGAGCACTATTTCTGTAATAGCAAGCAACTTCAAACACAGCCTTGGTCTCTTTCATCGGCAACTCAGAGCTGGTATGACCAACAAAAGACAAATTTCTGTGGAAAATATTTATAACAATATATGAAAATTGGCCACTGTCTAATCCTATATTGTCTTTATCGAGTAAAATAATGGTAAAGTCAAAGTCAAAATAAAGTTTGTCATCTCAGCAATAAACATCTATACAGTGAGAAGAGACACACAAAATACACATATAAAAATAAAATATAGATATAAACTAAAAGTAGAAAATGTGCAGTTTAGTACAAATGGTAATTTTTCACATCCAAAAGTTGAGCAAATATCGTATCAACAGTAAAGTGACAGACAAGCAGAGTACTGGGATGTAATGGTGTGCTTTATATGTGCAAACGACCAGCAGCCATTCAGTATAAATACACAGTCAGTCTATGAAAATGCAGTAACTCTGAGACAGTATTCAAGTACAAATGTAACATAGATGTGTTTTGTGCGTCTAGCTGTATGGGCATCATAAAAAACTGATGTGTAACATGGAAAGATGGTTCACAGTTAAGGTGTGTGTGGGGGCAGGCAGTGTGATAAGATAAGATAAGATAAGATAACCCTTTATTATTCCCACAGGTGGGAAATTTTGCATTTTTTGTTTAATGGCTTGTGGGAAAAACCTCTCACAAAATCTGGTTATTTGGGCTTTAATCTTACAATAGCATCTTCCAGATGGGAGCAGTGTGAAGAGTCTGAGTGAGAGGTGTGAGGAGTCGATGCACAATGCCTTTATGATGCAGCACTTATGGAAGATGTTGTGAAGTGAGGGGAGAAACGCCCTGGTGACGTTTCCAGCTGATTTAATAATATGTATGACACATACAAAAAGCATGGTCATGTTTTCACATAAAACATACTATTTGTTATTAAAGTGGGAATATTTTATTTATTTTATTTTTTTTGTGAGGAATATTTTAAGTTTTAAGCCATCTATTGCCATAATAAAATTACAGGCTTCTTCAATATACTGTATTATGGATGTTGTCAGTAGGGGGCAGGGTGGCGCCCTGCTTCTCATGGTGATCAGGCGTTTCCCATTTTGCTGAGCTTAGCTGCACACGTCTGGTTGTGGATCTACTGTTTGAGACCTGTAACATACGCTTTGTGTCTTTTCTCAGATATTAGTTTACTGGTAAGGATTAGAATGATCTAAAAAGCAATGTAGCTCATCTAGCTACAATTTGAATTAGCTTGCTTGTGATTACCCAACATAATCAGCACAATGGATGCAATTTACTGTGTTTTAAACCAGACAAAAGAGCTGAAGCTGGACAAGGTACCCAAGCTACGCTCTTCTTCCTCATTTTTACTACTTCATATTCTTTGGACGTAACAGAGATGTTAACATCTCTCCACAGAGCCAGTAACATTAACCAAAGAAAAAGAGTCTCTAATAAATGGCTAGGCTACAGCATCAAATCAATGTAATCAATATCAATATCTGTAATACAATGATATGCAGGAGAAAAGCCTGTAATTTACATATATTTCAGTGAATTATAATAATAATAAAAAGTAAAGCAGCCTTTTTTTTTCAAACTTCTATAGTTGATTGCTAGATGTGTGCCAAGCCTGTGACACTTTGCCAACACTAAAAGAAACTACCATTATCATGAAAGAACTGATTTGATTTGATTTTCTTCAAAGCCAAACAGCAGACAACGGCCATCTCTACTTAAGTCTATGACCAGGCCACACTAAATACAGACAGCAGTCTAACTGCTGGTTTACTTCTTTTGTTGCTTACAGCTCCAGACACAAGCTAACACGAACTTGTAAAAATGTGAATGCTATTGTAATGCTTCAGCATACCAAGACATTTTGGACAGCACCATGCTTCAAACGTTGTTGAGAGAGCCATTTTCTGTTCCAGCATGACTGTAATCCAGTGCAAAAAGGTCCATAAAGACATGGCTGGATGAGTTCAGAGCGGAAGAACTTGGCTGGCCCGCACAGAGCCCTGTTCTCAACACCTTTGGGATGAACTGGAATGGAGACCACGAGACAGGCCTTATCCAACATCAGTACCTGACCTCATAACTGCTCTACAGAATGAATGGACTGTGGAAGCTGTTAGCTGCAAAGGGGGGGACCAACTCCATACTAAAGTCTATGTATTCGAATGCAATGTCATTAAAGTCACTGTTGATGTAATGGTCAGGCACCCTAATACTTTTGTCCATATAGTGTATATCGCATATATTGAATCTTAGTTTGATCAGTATAAAGACCAGATCGCTCTGTTAAAACTCTGCACTTTTAAAATGCATCATGCAATTTCACAGTTTGAAGTGTACCTTTCAAAATTTCTGCATAATTCAGTTCCATATTTAAATAAAGTCATTCAGAGTCATTTCAACTCAGATTTCACATCTGTGGTACTGAAACAGATTAGCGGTTGCTCTATTTGTTTGGGCTGTGGCAAAAGAGGCTAAGTTTCTCAGCCTATATATGTAAATTTGTCAGCATCAAAATAAATATGATTAGTAATTAGTGCAGAAGAGCAAATATCGGAATGATTGAAAAACACTCTTTGACTGCATACCTGTACAATCACACCTACAAGCGCTAATTGGATATTGCACTCCAAAACCACAGGAATTAATATGTTTTGGGGTTTTTTTTCAGTAACTCAGAAATCTGATGAAGCTGGTGCAAATTGAGATAAATGATTCCATTTAATATTTCTGGATGTGTATTCCATTATTTGTTGTGCTTGTATAAATATACATGTGACAAATAAAAAAATCTTGACTCTTGAATTTTGAAAATGGTGAAGAGTCAAAGGAAGTGTTTGTTTTAAGGACTTTAAGTCAAACCGAAATTCGGTCTACAGTTATAGTTGTCAACATTATTTCCAAATGTAAGAAATCTATTAAAGGATATTTTATTGATCCAGCAGTGTGTTGTTTGTTTATTTTCTTTCTCCAGCCTTGGTTCCTTCTTTTGTATCCACCCTCTCGTCCCTCTCCAAGGGTATGCTCCAGAATGAATTCCAGGTTCTCTGATGATCTCTTGAAGACTCCAGTTATGTGATAGGTCCTCTGATGCCATTGTTACTGCTTTGTGTGAAATTAAACTTGACCATCCAAGTCCACACAAATCCTTTCCTGATGCATCCTCGATAAATGCCACGAATCAAGGACACACTTGATCAGTACTTGGCTAGAAGCAAAATTTGAATTGGAGCTGCGCTTGCACCTATTGACATTTCACGAATCCATGATAACGCAAAACAAAGAAAAATACATTTTGAGATACGCCTTCTAAATTAAGCAAGTGCGTGATGACTATAAAAAGTAATCTTTAATGGAACTCTGATACTACAATTCGCCATGGCAACCAGCAAGAAAAAAAGGTTCATCCCACTGGATTCAGAAATTCTGATATGTGCCCAGGAGCATATTTATAGAAAAAAGGCAGCACCAGCTGCACCAGCAAAGGAGAGAAAACTGGCATGGAAGAGAATAGCTGCTTGAGTCAGTGCATAAGTTTGAATGTGTGTGTGACCTTTTCTGGGGTTTTCCAATTGTTCACTTTTCTCCCAGCAGTCACTGAGGTGTCACCTGTCTTGTGTTTCAAGAACTCAATCCTCCAGAGATTTTGCAAATTATAGAAGTCTGAGGTGTTCAGAAACAATGCTCTTCACATAATGATGTTGATGAAGACACATTGCCTACAGAAGCATGCGTCGTAATATTGTATGAAAATAAAGTGAAGTGACGAGAATACATAATAAATAGAACAATAAATAAATATGGAATAGAAACATACATATTCTTATCATTTTTAACAGAGCATGACAGGACATTACAAGGAGGAGGGTCCATCAACCTCTACAGTCCAGATTATCACTGTGATGTTCAGTAAATGCCAGGTTAATTTTGAATGTAAAACTGTATAATTTTATGCCGTCCATGTTCCCCCATCAGGCAGGTGGCCAGGCACCGGACGGCCATTCTGGAATTTTCTTGAACGCATCGATTTCCAGTCCACCCCTACATATGAGCGACTTGCAAGGGGGGCCTGGCTACTCGCTAGGGGGGACAATGGCTTCGAATGCCCCCCCTTGGCACTGGCACAGATCTGCGGGGAGGATGGCCTTCTTCAGGGCTGTTAATTTTATATGGCAAAGTGTTGCTCTCTTCTATACTGTGGCAGCATAATGGAGAACAAATACCACAATAATATCACATTCTGTGTCTGGGATTACCCTGAGTTTATGTATAGGGTGGCTGGTGGCCTACTGGTTAGGGCTTTCGTCCTGCACTCAGGAAGTTGTGGGTGCAATTCCCAAGACTGCTAAGCACCTCTGAGGTACCCTGAGCACGGTATTGTCCCCACACACTGCTGTGTTCCTGGCTGACTGCTGCTTCACTTGGGGAGCGGGTTAAATGCAGAAGAAGAATTTTGTTCTGTTCACACTGTGCTGTGGTGTGTTGACAGAATGGTCACGTTCACTTTTTTCACTTTCATGTAGACAGTTCTTCAGTTTTTTGAGCCACGTCAAAATGCCTTTGGGGCCAGGCTTAGGTTAAGTGGTCTACAGAATTAGTGCCCTCCATCACCAAACAGGTGATCATCAAACTCTCCAGTGATTATATTATTGATACGTTTTGAGTGTGTTAAAAGAGGGAGCCACTGAAGGATATTTGCACAAAACTTTGTTTTTGAAAATCATCGTTAACTTCAACTGAATGATTCAATCACCTGCAATTCTGTGGAATTCGTCATTGATGGTCCTAAGAGGTTTGTGCCTAGGGACCACTACTAAAATGTGCAGTACGCATGTAAGCTCGAGGGACCCTGTTTTACGGCACTACGTGTTCCGCGATATGTTCTGCATTGCCACTGTTGTAAAGGAAACTCCCATGGGCAAAAAAAAACAAAGAGCAATGCAAAGAATTTCCTCTGATCAAAGAGAGTGATAGCAGTGTGTAATCTTAGACATAGAGCCAGAGAACATTGTTCAGACCAATTATACAGTGTGATGAAAGACAGTAACTTTTAATCAGGTAGTCATCAGGGAATGGGAGCACTAAATTGGGATCAGCAAATTCTCTCCCAATGTAAGGCTATGTGAATTCACTCAGCTTCAACATCAATCGGGTTAAGAAGGAAAGGAGATCTCAAATCCAACACCTCCTTCAAGCTCAGCAGCGGGGTTTGTTAAAGAAAATCGGGGGGTTTGTTAAAGAAAAGTTGATAGCAAGAATGTTAGGTTCACAGAGTCAGTTACCACGGCAATAGTACCTAGCCATGGTAACTGATGGTTGCTTCTTTTTCTGTAATGGAAAACCCAGAGAGTTTCCCTCGTCTCAGGGTTAATGAACTCAACACACTTTCTGGATTACCTCCAGTTTCGTTTCCCTGTCATGTGCTTTTGTTGTGGTTCCATGGCCTGTCTCTGCTCTGCCCTTTTGTCACTCCAGTTATCAGCTCTGCGTTTTTTACTTTGCCCATGTATTACTTCTTACATTAAAATACCGGATAAATAATTCAATAAGAGTAAGGGTGGCTAGACCAGCCTTCTTCCTCCTGGTATGGGCATCAATTACTATTCCTCTCCAAGCATACTGAGTTTTAGCCTAAATTTCACCCTCCCTGCTGTGGTTGTATTGTGTGAATGGGGGCTGGTGGATGGAACTAGACATGACCAAATTGGGGAGTGCGAAAAAGAACCCACATGCACCGGCTAAATTAGCTTGCTAAGTAAGCTGAGGGTTTTTTTCTAGATAGATAAATTACGCTGGCAGTTAAATAATTGTTTACATGATTGTATGTCACTCTAGGTCAGGAGAGTGGTTGTGTTATTAAAGCTTACATTATTACAAGGAAAGATGAAAGAATCGCTAAGAAACTCCGAATTTTGGATCGAAGGTGCTTTAACACTGGTAATTTCTTCTGCTTTTCACAGCCCATATTGTTTGTCGATTCATATTCTGTTCTGTTTCTGGCCGACTACAGTTTGTTTAATCTTAAGTTAGTTCTTCTGCCATCAAAGCCAGCCTAAGTGTTTACTCAGGGAATAATTCAGTTTCTGTGAAAACCTATTGTGTAAAAGCTATTAAAAAATGCCATCCAAACAATTACCCTGAATTGTTGTACAAAGGGATATTTTGCAGCTGTTTGATGTTTTCATCCTGTCTGTTCACTTACAGGAGGAAAACCAACTGATGGACATTTCTACAAGACAATTCAAGATGATGCTCAGTTTAGTAAGTGGAGTTCAGACACAGTTTAAAACTCCCTGAGAAATTATAAGGCTAAAACAAATATTTGGAGTAGAAAAATCCAACCACATGTCATGATTTTCTTTATCAGATAGAAACACATATGCTGAACACATATGCATGACATGCATGCATGTGTGCAGTTCTTCCTAACAGCCTGTGTACTTAAACATTTAAATTCTACATTTACTTCCCAGCACTGAGGTCATATTGTTTGAGTGTGTCACCATAGCTTTTCCCAGTGGTCACTCTCTTGGATTCAGCAACACAGCGTTATTCCAAAAGCACTTAAGGGAATCAGAGCTGCTGCTGCTGCTGCTGTTTGGCACTGCGGCTGCAGAACAGAATATTAAAAATATCTGAGCACATGTTATATAAGTTGAATAACCAATGCCAGTTCCATGACGTGTCATTTTCTGAAGCGGTCAGGATAAACATTTGCACAGAGGGAAACATGTATTTGCCGGTTCCTCTACTTAGAGTGGAAGTAAAACACCATTTCTCTCAGTCACTTCACAGCTGAGCTGAACCACACTTAACTGTCCATTTCCCCTGAAACACTCACTCATCTAAGTGTAAATGCATTTGAAAAAGCAGAATCCATTCACACTACCTCTGATGGTCTATTGTGGCTCTAAGTCAGCAGTAAATATACTCTTCAATGAAGCAAACAAACCGCTCATTAGCCAGCTGCCCCATGTTTATGTAGGCGGCGTGAGACAGCCATCACTCTGTGTTTTAACGCAACTCAGTACCTTTACGATTTCCTTGCAATTGTACTAAACTGAGCAAAAAAGAGTCTATTCATGGGAAAGGTTATGTTCGTTTGTGGAACAATGGTTCTGTTTCACACATAGTATCAAAGTTTAGAGGGAGACGGGTGGTGCTACCCAGACACATTGTTCATGTTTAATCAAGATAAAACACAGTTTATTTTATGCAGTGCATTAATGTTTTGCCATTTGGGGTCTTGTTGTTACTGCACAGTTCCTTTTCCTTATGGTCCAAATTCAACTCGCCAGCCACATCAAGTAAATCACTGAAGGACTGCATGTAATGAACGTGCATTCAATTATCATCAAGCAAAACATGAAATTAGATGCAGACTTCTAGCAAAAAAAGGATCCATTCAGGAAACTACCAATAAAGGCAGCTGGACTGAGCCCTACAAACAAGCTCTGATGTTTTAAAGAGATATCATACAGACCTGGAGGTTATGTAAGAGGTGTGGTAGCCTGGACCCAAACAGAAATGGGCATCTCAACATCGTGCTGAATGTTTGCTCACAAAATACACTCCAGAGCCAAAAGCAATTTCTGTTCCAAAGGAAACTGCAGAGCCAAAAGCAGTTTGTGTATTTGGAAAGGTAATCAAATGTAAATCCTTATCTGTTTGCCAAGTTTTAACCAATATCACAATCAGAATACCTCGAGGGAAAGAATAATCTTTCTTTTTTTCTCCCTCAGATTTCAATTATTTAACCAAGATGAATTTCAATTCGTCATGCAGTTAACATTCAGCAACTTAACTGTTTTTCTGTTGGGGGAGCATTATTTGTTGGGGGATGCTAAGCATTTCTTATGCATGTTTAAAAACGGAAGACAAAACATTAAATCAAGCATTACTTCTTAAAAAGAAGTGCATTATGTCAAATGCTGTAATAAGTAAATATAGCGTATCTGCCAATAGAATAATATGTAAAGACACAATTACTTAGAACAAGTAAAAGCATCTAGAAATGAGCAGGTTCACAGTAGTGTTTAGAGCAGGGTGAGATGGCTGCAAAACGCTTACAAAAACCATGATTTAGTGGCATTTTTGTGCTGTTTTGGAGATAACTGCAAAAACATACATTTTAGCAAATCACAAAATCTTGAGAAATGATGATGATGTAGGTTAAAAAATGTGAACGCTTATATTCAGCAAAAAAAAAACTAAATCAAAGAGAAAATGGCCTTAAATGAGCTTTAGCTAAGGTTGAGTTCTTTGCAGTATATGCTTTCAGTCATTATTTAACTAGAAGGTGCAACAGTGGATCCAGTATATGATCTAAGAACTCCTGACGTTTGACAGATGGATGCTTCCTAACAACGTTTTTGGGGTAAAACAGCTTTTGCAACAACATCAAAGACCGAATACTATATTTACGTATGATACAATGGCTCACATATGACTACAAGCCATGAATGTTGGTAACCAGTTCGAGGAGGCCTTTTTCTCCTGTCCACAAGAGCATCTACAACAGACCTTTAGATTATAAATAGAGTTCAGTATCACTTTACAGAGGGCTGCATGAGGGTTTTTTTGGCTAACGTGAGTACATATAATAAAATACAGTTTTATTTAAGTGGATATAAGACCATATAGCTATCAAAATAGACTCCAGAATGCATTTGCATTGTTCTGCTCATTAGTGAAAGTTTGACACAGTGTTAACAGCGACTGGCATTTTCAAATAACTAAATCAATGTAATAATTAATTAAGCTAATAAATAAAGAGGATAGAACATTTTATTCCAACTGAAAAAGCTTTTCTCTTATCTTTGTTTTGTTTTCAGGCTGGAAAGATAGCATCAGCAGTTTAGCAATGACTTGCGGTGCTTTGCATTATGTAAACTGATGCAGCTGATATAGTATCGTACCAGCATTATATATATAAGTATTATGTGAACCACGAGTTCCAACAGTGCCTATAGCATAATCTTAGACTTATGCCAATCCGGTTTCCTCCCATCTGTTTCCATTTAGATTAAAATGACCCCTGAATTCTTGCACGATGAATAAAACACAGCAGAAGTACAAAGAGCCTTGTTCCTTTTCAGTTAACCCCTTGTGATTCAGTAACTAATCCTATGACCTAGTATTTCCTACATACTATGAAATATTTGGCAACCTCTATAAAATAATTAGACTAGAGCTATGAGAGCAAGGAAATGAACCATGAGTTTCATGTAGATCCTTATGAGTTACCTCTTCAACTGTCCTGAATATAAAAGCTCTTAGATTTATATTTATATTTGTATTATATAGTTATATTATGTATTTGTTTTCTTGTTTAGTCCCTCATTTGTGTGAAGACAACAGCAGGAAGAATAAATAACATTATGGGTCTATTGGTTTGTTTTATAGACACAGTTTTACTTCCAGACAAAAAGTTGATCCATGCCAATCTTTAATCAGTTTGGTCAATATTATATTTCAAAAGCACATAGGGTTCTTTGATTGTTATGTGAACCGTGTGGAACATACAAGCCACATTTTTTGTTCTGTTATTCTCCCCATTATGTTCACGTCACAGAACGTGGGTCAGTTCTCAGGGGTTTAAAGAGATTAGAGCGTCTCCGCGTTCTCCAGAAAACACTCAGCCTTCGCTGTAATTGCAAGCCGCCACCTGATTGGCTCTGGAGTCGCTGGCTCAGGGCCAATAAGTCATCCCCATATAACAGTG
>JBBIGA010000106.1:14079382-14090411 GCA_037576975.1 Alestes dentex | reverse complement strand
CTGTAATTGCAAGCCGCCACCTGATTGGCTCTGGAGTCGCTGGCTCAGGGCCAATAAGTCATCCCCATATAACAGTGCAGAGCAGAGAGACCAATTCAAAAAGAAAGCGGAGACAGGAACTTATGGTGGTGGAGTAACTCTGAAAGCCAGTACTAAAGAGTCCAAAAAATGTGTAAGGGATTAGCTGCTCTTCCTCAGACATGTCTGGAAAGGTAAGCACATTTTGGCTTAATTTACTTCGTTAATTTACTAATTTTTGTTAACATCCATTAAAAATGAAGACAAAGCAAAAGAAGGAGAGTAAGAAGAAGAAGGAGAAGATGAAGAAGAAAGAGTTGAAGAAGAAGGAGGAGAAGATGAAGGAGAAGAAAATGAAGAAGGAGAAGATGTATATCAAGGAGTAGAAGAAGGAGAAAAAGATGAAGAAGAGGAAGAAGGAGGAGAACATAAACAAGAAGAAGAAAAGGAATGATAATAAGAAGAAACATCTGAAGTCTAAAGGCTGAACTAGACTAAGCTGGTGTCAGTTATGTTTATTGTGATGGAAATACCACGATGTATGATTTATAAAAGCTGGATTAATTCTGTAGAGCTCAAAACTCAATGCTTTGCTTTGCTTTCCCTGTTTTACTTGCTTGTTAAAGAAGTTTCCTGACCGCTTGATAATGCACTCTGTAGTTATGCACTTGTGTAGAAAGATCATTTGGAGTTTGGTAATTGGAGTCTTTCCCTGATCAGAAGCCGTTCACCATCTGCTCCATGAAATAAGCAGTAAAAAATGCAGGTCTGAGTGTGTGGAAATTCAGTAAATCTGCCCCAGGTGATCACATTTTTTAAAATAAGTCATTAATAGGACTCATATTTGTACTGTTTTTTTATATATTAATATGACATAGTCGCTGATCTTTGAGATTTTTTCCCATTCTAAAATTAGAAATACATGCAAAAATATTTATTTGAACTATTTACAGACTCCTGTGCAGTACCGAACCTTGGTGTTGCAGTACATTCTGAATGCTGCGAGAGCTCTAATGATCTGCACCTAAAATAATCAACAGTGTTCAGGGTTCTTTTTTTTCCCTCCTTATTTTAAGGAAGAGAGAAAATGGTGTAGAGGGTCTGTTTTTAATAGCACCATGTCTGGTTTCCATAACGCAAGATAAAAGGAGCCTTTGCATAAATAATGTAACCTAATAAAGGCTGTCCAAAATGCAATTTAAAAGGCAAAGGCTGTGATCTTTAGCAGTCCTCCAGTCTGGGACGCGGAGCAGTATAGTTCAGAAACGTGGCGTACTGCTGTAGGCCACGAATAAGCTCTGTGAAAACTGGGAACTGTTCACAGAGGCTTTGCACGTAACAAAACTATCAGCACTCAAGGAAATACAGCTCCTGTTTTAAGACAGATGTTGTAACATCCTGCAGTATGGTGTCTGTCATATTCTTGGCAGGACTATTCCTTAATGAGGACTACCTCTCAGTAAGATTCATGTCATAAAGAGAGATTTAGCCATGGCTACTCTGGTTGGGAATATTAACTGTGTGTCTGCTTTGTATATAGTTGCCTTAAGTGCATTTAAAACATTCAGCAAGAATGGTTTTGATAGACCATATCTGTTCCGCACTTCATCTCGAAATTAACTGCAGAGTTGCTGTAGCAGTGACAAACACAGGCGTGAAGGGATTTTGACTGAAGGATTTGGTTTTGCATTTTAGGGCTAAAGAGATCAAGACTAAGTTGGGAACTCTGCTGCAGAAGCCAGAGAATGCCATTGACCTTATCATCCCCTACCCTGAGAAGCCTGAGAAGAAACCAGAAAAGCTTCAAAAGTGAGTTCCTGTTTGCTTCTCTCTCTCTCTCTCTCTCTCTCTCTCTCTCTCTCTCTCTCTCTCTCTCTCTCTCTTCCTCCTCTCTCTTTCCTCATTTTGTTTGTCCTTCTGCAAGGCATTGTACATTCTGTCTCATGCGTGCACGTACACAGTCAAAATGGCAGAGACAAAATTGTACTCCTTGTTTTCAGGCAAAGTAATACTTAAAGAAAGCTTTTTTTTAAGCTGCAATTTTACCATAGTTATCATTTGACATACATAAATGTATAAATGTATATAGTGATTGTGACTCATGATTGTTGACCTCTTGCTCTCGTTCATACAGCTTACATTTACATAATTTGACAGACGCTTTTATCCACTGCGTATATATCACAGATGCTGTGGTGGGCAAACATGCTGTAAGGAGTCTTGCCTCATTCGTCTGCTTGAAATTCAGCAGTGTTACCCACCACCCTAACCCTTACCCTTACGATCTTGAGAATAAGTGTATTGTCCCCCTTCACTGCTGCTTTTGATAATTTGCACCTCATTGACATAGTGCTTCCACACGCTACAATGATTACTGGCACATCCGGCAGAATCTGACACAGACATAAGGGGGCTACAGATTGCATTTGCAATTTGTGTTGTTTCTGTTCAAAAGTAGCACTGGGTCTGTGTTTCGCTTGTAACTGGTAATTCAGATTTGATGTACTTCAGCTGTAACCGAATTCACCCCCGCAGCTGGAGACCCATCATGAAAATTGCCACTAAAACCTCTAGGCTATTTGAACGACACAAATTAGAAAATGTGAACAATGTTGTTGAGGCATTTACTTTGACAGCACTGATTTAAAAACAAATAACCTCGGTCCTGGAATGAAAAGCATGCTGTTAACCGAGCACGTCTGCAGAGGTCGCAGTGGAAGACATGCTACAGTCTATAAACTGAGTCGACCTATCCATCCTTTGTTCTTTCATTGTAACTGTTGCTAAGCTGGCCAAGGTTTATAGATTTTTTGCATGAATTTCATTCAGTCTGTTGAGTATTGACTATTCATGTAATCAGGTTTTTAGGCATGAACATATTCACCAGCTTTATCTGTTTTAACATTGCTGGCACGCTAAGTTAATTTTCTTGCCAGGCTGGTAAATTGAATGAGCACATCAGAACATATGGAATATCCTGAAAAGCTGTTTATCCCAGTAACTAAAAAAATGCCTAATTTAACTGAACTTTCAGTTGAATGCATACGCTGCCAATGCATACGCTGCCAAACAACCAACAGGTCTATGACCAGTCAGTCATCAATAGGTCTATGGAGCCTAATCAGTCATGCAGTAGGTCTATATGAGTCTACCATAATATGACCTTATTCAAACCAACCAACAGCTCCACAAGCCAAAAGAGACCATGGTAGCCACTAACATGTGCTGTCCATCATGGGCACTAATGCTGCATATTTGGAGCAAAATGTGAATCAAAGGTTGTAAATCCCATTTTCCAAGGCTCACAGGTCAAAAAGCTTGAAAACAAGCACATTGGAGAACCAACAAATCATAAAGAATATGACTGACATTTTTAAGTAAATTGCCATATTTAGTCTCTGTTAGTTTTAACACCTTTGTGTCCATGGGGACTCCCTTGAGGTCAGGGGTCCAGGTAAGCCCATGCTGGTTACTCTAAGGTCCCCTGAGGGATTACAGAAAAAACAGCACTTGAAGGTACATCAGTAAAGTTAAGCTACTGTGTCACAACAGACACAAACAATAGTCAGCAGTAGCAGCAGTTTTTAGATCCCAATAAACCACAAGAAGTCTTTATAAAGTCAAAGGATGACTCTGAGTCAAGTGTAAGCTTTACTTTGATAAAAAATCCAGTTAATTCCAACATTGTGTAAAGCTTGTACAAGTCTAACTACTTGAACTGTCAGCCTTTAAAAATTTCAAATTATTCTTTGCTACAAAAGAAGACAATTCAGAGTGTGGCGGTGCAGAAAGAAAGGGGCATTGTTCACATAAGATGACAATCTATAGGGATTCCCGCTGGCTAGTATGTCTAATAAAGAGACTAGTAAATAGTATACCATCTAAAAGTCTCATTTTGATTGCACAACACCACTTTGAAAAGCCAGTATGTGTGTGTATATGTGTGTGTGTGTGTGTCTGAGTGTGTGTGTGTGTGTGTGTGTGTGTGTGTGTATGTGTGCGTGTGTATTCTGTAATGAAAAAGTTGTTTATAATGTAAATTGTGCCTGAAAGTATTTGCTCCCTGGCTTATTGCTCCCCTGCTTTCTATAATTGACTGTGTAAGTGTCTCTGGTGGGCTGTTTCAGACTGATAGACTGCGCTAGAAGTAATACTGGACTGTATGTAACAATAGTGACATTTCACCTCTTAATTTTTGATAATAAATAAATGCTTGTGCATGTGTTACACAGATGTCTTTATGTGCACATTCTTCGGAGCACGTCATGAATAAAATGAATAAAACGATGATGAGTCAAAGGGCAGACTGGGCGTCAGATCAGCATGAGAACAAAACCTGATTCTGCTGGAATTAAACCTTGCCGAGGCTTTAAGTGTGTCATAGAAACAGCCTTGTGTAATTTATGCCCTTTGAGCGGTCCCGTAAAGTGCTTAGTTTGGCAGTAAAAATTCATTTATTTTGTTTATTGATTCATTGCTCTTCACAATTTACAAAAATACAGAGTCACTCTCTTATAGAAGCCAAACTGAAATACAGCCCATATCATAATGACCTCACCAAACTGAAAATAAACCGTAATGAAAGCGCCTGATTTGATTATAATGGCAGCCTGTTGTTGTTGGACTGTTTTTCATGTGCGTACTGAGTGACAGCTGTGTGCTGTGGTTTGTGTCATTCAGGCCGGCCCCCGAAGAGGCTGCCCAGTGGCGTGAGTCCCTGGACCGAGTGCTCAGCAACAGCTGTAAGTGTGTATTTGTCTATCCTTATTGGTCTTTCAGAGTAAAGGAACACTCTATCACCACTGTATTGTTTGCATAGACTTTTTACGTTCACTGTTAGAAAAAAGGTACCGTCCAATTTTAGCCCCCCAACAAGATAAATGTACCCTCATAGGTACAACATGGTCTGGTTGGCGAAAAGATCAAATTTACAAAATTTTATTTGGCACAGAGTGCTGTGGAGACCATTAGAGGGGCTGGTGCTTCAGTGAAGGTTGGGGGACATTAAATTTGCCAGTGGAGTAAGGAGGGGCTCGAAAACCTTTGTCAACCAGGAAAGGTGGGCCCGGTCAAAACAAAACCAAACAAAGCATTTGTATACTGGGGCACTACCCTGACCAAAATGGGCACTACGCCCAAAGGGCTGGGTCTACAGGCCCCTCCGCACATACCTAGTCTGGAATAAGCAGAAAATTATGTAAATATAATTTCATCACCATTCATCATCATTCATTAACATTCATCATCATTCTTTATTTAAGCTCTAATTTACATCAAGAGGAAGCCTAATTTTTTGGCTGAGCATCACAGGGAAAAAGCAAATACAATTAGAACAAATGATACAATAATCAGACTTGAGTAACACTAAAACCCAATAATGAAGAGGAAACAATAAAATGATGGGACAATAAAATAATTAAGCAATAATATATATTTTGTCATCGATCCATTCTTAGAAGGTTCAGTTGTGGACCATAAATGAGTTTTAAAGGTACGCTTCATGACTGAACCCTTTTTCAGTCAAACAATAAAATTAAAAAGCCTGGAGTCACTTACAGTTACCGACTGAAATGTACCCTTGAGGGCACCACCCCAGGGACAGTGTTTGTGTCCTGAACAGAACAGTTTGTTTTATGAGAGTGTACACGCAGTGGCAGCACTGGTGCTTAGGACGCCCAGACTGTTGTTTAGGCTGCCTTGAAGGCCAGCTGACTGCACTGAGCACCATGTTTACGCGTGCATGTGGTTAACCTTACACACCTTCACGAGCACAGACTATTTGGAGTGTATTTAGAGTGGAATGTGTAAACTTGCTCATTCTGCATGTAACAAGCATGGAGACAAGTCAACCTTTAAAGGGCATTACGCACAGAAAGGATTCTGCTGAATTTTGATTACACTTATGAGCAATGGGCCACTTCATACACACACAAACACACACACACACACAAATACACACACACGCACACACACACACACACACACACACACACATGCACACACCAATAAACAGACTTACATCACAAACACACACACATACACATACGTATATGTACACACACACACACACACACACACACACACACACACACACATACGCACAGGCATAGACAAACAAATATGTCGGCACATGCACAAACACTGACTCATGCATGCATGAAACACACACAAACATGTTCACGAACACACACTCAGATACACAGACATATACAAACAAACATGTATGCACATATGTATACAAACACTGACTCAGTATATGCATGAATACACACACACACACACACACACACACACACATACAAAACCCATGCACACAACTTGGCATTTTCAGGGGTGGTTTGAAGTTTATCGCTGTATATGCCAAAAGACTGCTGAGAAATATTTAAGAGACTTTCTAAATGTCTTTCAGGGTTTATCTCCTTAGTAGAATATCCATAAATAAACCACCCTGTAACTGCAGCCGGTTGTTTAAGTCAAGCTGTTGAATTACAGCTGTTAGACCATGGTCTCCAGAGAGATCTTTACAAATGACCCTGTCCAGCATGATGCCTCAAAAGGCGACCAAACACAGTTTTGCGGGAAGTGAGATTTGTTGAATCAAGTCTTTCCATGTTTAAATTTAAATGTGTTTTCAGCATGGAATGGCTCTCTGCGGCCCAGGATTTCTGAAACTCCCTTTACAGAAGAAACCATGGCTCAAACAGTCTGCCCTGAACTGAATATGAATATGCATTTTGCTCAGTCATGTATCCCATTAAAATAAACCTGATCCAAAAATGAGCACTCCACACACCCTATCCAGACTCCAAGCTTTTCATTTTATTGTTTGACTTAAATTATTAAAAAGAAAAAAGTATGGATATGCCCACTTCCCCTAGGAAAGTAAATGCAGTGTACCTCTAAAACTAATTAAGGTATGTAAATTGGACCTTAAGACCACCACTGTTCTTTTGAGGGGACATTTTTGTGTTTGTACTTTGGTATGAAACCTGTTCACTACTCCTTTTTGCAGCAGTGTACAAAATGCATAATTCTCAGTATCAAGCATGTGTCATATTCAGAATCTGCTACATGTGACAGTCACTCTGTGTACACACTGAAGAGAAAACACAACCATATACTGAACTCTCATACGTATATGATTCCAAAAACAGAAACAATATTCAAGAGGCAGAGACACGAAAACACTGCAATTAGATTTTCAATACACTTTAATCTAACAATATTAATCTCACTATATAAACAAAGTACTTGGACTGATACGCCAGTGTGGTGACAAGTAGGGAACAGGCTGTCTCTCCCAGACAAAGGAAGCATGCAGCGGCTTAACAAGAGACCCTTAAAGGCCACGCACATCAAAATTAAATAAACAACATAAATGGAAATATTATGTAAATTAACCTTTACTCTGATGTAGAAGCAGCTACAAGGCTGTAGGGGAAAATGGGGGAAAACTCTCCCTATAAAAATGTTGACAAGATGTAGAAAAAAAAATGCATGTAGTGAGGGGAAGTACACATTTACAACAGTAAATGTTTTAAAGCACAAAGAAATAAAATCTTTAAAAGGTGCATCATGTCCTGCTATCAAGGGACAACCTGGGATAAGAAGCCCCCAATTAAATCCTGCATCGACTGCATGTTAGCCTTGTCAAATATTATATTGTTAATAAAAGTACAACATATAATGCTATATTAATTATGTATTAACTGCTGATATTATGTGTTTTCATGGAATGGCATTAGTAGTAGTAGTAATAAATAGTAGTTGTTGGGTGAACCTCAAACCACGGCCGTCGGCCCGAGATGCGGCCGAGATGCAGCCGCGAAGGGGGGTGCCAGCTGAGAGGCCGAACTACATAAACACAATTAGACAAAAAGTGAAAAAAGCTAATTCAAGGCGTTTAGTACAAGACAAGGTGAGCCTCTAGAAAGCAATATGGAATGAAAATTGTTACATTACATTTTATCCATAATGCAGTATCTCTGTGTGTGTTCCTCTCATCTCAGTTCCTCTTCTTCTGTTGTTAAGGAGCCTGTTTTAAAGTGTCCCCATGCTTCCTCTAACAAGCCACACCTGGTGCTCTAACCAGGGAGGGGTAATTAGATTAGATGAGCAATTATGGGTGTGCTCCGGCACATTATGAGCATTACCAAATTCTTGGCAAAACAGACATGTGACTATTGTACACTGTTACTGCACAAAAAAAAAAACATTTTTCAGAATAAAGAGCTTATTTATGAATGCAGGAAACTTGTCGTGACTGTCCAAAATTTATCCTAACATCCAGTGCAAGCTGCTGTAAAGTAATTTTGGAGCATTTAATTAGTCAATTAATCATGAGAGTCACTAATTCATTCATCCATTCATTTTCTGAGATACCTATCCTTAACCAGGGCCACAGAGTCACGCTCCAGCACCTCCCATGACCCTGGACTCAAGAAAGCTTTGCATAATAATATGAAGAACATCCCGTGTCCTTGGAAAATGTGCATTACCAAGTTCGAAAAATGTAAACCTCAACTAAAAGGGAAAGGTTACAAATATTTGTTTTATTTCTTAGCATATTAAAGATGTTAACTACAGGATGGTTACTTTCAAATAATTTTGTTTTGTGTGACAACATTAGTTAGTAACCCAGACCTTTTTGAAAAAAAAAAAAGAAGAAGAAGAAGAAACTGAAACAAAGGACACTTTAAAAATGCTTTCCAAGCCTGGAAAAATAAGTTACCTGGAAAAAGGAGCGGTCTTGTGAGTGGATGTACACCCTACAAAGCTCATGTTCGCAACACATGGCACTCCCCAGCTTTTTTTTTTTCAAACCATACAAAGAGTACAATTGAGTCAGAAGCTGCAACATTACAACTGTGAAAATATGCATCCTATGTACCAAAGAGATTTTGGTGGTAACTCCTGGCTCACAGTTCTTGAGCGGGGGAAGACCTGCCATCAGGATATTTACCAGTATCCCTGCAGAATTCTATAGGGTTCTATAAGATTTCTCAGTGAATTGCCGGATGAGATATATGTTTCTTATTTTGAGAATGTCCCAGTATTAAGTAGAGACTTGTCACAAATGTCAGGAAAGTGTTGCACGGACAAAAACAAAATAGGATTAAATGGAAAGCCAAGAAGTGTGACTGTGTTTTGTGGTCATTGGGTTTAAGAATCACAAAGTCATTGTTATGCGTTATGAATCATGGGATGTGATCATTTCAGCTGTTACCATCACAGCCCATTTGCACTGAATGTCAGTGTATCTGAAGAAGGTCTTGAGACCATCTTGTATCAAAGACAAGGGGGCTCTTGGTTATCATAGGGTATGGATCATGTACACAGAGTCCCACTCAGTAGAATTACAGATTACACTCGGTCATACAGATTACAGAGTAGCAGCATTTCCGTGGCTGTTTCATGCACCTCTCGTCACAGTCTATAACATTTTAACCTATGTGATTAAATCAGGTTAGCTCAATGCTGTCAGACATTGTTTGGTTGCAGAATTAGCAGATTATCAATTCACACTCAAGTAAAGTCAAGGAGGCTAGCGAAGATTGAAGATTTTATAGGGTAGTGCACTCAAGAGTGAACCTCTGATGTCTTACCAAAAATTGGATATCTGTCATCTTCTGTAACACTCATGTGCTTACAGAAGTTGATACATATCAGTCAACACTATAACAGCAGAATAGATTCAAGCAGCACAGAAACAAGATCCCACCATTTCCATTTTGGATCTCTGCCAATGACATGAGGGCAGTGAGTCTCATCAAGAACGATGAAGTCTCAGCATACATGGAAGAGATGGAGAGTGTTTGCCTGCTCTAAGTGCAACAATCTCTCTCTTAATCTTGACAAGACAAAAGAGATGACAATAGACTTCAGGAAATCCAGCCCTGCTCACCCACCTCTCACCAGTGATGGCACTGCTATTGAGAGGGTCCCTCAGTTCCATCTCCATAGCCAAGAGGGCTCAGTTGCATCTGCACTTTTTGCGGACACTGAAGAGAGCGAGCTTACCCCACCGATCCTCGTTAGATTCTACAGGAGTAGTTCCAGTACAGGAACTGTAATATTTTGGACTGTAACACACTGCAGCGAATAGTGAGAGGAGCTGAGAAGGTTACCTGTGTGCCTTCACCTCCCCTGAAAGACATTTACTAAACCTGCTGCTATTTCAGAGCCAGTAACATTATGAAAGACCATTCCCACTTGTTATACGGACTCTTCTGTCTTTTACCATCTGGCAAATGGTATCAAAGCTTCCACTCTGGTTCTGCAAAATTGTTTAAAAGTTTCATACCACAGGCCATCAGAACTCTGAATTCACATAAATGTCTAATTCCTGCCTAACCAAGGATCACTCCAGTGTTCCACCTCACTTTATACTTTGTATACTTCCCACATTACACTCTGGACTTTTAATAGCACCTGCACTTTACCTTCTATTTACTGCCACAAAAGGCACATTTATGTCTTGTTTTTTGTTTAGCTTCTATCATACTTACTTACTTGTATGTTGCCATATGTTGCACTGTGGCCCTTAGAAAAATAATGCTATGTACATGTACACAGCTGCTGATGAAAATAAAGTAACTTTGAACCTTCAAGTAGAGTGCTAGCCCTGAAATAAAAAAGTGACCGCTTCAAGCACAAAGACAAACTAAAAGAAGCAGCACCAGTTAGATGTCTGCTTGGGGAATGGCCTCAGCTGCAGGAGCCTAGCAATAAAGAACACCATAAAAACGTCAGTAAGTTGTATCTGAAGGATTCAAGAAAATGATCTCCATTCGAGGGAGTTTGAAAAGCTGGTCCGGAAGTTACAGAGTTAAAGTGGAATTAAGGACTCCAGAACCACTCCCTACCACCCTCATTCCGATCCAACAGAAATGTAATAAACCCTCATTATGTTCGCTCAGAACACTGGAGGAGACACAAAAACCAAACTGGAGGGGCAAAGTTGTCAGTGCATACTCAACTGTGAGACTACTGGTCATTCCCCATTCTTTTT
>JBBIGA010000106.1:14059614-14070050 GCA_037576975.1 Alestes dentex | reverse complement strand
CCTAAAGCTAAGAACCCCCCCCCCCCCCCCCCGCCCCACGCACACACACAAAAAAACAGCTTAATTCATTGAGGGTATGTGGGTGTTCTAATCCTTTGGATCCTTTCCTTTTTTTTGCCACGTAAATCCAGCACTGGTGTAAGAGTGAAGTTGTGCATTATTTTATGGCTTATGATGTTGCCTAGAATAACAGCATACAACAAATTAGCATGTTATTCCGTAGCCCTTTCTTAAAATACACTGGCGAAGAGACCACACAACTGTATTCATATTCCATTGTGAAGATGGATTACAAATGCAGGACTCATTCATGCCATCACAAGTGCTGAGGGCAGATTTTCATGGTATTATGTAATTAATCCAGAATTATGTCAAAATCTCTGAAAATATCACTGAATCCAAGGCTTTTTCTCGTTGCTTCTCAGAAATGATCGGCTTTGCTGTGATGACTGTTTAGCCTGTTTTTGCACAGACTGATACTAGAATGTATATAATTATTCTTAGTAGTAGTAGCAGTAGTAGTAGAAGTGGTAGTGGTAATAGTAGTAATAATAGTAATAACAGTAGTAGTAGTAATAGAAGTAGTAGTAGTAGTAGTAGTAGTAGTAGTAGTAGTAGTAGTAGTAGTAGAAGAAGAAGAAGTAATAATAATAGTATTACCAGTAGTGGTATTAGTAGTACTAATTGTAGTAGTAATAGTAGAAATAGTAATAGCAGTAGTAGTAGTAGTAGTGTAGTAGTAGTCGTAGTAGAAATAGTAGTAGTAGTAGTAGTAGTAGTAGTAGTACTAGTAGTAGTAATAGAAGTAGTAGTGGTAGTGGTGGTAGTAGTAGTAGTAATAATAATAGTAATAGTAGTAGTAATGATGTAATAGCTGTAGTAGTAGTAGTAGTAGTAGTGATAGTAGTAGAAGTAGCAGTAGTTATACTACTAGTAGTAGTAGCAGTAGTGATAGTGGTAGTAATAGCAGTAGTGGTAATAATAGTAGTAATAATAGTATTAGCAGTAGTAGTAGTAGTAGTAATAGTAGCAGTAGTGGTAGTAGTAGTAATAGTAGCAGTAGTGGTAGTAGTTGTAATAATAGTAGTAGTAATAATAGTAGTAGTAATAATAGTAGTAGTAATAATAGTAGTAGTAATAGTAGTAGTGGTACACTAGTAGTAGTAGTAGCAGTTGTAGTAGTAGTGGTGGTATTAGTGGTATTGACAGAATTATAATTATCCCATATGGTTTATTAAATAACTGAGATGAAATCACCACCCTACTCTCACCAACATTTCTGCCCTCCTCAGATAATCACATGAATGTCAGTCATTGTTAAACCAGTTTTCTTTGGTTGAAAGTGACCTTGTTACTGACCTAATATGTTCTGTGAAGGATGCAGTAACGATCAGATATTTCTTCCTCTCAGCTTCCAGCTTATGCAACTTATGCAGCTTGGCACTTGGGCACAGTGGTACGTCAATGCAAATAACTTCCCGTTCGGTCATTCAGAGTAATTTAAAAGAGTGTCTGAGGGTGGGTTTTCCCATCTGCACAAACGTGTTCAGATTCTTCACTGATGGCACTTTGGTTACCTCTGAAAGTTCACTGTACTTTGAGCCAGTGGACAGCAATGGTGGTGAACTGAATGACAACAGAGACAAGTGCAACAAAGGAAGTTCCAGTTTATCATGCAATTACCTCAATTAACACACTAAAACTTTAAGTATGGTAAAGTAAATCTAATAATATTGCCATATTATGCATCCATATCATCGTATTGAAGTAGGTTGAGCGTTTTAGTTCAATGGTGAGTAGTTTGGGGAAAACAGTTAGTAAATAATTAATAGTAACTGCCAGATTAACATGAAAGGGGTAAACAGCGGTTTATATAATGATTTATGACTATTTCAGACACCACTTTCACAGGAATAATCCATAACTGGAAAAAAAACAGTCCTCTCGTGTAGCCAGAGCTGATCATTAAAAAATAAAAAGTCTAAAAATTAGACACACAGCTCTTTCTGAAAGTGGGTTCCATCACAAAGTGTCTGTAATTTGTTTGCATGCTTAACAGGACAAACCTAACTTGTCACTTGCCAGAATTCAGTTTGCATAGCTGATGCTGGGAGGTGAGAGTTTTATGTGAGAAGCTCAAGATAAAAGGAGAGTGAACTCTATTCTGTAAATGAATATTTGACTTGTAAGATATGCAGCATGCCGAACCTGTTAAAGCCAGATGTATCTAAATCAGGTAGAAACGTTTTCCTATACTATTTAACCCTTAAAACTCTGTGCATGTTTTGATACAGGATTTTTTGCATTGCTATGTTTAACAGCACTTCTAAAAGTGGGGACCACCAGCAGTTCATGATATTATTTTACTTTTTTTGTATGACGTTACTATGATCACGCAATACTGCTCATCTAAAACAGAGGTACTTTCACGTCTCTTTTTTTCTGAGCCAATACAAATTTAGACACGAGCCAAAATAAACATGATATAAGATCCACCGCAACACTTAGATCAGGAATGCCTGAAGGCTAATTCTGAAGACAGCCAAGCTAAGGCAACGTCTGGTTACTGAGCAACCTGAGTACACAAGCAAACCAAAAGAACTTGTCCTACGTAAGAATGAGGAACATATCCTTCAGAAAAAAAACCAAAAACAAAGAGTGAACCTGAACACAACCTCAGAAAACAAAAAGCCAAGGCCTTCTTAAATAGTATCTCAGTGGATTACCAAAAGTGAAAAGCCACCATGACACATTTTTTAAAAAGCTGACTCGTATTCATAAAATGGATCCATGGGTGTTTGTGGATTTTTTACAGGAAGGGGGTCACTGGCTCCAAAACGTTTGAGGACCCCTGACTCAAACAATACATGCAACCGAGAACATCATTCCCAAGGCCTTCATGAGATGAACTGAATGTGTCAGAGAATGGAAAACAGCTTTGCAGCACAGTGCCCCTCCAGGACCTGAGCATAACACTTCTGTTCCATTAAGCCAATCTTACACTCGACCAGACTCATTAAAATGCCTCACATGCAGACAAGCCGAAAAGTTAGCTCAGATCTACTTCGCGTCTTTGTCGAGCCTGTTTCAGAGCTTCCTTTAATGGGGAACTGCATATTGTAATCAAAACCAAAAAAAAGATCACTAAAATAAGATTAGTCAGTAACACTCATTTGTGGTTGTTGATGTGAATTTGATATTACCTACACCATTGTAGATGGATTGCTCTCCACAGCTTTGATAGGAACCAGACATCTGAGGCGTTTGATGTCTCTTAAACTACATCATAGGAAGTTATTTTATGAAATGGGTATGAAAATGTTACCTGATCTTGAAAATGTTGTTTTACAATATTTTGGAGAAAAACACATTTTTAAAAAAACAGACAAGATGGGTGGGTACAGAATAGTGCGCAAAGATAACTTAATTCTTCACATCTACCACTCCCTAATTGCATCTAAATCTCAGAAGTTATGTGAATGATTGTTGGTTGTTTGGGTAATACATAAAAATGCCAGCTTTGCTTTATAGCAGGGGTGTCAAAGTCTGGTCCTGGGGGACCTGTGTCCAGTACGTTTTGGTGATTTCCCTGCTTAGAAACACCTGGTTCTCCTTGCCAGTTCATTGCCAGGTTTAGTGAATGTGTTTGAGTAGGAGAACCATCAAACTGTGCTGGACACCTGCCCTCCAGGACCGGAGTTTGACACCCCTGCTTTATAGACATCTAATCCTCTGGTTCCTATCACCGTCACTGTAGAAAAAAAGTCTACAGTGTGTATAAAACGATACACACACCTGCCATGAGATGCGTGGGTTATTTCAACCAGAAACTTACAAAGTGACATTTTGAATCTTACCACTAGGTGCCATTCACGGCTCGCCTACATTGATTGGGAGCTCAACAAAAGCGGTGTTTCTTTTTTTCCCTCCTCCTCCCACTGAAAGCTGTGCTCCAGTGAAAGCAGGTGGACTTTCCCCCCCACTCGACCGCTGACGCTTTCCTTGCCTTTTACTGTTTCTCCACCCGTATTGGCATTACCCCCGCCCTCTTCTGATTGGAGTGACATGTCATACCGCGCTGTAATTGGCTAATAGTTCGTCCTCACGTTCAGTCTTCATGTCGGCTCTGTGAATCACTGACCAATCACAGAGGCGGAAGGCGGGGCGTGTCGAATACGGGTGGGAAAAGAAAAACTCTTCTTCCAGCCAGTGCCTGCGTAAAGGGATGTGTGGCTTTCGGTTATGGCGCTGGCGTGAAGTTGTTGGGCATGGACGAGGCCAGGAAGCAGGATATTCTCACTGTTTAAGCAGGCTAGACTGGAGGGGAACACAAGAACGGAAAAAAATCCTACTTGTGAACGGAGAGCCTTGTTTTTTGTTTTTAAACGGGAAATGAGCCTGGGAGCTGCTTGACTTTTTAAGAAGCGTGAGAAGAGAGCAAGAGAGAGGGATTCTTGCCTTGACAAAAGTTGTGCTGTGAAAAAAAGAGGAGAAAAACGGCATGGGCCGTCAGAGCTGAGACAGTTTTCAACGTCGAAGCTCTTTCTTTTATTTTTTGTCCTTAACATTTCTTAGTGTGGACCGAGAGAGTAGAGACATGCCAGCCAAAACCAAGTACAACCTAGTGGACGATGGACACGACCTACGGATTCCTCTGCACAACGAGGAAGCTTTCCAGCATGGCATTAATTTCGAGGCGAAGGTGAGGGTTCCCTCTCGTTTTTCTTTCACAAGAGGTCTTCCCTAGTCTGGACTGAGCTCTAGGATTAGTCTCTCAATCTTGCTGCATTGGCTGTGATTAGTTTATGAAGTTACGAGCATAGTAAACGCGCAAAACTTACCTGTTCCATTACACTGGAGCTGCACTCGTTCAGGCTGAATATCTGGCCAAGGATATATGTACAGGTAGCATTTAGTGTAAAACAAGATTAACCCATTGTCAGAGAAGGATGAGTTGGTGCGTAATGTGTATTTTGCTTTTTTTCCCTCAGTATATTGGCAGTCTGGATGTGGCACGACCCAACAGTCGTGTGGAAATAGTTGCAGCCATGAGAAGGATACGGGTAAGACATCCACTGTTTTCAGTTTTCCTGTTTGTGGCATTGTCTAAGGAGTTTGAGATAAGTAACCGTAGTTCGGAGACAGTTTGGACTATAATAAGTGACGATAAGTGGAGACCCATCTTTAAAAACTTGTAGGTTTTTTAAAAAAAGGATAACTCGTAGATTACGAGTTTTCATAACAAACTGACCGGTAGTGGTTATAAAGGTTAATAAGAGATAAGTGTGTTAGCATTGATTTGAGAAGACGTATACATGTAAAGTGACCATTTGTCATACGTGCACACCACAGCGTGAACAATGTGAAATTCTTGCTCTTCATTTAACTCATTCACCAAAGTGAAGCAGCACCCAGGGAGCAGTGTGTGTGGGGACAATACCTTCCTCAGGGGTACCCCAGTGGTGCGACCAACAGTCCTGAGATTCAAACCCACAATCTTCTGATTGCAGGGGCAATTCCTTAACCAACAGCTGCCCCAATATCCAGAGGCTTTTTAACCACTATATGGTGGTGAACTAGTAGAGAGTGGCTCTGTAAAGACTTTTGCAGAGCAGTGGAGACTGAATTTGGCTCCTGAGAGGCAGCATGTGCAAGCCATTCTGTCTTTCTCCTTCCATCCCATTCATTTGCTGCCCTGATCCTTTTGCATGCACATATTTTTCTGCATTTCATGCAAGCTCTTTGCTGATTTCTCCACTTACTTTTCAGCATTGGGGTGTCTGATTGTTTCACAGGCCACGTGCAGAAACACTCATTAAGCCATAAAGGAGGCCTGCTGCTTAATTTCGCCTAAACGGAAATATATATTGGAGTCCTTCGTGCTTGATAAACGTGGACAGATTAGTGTCACCTGGTTGTTGGTTGGGTGTAATGTAAATGCTCTGTCTTCATGCACTCATTTCTGATTTTTACACCAGACAAGTCGTAAAGGCTTTGGGTAAGTGAATGTGCAGTCAAGTGGTGGGAGGTGGAGATGTGCCAGGAGTGAGATGGTTGTAAAGGCTTTGTTTTTGCTGCATTGTGGTTTCCATCACACCAGCACACACGAGGTGCAAATGATCCTATTAACCTTTTCAGTTTGCCAGACCCCCTGCCATGGCATGGCAGCTGCTGGGAAAAGGGACAGCCATTTGGAACACATGCACTGAAAGCAGAGAAAAGTTCTTACAGCTCAAATTAAGATGTATTTCGGAGAGATCGTGTACTTAATGTGTACGTTTAAGTATATGAAGTGAGACTATTTCATTATACATTAAATAGTCCTGCGGTGGAAAAATTGGAGAGCAGCTGCTATGCATTTTGACAGCAGAATGTAGAAGTGGGTTGAATGTGAAAGAAATGGATGGTCAGTTTCACTTGCAGATTGGGAGAGTTTTGCGCTTTTCTTCCCCTCCAGATTCCTCCAGTCTGTGCACTTTTAACATCCAGAGCCCAAACTATTAAAAGACAGGAAAAACATGTTGCTAGGATGTAAAACAGAATCGCTAGGTAACATTCCTAAACATGCCCTTTTCAGGAATATTGTTTGATTTGCTTTCGATTTAGCTGTGAAATCAATGCTATGAATTGAATCTGTGAAACCACTTTAAATCATTTGTACAATAGAAGACAGAACTCAGGAGAAAAGCGATGTCTTGGCTTGTTTTCTTGCTGTTTAGCTTCAATGCAGATTCAAAGTTTATCTTTTCAAGAAACTGAAATCTTTCTGCATCACATTTACACCAGCTGTTCAGAGCGAACAGCCTCGTGCCTCCACTGGTAACCCACTGTTAAGCCTTGTCACTAATTTAGTGATGTCTTCTAAAGCCTATAAGAGAAAATGTTGTTTTTTTTCCATTTTTAATGCACAAAGTGTGTTTTCCTCAGGCACAGCAAACACCTACACACTTAATTAGATTTCAAGGGAGGATTTTTCCACCGTGTTCGTGTATGTGACACTAATGAGAAGCCCCTTACTTGGAGCTCTGCCTCAAAAAGGCATTTAGACTGGTTTAGACATTTCAGATGAATAAGTTCAACCCACATTCAACCCAAATTTGTCTACACTTGCAAACTAAAACTTGTAAAGAGTGACTGCTGAGGCTGTAGGATAAATAAGGTAGCAGTGTAAAAATGTGGTAATAATAAAGTGTTAATAACAATAATAATAATAATAATAATAATAATAATAAAATAGATATAGTGAGGGATGCCCTGAAATGCCAGTGAACAGAAATGTTATCCCCTGTTTGATCATTTTTATACTATTTATGACCTGCAGCAACACATTTCATGTCTGATTATCTGTGTAAACTTTATTTTCTACTCCGATCCATTATTATGATCAGATTCATTATTTAATAGGGAGAAATGGAGCTACTGGAATACATGGATGTTCAAACTCACCTTAGTTATTTGCATTTACACTGCCTTGTTGTTTCCATTCACAAACTACGTATGTGTGTATATAATGAATATATAATAGATTCGATTGGTGTACGTTAGTCACAAAATAATTGCATAATTGAAACATTGTCTTTATATATTCTGCCATTATAAAGCATGATCTTGGGCTTGCAGTACTAGAATGAGAGATCCACGTTGGACCTGAGGCTTGCCTTTACATCCGAGCAGGCATCGTCTGTCTCATAACCATAGCTGAACATTATTTGATTCCAGTCACTTTTTCAATCTGTGAGCAGGGAATTGAATTTGAAACGCTGCTAGACGAGCATACTGTAAGTCGACGTGAGCGGAAAAGAAAAGCGAGGAATAATTTGGTTTATTCATCTGTTATTCATCTTCTTTGTAGAAGCGAATGAGCTGATTTCTGTGTGCCATATGGAGGGAGTCCTTTTTAATGGCTTACTGGATTAAGTCCGGTCTAATCTAACTTTACCTTGTTAATTGCCTTTGAGCTTTGAGTTATTTAAAAAAACAAAAAACAAAACAACATAGGGTGAAGAGATTAGACCGTCCAACCTGGGGGTGGCGGGTTGTCTTTTGTGTCAGCGGAGTAAATTAATTGGCTAAATTAAGGTTGGGTATTTGATCAAAAAACGCTTTTTGCCACGAAAATGTCAGCAGGCATGTGGAAGAAGAGCAAACGGATAACAATCAGGCATAATTAAATGTTTGATATTACAACCTAAAAGGCCTTCCAAATGTCTCTGCACAGGAAAGGGTGGGTGGAGGGTCCGCTGGGCATTCAAATGGCCTTGAAGCGAACAATCACTGACAATTTTCAGTCTGCCAGTTTTGCAGCTTACCACTTTAAAATGAGCCCTATTTGTTTTGGTATCATTTTCCCACGGTTTAGAGTACTGCTAATTAAAGTTTGTAACTTGTATGTTACACATAGGTTACATATCGCACAAATACTCTTTTTCTTAATACATAAAGTACCAGCTACTTAAGCTTCTCTGAGCATCTTTGAATTACAAACGAAATGACTTGATTTGAAATGCTACATAACATCAGTATCATGCTTTTTTTGAACACTAGCCTTTCATATTTCATGATTTTTTGTCTTTATGATAGTTGCTGGGCTGATGTTCCCACAGTAGATATTGAAGTACTGAAACTTATGACTTCAACTCATCTCTGGTTTGAGTCATGTTTATTTGAAGACTCGGTAGACTGAAGACTGCAAACACAGCCTGTTGTGTGTTGAACATGTGGCACAGTGTGAATAAATGTTATTCAAAGTACAGTCTGAGTGGCATCATACAGATTACTTTGCAGTGTTGTCTCAAAAATGTGAGCAGAAACTATTTTTCTTCTTTCGAATCCGAGGGTAAACCAGAACTGCAGCTTTGATTGTGGCTTTTCAGTCATTTTCTAACTAGTGATAGAACAGAAACATGAAAAAGTATCTTCCATCATGGTGCTATAATAGAATTATGCAGTTCTTTTCTGTATTATCAACGCCTGCCACCCCACCAGAGCCTCTTTTTCTTCCCTTTGATCTCTTTCCGGGAGCTGCAAGACAAGCATGGCTCCAAAGCCGTCTAGCTTTAACCTGCGGCGCCCTTCCAGGAGGGTTTTAGCCCCCCCTTGTAATTCCTTTGTCTGGAATTAACTATAGAGGATTCATTTTAGCAGCACTGGAGCTTTGCTAAACTCGCCATGTCAGTAGTGCACGTTCTAGGGAGCAACTATGAGAGCTATGCCACTCACATCTTTTATTTGCTGGCAGGAGTGAGATCCCGTCCTGTTTGTTGTCTCTGTCTTTCTTGTTTAACATTTGAGTACCTGGCAGAAACATTCAAACAAGAGAAATTGCTTCTTTCTCTTTATTGAAATGTTATCAGACTTGGATGGAGATGGTTGTAGCTTTATGCCTTTGATTTTTAGCAGACGTTTAATAGCAAGGCTTCAATTGAAGTGCCTAATTAATTACGTTAACTTATCAGACGGACATGCAAGGTAGACTTTAACCAGCCCTGTAATAAAAATGGATGTGTTGTCAATGGCTTTGGAACTCATTGAGGTGATATGGGTGAAGCTGTATAGGCTGTTAAGTGGGAATTAAGCTTCATATTGTCTTTATGTCATACAGTTTGGCTCACTTTTAATATTGTCACAACAAAAGCTCTTTTTTATGCAATAGAACCTTTAAAGGAAAGGAAACAGTTTACCTGTGTTCACTTAACATGAACCATGTTGGTCCACTCGTCATGAAATAGATGTTGACATTTCGTGACATAAGAAGATTCGTATTCCTGTGTCAGCAGGCTGCAGAGCAGGCGACTTCTTGTGCCCTATCTGTCGGCCACATCAGTTTAATGAAGGTCTGTGGACCTGTGTGTTCAATAAAGACCGTCTCAAATCACTGGTCATCGATTGCACCAGATTGTTGTCCTGAGTCATTTTCACTCCAGTGTTTTTGCCACTGCCTTACACTGTACTCGAGTCATCTCTGATATAAGCAGAAAGGAGAGTTAGCCAATGACTCGGATGTTGGATTTTCCCTCTGTCCCCTCCAAGAACAGACTGAGCGCCTCAGTGCTGCCTTAACTGAGTCCCGAGTTTGATGAATAATTAAATGATTCTGTTTCTGTTGCAAAAAACAAAATAATGATTGATCATACAATTAAATAAAATGTTTTAAATGGCTGCATGGTGCGAAATGAGGTACTTTGCGCTGCTATGTCATGTAATGGGTGCATTAGTCAATACTTGGCTTGGTATGTTGGTGCTGCTGAATATGTGGCAAACTGGATTACTGTAGAAAGATCATCTGCTGGCTGCGGTCCCATGTATTTCATGAGTGGCCCCTCTTTTCTCTGCACAGAGCCTCTTTTGGATTTGAAAAGCCACTCGTTCCCCCCTCTTCTCTCTTTGTCTCTCTCTCTCTCTCTCTTTCTTTTTCTCTTTCTCTTTCTCTTTCTCCC
>JBBIGA010000106.1:14012070-14026536 GCA_037576975.1 Alestes dentex | reverse complement strand
CTCTCTCTCTCTCTCTCTCTCTCTCTCTCTGTCTCTCACTCTCTCTCTCTCACTCTCACTCTCTCTCTTTCTCTCTCTCTCTCTGTCTCTCTCTCTCACTCTCTCTCTCTCTCTCTTTCTCTCTCTCTGTCTGTCTCTCTCTCTCTCTCTCTGTGTCTCTGTCTCTCTCTGTCTCTGTCTTTCTCTCTCTCTCTCTCCCTCTCTCTCTCTTACCCACTCTCTCTCCATCTCTTTCTCCCTCTTTCTCTCTCTTTTTCCCCTCTCTCTCTTTTCTCTCCCTCTCTCTTTCTTTCTTTCTCTTCTTCCCTCTCTTCTCTCTCGCACTCTCACCATCTCTCTCTGCATCTCTCTCTCTTGCTCTCGCACTCTCTCTCTCACATACTCTTTCACCATCTCTGTCTCTGTCTCTCTCTTTCTCTCTCTCTCACATACTCTTTCACCATCTCTCTCTTTCTCTCTCTCACTCTCACATACTCTTTCACTGTCTCTGTCTCTGTCTCTCTCTCTCTCTCTTTCTCTCGCTTCCTATCTCTCACATACTCTTTCACCATCTCTCTCTTTCTCTCTCTCTCTCAAATACTCTTTCGCCATCTCTCTGTCTCTTTCACCATCTGTTTCTCTTTCTCTCTTCCTCCCTTTCTCTCTCACTCTTTCTCACTCTCTCTTCCTCCCTCTCTCTCTCTCTCTCTCTCTCTCTCTTTTTCTTTCTCTCTCTTTCTCTCTCTTTCTCTGTGCCTCTTTCTCCCTCTTCCCACCTCTCTCTCTCTCTCTTTCTCTCTCTCTCACTCGCTCTCTCTCTCTCTCTGTGTGTGTGTGTGTGTGTGTGTGTGTGTGTGTGTGTGTGTGTGTGTGTGTTTGTGAATGTATGTGTGTGTTTGTGTGTGTGTGTGAATGTATGTGTGTGGGTATGTCTGTATGTATCTCTCACTCACTCTTTCTGACACACACACATACACACACAACTTTATAGCCCAGTTTGTTCCAGACATAATACGTCACTGGCGTCCCATGGTTTTGAACACACCCTGATAACAGATGTCAGAGGTAGATTGGTCCAAGTGTTAAACCCTCCTCACATCCTCTGCTTCATCAGCCCATTGAGAGTTTGGACTGTTCCACCCTGACCTGCGGGAGAATGTGTCTGAGAGAGCCAGAGCATTTCTGCCATGCTTTGAATGTTTTCAGCATTACATTTACATGTGTTGATAAAAACACGTCTGTGTTAAAGGAACCATTGTGCAGCTATATTACATTATGAAGAACTAGATTTTAGCTCAATTGTCATGAGATTGAGATGTCATCACACATCTATGTGTGAAAGAGTTGTTGCCCTCTGCCTGATGTATTTTCCCCTCTTTTAAATCTAATAATTGGATATAAAAAAAAAAAAGAGTAAACAGGTAATCACTCTTACTGACTGTAGCTAAACTTAATTACTTAGTAAAAATACATAAGTAAAATGTACATTGGGATTGGACGGCAGTTTGCATAACAGTAATTAGGGCTTAACAATGCATGATGTTTTTGTTTCCTTAAATTATGTCACATTTTATTACAAAACTGGTTGTGCAAGTAAGAATAGAGATGGGCGATGAAGCCAGATTTATAGGTTTTGAGATAAATTGTGTCAGTGTGCTTTTCATAGCATATTGTTTGACAGTACTTGCAGAACGCTGACCAACTCCACGCTTCATTTCAAAGCGAGCATAAATGGTGACACCTTTATAGCCAATAACAATTTAATGCTAGCATCCTGACAGCTGTAACGTTTTAAAAGTTTAAGTGGCCAGTCAACACTGTTCACTCACAACTAGTCCATTAACAGTGGATGCAGAGCAGCGTCCTTCCCCGTGCAGACCCTGGGCAACTTTGTCTCTGGCACACTGTGCCCAGTCATGCTAAACTCAACATGGATTGATGAAAAGAGTTGGCTGTTTACCTTTGGGGGAGTTTTTTTTTCCCTGAACCCTGCATATTCTCTCCAAAGGGAGGAAAAGGTTGCGTGCTCTGCTGGGAGATTTTTCACAGTCCATTGGCCGAAGAAGTCCATAACAGCCTCATCTTATTAAGACTTTGTCCCATCTCTAATACGCAAGCAGCAATGAACTGGCGATTTCTTTTTGTCATTCTTTCCATCTTTATCTATTGCAATTGTACAGTCCTTAAAAAATGTGTAATTATTTCATTGTTTTAAGCCCTGTTATAAGTTATTTTTTTAAACTGAATCATTTCCACACATAATGGAAAACATAATGTGCGTCATCACACCTACCTTGAGTTTATAAAGATAGCTGCATCTTTTCTGCTCGTTTCTTTCAGTCCTCCTTAAAAAGGATTTAAGTGTTCTTTCTGAGCATATTGTATTGTATTCTCTTCAACAGAAGGCTAACCAGGTCAATGCTAACATACCGCCTGCTTTGAAACTTCAATCCGATGGTTTGAAATGTCCTTGCTCCAGTCATGAAATGTTTAACTTACCCTCGTGGCTCATTCTGTGTGGCATTGTATTTTATGGTCTAATGTACAATCCGCTGCATCGACTTCAAATAAAACGTTCTGACAGGATATTTAAACATTTAAAAGGAGAAGAAACCCACCCTCTTCCCTGTTTAACTCCCATATTTAAAAAAGTAACCTCACATTGCCTCTTATAATCATACCATTGCACATCAGAATTTCCACATTGTCGTAATGTATTCTTTCAACTAATGCAGTGCACAGGTTAGGTCCTAGGGTACCCTATGCATCACGTATTTAGCTGTTTTCTTGTTCTAATACTCCATTCAACTCATGAGGGTGTTGTTAATTAGTTGAACATGATGCGTTGGGCAGGGGTCCTTCAAGACCAGAGCAGGGATCCACTGGTGTAGAGAAATAAAAGCCCACTAGTATCACAGCTAGTAATGAGCCATAAAAGTTCTTTGTGATCTGAAATGTGAGAACTACCTTAGTCCAAACAGGCTGGTACCGTGACCTGGTTTGATATGTTGCCAGTGATGACTGACATGAAACCAGCAGTGTGCAGTATCTGCCCAAGAAATATTACTTTGCATGCTTCTTACTTTCAATTTGTGAGAGTGGGATCGAAAAAGGGAAAAAACATTTCTAAAATTATATGTCATAAAACTCCTGTGGGATTTTCTGTTGACACAGTGAATTTATTTCTCTAGGGCATTACTCCTTGCTCCCATTTTAATCTGAATTCCTCAGAAAGCACATTTAACGTGTGGTGCTGCATCCCCTGTTCAGTAAATGCATAACAAGCTTTTCCACAGGGCTAGTAAATTAGCCATGGGAGAGCATCCACTGGGGCATAGTTAAAGAATCAGGAAGCAGCTAGCGTGGCTGTGTGTGCGTTTATTGTCGGGGTGCTCCGAACAGCAGATGACAAAGTAGAGGCAGGGAATGATGTCCCTTAAACAAAATCCTCTGTTTTTGTCTGTGGAATAGTTACACGAACCATACTTGTCAGGAACACTTATTCACTTATTTGTTTCTAAATTGCATGCGAGGACTGCTCCTCAGAATAGGAAAGCTGTTTCCCTGACCTTCAGCTTTTGAGGATTGATGGCTAATATGTACATGAATCCTGAAACTTGTGCATTTGAAAACTATACACAGAAACACACCATCAGTTCATACTGTCAGAGGGAGATTTTGCGAGACCCCTGTTTTCATGCTTCGAGTCGATATAACACTCTAAGGTATCACTGACGTAATTTTATTCATGTTTATTTCTGTAAAAGAGTTTTGGGAAAAAAGAATAAATGCATTTATATACAGGTTCACAGTAAGACCTATTAAGTGCGACTGTTTTATTATGCAAAGCTAACCCCGGCCCTTTAGAGTGAGGAGAACTGCCACTGCAGCTTCTTGGTGGTGGAATCACCACATTTAGCTCTGCAGAGTAAAAGCAACACTTTCAAACCACTTCTCGGTTGTTTTTAATTTGCCTTAGAAATAAGTCTTCTATTCTTTCATGCATTGTGGTGTGGTAAGCTTAGGCCTTGTGCGCCTCGGTTGGAGCAAGATCAAAAATTATGGTAAAATAATGGAAGTAGGGAGGAATAGGCTTGAGCAAGATTATATCATCACTGTGAAAAAAAATCATCACAAAATGCTCTGAGCCTGCTGTGTATACTGTCAATACTTGAGAATACTAAGTAGGTTTCATTATAAAGCAAGAGTCCTGTTTAATTGGATTAAATGCAGCACATAGCTTTTGACAACGGTAGACATCGTTGTGATATCTTGAAATATTGTTATACGTTTGTGATATAATTATATGTCCCCCACTTTTAGTAAGACAAAATAAAGCAAGAAGAAAAGCCAAAGCAGGGGGAAACTACTCGGTGAAATTTAAAAGTGAGAGGCAGGCTGTGAGAACCTAAATGTAAAGTTTGAACCCGACCTGAGCCTGACACATGTTTGGGAAGTGATGCCCAAACCTGACAGAATGACTTGCTTGTTTCAAACATTTTGAGCTGTCATGCAGTTCATAAAGATATGGTTGGATGAGTTTGGTGTGGAAGGACTTGACTGGCGCACACAGAGCCCTGACCTCAGCTCTGAAATGGAGTTTGCCAGTCTCTCCAAACACTCCAAAATCTAGTGGAAAGCCTTCCAAGAAGAATGGAAGGTGTTATATCTGCATGTGGGGGACCAACTCCATGTATTTGATTGCAATGTCATTAAAGTCCCTATTGGTGTAATGGTCAGGCGTCCCTATACTTTTGTTCATATAGTTTATGAGAAAAAAACATTTATTGCACCAGATTACAACAATATTTGTGGCTGCCAACCTTACAAAATGATGTAGCCCTGTTTGTTCCTGTTCTCTTTCTATCAGCATGGTTTTAAAGTGATGCTCTTAGAGGGATTCAGCACTCTGTGCAGTTGAAGATGTGGCAGTTGTGTGTGTTAGAGAGAAAATGAGTAGAGAGGACAGAAAAAGGGCTCATTAGATGTGTCAGTGGGAGTGTAGAGGAGTGACTGTGAGACACTTAGTGATTAGTGATCTGCTGGGCATTTTACCACAATGAACCAGAGATCCCCCCACCATCACCACCACTTTTCTCTGTTATTTTGTGCTGGACACATTTAATTAGTGGCAATCAAGTGAAAGACAAAAGTGGTGCTTACAGCCTAAGTTGCTTCTCACAGTTTAGAATGCTGAAGTAGAGCTAGTGTCATGTATTCCTTTTTGTGGGGCGGTGTTTGCAGAAATGCAGACATTGTGTTTACTTTTCCTCTGGAGCCATAATTTGTGATATAAAGTTAGAATCTGCAGGAGCCAAGTGTGGGAAAAATGCTGCCTTTGACCCACTTGAGTGTATCATTCATTCCGTACACAGTATGATCTTTTACATTCAAAGAGATTTTCTGGACGAAAAATTTCAAGTCAGTGATCAGAAATACACAAACTGTTGATCATCCATTCGTCTTGCAGCCTTGCAGTTGGAAAAGGAACCTTTGGAGTGTTTGGTAACAGACACTTTGTGACTTTGGTGTTAATTGGCCCCTGTTATTGCCCAATTTATGGTGCTTTAAAAGGAACGGTCAGCAGTTCTCATAGCTTGTGGCGTTTCAGACTTTGCTAATGAAAAGCATAAATGAATCTGTCGCTCCACTAACGATAACAACCTCCTTTCAACCCGCGAGTAAAGAATGCCTGAGTTAGAAAAACCCAGGCTTGGAAGTCCTGCAAAACGTAAATCAAAGGACATTCCAGACTGAAGACCATACTGCAGTTAAATCTGTAGTCCATATATTTGATCCAGTCTCTCTGGACAAATGTTAAAATCGTGTTGGAGCAGGGGTCGTATTCACTTTAAGATGTTAAAAGTCTCAGTTAAGCACATAATAAATAATATCTTTTATTTTTAGGGTGTGTGCACTGTAAGCTAGATAGAATATTTACTTTCCAAATGACAGGTTAAGCAACGTGTCGTGTAGTGTTTGAATTGTGTTCTGAATTTTGACGCTGTTTCACCACTTTCCTTTCAACACTTTGACATCCAGACTGAAGATGTGTGAAAAGGCCATTATTTGAAACTCTAGTGAAGCTATAGAATAGTGAGTGTAATGAAGCCATAGCAAGCTTTAAAAGAATGACATTGCATTATGTGGCTGCACATGATGATGGGAAAATTGGTAGGTAAAGACACATGTTAGGTGAGGGGGAATGGTTTTCTGTTCAAGTAAATTTTCAACTTCACTCCAACTGCAGTCAGTCAGCCAAGACGTGTGGCATCTGAAGTTTGCTTCTGTAGGTTGAGACTGGAGCTACAAGGCTAATTTAGTTAAATATGTCTCATCATGCAGATCGTCAGTCTGCATGATGATTTAGTGCAAGGGTGTGAACAGTTAAATGTAATTGTATTCATAGTTTTGCTTGTGTTTGTTTGTGGCACGACTGCTGCTATTTTTATTTGTTCTAACTTGTAAACCCTGAAGAATGAAATATGATGCATTTTGTGAATCATGGAATGTCGTTATATTACTTTTTGGCCACTTCTGTGGCTAACCCTTTGCATTTTCTTTTTATTACTGAGTTCGACCACATATTTTTCATCTGTTTTTTTAATGGTGGTATATAGTATCACAATAGCAGCACTGACTCCTTGGGATTTCACCCTGTATAGCCATGCACATGTGGTTAACTTGACCCATTTGTATGATGTACAACAGAAATGACTGAAGTTGAAATGTCAATCTGTCTTTGTTCTGTTTATAGGATATGTGTTCCCTCTCTTTCTGACTACTATGGGATTGTAAAAAATAATGAAAACTGTGATGAAAATGCCTTCCAGTTACTCCAGAGTGCTACATTTCTTTCAGATCTTTAAAATAAAATCATGACAGAACTCCTGTTAAGCAGAATGATCCAGCAAAAGCACCGCTTGACTTTGTTAAAGATGCATACAGATGCTTAAGAAAATGAACAAAGAACAAATGGACTTTAGCTGCTTACTTGGTTACAGCTACGGGTCAGTGAGTGTTATAAACACCATTCTGAAATCATCTGCAAATAGAGCATTTGTTCACGACCATCCTCAGACTCTTCTCTGCCAAACCAATCAACACGCATTAATCATCCTTGCTGAGTTTTGCTTCTCTAACTTGACAACATGTCCATCCAATATCCTGACATCAGGAGATGAGGTGACTGAAATGTCAGAACAGTGTTTATTTTTAGGGCACAATGAGTTTCTCTATACAAGCTGCTAGATGAGAATGCTCTGTGGAAGTTACTTAACCAAACATCCTGATTTCACAAACAGGCCCAGTGATAAAAAGGGGCAAATTTACATTTAGATTTACAGCATTTAGCTGACGTACATCACGACGTACATCAGTGCAATTATAATATACATTTACACATTTGAGTTTATGCAGACAATGGTTGTGTATGAGCAATGTGAATTTCCCACCATCTTATCTTGCACACACATGCAGTTATGATCTTTACTATTAGAATTATTACACTTTTATCGCCAAATAAAGATGACAGTATACTACACCTTTCAGTGTTATAATGGGTTAATTGATCTCAGAGTATTTGATCTCACTAAGATTAATGTTTAATCACTATTATTGTTATTATTATTATTGTTATTATTATTATTATTATTATTATTATTATTACTTCCAGGAATTGTACTACCATTACTTCTAATTGTAATAGTAATAACAATTTTTCTTCAGGTAGTTTTTAGACATTCTCTAACTCTTAAGTGGACACTGGGTGTGTGTTGGAGCTATATCATTGTCAAATCAAAGGGAAGGCAAAGAGAAGACTCACTGAACCCATTTTAACTGTTTCCCATGATCATTTTCCTCACAAAGTGTTTCTTCTACTGCTGCCCGGCTTGGATGCAATACAGACGTTTGGAACTGGCAGGCTATCATTTGCGTACTTGCATTCACTTAGATATGTGCTCATTTTTGGCCAAAATGTTCAATTTAATTTGGCCACAGAACGCCCGTTAACAACAAAAATGTGATGCAGAATCGAGCAGCAATTTCGAACAGCTTGTAGAATCACATGCGTCTGGTAAAGGGGAAATCCGCCAGGGGCTTTATTGTTCACAGTTGTGCTTAAATAAGTGCTCATTTGGGTTCAGTGTGGGTGACTGACTTGAACAGTCAAGAACTTTCTGCCCCTTGGCTCTGTGAGACTCAGTAGCTGAGTGTTTGCCGGGTCACTAGTCTGCAGCTAGTTGAAGCGCTGAGTTAAGTTGCTGCTGTTGAGCTCAGAATTTACTCTGCTGCTGCAGGAAACATCATCCGAGCAGACACACCATCAATAAGGCAGTGAGAGAGTTCCACTGGCAGTTTTATGTAAATGAAAATCATATTTTACAGACTGTATTTTACAGACTAGTTCCTTTTTCGTCCTATTATTCTTGTCCACAGAGATTTTTCCCAGTAGTGTTTCTTATTTAGTCGCATCCAATTCCACCTACAAGCTAGGACTCCAGAAATCACACAACACCACCAACACTGGGAGGGTGACGGTTCATAATGTCCCACCACATCTTTTCTAACTGACGTTAATGCAACCTCATAAGACCAGAAAGTAGCACAGGAAATTAATAAACATTTCTTTTTCATGAAATATTTGTGAAATATCCTGATTTCACATGGCAGGTCCAGTATTAAAACAGTGGCAAATTTTAATATCCATTTACACATTTGAGTTTAAGCAGAAATTGTGCATGGAAGTTGTGAGGATTTTCCCACTATTTCAACAGTGTTACACCCCCTATCCTTCCCACACATGCAGTTGTGATTTCCTACTATTAGAATAATTACACTTTCATTACCAAATAAAGATGACCATATACCACACATTTCAGTGTTATAATGGGTTAATTGATCTCTTTCCCAGTAGTGTCTCTGATTTAGTTGTCTCTAATTCCACCTAGTAGCTAGGACTCCCCCAATCGCATGACACCACCCAGCCAGGGAGGGTGAAGGTACATGTTTCCTCTGAGTCACATAAAGTCTAACTGAAGCTAATGCAACCTCATGAGCTCATTTCAGAAGACCAGAAAAGAGGAATCCAGGAAGTAAATACAAATATAAATATTAGCCATGTGCATAAGCACTCATGTACTTGGTTAATCATTTGAGGTGCCAGTATTTTAATACTGAAATCATTATTCAGATATTTCTTTTATCATGGGAACACTGAGAAAATACACAGAGCAACAGTTCAGTAAAACACAGGCTTTATGTTTTAACAGGACATCAAAACGTGATGGTTTTGCTCAAACGTAAGTATATTAAATCATACATGAGCTCCTTGGCATGATTGAGTTACCAAGGACACACTGTTAAAGGCATGATTGGGATCAATGAACAACGTAGATTTATTGCTAACCAGACTAAAAAAGTTAATCCAGCTGATGTCAGCTAGTTTGAGAGGCTCCTCTGAATTACTAACACGTTGACACATCGCCCACTGAGGTAAAAACACTTCATCCAGCATAAACATGTTAGCTTATCTGAGGCAGCCTCCAGAACTCATCCCATATAAGGACCTATTAATGTCCCTTTGTTTATTTTGGAATAATAAGACATCCTAAAACATTCACTCCTCAACAACTGAGCACATTCCTAATATTTGTAGCATTATATTGAAAAAGGAACATTTATTTTAAAATAAGTAACCCTGCTTTCACCATCCTCCATCAAGAGCGTCCCACCTCAGCCTCGCTTTGGATTTTAATATGAAAATTTGCTTTGAAATGAGCATATTGGATGGTACTTTGTGCTTGGCCAATGTACCAACTCTGACATCCAGCTCTGTTTCATCAGCTAAACGACACCTGTGCATCCTGCCCACCCAGTCAGAGCGAAGCCAGATGTGCATTTTTTCAATGGATTGCTGCAGCACCAACTGGGATTGAACTCATTGTACACCTTTTTAATTTATTACTTGGCCTTTCTGTTTTTGAGGCTCATTTGTTTAATCATATGGTGGTTTGTGGTTATTATAGTGCGTTTCATAGTAGTCTTTAACACATTTATATATTTAGTAACTAAATATGGCTGTAAAAACCTCCTTTATGATCTTTTATTCAAAATCTACATTTTACTTGAAATACAATGATGAAAAGGAAAAATGAACTAAATCATGAAATAAATACTTTTAATAATTGATGGTAGCTTTCTTATAACACTTAATGCTTCTTCAGTTTGCAAAAAGAACACCTGAGTTTTCAGTTGAAAGAGAGCTATCTCGCTTCTTCCAGGACTGCCAGTATGTGTGAAGGGCACTGTACATGGAAATACAACCCCTTTTAATTAAAGCTGACAGTTTAGCTTCACAGCGGTTCAACCTCACAGTTATTTTATATTAAATGGGCTGGTTTGCATAGCCAAAACACCTAAACTTGTCACTGTCTTTGTACAGACTGCACTGTATAGATTCAGTCAGGTAGAGACGAGAGCGTCCAGATTATCGCCTGAAATATCTGCTCATCCGTACTGACCACATTACTTATCTTTACTGAACCTTGTCTGGGCACATTTTTTGGGTCATTCACAATTGACCTTAATATCATCCGTAATTAGACAGAACAGATGTGTGTAACCTGAATGAGCAGTGCTTGTATTTAATTCAGGTGAGTGTCGCATTACAATAGAAGACAGAAATTTCTCCTGCATGCCTGAGCAGGTGTTGGCCCTGCAGAGGGAAACAGAAGGATATGAGGACCAGAGAAGTGTCATGACATTTTGAAGGGCTCTCAGTCTGCTTAGGTGTACAAGCAGCATTCCCCACTGAAGACCCCGTTCCCTGAGCGTCGTTGTTATATTCTGTGCCTTTTGTCATGCCAAGCTACAACTAAGCACGCAAAAAAGAAGTCAAAGTATTTCATGAGTAGAATAAAACTCAACATTATTATTTCAGGTCCTTGGTTTGTTGTGCTGCACCGAGTTGGATATACTAAGCTCTTTGATGGTGCTTACACTACGCTTTTGAAAGATTCATGAGGGGCTGTTGTTGTTTGTATGCTTTTAGGGCTAGAGAGGGGTCATTCTGTGTCACTTCACCTAAAGAAGTGGATTTCAACAGCGGCTAGATACACAGATTTGTTTGAGGATGCAAAGTGATTACAGAAGGCTCTGTGTGAGCATTTGTTTGTCAAAAATTGTTCACTGGATGTCTGTATAGAAAAATAGCGACGGCATGGGAAAGCAGGTCATTGAATAAACTGTTGTCCTTCATTCACAGCATAGTCATAATACCTTGTAGTCAGACATTATTGATTTTTAATTTCATGCAGATCGATAGCTTGAAAGCCTGATGCAGATGTGCTGTGGCATGCCGTTCGGCCAGTGTTAATGCCTCTTGCGAGTTATCATAATACAAGCATAGTTGTATATTTCAGTTAATGTGGCAGGTTTATTCCAGAATCGAATTCCAGTGAACTATTCTGGTCTTAATTTATGTTTCTGACTGGTTTATGAAACAATGGCTCTTTATTAGGTGCCTGGTATACTGGTTGACAATTTTGTAATAACCTTTTATACCAGTAAACCATAATTAACTGCAGATAAGGCAACATAAAGGCAGTGCAAAACATGTCATGTTTAGTCCGCTCAGCTGAACGGCCGAGTCAGAATGAAAACACTGTGGTCCCTCATCTCCCGCTGTGTAAGGCACAATATAAATTGCAGTGTGAGGTCCAGATTGTGGTTAAAGGAGCCAACATAAGAGAGAGGAAGGAGCAGTCTGTCTCTTGTGGTTATCCATTAGCCTAGCACTGACACAAGCCCACTTGCCGGGCTTCTGTTTCCATTCACACTGCATGTGGCGCCGTCTCTCTCATCCAGCTGTGTCGGGCCACAGTCCAGGAGCCTGATCCCCAAAACAAGCCAGAAGCCTCCACAGCCACTCAGCTACTGCTGATATTGCAAATGACTTTCTTTTTTTTTTTTTAGGAATTTTCCAGATTCCAGCAGTGTCTAACCATCTTAGATGGAAGCGTTAGTGGACAAGGATTCAGTGCTTGTACAAGAGGAAAAATCTAGAAGTGTGGTTTACAGCGTATGAAGTTATGACTCTCCATTAGACCTAAATATGTCTATTGATACTGTTTGTTCAGCATCATACAAGCTTTGCTGGTACTCATGGAATACACCAAACTGTGTATTTGGACATAATTTATCCTGAAAGTGGTACCATCCACTCCTATTACTTTCTGTTATAAGAAATTTTATGTTGGATGAGCTCAGCAGAAATTTCAGCTCCTGTCTTGCTTTCACTGTTAATAAATTAAAGAGGCAAGAAGGCCTCTTATACAGCAAGTGTTACACTCCTGAGCTTGCTGATGCATAACCCAGTGGCATGAAGAGCAAAAGAAAGAATTCAATTACTGGATCTGCTTAAAAATGCAGTTTTTCTTACGTTCATTCTTTGGACCGCTCACCTGAGGAGGGATTTCTGATCTGCATGAAGGCCACAATGAGGAATAAATGAATCTTATCTGTGAATGAAGTAGTTTTATGGCTCTTAGGTCATCGGCTCTGACCTGAGAGCTCCAAGTCTAAGAGAGGAATCTCCTGAGTGAACAGCTTAGAATGAAAAGGTCAAGCAGTCTTAGCTCTGCTGTGATGGGATGAACTTGGTGTCGGTGTGTTACCTGAGATAATGAGCCATGACTCGGCAAGGTGAAGCTGTTGGAGTTACCCTGCGAATTGGGACGCACATACACACGCATACGTGCAGGCATTGACATTATATCAGTGCACAGAGAAAACACCAGTGACGTGACTTTATGAAGTAATTAGTATGAATGATTAGATGCTTTCACAGCCCATTCATCTTACTTACAGATGAAAGCTCAGTGACCGGGGTGCTGGGTATTTAGCATTGAAATCAGTGGTTGAGCTCTAAGCACGCTAAACACAGTAGCCTATTAAAGCGTGCCTGTTTCAGGCCAGTGCATTTTGCTTCCTGTTCTCTCTCCACACTCACCCAGCATTTATTTCCACTGACATAAAGCCTATTGAGATCATCTGAGCTGTTAATTTATCCCGTCAGGCCTCACTGAATTACAAAATAGCACACAGCCGACCACATTTCAGTCCGTCTAAACCCATCTGGGCTTCCGCCCGAGACGTCATTGCTTTATTCTCATTTATTGAAATCACTTCTGATATGTTTGATCTTATTTGTAGCGGTGGTCCTGCATAGAGGAGAGTGGTATTGATGTAGATGTTTTAGTTGTCAGTAGAGTGCCATCCTTGGATTTTTCAACCCAGTGCACCCTTTGATACCCCTGAGCAGCTGCTGTTTATCACTTGATCCAGCTTTGGGTAAAACTTATCTTCTCCTCTGCTCTGCAGGAACTGTATTTCCATGTGGGTGATTGATTGCAACCAGTGTGATCATGACTGAGGAGAAAAATAAACTTTGCCTCCAGATGAAAACAATTTTCGCTGATTAAATAGCTTGCCCCCTACCATACATGTCTACTGATATAAAGAGAAATGAGGGACACGGGGAACAAGTTTTTTCTGAATAATTAAGAAATATTTAAGTAAAATGAATGCAGTTTATATAAACATGTTCTACAAAAGCACCTACTGTCTGTAAATAATTGGGCTGAAAGTGATATGGAAATATTCAAATTTACCCCATAGACAGGGTTCGTTGTAAGGAGTGAAAGCTCTTTAAATATCTGGTAAAATTACTCAAACCATAATTAATTCAGTATGATGTATTGTTGTACTGCCTTAATATATAAAATACTGGAATCCGAATAAAAATGATTAGTGAGAATTAGAATTGCAAATATTAGCCCAATAAAATAAAAGCATGTTATATTTAAATGACAGTAGTATGTTTCAGAAAAACCTTCCAGTGTGTGGGCTGTACTTTAATCTAGCTAGTTCTGGTTGTGTCTTGTTTATATGCATCAAAATTCTGATGTATTACAGGCTCCAAGAGAATGATTCAAATAAGTTTTGACTTCTGTAAATGATACACTGAACTTTACTTTAATGGCACCGGTCTTTGTTGTGAATCTTCAGTTGCTGTGAAAATAGATAATGGTGCCAGGGTAATATAAGAAGATGAAGTACATTTTACTGAAAGCTGTTTAATTACATGAAGCTTCTGTTTTTCTTCTTCCACGTTAGGTCTTGTGCTTCCCTACCATTTGATTTAATGCACGCACACATGTGCACACACCTCAGTTAATAATGTAGTAAAACTAACAGCCAGAATTACATGCAATTAAAATCTCTTCTTTCAGATGTAGTTTCTTGGGTTTTATCTTTAACTGTAAATACCTTCATAAACATATATGTTTCTTTTTAGACTATTATTGGTCTTAGGCTTTGAGAGTGCAAGATTAACTGCTTCAGAGTTTTAGGGCCCGATAATGCACACGGCGCACCGTGCTTTCGCGACTTGCGCAACCTATCATTGCTATTTTGTGCGAGCGC
>JBBIGA010000106.1:13997662-14011970 GCA_037576975.1 Alestes dentex | reverse complement strand
TTTTTTCTTTCTCTCTCTCTCTCTTTCTCTCTCTCTTCCTCTCTCTCTCTCTCTCTCTCTCTCTCTCTCTCTCTCTCTCTCTCTGTCTCTCTCTCTATGGCCATCTATCACTTTCTATTGTCATCAATCACTCTCTCCTTCTCTCTGAGGCCCAGTGAACAGCTTAGGTTCTCATTCTGCCCTCCAGTAACTACAAGATAACAAATACATGAGTCTAGAGCTGTGCCAGTTGACGTGCAAGCACTATCTCCTCTCATGGGTCATGAGTAAACAGAGCTTTCAGCCACGGACTCGCTCACCAGAGTTTAAGGAACAAAAAGAGGCCAGTTTACTGGCCTGAAAAAGCACTGTGGTTCATCTTAGAGCAACTGGCTAAGATACACAGTTAGAATTTTCTTGTCCAAACCCGATGAGACCTGGCAACTTAAATCCAGTTTGGACAGGCTCAGACAGGTTTGGACATCATGGCTCATATGTGTTTGGCTCAGGTCAGATTCAGAATTCACTTTCAGGTTCTCACAGCCCACCACCCATCCTTAACGGATTTATCCCCTGCATGTTTTTTTGTCTTTATTTATTCTTTCTACTTTAATGACATTAAAAACTCAGCAGTTGATCAATTCAGGAAAGTACAGATGAGTACAACCATATATTGTTTATGTTTAATTTGTTAGGCCAAAGAATATACGTGTTGTTTTAGGATTAAATAGATACTGTGTGTCAAGTCGAGTCAGACTCTGAAGAGAAAATTCTCTGTCTGTATTTAGCTTTCAGCCAAAACTTCAGGCATGATTAAAGATCTACTAAGATATAAGTTATATGTTTGATTCCTAATGATACCACAGCCAACTGGGCAGGAGTCATAAACCCTGGTGCTTCCTGAATGGACAATGGAAGTTCTAAAAGATGCAGTTGCTGACTTAATATTTATCTGAGAAATTGCACTTGCAAATTGGTGCCCTATGATATGGGAGTTTCAGACACAAGGTGAAAACTGTCAAAACAAACATTCAAGATTATTGGACAAAAATGAAAGAAAAATGCTGCATGTGCAAGTCGACAGAATACAAAATGTGTGTCCAGAACCTGGCGAAAGATTGCCAAGTGCGCACTGCAGTAATGGAAGGTTTTCATCAAATACCTGATGTAGTAATGGATGTTTTTCATTATGTGTTAGATGATGCACTTCATTTAACCCTCAGGTGACCACTATTTGCCCAGACAGAGGGTGGAGGGGCATAATTTCTCTGTGATAAGGTTTTGGCTCTGCTCACTCAGACTCTGGCCACAAAGCAAAGTCACAAACTCTTGCTAAGTCATCTGCGCGAGCAGGTGTTGTTTACAATGTAGCGTTCTGCAGGGCTGCCCAAATAAACAGCTGCCGCATAGTACGCTCTCGCAAAAAGCCGGCCTCATCAACATGCTAACCCAAGCCCCAGCCTGTTTTTGTTTCGCCTGCGTTAGCTCTACCAGGAATATGAGGAGTGGCAGCGAGTCTGTGGAGGCATGGCTTTTAGCTGCACGCTCTGATGGGAGGAGAGGATTAGAGCAGGTGTGTGTTTGTGTGTGTGCGCGTTAGCCCTCGCACGTTGAAACGTGGAGTCATCTGTCATGTGTGTGGGAGCATGAGACACTTCTCTAATAGAATGCTCTGCATAAGTACCCTAGCACAGCACTGTGCTGTTGTGACAATAATACAGCTTTTGAATTTGTAGTCTGAGCTTTTAGGGCTTAATGTATGTATGTGAGAAGGTTGCAGGAAGAAGTATTCCAAAGTAATCAAGGTATTCTAAAACAGCCTGTTTTGAGTTCACAGTTTTTGTGATGTCACAAAAACCAGTGCATTTACATACATCCACCTATTCAGCCTAAAACAGTTTAGCCCCGCCCATTCACACTGAAGTTATAAAAAGTGTTTCAGCTCTGACTGCTTAAGGCATAGTACAGGTCAGCTTATCGGAACAGAGGTCGTTTACTCATATCAGTCTTATATGTAACAAAAGAAGTGTGTTTCATTGTAATTGTTGAAGAGACTGGAAATGGTCATGTAATTCATTTGAACTGTTCTTGGTACATAAAACTGCACAAACACCATAAGTGGACGTCAAGGAAAAAGCAGAATGCAATGGCAGACTATGGGACCTTTACTAGAAGCAGTAATGTCTGGGTAATCATCAACCATGGAGCTGTCAGCAGCCTTGGGACAAAAGAGAAATTGCAAGTGACAGAGATAGTGGTGTTAAAAGTGGTGTTTACTGTTCTTTGACACCAGAACAGTAAAAGGTAAAGTCAGTGCTAGAGTTACTAAGCAAATGCTGGAGGAGGAGTTGTAGTTGTGCTCTTCTGTTGTTAAATATTCTTTCTGTACCTCTCTAGCTGTGCCACTGTGTACACTCCTCAAGGGGCCAGAAGGGCTCTTTTTAAATCAGGATAGAGAAGAACACGATTTTGATTCCCTAAAGAACCTTTTATTGACTTTTTTAAGGTTTTTCCTAGAATTGTGCTTTTCCTAGAAATTGCAAATGTTCCTTGGCAAGTGTCAACATCATATAATATTTATATAAATATAAATAATATTTCCCAAGATGAGATTGTTATAAGAACTTAATACTGGTTGATTTTTATTTGCTGTCATTTTAAGTAGTTCTGTGTTGACTTTTCTTTGTTGGAAGATTTCTTAAAGAGTTGGAAGATTTTTAAGAGTCATGCTTAAACAAGCTAAATTGTCTACCAATAAAATTAGCAAGTTTCAATAGATAAAATGACTTAGAAACAAGTCAAGTTTACAAATAGGTCACATAAATAGTTAACATTCTCAAAATAAGAAATGTTTTGACAATACATTTCAAATTTCACTTGATAATACATTTTTTGCAGTGTAGGAGTCTTTTTCACCCACTATGACTGCTGTTTTTAGGACAACTGCACAAATGGTTCTGAATAATTAAATATTTGAGGTATAAACAAGTGACACGATTAGTGTAAAATGTTCCATTCCAGAAATGGAGTTTGAATTGTTCACAGAAGTGGTAAAAGGACACCAGACATCTGAAGAATTTAATGCCTCGAAAAGCTACTTCGCAGAAAGCTATTACAAGTATATAAGCAGCCTGACAGCTGAGGCATGCTTTTGAAATGAGGTTTTGGCTAAAAAAAAATCCCAGGTATATGCAGGCTTAAAAACTTTTTTTTTTACAAATAATGATAATGGTAAAATCAGAAAACCTATGAATACACATTTAAAACTCCAAAGACACATGGGTTCAGAGATTGTTATGGACAGCAAATAAAATGGCTGTATATGTGTTGTGTACATTGCTCCTATATCCACCACTGTAAAGAAAATCTAGGCTGACATGGCTCCTTTCATATCAGAACACTGCGTGACAGTCTCATATTTGCTCTTTTTGGCAATGCCTTATTTTCCACTGGCAACTAGTTCTTGCAGCAACCAAACGGAACAGAGCCGACACTGTAAAAACCTTTTTTCCTCCCTTGGCTAGTACTGTGTGTTCCTTCTCTTGGCCACCCGAACACACTCTGCTCTTAGCTTGCAGGAGGTCAGTGTCTGACTTCTGCCATTACTGTAATTTTATCTCAGACCATTGGGAAAAGTAAACAAGTCAGCCTTGGGGAAAATATGGCCAGTTGGTCATGGCTGCCATGTCCACTACCTGTATATCCCTCTGCTGTGTTCTCTAGCAGCTCAACTCTAAAACCTGGAGCCTCTGCTCTAATTAATGTCACTGTCTCCAGACAGGCTCATGTTGAGATGCTAACAACTATAGGGTTCCATTGCACAACATTGCTGTACTCTCAAAACATATGTGTTGAAATACCATGTTTTTCTTATCAAGACACAGTCCAGAATGGGACACTATATGGGTTGTTTAACACATACATTTGTCTTTCATATGGCTGACGAGGAAGAATCAGTTTGTAGAAGAAGTGAAAGAGAACTTCATGAGTCTGTTACGTGGCCACAGAGAGAAATAGTGAGGATGGAACTTGCCACAGATCCTGCTAATGACTGTAAACCACATTCAAAGCTAAGATGAGGAAACCGTTTTTCAGTCCAGGGCTCTTGTCTCTGTATGTTGCTTTTCTCGCTCCAATGCAATTATCTGCCACCAAAGCAATGCATTTTCTGTTCAAAAATAAAATCCGGAGGTTGCGTGGTACAGCCTCTGTGTTGCACATGATCAACTTTTTGTAACAATATTTTTTTCTGTTTTTCTTCTTTGAATTGTGGGCAATTCCAGAAGGTTCTGGGGATCTAGGTTAATTAGTTTGAGAATTTTGTTGTTGTTGTTGCTGCTTTGTCTCTGGGTTTGTATCTTTTGATCTTTGATATATAGGTCTTGTTTTTGTGATATGGAAGATTATGGAAAGATGTCTGTATTCACGTTATAGAAAGCATAACCAAGCTCATTTCTTCTTTTTTTTTTTAATTATGCATCATTAGCTTTCTTTAGCAGGCCTGAAAACATTGTTGTGTGGTTTAGGTGGGTTATTGTGTAGATTGGTAATAGAGACAATAAAAAACAACAGTGTATTAGTCTGTAAAGGTAAATGTAATGCTTTTCTGTAGTTAGCACACATGGCTGCATCTTAGTTTGAACAAGTTAACTATGTGCTGGCCAGTGTATCATCCCTGCTGTTACATTTTGTGACATTTTCAGTGTTAATGAAAGATAATGGGAATGATATTCACAGCAACATTCTGCTGCACAAAACACTGCTATATTACTCTTGCCAAGTGGCTTGTTTTTTGCTTTTTTATTTATTTCCTTGCATCACTTGCATTTTACTCATGATATCCAGAACCTTATTGTTAACTACAGTGTCTCTCATTTGGTGAGTTTTTCAGGATTACTTTGAAAAAACAGTCAAACAACATAAACTGAATAAATGGTCATTTCATTTCTGGAAGTCTAGTCACTGGTTTAATATGTAAGGCTCTTTTGTAGAAATATTAGAGAAGAAAACGGAACATAACAGTCCAGTCAAATCAGTGCGTCAGTTTGATTTTAGTGTCAGACATTATTTTAGCCAAGATGGTAGTCAGGTGTAACAATTTTTTTTCAGTGCCGTCTTAAACATCCTCTGATACCGCTGGGAAAACATATTTGTGAATTTCATCAGTACTGCACTGCAGTATTAACACTCATTCTCTCTCCGCTTCTACAGTTCTCTGAAGATGCCTCCATCCTGTTAGCCTCTCCGAAAATGCTGCTTCCCTCTGGCAGCCAGCTCCCAGCTGGCACGCCGCTGTCCGTCCACCACCAGCTCCAGCTCCTACAGCAGCAGCTCACTCAGCAGCAGCAGCAAACCCAAGTGGCTGTAGCTCAGGTAAGAAACAGCCTGCGTGTGCTGAACAGTGTCCAGTATTGTACAGCGATTGTATTTCTTGAAGAAAGAACTGCCATTGTTTTTAATGAGCTCATTCCTTTCAGTGGCAAGATGACATATGTTATCTGAAATAACCTAAGAATCAGGGTTTTCTCAGCAGTGTGTTCCATATAAACAATCAGAAACACCATTAGGAGGAGAGACAAAGGATTAAGAATATCACTGTAATTAACTTGGAAGCAAATGTGATTCAGCCCATTAATTAAGTTCATTGTTTCTTTTGGGCTGTTTGTTTTCATCCATGCACATTCTGTGCTATGCAAATGTTTTTGTAGTGGGTCAGCTGATTGCTATGGACAGCATGATGCTCAAACAATATGAGGAGGTGTAGAAGATGAATGAGGCGAGTCTGCACTATTCAGAAAGAAGCTTATACTAGGTTTGCGCTGCTTAACGGCATCATAGCCAGCTCAGTTTGGATTGACCCTCATTCTTTGATCTAAGCTCTGCTTTGCCATCATTGTGGAGCTTTGAGGACCAGAAAGTTGTTTATAAAGCACAATGAGGATTGAGGGGATGTGATTTTCATGATTTGGCTTTTTTTTTTTATCAGCAATCGCTTCAATCCTACCAGTCTTTCTCCCCAAGCCACTGACTGAGATGAATCCTTTTCTCACACATGCACTCTCTATCTCTTCCTCTCTCTCTTTCTTGCAATCTCTTGCTTCCTCTCAGCTGTCCCAACCCCCGAGCAGATCTTCATCCCTTGTAATCCAAACATAAGAACTGATTCTGCACCGCTAGGGGCATAAACACATGAAGGTTTTGTCTGTCTTCAGCATTTTGGCCCCTGCCGGCAGCAGGCTGATGTAGTAATCTGGCCTTTCAAAAGCCTGTGGTGATCTCATTCTGCCATGGTTTTAAGCTCTAGAGGAAGGTAAGTATAACTGTAATGTCCAGTCCCAAGGTGAAAAGTGGGTTTCTTCACTGTGACTCAATCCTTTTCTTCCTTCAGTTTGATAAGTTTGTCTGCGTGTGAGATCCTGGCTGTCTGGGGCAGAGACCAGGCTGTTTGGGATGTTTGCCATGCCCCTGTTCGTATTATGATCCACAAACACACAGAAGACAAGCTCTGGTGCTATTCCATCTGCCCAGGAATGTCTCTAGTCGCTAAAGAAGTACGGCATGCTTTGAAGTGTGCTTTCAAAGCAGTACAGGCTCAACAGTTCGTGTTGATTAATTTATTTCTCTGTTTCTGCGGCAATGACCTATTGAAGAAAGCAAAAGAACAGATGAGTTTTATTTTTCTGGATGTCAGAATACACTCTCGCTGCACATCAGAAGACAGATACAGAACCTCTGAATTTTTGCTTGTGGTCATTTAAAAAAAAAACAAAAAAAACATTGGAGCACTTAGTTAGAATTAGCTCTCACTTGTGATACTTTTAATGCCTAAATGCCTAATATTTTTATGCTTGATTTCAGTAATGGCAAGTTAGCTAACTTCATCCAAATATTCTGCTTATGATATTCCGGCTTCCAAGTGGGCCTCTGCCACTGGCAAATTAAAGCAGTTTATAATGAGAGTTTCTCGCAGTTAAACAAGCTGCTTATGAAAACAAATTCATTCAAGCAGAATTACATTAGAGGGATAGTTACTGTTCATTGTTTTCCCATGTGAACTGCTGTGTCAGTTCAAAACGGTTCACCCTTAAAGACATGAGAGTGTTCATTCAATTGCACCAGAGACAGATTTCATTAGATTACACTCCATTCAACTTTGCCCCCATGTTAGATCATTTAGCCCGGTCAAGGTAGTCACGCACATCCTCTGATACCCTTGACATCACTAGACTGCCAGATGAGACCCAGCTCCGGACGTCAGCTCTGTGTGCCCTCAATTCTGAGGCAGAGCAAGAATGTCTGAACGGTATGCGCTGCAGCTGAGCGAGACAGAATGAAGTCTCCATTAAAGTACACAGCAGAGCGAGAAGGGCTGTTTGATGAGAGCCCTATTGAGAATCTCGCTGCAAACCTCGCCGAACCTCTAATGAGATCTAAATGTCTGTTTGTGAAACTGTAATGGAGTTGGTATTTTCTGAAACATTGACAGATTTTCTCATTCTCAAAAGTAAGCAGATCACAAAAATAAAAGGAAAAAAGATATAAAGCTGGGATGTCAAATATGCTGTTTGTTTTCGTCACAGTATGGGCCTTTGCAATATTGGAATTGCACAATACTGCAGTCTTCACGGGAATCTTTTTTTGTTGTTTTTTTGTTTGTATCCTGCTGTTTCACATTAATTTCTTTGGAGATAGATTGCTCCAGCAGACGTGAGTAAACAGGTCATTCTTATATCAGTGGTGTTTAACATATCGTATACCACAATTTTCTGCATTTAATGCCCCAGTGTAAAGACGTATGATTACCTTGATTGATGCCCATTTCATTCTTTTACCATCGATTTCTTTTTAGAAATCCTAGACAAAAATGTGAATGGTAAATGGAGACAGATGATTCGCTGTGGCGACCCCTGAAGGGTAAAGCCGAAAGAGAAAGAAGAAGACAAAAATGTGAATGGAGTAAAAGAAACGGTAAAGATATTGTTCTTAAAGCTGAGAAGAGTTTGTTCATGAAAACTGTGTTTTGTGGAAGCACCGTCCATATTGATTGTGTTCTCAAACATAACCAACAGCCTGTTGTCTCTTTAGCTTTAATGATTTGGATGAGCTAGATGATCTTGCATTTGCTTTCATTATCCGTATTAGAAGTGCTTAGAGAATGGAGAGGCATGGAAAGGCATCTTGTACAGTAGTTGAAAAAAAGGAGCACAGAGAGTCAGAAATCTGTACCTGAGTGAAATTGCTTGAGTCCTCAGTGTTCTAATCAAGGGCATCTGTAGGGTTATGTAGATTGAAAAGAGCACCATCCTCAGAGCTTATTAAGCTTCTAGGTGACATTGCAATAGCAGTGATTTGAAATTCAATTGAGAAGGCCACCTTAGACTGGTAGCATTACTGACAGTATGTTACAGTACATACATGACACAGTACATTGAAATCAAAACATGACAAGGACGTTCAGTGTCATATATCACCCTCCCAGCCCCACACCTTATGTCGCCCAGCTCTAGTCTCAGTAGACTGTGCAGCAACTTGGATGCACTCATTTTGTTTCATTAAAATTTTGTTCAGAATATGGGATTGTAAATTAGGGCTCACATTTGATATGATCAAATATTGTCATAAATGTGATTTGCAAATGGTGTGTTTTTGTTTGTCGGTTATATTAGCTCACCTTTGTTTAACCTTTCTGCTTTACAGTCATTCTAATCTATGGTTAGTTAAATAATGTATAAACATTAAATACATGGGACTGTATTATAGACTCTAAAAACAGAATATTACCAAAGGAATATAGATATCATTCTACATTGTATAGCAACAGAAGTTAGCAGAGTTTTGACAATTTTATTACCATCAGGATTAAACAAGATATAGGATTAGGCTCAGTAATGCTCACTATGTGTATCGTTTTGACTGAAATATCGCAATAGTGTTGTTTATCTCTGTAATTCTGACAGTAACTGCTTGTCTGAATTTATATTCTCGTCACTGTTTATCATAAATCAAATTATGAGCTGGGTTTGTCATAACACGCCTAATGATTATGGAGACATTAGGAAAATGAATAATTCTGTTTAATTACCTGTAGATTGAAGCTTTATATTTTTTTGATACAGTGTAATTGTGGCACAAACGTTATGAGCATTAGTGTGTTTTTTTTATCTTGTCTTGGACAAAGGCCCACAGTTGACTGATCATTTCTGCATGTGCTTTACCAAGAGTAAGATAGCAAAACAGCATTGACATGAAATATGAGATCGATATGGATGTTCATCATGTAGCCTCCTAAATAACAGCATCTTTTATCACTGTGCAGCACAAACTGTTCACCATGCATAACACACACAAACGTTTTTTTTGTATTTGAAAGAGCTGCTCTGAAGCCACTGGACCTGCGCTAAGCGGTTTGCTTGCATTTAGAATGTGGTCATTATTATTATTATTATTATTTTTTTGCTCTCTTTCTCTTGCTCGCCTTCCGACTTCTGACAGCATGTCAGCTTTGGCTGGAGAACGTATTGTTCTTAAAGGCCAGTGGTGCAGAGCGTGCACGCTCTATAAGCTGTGTCATAAATCACCCAGGAGCCCTGTGTGTTAGGAGGAGACCATCACGCCGCTTTAACAGATCATGACACTCGGAGTGCTTGGGATAAGGCATGACAGGAAATGGATTCTCCCACCTATCAGTTTGTTGCATCTTAGGACGCCTGAAGGACACAGCACAGCTGCATAATCAGGCAGGACTGGTGAGGTATAAGCCATTACGGATTTACAGTGCAGCAGTGCATTTCTACACAGTGATGCCTGTCAGAACAGCTGATGTTATTTTGTCATCCAAGTTTGATTTTATATTTTTGGATTTGTTTGGACATGTCCTATGTCTGCGATGGAGATATAGCATGAGTGGTTTTTTTTTTTCATTGCTTTACAAAAGCGACAGTGGCAGTTGGATAAATGGATCCACCAGCAGTGGAAAAAATAGCAATTGATGAATTTCACCATAGCCTGTGGAAAGTACAGAATTAAGATCTGATGTTTGGTTTTCTATAAATCTATAAGATAACAGCACTGGACACAGGGCACTTCCTGAAACATTATAAAGATTAGTCAATGTTCAGCATTTGGGATGTTTGAATATGAACACCAGGTGAACAACATGCTCTGGTTTGAGAGTGGACCCTTCTGCAGTGACCACATCTCTGGCTGTGGGGGAAACCTTTTTTGTGTTTTGTGTGACATGCTTTACACACCGCATGTGACTTGTCCAATTCATGTTTCCCAATCTGTTCAGAAAATCCAAAATGTGTCCAGATAGCAGCTTTTAAAATGTTTGGAGCCTTTTTAATCTCTCAGCCTCCCTCCGCCATTTTTGGCTGGCGCGCGTGCGGTGAGTAGTGTCAGTGAGTTGAGAGTTACCGCTGCCCGGAGGTGCACCGACGATAACGGTGCAAGCCGAAACATTCACGTCTTTTAAACTCAAAGTTTTTAAACTCGAAACTTTGTATGTCGAGACTGTCGTAACCCAGGGACCCCCTGTATACATCTTTTTTTTTTTCCAGATTAATAATGCACCAGAAATATTGCTGTTTTTGGTATACTGCATCATATACATTTCTTACTGTTTCTCCACCCCTAATCAGCCCTGCCTGTCCTTCTAACCTTGTCCAGCCAAGTCAGTGTCTTGAGATTTGTAATTCATAGTGCCTCGGGTTGTGCCATCTCGTGTAAGATATTTTGAACCTTTAATTTCTTCCACACAGTCTTTCTGTCTCTGTTTTGAATGATTTATTGACTGATGGCTCTTCAGGTTGTCTCTAATGGAAATCTGAACTTTCTTTCCTTTTAATCCTGGAAACTCCTGCATTAAATTTCCATAAAGCTCTTCAGTTTACATTAATGTAATGTATCACTAACAGAACATAATCTTCACTCTTGCCTTGTTTCAGATTCTTTTAAAAGGGGTGAAGTGCATTGCATAAGCATATCTTGAAAATTCTTTGCATGTAGAGTTATTTATTCATTTAAAATTTGAAGGTCTACTTCTGGTTTACTTTAGGATTAAATTTATGAAACACTGAACTTTGATAAGTTTGCACATTGCAAATGGTGAGATGTTTTTGCTTTCAGCATGAAACTTCATGTTCTTCATAGGGGATGGATATCTTGCATAAAATATTCAGATATGAATGTTTTTGGGTGGTATTGCTTGGTATCCCAGACTTGTCTTTTATTGTATTTCCCTTTTCACTTAAAGCACTTATGAGCTGAGGGGTTGAATAGTGCCTGTTCAATCATTTCTAGCCATTTCGTGAAAGGACATAAAATATCAAGATATACGTGATCTGTCTTGCAAATATAGTGATAATGTACTTTTATTATTTTGCTTAGTACAAGTTTGTATGTATACACATTTTCTCTCCTTGAACAGAGGGGACACTTACCATGTTGCAGTCTTTAAAAATGTTTAATTTAAATCCTTTAACACATGCACTTTTACCTGGGAATGGAACAGTAATGAAACAAGAAGGGAATGAAAAGCACAGGCATAAGGAGTCTAATTCCCAGTGAAGGCTATTTACCAGCAAAGCAAGTTCCACATTTCAGTAAAACCACTCCTGAAAAACCTTTTCCTACAGAGAATTCCTGTGACTAAAGCTTACTGTTATTAGAAGCCAGAAGATTAGAGCTAGATGCTGCTTTTCTTGAGAAGCCAAGCTTGTCTGTACAACAGTGTTATATCACACAGGGATATTAATCAATTAGCCTTTGCCAGACTAAGGATCTGAATTTAGTGGTTCTTTTTTTTTTAAATGTTGGGGAAAAAAACTAACTAGGTTTCGCATAAATACTATTAAATTAAACATCTGAAAGCTTCAACACAGGCATTGCTTTTTATTATTATTATCTGGTTACTTTGTAATGAGCTGGCCCATCCCAGACCTACGATCTAAATGTAGTGGTTCTAATTATTTCAGATCATTTGAACATTATGATTTAGAGCTGGTCAAAGTATCCCTGTAATGTCTTGGGAAAAGGACTGTGAAGTGCATTGCTACAACCTCAGCTACAGTTTGCAGTGTTTATCTTCCTAAGCATCATCCTTAAAAAAGTTTGTACAAATAATATTAAATTCAACCTTTAAAAGCTTTTTCTCCCCAAATGTGGTTTAAACACCGGCTTTGTTATCATTATTAACCAGTTGCTTTTTAATAACGTGACCCAAGCCAGACTTAGGATCGGAATTAAGTGGTACTGTTTATCTTAAATAATCTAAAAGATAAATAGACAAATAACTGCTTATCATGTTAAAAACTGTACACTAGTGTTAAAGTCTTGCCCCGTCTTGTCTTGCTTCCTTCTGTCACTCCCCAGCTTTGTTCATGTTTGTCCTGTGTTTATGCTCTACTCCACCTGGTTTATTTTTCTCTGGCTCTACCCTTGATCGTGTTCACCTGTCCTCTAATTTGTAAGCCTGTCCTGTCTCATCTGTCTTTAATTTACCTACATGTATTTATACCACTGTCTTTGAGTTTGGTATTTGTCAGTCAGCTGTGGTATTTACCGTGTTTGTACCAGTGGTTTTGACCGTGTTTCTACTCGTGTCTGCCCCTAGCTCTGTGTTTTCGCTGTTTGTGCTTTTTCATTTTGTTTGTTCATGTTCTGTTCGTAGTTCATGTTTATTTCAACCGTGTTTTGTTTCATGCTTAAGTAAGAGCACATCTGCAGCTACATGTGCCTGCAGTCCTCCGTGCTAAACACATCACAGCTAGGACGCAAGCCTAGCCTGTCATTCAAACGTCTGTGCCACATCCAAGCTGGGGCAGCATGCGAGTTTGATTGAGTGGGCGACCAAGACAATTGGTAGTACAATATGCAGGCGGCCAAGCTTAGTACAATATGCAGATAATATCAGGACTCCTGATCAAAGTATCCCTGTCGTGTCCCGGCGTTTGTATTTGAAAAGGACTGCTGTGCTAGTACCTTAGGGACAGTTTGCTATGCTTATCTTCATGTTTGTCCAAATGTCATCCTTTAAAAAATGCAACTAGGTTTTGCCTTAATAGTCTTAAACATTTAAAAGCTTTTACCCCAAATGCAATTTAAACACTAGCATTGTTTTTTTTTTTTTTTTGTAACTCTTTGCTATAAATTACTGCAAAACGACAAAGACGTTATGCTCAGTTCTATTAAAAATCATTTTGAAAAACTAACAAAATGTTTAATAGAAAGTGTAACTGAGGCATAAGACCTCTCTCTGTTCTTTCAGGTTCACTTGCTGAAGGATCAGCTCTCAGCAGAAGCTGCAGCCAGGATTGAAGCCCAGGCACGTGTGCACCAACTGCTACTGCAGAACAAGGACCTTCTCCAGCACATCTCTCTGTTGGTCAAGCAGGTCCAGGAGTTGGAGCTCAAGCTGGCTGGTCACGGCTCGAGTGAGTTTGCTTTCGGCTTTTCTGCTCTCTCAGCTATTCCTCATTCCATCATTCCATCTGTCAGGGATTCTCTCTTTTCATTATCTGCCTCATCCATCTCTGCCATATTCTCTCCCGTCCAGATATCTCCAGCATGTCCGTTCTGCCTGTCTGAGACCACTTCCACTCTGTTCCATTCCATTTCCTTTAAAGGGAGTGTGTCTTTATACCAGACGCATTGCTTTTGTCCAGTCAAATCAGAGTAGTCATTTATTCAGGTCAACAGTTTAGTCCTATTTAGCATTCATTAATATTTGAAAGATATTAAAATGTCAGATTGTTAAAGTGCAAGCGTAAATAATGCTCAGCCTCTGGAAACATGCATGATAAATGCCTTTTGGGATGTACGTCTCTTTCTTCTCCTCTCATAGACCAGTACAGTATCTTTCTTTTTATGGTCCTCCACCTCTCTGTCACAACCTCATCCCCTCTTCTCATTTTTTTCACTTTCCTCATTTCCTCTCCATCATGACCCATCATGCTCCATTTAACACCTTTAAAGGCCATCCAACAGAGCATAGCCTCACTCGGGCTAGCCACCACCTTGTGATGCAATGTCCTGCACATTAGACCAATACACAATAAAATGCAATCATTTCCTGGTGTCCCAGAACAATACTTGCTTCTCGACCTTACTGTTGAGGCACATTAGCCCAGTGAAGTGTGAGCTTCTGGAATTGATTGATTTCTTTGCTCAGTAAAGTGTTATGGGAATTGTAATTGGAAAGTGTTATTCAGTCTAATTTGGGTTCTCCTCTGTGTGCTATTGAGCATCAGTGTAAATCACAGTGAAATCAACTGTTTTTTCAAAATGTCATTGTTGCATTACCAAATGTAATATTGTTCAACAAATGTAT
>JBBIGA010000106.1:13979134-13995747 GCA_037576975.1 Alestes dentex | reverse complement strand
TTGCGTTGTCAAATGTAATATTGTTTAACAAATGTAATATAAATGTCTAACAAATGTACTACTAAAGAAGCTGTCCATACTGCTCCTTTAAAGTAAATCATTTTCTTATACTATTCTGTGTCTCTACAGTGGGATCTCAGGACAGTCTGTTGGAGATCACATTTCGAGCTAACGTCCCCCCGGTCATCTGCGATCCCACCACCCCGCGGCCTGATGATGCCGTCCTGCCATCAATGAACGACGGGACACACCTGTCTCTGCCCCTGGGCAGTCCTTTAGGTAGGAACCAGGCCTTGGCTAAGTTTGAGTGTTTTCGCTTTCTTCCGGGACCTCCCCAGCAGGAGCAGAGTCCCGACCCATCCTCACAGGAGGTGTCACCTTCATCCCGGGATGAGATTCTGGGCAGCCTGGAGCTGCTGAAGTTCCGCGAATCAGGTATTGCCTCTGAATACGAGTCCAACACAGACGAGAGTGACGAACGTGACAGCTGGGGATTGCAAGACGAGAGCACCCTGCGCCTTCTGAACGTGCTCAACAAGCATGGCCCCTCTGACTGCCTGGAAGATGAAATAGCGGTTTAGTGTGATAACGCGCTAATGGCTTAAGTACAGCTGTGCTGAATGCTCGTCAGTATTGTAAAACACGAGAAAGACAAAAACTCATAGGGCGGCAGGTGTTTCAACCTTTTGTGGAGTTTTTGTGCGTTGCATTATGCATCATAACTTCATAAACCACGCTGTCCCAGAGCAGTGCTCTCTCGCTATGTTGACCAGTCAAGGTGGTGATAGACGGTGATGTGTGAACAATAGAAACATGAGAGCAAGTTGTGTCAATCCATAATCCACTTGTTACTCTCTGATCTCTCACAGTCTGTAATAATTAGTCGAGTTATAAAATATTCTCATACAATTATATTTTGCATAGAAGAATATACAGTATATGTACAGGACCAAAAAAAGGCATTTTTACGTGCTTGTCTGAAACTGTACTATGTTAGTTTTACAGCTCCTGTAGTTTTGTTACAGCATAGAATAATGCATGTTTACCGTTTATCGGCAAACACCCCTCTCCCGTTACTGTGGTCATTTGGTCACTTTTAAGCATACAGAATGCAAACACTTGGATAAGTCAGATATGTACAAAAAATAACATTTCTTTAATTGCGCATGACCCATTCGCACCATCCATGGAGGTTTTGGTTTGTATTAGAAAATGGAAGTTTAATTGTAGAACAGAAGCAGATTCAGCTAATTAAGCCCTGAGGGTAACAAGGCGTCAAAACTCTTCACATCAGGGATTCAAATTAGCTGGCTGTGTGAAAGCTTTATTATCCCTCCTCCCCTGCATCTGCTCTGGTACCATTAGTAAGCATAAGTTCCATAGGTTCTCTATCAAGGTTTTTTTTTTCACAGGTTGGTGTAGGACATTTTATGAGTGTGTAGCCCTTGTACCTCTACTATACCTGTGTTTCACTGAGAGCAATACATGTCTGTTACTCTTCTCACAAAAATGCCTCACTTTTGTAAATGCTGTGGCATTTTCCTCATTTGAACCGTGGCTGGCTGTGTAGGGGAAGGAGCAGCGACGATGAGATGAGTCTTGTGGTCCTGAGAGGCAGGCGTGTTGTGCAGTAGGGGACTCCGGAGAGGCAGGCGGCACTTTGAATTAACAGATCAAGGCTCTCTGAAAGTGATGAAGCTCATCCAACTTTTAATATCTGACCACATAAACCGGCCTCACCCTTCACTTTAAAGCATGACACTTGAAGTTTTACTTATTTAATTGTATCTTTTGATAAAATAAAAATCAGTGAGAATCTGATTAAGGCAATTTAATATTTGCCTTTGATATAGATCGGTGGGGAAAAGAAAAAATATCCGTTTGAACTCAGCAAGCCAGCGAGTTAAGTGCGCTTCACTGAAGCTGCTGGTTTTATTCTGATGTGAAGTAATTAAAAACATTATCAGTCTTTATGCGCCTGATTTTCCAGACAGTGACATTTCTATTTGGGCTTGAGAAGATCAGCGAAAGAACTGCCTCTAAACAATAAAAGTTTGTGCTAAATTAACGACAAGCAGAGATTTTTTTTTTTTTTTTTTTTTTGCTGGCAGGTAGGCAGTGATTTACTTTAATGTGAGCTTATAAAGCTGTCGCTGGTCAAGGTGAGCAAGCTGCTCTGTGACTAAGGGCCGACAGCTGTGCATCTTTATTGGCCTTCAGGGAAAGTGTAAAGGATATCTTTGCCATCTGTTATTTTCTGATCTACTACTGTATTTCCTGTCACACCATGGCTCTGCTTCACACGCTGTGTCTTTCCAGCCGTTCCCATACAGGTTGTGATTACTAGTAGGACTGTGTTGTCATGCCTACTGAACGATGATAAGACATTTGAGTGATAGTGTTTGTGATTATTAATTGTGACGTATACATAGTACATCACTGTTTATAGTGCAGAACAACCTTCAGTTCGTCACGGTGTACACAGGCTGTTAAGCAGAACATCTGTGGCTGCTCAGTGCATACAGTGAACGGTCGTGTGATTCATTAAAGCTGCTCTATTGAAGTACAGTGCTTTTTGTGGAAAGAAATGTTTGTAATCCAGCAGGCATACTGAATAATGGAATTCATTCATTGTTTTTTTGTTTTTTCTCACAAATACGTAATTGCAATGTCCATAACTGTGATCTCAAATAATATAACTGTGTAGCCTAAGTAATATTTTTAGATGTTCCTGCACTACTTTTCTGCTTGAGAGAGAACTTCTGATGGACTTTCTTGGTTTTTTTGGGGTTTTTTTTTTTTTAAGAGGAATGGAAAGGTTGTTTTTCTTATTGTTTAATAGCCTCTGCTGTTTGAAAGCTAATCAGACAGAGCGTGGGAGAGAAGGAAATATCAGCATGAAAAGAAAAGAGGAAAAAGATGTGACTGACAACTCTTGATTACCTGTAACCTGTGTTAGCCCTCTGAGTTGAGATTCCAATTGAAAAGCCATATGTTTATCATTACGAATGCTGTAAAAGATCGATGTCTTGTGGGTTACTTGGGGGCATTTAGAAGATAGAGTAAGTAGGTTTGGAAGCAATTAAAGGAAGCGTGGACTTCTTTTCCACGGTTTCTCTCATTGGTATTCACCTTAGTCATACTGTGCTTGAGAGAATCCCTGCAGAGAAAATCTAGCTACATCAGGGGCTGTGTTCTCTACTGTGAGCATCGCTGTACCATAAAGGCAAGAGCAAGCACCAATACATCATAAATGCTTCTGAGGAAATGACAGTGTGTTCGCCTAGAGGGTCTAACTGTTTACTGTCAAGGATGCACTGTAGAATCGTGGTTTCATCCACAGAGTTTCCACAAGGGTAAAATTCTGGTAGCCCAGGACTGGCAGATTGGAACTGAAACCCTGAATGAATATGCCATTGTGTTCTAGCACAGCTGCCTTTTTTTTGGAGAGAACTTTTCTTCTACATAGTGTACTGCACTCAGTTGTTGGCCACCAGTGTATAATTGAGACAAAATTTCATCCTCAACGAACATGAAATAAACACGCAGAAAATCCGTCTCAGTGCATTATAAGTGGCACAGACTAACATAGATGGAGATCTTTTAATGAATTATTGATTTGAAGTCAGATGAAATTGTTTGTCTGGTATGCCTGGCAAGCTGCTGTCCCCTGTGGTTTTTGCCGGAGCTCTGTCTTGCTTGGCTAATGTAGTGCTGATTCTCAGTGTCTCCGTACTTGACCAGGGTGTGCCTTTGCCTAGTCCAGATATTCTTTGTAATACATTCTGTCATGCATACCAGCGTACTGCTATGTGTTTAAACCTTGAGATATAAAAAAAAAAACACAGTGAAAGGTCTAACCCCTGGCATGTGCTGAGAGATGTCTGCCATTTTTCCTTGACGTTTTTCATAGTCATCATATCTGTCAAAGGTATTTCTCTGTGTCCTTTCACTAATAAGCATATATTCCAGATTGCTTTGTAAGAGAGGCTTGGGCAAGTCCTTTTCTCCGTAATCTTGTTATAAGCTGCGGATGGACTTCCCACTCTGACCTTTCAACACCTAGGGTCCAGACCTAGCTGCATTTCATCAAAAGTCATAATGCAATTTCAGGCCCCATCCCCCATCCCCCACCCTGAGGACATGCAAGTTAAAGATTCATATCCAGAAAGAAGGTCACAGTAAAATATTGATACATGACCCAGCTTCACCCAACCTGAGCATACATTAGACTATCCGTGACAGAGAAAATAGGTTCAGCTTTTTGTTCAGCTTTCCGGTTCATGAGACAGACACGTTTGCAGTCCTCGTAAGAACAGAGCTACCTTAGTGGTCTAAGCTTTGTTTCCCTAAAACACAGTGGTGTAATGATCAGGGTTATAGGGTTAAACAGATATTATGTATGTAAATTCCTGACTTTGCATTGATTCTATTTAATTCTTTGGAAATGATTCAGTGCGACATGGGGGGCATTTGTTTCATCATTTTTATATTTAAGAATATTGAACCTAGCTCTGCATATTTTGTTGTTTTCCCAGCACACCTGATCCAGCCAATGAATTATCCTGTCCCGGGGTGAACTGGGTATATAGCAGTAAGACACTAAAATGTGCAGGGGTGAGGGGGTGGTCCAGGACTAGTGTTGGGGGCCTGTGCCATATAGATGATTTGTTTATACCAGTTCATGTTGGTCCTAAATATATCTGAATATTCTTTGTCAGTCTTTTAGATTTACGGCCCACCTGGGTCTCATCATTGCATAACCAGGAAATGGAAACCACGACTATGGAGATATTAGTATAAACTGCCCTATGTGTGGTGGTTATTTGCAGGTTAGGGGGATTTTTTTAACTCATGTTGAGACTATTTTGTTCAGAGTTCAATCTCATGTTCTCTTCTCTGCCGCCTTATACGGCCCTTTAGTTTATTTTTTTGTTTGTTTTTTAGTAAACCTAACTGTGTTGACTAACATGGGTTGTCTAATATGGATTGTTCAAAGGGCCAGATTTTGGTCAGAGGAAAATTTGGCCATTATGTAAATCAGAGGTACTGTGTGTACGGTACTCCAAAATCAATGACCCTTTTGTTTAATTGGGTTTCCCAAGTGGTCAGTGGACCGTGTCTGAGTGTGCTTGCGTATCCCGTGGTGTTTTGAAGCCATGAACTCTGGGATTATCCCAATTCCTTGCCTGCGCCAGCATCTCATATGTATAATCACATCTTCTGTCTCTGCAAAGTATGATTCAGACAGTCCTAACTTTTACATTGCTCAACAGCGAAAAGATAAAAAAAATTAAAAAAAAACAATAAATGTCTTTGGGAGTGTAAGTGCACTTACTCTGTCAATTGTCTCTGACCTTGTTTTGTCTCAATAAAACTTTATTTCTTTCCTTCTCTTCTTTTTTTTTTCTTCTGAACACATGTTTCACTACAAAATCTTGATTTTATATTTTTGAATATCTTTTTATTTAAACGATATGGAACAGATTGTGTTAATCTGAAATTAGAATGCAGAATAACACTCTATTTGATAGCACACATTGTAAAAAATGGCAGTAGTGACTGGAGCAGTTGGTCATTTGTAATGCACCCATATGCTGCCAGGATGGGTTAAAGGTTTATTTTCTTCATGTTGTTCATCTTGTGCCTTCCCTTCACTGACCAGGCATCTGTCATAAGCAGTGACCCTGTGAGAGTAAAGCATACCCAGTCCAGCTGCAGTTTGTTCCAGACGTTTCCCACCCACCGGGAGACATCAGGAGCAGCCAGCAGCTTGTAAATAAGCCCGAAACAGGCCCTGTCAGACACACTACTGGCCTTGACTACTGTGTTGGAGCCTCTGCCTGATATTTTGAACTGTAGCCCAGAGCTGCATGTTTGTTATGATGCCAGTGAGCCCTGTGGAGGAGGACTGGCATTGCTGATCATTGCTCTGCTTCTATAATTGGAGTTTGACAACATGATACACATTCATTCTCAGCCTGTCTCACTATCTTACTCTGTCTGTCTGTCTGTCTCTCTCTCGCTCTCTCTCTCTCTCTTTCTCTCTCTCTCTCTCTCTCTCTGTCTTTCTCTCCGTCTCTCTCTTACTCTGCTTCCTGAACTGCTAAATGTAGTAGATCAGTCAAGAAATGTTTGCTTCTGTAGTTTTGTAATGGGTTTACAAATGTAATGTACTAACTAGTAATGTTAACTTATAGTAGATGTCCTGATTAGTTTATCAAGAAGAGTTCTAAGTGATATTTTCAGTGCTTTGTAGTATTGAAGTTATTGAGTACCATAAAGACATTATCAATACGGTATTTTTTTAAATGCGTAGCCGGCGCGTGTTCATCACCATATGCTTAAAAGGTTCAAAAAGTGGAAATGTATTATACGTTAATTAATGCTGGGAAACTTTTTTTTGCAATTCATGGCAATTAATCAAATTGTTATATGCAAAATTCAATGATTAAGTCAAAAGTAGTGTGTTGCGCACTTTTATTTGAAAAGTACTGCTATATGAACAAAAATGCAATGACATTTGGTTTGCAGACACTTTAAACAAATAAGGAGCTTTTTAGCAGCGGTGTTCCCTTTAACACAGCTGCAGTTAAACATTAATGTAATCAAATCAAACATAAAACCAAAGCTACTTGCCACTGCAGGGCATTCACATTTTATCTAGTTTGATATAGAAAAACAAGTTAACCTCAGAGTCCAGAGCATGGGGGGTGGTACAATTATAGCAGAGGGAGACGTGTCCCCCCACTTTTTTCTCTCTCAGACAACAGTCGAGACTTCTAATGCTCTCAGCAGTCAGTCTTCAGTATAAATTAGTACTAGACCAAAATTGTATTTCCTTAACTTGCCAATAACACCAAATCAATAAAGTAGACAAAAAGTACCATGAGAGTCAACAGAAGCGTGTAATTAACTTTTCTAAGACAGCATTCAGAACAGTGCTTTGGCATGATATCATGACAGGCTAAATGAAGGAGTCTGTAGACCCTGGCTTGTGTATTTTTGTGTTTTGTTGTGGTGGGGTGGACCCACTCTCCCTGGCTTGTATTATTGATCTAAATCTCAACGCATCAGAATTGCGAGCAAAGTTAGATAAAGTACAATCTTTGCAACACTGTGATTGTTTTTTGTTGAACGCTCAGTTTCCTGATTCACATTTGTGGTTGGCAGCTCATTTTGAAATGTTTGTGTTTGCCTGATTTATTTTATATGTTAAACCTGTTTTCTGTCCATTTTTGTTGTCATCAGTAATAACAAGGCTGGGAAGATATTTAATTTCTCCATCACTACCTACTTGTCATGCAAGGTGTTATAAGGATTGTTTGCTGTTAGGAAACGATCCATTCTGAGGCTTTTAATAATACAAATGTTTCTCCAAGTCTGGCTCATACACCCATCCAAATATTTTTCCAGCAGTTCAGTGACTCAATTGGCAATTATCTGCACAGCCTATTGGGCTGTGGTACTAGTGTGCATTCCTGCTGACAAAATGGCATCAAAACATTTGAACATTTTGTTATTGGTCATAGACTGAGTTAAGATAATGGCAATACAGCTCCTTTTTTCATCCTTCAGCAAATTCACAGAAAGCCATTCAGGGTAACGAGCTGAAAATGTAGTCTGTGTATACTAGAGCCATACTAATATCTGCTGCTTGGCTTCCTAAATGGCTCCTAACATGTTGAATCGTAGGTGAAATTGGATGTCAGGTGCGTTTTCTTCAGCTATTCACATAGTGACATTAGGCACATTTGTTTTCTTTTATTTTCTGCCTTTAATATATGGCCATGTGAGAGGCGCCAGGTAACAGTTTTTCATTGTGAATGACCTTGTTCTATATGGGTAAGTGCTTTGTGTGCATTCTGAATGCATGGTTAAAAATATTTCAGCATATGTCATTTGTATTCGCAATTTTTAAGACATGTCCTCTATGTCTCACTCAAATGCTTTCTGAGAAATAACACAGAGGTAAGAATATATCAGAAGACATCTGTATCACTTGTTCATTACCTTTTCACAGTGTCATCGTGATTGGGCATTGGTGTGACCCTTAATTTGCATGTGTTGGTGCTTTTTTTTTTATTTTGCTGTGCTCAAAAAAGTAGTGTTCATCGTATCATAGCATTTGTATGAATGTCACTTGTGGAATTTCCTTTTTCATGCTTGATATAATTATTTCTCCCCATTATCATTCAAAGTAGCGATCCTTCAAAGCCTGTAGATATGCTTCTTCTGCTCTGACAGTCTTTACTGAATAACTAGCATACGTTACCGATTCATTGTATTATTTAGCACTTTCTGAACAAACACATTTGTTGACCTGTGTTCCCTGTGTTCTGTCCACAGTTGACCAAAGCATGTTTGAGAATTCCAACGCCGCTGAGCAGCCGAAGCAGAGCTTGAGACTCGGCAGCGTCTCCTCCAGCCCAGCAGGACAAAAGAGCGGCAGCGGCAGCCAGCATCTGAAGAACCTAGGCAAGGCTGTGGGAGCCAAGGTCAATGACCTGCTGCGCCGAAAAGACCCCAGCAGCCTGGGAGACGTTGGGGTCACAGAGGTTAACAAGAACGTAGAGGCAGTGTGGGCCAGCTTGGCTGAGATGGGCCATGGCACAACTGCTAACAGGTAATAATGCTCACACACACTCGAGACTTGAGGTTTAATTGGCATTTAGGTGGCTTTCAATGTGATTTAATGTTGTTTTTGATATTCCTAGTTATATCTTTATCTTGATTTTTGCAGGTGTGTCTTTGAGTGCATTTAGCAACAGCTGCGTGACAAAAGAAGGAACATAATCACATAAGTTGGTTATCTAACTAATTAGAAATCCATTCACATGAAATAGGTAAACTGTATGAGCACATGTTTGATTTAGCTACCACCGTAGTGACAGTTTTATCTGACTTTGCAAACTAGACTAGCAGCTTGCACCAGACTGCTTTGAAATAGCTTCAGCTGAAATGTTTCAACAAAGGAAAAAAAAAATAGCAATAATCTAGGCTTTCTTGAGCCATAATGAACCTCATGTAACAAGCTGAAACTCAGAGAAACAGCAGGAAGCAGGAAGATAAGGCACAGGGCTAGGGGCTGTCTGTCAGAGTGGTTTATCACTTCAAATAGATAAATGGATTTCACAAAGACTGTATACTGTATACATTTGCATAAAATTATAGTACCGGAGCTCAGCTGTGATGCGCTCCAGCCCAGTTCAGCCCTGCTTAGAAGACACAATTACTTGGGAAAACAAGCATAGTCCTAACATGGACTTCGAGAGATCTTTGAGTCAGTCATTCCAAAATAGCCCAGTTGCACTTTTTTGAGATGATTACAGTTATTTTCACTAATTATTTTATTTGATTGATTTTATTTGATTTAGTGTGAATTAGGTGCATTTGGTCGGTGAATAAAGACAAACCAAGAAACACATTCACAGAGAAACGTCCTGTTCAGAGTTGCAGCAAGTAACGTTTATTTGTTTCACTGTACTGTACATGATTCAATGTAACTACACATTTTTGTGTGTTTGCATTGCAGTACATCATTTCATGTTGGCACAACATTGTGTTATTGAAGTAGTGACAGCTAGGACGTAAGAGCTAAGAAGCCTCCAATGTTACCACATTAAGCCTACTTAGTCAGCTAAAATTTCATGATTGTGATGAACATTCTAACTATTTTAGAAAAGCAGCATCCTGAAATTTTGGCATATAATGTATAATTCAAACAGAAAAATGTGAGGCTTAAAAATTCATGACAGTCTCTCCCCCACCCCCAGATACAGTGAATGAATAAGTCAGTGGCAAATAAGAATAAGGACTTTCTAAGGCTTATTGTGTATACTCAACTTCCATCTCTTCATGTTGGTATTGTGGAGGCTGCTGCTGTATTTTGCTTTGTCACTTTAATCTTTGCATTGCTACATTGATCGGCCTGGTAGTGTCCCATAGAGGGTCATTCATTTTGCCTAGTTTTATTTCTTACTGGTGCATCACATCATCTGTTTGTGGAGTAAATGCGAAAGCAGGAATGCGGAACGTGTGATGTGAGCAAGTCTTGCATCACTGGGGATGTGATTGACATCTCTTTGAGTGGAAAAAGCCTCTCAGTCAGATTTTTTTTTTTTTCAGGCAGGCATTTGCAATATCCCTGAGTGAAACAGTGTCTTGCTATCATTATAAATGCCCCACAAGAGAGTGTGTGGGTGTGTGTGTGGTGGGGTTTTCTGTCTGGCTTGCAAACTTTGACGATCCTGACTTAATTGGCAGGCAAACAACTGTATATGTGTGCTGTCTAATGGGGATGCATCTATCATTTGTGTGCTCAGTGTCTGCTTGTTAACGTGCATAGTGATTTTTAACTAGAATGTTGAACGAATGGAATCTCATAAGCCCATAGGTTTCCAAGTATAGTTATTGTATTTGCATGCCGATTACAAATGAGAAATTGACCATACTAGCAGCAGTTCATTCATGGATGTTATTAAAATGTATATCCACATTGGGCCACGGCTAAAACCTCCAGTCATAAGCACAAAAAATGAAATGCTGTATTCACAATAATAGAACTCATCACAACTTCTGAAAAAGGTCATTATTATAGTGATTTCTTTTTTAAAAGACCTTGAAATTGTTGGTTAGTTTTTCATTTGAATCAGTCTACGCTTGAATAATGGTTTAGTCAATACTATGATTCGGCTCTGGCTTGTAATTTCAGCTATTTATGCTCTATTACAAAACAAGACAGGCCCCTTAGCAGTGGTTTACATGCAGACCAGCCCTTTTCCTTTTAACAGAAGGTTATGACAAACTACAACCAGCTGATTCTTTTCCCTTCCTTTCCTCAACCTTCTAGCTTTGCAAAAAGGGGAAATTAAATTAATGAAATGAGATCAAATCTTCTCAGGAGTGTAGGCATACTCTTTGTAAACTTGTGTATATAATCAGGCACATAGCCAGGCAGTTTCCATAGACAAACACTGGCTATAGACTGGGTCATATTTGAGACCCCTACTTTAAACCTGACACTTTAAACAAGGTACCACTTTAGCTACAAGTTCACAGTTCATACAATTCATATAATTGTCCCATCAACTGTAAGTGTTATTACTGTGAAATGGAAGGGTCTAACAGCAGCAACAGCTCAGCCACGAAGCAGCAAAGCACACAGACTCACAAAGCAGGGAGTAATCGTGTGCTTTTTGTCTCAACGTGACAAAGAACTATTGACTGACATGCAAAATAGCCAACCACAAACCACTATATTAGAGTAATATGTAGAGGCAGGCGATTTTCATACTGGGCCTACACACACAGCAAAGACACCTCAAACAAACACATGTAACCTTACGAGAATATCTTGCTTTCTCTATGGGCAGTGCTCCTGAATAAAGGTTTAGTAAAAACTGTGAATTCAGTCCCACCTTGTAATTTCAGCCTCTTAATCTCAATCACTAAACAAGGCAGGATCCAGAGCAGTTGTTTAGGTGCAGCCTTTCTTTCAGCAATGAAAGTGAGAAAAGGAGTTCAGTGTGTTCATGTACAATGTTTCTTCTGTTGTTTTCTCAGTCACATTTCCTTGGATTCATTCCCTCGTCTTGACCCGCCACCCCCAACCAGCAAGAAGCGCCTTCCCCGGGCTTTGAAGACCACTCAGGATATGATGATATCCTCTGACCCTGTGGTAGCCTCCCCAGAAGTCTCTGACTCCTCCCTTCTATCCTCCCCAGATAAGAGCCACCAAATCTTCACAGTCAAAGCCCAGAAGCAACCCCAGGCCTGCCCTGAAGAGCCTGGTCCAGAGACCCAGAAACCATCAGGGTCTAGCGCCCCTTTGGAGACGCAGATAAAGGATGAGAGTAGATCAGAGGTGAAAGTGCAACCTGTTGATATGGATGCTGAGAAGATGTCAAATGAAGACCAGTCTCAGTTGCTCGGCACCGTTCCTGACCTCATTCACAAGGACAACATGGAGCTCAAGCAAAAACTGACCAGCGTGGAGATAAGAATGGCCTCCACACCGTGCCCAGGGAAAGGGGGCTGTCGCATCAGCCTGAGCGAGGGGGAGCTCCAGGAGAACGGTTCGGTAGACTACAAAAACTTCAAGAGAAGTTCCAGCATGGAGAATGAGGAACCCCACCCAGACCTGCTTTCATTTGAATAGTTCTCTCTTGTATTGCTGGAGGACAGTGTCAGGATGGCATTCTCAAGAAACAACCCAGTCTTTACCCCAGATGTTCTAACTGCATAGCTCACCTATGAGTGCTATTTGTTTGATTAGGGCTGACGGTCACTGATTTTACAGGCTGCCTTGGGGGAACCAAGTAAAGCGGCTTTGTCCTTGTAATCTTTCTGTGAACCACATTGTATTTTCTATGAGTGCACTATAATGCATTTATTATGCCTGATTTTATAGCATATCACCACAGATATAGGCTGATTATATTTTTAGGGCTCTAATTTCTTAAGAGGAAAAAAAATCACTAATTTAGATATTTTATTCATTTTCTGTTTTTTTGTCTGTTCAGAGATTGTAATAGTTTTATCGTTTTGTACTAATAGATTATAATGGCATGCTCATCAGTAGAAACCAAAGTGAGTACATTTAACATGCTATAATACCTCTAAAGCGGTTCCTGCACCCTTTATTATGTATGGGCAGCTTGTTATGTTTTGTGATGCCTTGTTTCACTCCAAAGTCATTTCAGTTTGCTTCCATCAAAACGACAAGCCTGCAAAACCTGGCTAAGCATAAAATAGCTGATGGCAGTGCTCTGTTTTGTGTTTTGACTATTTAATTTGACAGGGACCTATGTTTTTGCAGTCAGGCAGAACATGCTGGAGGAATGAGAAGGACAGATGAAGAATGTAGGGGCCGAATTCCAGAAGAACAGAAGAGCCTTTGTTGAGATCTTCACTCCTAAAAATCTTGAATAACCTGATCAAAATACCACTACAGAATATGTTCATGTACTCAAACTAGTTTATAATATTCTATATGCATTATGTATTTATAATGTCCCTGTAGTCCTGTCTATCGGAAAAAAATCATTTTTCTCCTTGAAAGTTAATGTAATACCAAAGCAGGGTCCAGTAGCAGCAAGCCTGGTTCCTCTGACGATCCAGGATGAAAAATAAAGTGGGACAGAATGACACGCTAGGTTGTCAGTGCTGGACGAGAAAGCTCAGAGCAGGTTTTAGAGGCGGTCGGAACTGCATGACAGCTCATGGGGTCTTACAGTGGCTGCGGGTTTGTCATGGCAATGACTGTCAAAGTGATGGCTGGTCTGCGGAATGGCACTAATGAGGCGTCTGCCAGCGGAAAGGTATCAGAATCTGTGGAATGTCATAACACAAATCACCGCTGACCTTTCGCGTGTGTAGGTAGCCTCTGACTTCCCCTGACCCTCTGGAGAGATGTTTTCAGTGTCGGACTAATCTTTTCTTCAAAACCGACTAAAAACGCCATCAAAGGCCCAACAAGTAGGACATTATAACATACATTATGCTGTGCCTAACCACAAAAAAGCCACCACAGTTTAGGAGAGATGCAAACATTATTAATTACAATATCTGGATACACTGAGTACACTTATCTTTTTCAGGTTTCTGTAAATGAAGAGGAGTTGTGCAATTGCAGCAAGTAAAAAGTGGGTAAACAGAACGTCAGCTGAGTGCAAGATTGATGAAAAGCATTATGTACTCGTAATGCTTGAGTGTGATGTATTATAACTCATTTTAAGTATATCATGATGATGGAACAGTTCTATAAATGTAACTTAAACATAAGGATCTTGTCATACACTTCATACATTTCAGGGTTTTGTTTTTTTTTTTTTACATATATGGCTTTTTTATTATTATTAAGAGTTACAATAAGGGCTTAGAGTGGATGGAGCTGTCAGGGAAGGGATTGTAATCAGTAGATAATGGCTGTATTAATGCTGGCCACTCCTTGTATGTAGTATCGGGTCATAAAATGTGAAGTAAGTGTTTTTATGGAAAATTTTATGATGCCTTAATGTTTTCTATGTATATTTGGTAAGGATAAAATCAATGAGATTTCTATTTTAGTCATAGTTTTGAAGATGATTTTTATACTGAGCTGTAATGAAATAATGGAAACTTATTAAAAACAAAGAATGATTCTTTTTAATAGGGAATTACATAGTTTACTGATTGTTCAGTGTTTGTAAACTGCCCGTTCTGAGTGGTCTAATCATTTTCACAATGCTCTGAAATGAAGGATGAAATGCTGAAGGAAAGACTCTGGTTTATGAAGGTTCTGTGAGCACACTAAAATGTAGTAAGAGGACCTCAAGTGTTCAAGCTTTTGTATTAAATGATTTTTTAAGAGATACCCTGTGTGTTCATGATGCAATTTTACTAAATGTGTTTTGGGATGTGTGAAGCGTCTCAGAGTTCTGGGCTTGTCTGCTAGAATCTCTGCGCTGTACTTTCTGGGTGCACCTGTCTCGTATGTCTTGTCATCTCAATCCACAGACGCTTTGTGTTTTCCGAGGAACGCAACACTTGAATTGACTTTCACTTTGAAACAGGCGGCTGTGACAATATTCATAAATGTTTAAAAATACTCATTTTCATTTCACAATCACTCTGTCAAGCATGGTCACACAGCATAAAGCATTTTAAAAACAAGTCTGTTTGTGTGGGGTTTTTTTTTTTTTCTTATTTCTTCTGTTTGTCAGGTTGAGTTACCCAGTCATCTCTGCAGGCATCCAGTGATAAATTCATTCAGAAAGGTTTTGAAACCGTGTTGTCATTTCAAACAGTCAGACCCAGTTGAAACACTTCCATCACATACAGTATCTTGACACACGGGATCATTTAAGGGTATACTAGTGAGCAATACTTTTCAACGCCTGCTGCTCTGAGGAGGTTTTTAACTTTTTCATATTCTAAAATGACCCTGAAGATATCAAATTATCTGAATCTATTTTAAATTCTTTCAAGTAGCCCCCCTTGGCTTTCTCTCAAACAGCTTCATGAAAATACATGGGCTGCTTCTCCAACAGGCTTGAAGTAGTTCAGTTTTTGCTCAGATATTGTTAGGCAGATTAAAAAAAATAAATTAAAAAATGGCTATAAAATTACTTTTATTTTTTATCATCTGCATTAAATCAATAATTTAATCATAAGGTTTCAAAATGTCTTTCTACTATTAGGAAAATTACATTCAGCTACATGTGTCCAATTTTTTGACTGGGATGCACTATGAAAATGTGACTTAAAAATTTGAGCTAGTAAGTTACCAGAATTAGTTCAAACTTATTTCAACTTATGTGAAAATTATTTGGGAGCCAGTTTGCTTACTATAAGTTTTTTACAGTGTGTGGAGGGTTTCAGTCTCTTCTGGAGACACATTACCACTCACTCATGTACAGTTGCATGCAGAAAAAAAGACGTTTTGTTGATTTTCCGAATTAGAATAAGCCCATAAGAGAAGACGCTTAAATATGACATTTTTCAAAACATTTACTCTCCAATTTCATTACTTACTATCACTCATTAGTGATGGTTTAATTTGTATATTCGGGCTCTTAAGTCTATTTGTGAGAAACTGAGCATGTAACCGGTCAGTTGTAATGGATCTGGGTTGAACTAGCTCAGCCCCGCAACACTGAAACGCTATATAATGGAAAGCAAGAGCAGAAAATCCAGTGATGAGAAGAACTGTTTGTAATTAATGCAGGTTTGGGAGAACTTCACACAGAGGTTCTTCACGAGAGCTTTAAATGGAGGGCGGCCGTTGCTGAACTGAGTAAATGTGAATCTGAAGAGCAGTAAAAACAGGCTCTAGAAAATCATCTGTAATGAAGCAGGAATGTTTGGAAAACGTGTGTATCGGCATTTCCAGACAATACTGTATTTGAGACACTCATTAAGTTCTAATGTGCCTGCAGTAAGAGAATGACATACCACAATAGCACGAGTGATTTTTTTGAAAATGCATTTTGATGAAACTGGAGTTAGCCTAGCATTCGTCTTGCTCGGTTCTCTTCAGTAACTGGCAGACTCTTGGCCTATTTCAGGCATATCCTGTGTTTTACTGTGTCTCTCCCTCATGCACAGCGACCATGGCAGCTTGCGTCCTATTAATCACTGCCAACCAGACATCCTGTTTAGACTGAACAGATTTATGAGGGAGAGTTTTCCTCCTGCACAGTCAAGAAAAGGGAGAGATGAGGAGTTTATCTAAAACCCCCGTCCTGGAGACTGTAGTAATCAAAACTGCAGGAAACACTTCCGTTTACAAAGCAGGGCAAACTGCGAAAGAAAAACTTTTTTTTATATGTAGGCGACGGTTCAAAATTACTTGGTGAATATTAGCATAAAGTGTATGGAAACCCCTTACAATCAGATAGAGAACAAGCAAAGCAGCCTACAAATCTTTTTTCCCTCTGTTTTTTGGGGGCAAAACTGATGACTTGTTGACTTAGTATTCTGCAATAATGCCATAGTGTCTGAAAAGAATGGCTTACTATGTGAAAATAAGGATTTGGTATCTTTAAAGGTTTCCTATGCCAAAACTTTTTAATTTATCATTTAACTTTGTCAGAATTTCATTCTAATAACTCTTTATTACTCATTTCAAG
>JBBIGA010000106.1:13945695-13961044 GCA_037576975.1 Alestes dentex | reverse complement strand
AAGCTGCAGCTAGGAAGGTTTTTAAATAGAAAGCAGATGTGTGTAATGGAGCGGACCCTACTGAAACGTTGCCAGGGCGTTCCCACATGCTTACGGTGCCACGTCAAATGACGGAAACAGGAGGCGGAGTTAAAGGGAGTGTGTGATGAGGGTGTATTTCAGTGAAAAGGAAAGAGAAGGAGGCTGACAACTACGCTGAAGGTAAGAATATCATTACCAAGCTCAGCTGCTAGTTCAGCTGCTGTAAGATCTGTGTGCTGTGAGAGACCCTTGTGCTGAGAGAGACCACCCTGTGCTTTCAGAAAGAGTCATGCCCAGCAAATCTACTACCAGTTTAGCTGTTCAGGTTCAGGGGCCAGTAGTATCATCATCAGTAGGTTACTATCTAAATTGTGATTTCAGACTAGAACCAGAACAGTCATTTGGTTCCTGTAGGGTGATGAAATGTACAACAACTAACTGGGTTCAGTGGAGACATACCAGTATAGTACTGGACGGATAGGCTACCACCAGCCGTAAAAGATAGGCATGTACTGAGGATGTAGGGGAAAAGATCTGAATGTAATCAAGGAGATCCTCATGCTTGCATACTTGATAGCGTTTTCTGGTTGTCATTATCAGTCAGAATCATCAGCACTAGGTTCCTGTGCTGTTTGTCTTGCCGAATGAAACGTGTCCTGGAGGTTCACTACTGAGTGCGAGAGACACTTAAACACACGGCGTCTGGATCAGTTCTTTTATTTTTCCTCTATACTTCTCCTAGATCATACCTTGCAGGCATGGACCTTAAAGAACTGGCACAGAAACTGGCCGAGGCTGGCCAGTCCCACCTTCTGCAGTTCTGGGACCAGCTCAGCCCCGAGGAGCAAGCTGACCTGTCCTCGGAGCTGAAGAACATGGACTTTAAAGAGATCAACTGCTTCTTTAAGAATGCCATGGCGACCTCTGACCAGAGCAAACAAGAAAAGGTGGACGCCAGGATGGAGCCGGTGCCACAGGAGGTCCTGGGCAGTGTAACCCGAGACCGAGACTCCCTCAAAGACTGGGAGGAGAAAGGTTAGATCATATCAGGCTTTTTAATGTTCACTGAAATGGTATTTCAGAATCATGTCATTACTATTAGACAGGACGAGAACTCCTATGGGCATGTTATTGCTCACAGTAAAGCCTGGTTTTTACTCTTAGTCATTCTACATGAGTGTAATGCAAACAACCAGCTCATAATTAGTGCTATTTCAGAATCCATATCTAACCAGACTAGTATGTTACTCATAACTGGCTTCAGCCAAGAGCCTTTCCTCAGTAGGTTGGGGGGGCTGTGGGGACTGACAACTTTGAAATAGTGGAACTAAAGTCAGTGATAAAAATCTGCAACAAAAGGGTTGCAAGAGTTGAATCCTTCTCTGGGTTTTGTCCCAGCAGCCCACCCTTGGGCTTGGACTCACAATGGGGGCTGGAGACATCTGGTTCTTTTTAGGACTGACGTAAGTGGGGTCCTGTGTGTGCGTTTATGAGGTCATTTAGCAGTGTGTCAAGCCTTAATCACCGCATGTTTTATGAAGACATCCAAAGTTTAGCAAAGGACTCATAGATTTAATTTCCCATCCAAAATACAAAAAATAATTTGTGTGTGTGTGTGTGTGTGTGTGTGTGTGCGTGTGTGCCCTTAAAAGACAGGGTAAGCTGTGATGCGTGCTTGAGGTTGAGTAGGACTAGGTGATGATAAACTTAACTGCAGTTTATGTAAGATAAGAATGTGCCATATAAGTTGACACAAGGTGTGTCAACCCATATGTTTCTAAAGTTCAGGAACACATGCTTTAGGGTTTATTTCATTACGTAATGGTTTATGATTTCAAAGAATGAATTAGAAGTCTGTATACTTCTGTCTTAAGATGTCTCTCCATAGCCATCTTTATGATTATTATTTGCCCTGTTATTCTTCATTAATAACATCTAAGTTGAGAGGACCGCTAGAATGTTAGTGTTTTATAGGTGTGAGTTTATACATTTGTATATTGTATAACTTATGGCAATATATAGATACATGTATCATGTGCACTTTACTTGCTCGTGAAGAATTAGTACATTTATGAGTAGTCTTAAGTTTGGTTGGAAAATATTCAAAACAAACAAAAGCATAGTAGATGTGACATGACAAACATACTTAGATTGTGTGGTTCTCCTTATGACCATATCTCACTCCCTCCGTCTAGACTTTTTCGTATACGTAATCCCAGTGACTTGTTTGTCTTCTCTTCTGTTTATTTCCGTATATGATCGTCTTGTAGCAGAAACAATGTTCTCGAACTGAAGTTTTTAATGGCCTAACTTTTCATTCGTCTGTACAGGCCTGCACTGTATTTCTGAGAACAAGGTAGCAGTTCTGCTGCTAGCCGGCGGTCAGGGAACCCGGCTAGGAGTGCCATATCCCAAAGGCATGTACAACGTAGGCCTGCCATCCCACAAAACCCTCTTTCAGATCCAGGCTGAGCGCATCCTGAAACTGGAGCAGCTCGCTGAACAGCAGCATGGATCCAAGTGCTGTATTCCATGGTGAGACAAACATTCAGAACAACTTAACTGCCTAAGCATGAAGGTGTGATACGGCAAAAACAAAAAAAAAAAACAATTATTCCAATTCAAGTAAGGAAAGCTGAAACTATTTTTATTTATAAGGAAGTATTAACATAAGGAAAAAAATATAGAAGGCTGCATTTTTTTGTAGTTTGGACAAACCAAATCTGTTGTGGCTGGTGGCAGATTTTGGTGCAGGGAGAACACTGTGTGAATACAATCTTTCAGTGACCCGGTATTTTAACGACAAACTAATTTTATGTAGTGGAGCAATTTGGTTTGCCAAATTAGCAGTTTGGCCGTGTAAATCAAATGTGTTTATTATGAATGAAGTTCATTCTTCCTTAAAATAATATTCTTAACATTCCCCATGAATGAGATTTTGAATCAGTGCAGGTGATCTAAAATTGGACTGATGTGAGAGCAAAGTTGTGTGCAGAAGTGCGTGCCAGCTTTACTAAATGATTGCTGGTCAGCTCTGCTCATCCTTATCACAAGATATGTCTTTACGGTCTTACCACGTCATTCTTCTTGCGATGATTCCCACAAGGAAGTAGATCAAACGTAACGTGTGCCTCAGAAACTCCCTCTTATCTATTAGCAATTCAAATCTGCTTTAGAAGAGGAAATGATTTTTGCTAAACATTGCATATTCATTATCTGTGAATTCCTTTCTTTTAGTCATAATTCAAAAGCAGGATATGGTGTAAAATTCGCGTGATGGAAAATCTTTGTGGTAAAGTAATTCATCGAATGCCATTTAAAACACCCACACACTGGCATGTAGTTGCATATGTATTGTTAGAAGGAGTCTTATCATAACTGTGTTTGGTTAATGTTAGGTACATCATGACGAGTGGCAGAACAATGGAGTCCACCGAGGAATTCTTCTCAGATCACAAGTACTTTGGCCTTAAAAAAGAGAATGTCATATTCTTCCAGCAAGGCATGCTACCAGCCCTGGACTACAATGGAAAGATTATACTTGAAAGAAAAGGCAAACTAGCCATGGCACCAGGTAAAGTTTATATAGAAAGCATTCTGTTTCGAGTCAAGAGGATTTAGATTAGAGTGCCAGACTGCACTGCAGAAGATCTGTTCCATGATGTAATCCACCTAATGAAACTAATTAGATGAGTACCAAATCTTCTAAATTGATGTGGATGTATCTGGGTGGGGTACACGTTAAGCTCTGCTGGGCCGTTACTTGAGGTGCAACAATACATTCATCCCACAATTCAGTTACATACACAATGTGGGGTTCAAGAAACGATTGTGTCCATGACGTTGCATAATGAGTGTATGATATAAGGTGGATTGCTGATTGGTGCTGGTAGTTTGAAGTTCAGACTTACTAAGTGTTTACTTAGTTTACTTACTTCTTGTGTGATACATTACAAATACAGTGATGTCTATGTGATGTCTATTTTCTGTTTTGTTTTTGCATTTGAGATTTTTAGTTTAGTTTTGTGAATGAAACACCATGAGAGTATACTTTCAGGACTGTAGAGAGATATATCAGAATACCGTTCTTCTCTGTTTTTGGACATATTTTTAGTGTGCTGATACATCCATTATTGTCAGTGTCTATGTTTACTCCAGAGTAAGGGCCTCTTGCAGTATTTTCAGCAAACCAGTTCACAGGCAGCTTAACCTGCAGATGTATTAAGCTTCAGTTCCTACAAACTGTTCCCCTCACCTTAAAATTAAACGCTTTGTGTATACTTTTCATTGACAGGCGTGCGTACATGAAAGAATGTAGGGATTTAAATGATCACGCAATGTGAATTGTGAGCCACTCTGTAACCAAAAACTTTTTCGTTTGACTCAGATGGCAATGGAGGCCTTTACAGAGCGCTGGGAGCAAATAAGATTGTGGAGGACATGGAGAGGAGAGGAATCGCCTACATCCACGTGTACTGCGTGGATAACATCCTGGTGAAAGTGGCAGACCCTGCCTTTATTGGTTTTTGTGTGTGTAAAGGAGCCGACTGTGGTGCGAAGGTCAGTACCCATATCGAGTCTTCACAAAAATGTCTTCTAGTTCGGCCAGTGAATAGAAAATAACACGTGAATAAATGAATACATTCATTGGTTTCCACAAAGGATAAGTTCATAGTGGACGTAGTATTGCGCAGATTTTAGTCTTTCCGTAAAGTGAATTCACACTTCCACACTTAATGACGGTCATTAAGTGTGTACATTTATTCTCCAGCTTCTGAGGTGTAGAGTTTCCTGATATGACATCAGCATTGGTTTTTATGAAAATATTTTTTTTACTGTAGGCAGACTGCAGAAAATAACACTGACTTGTAATTAGATGATTGACAGGGTGATCGTTCTTATTAGCATACATCGAGCCCATTCTGAGCACCAAGAGTGTTGACTGCAACATCTTTGTAACTGGATCCAATTAGACGAAAGTACAACAGAGCCATAAAAAAGTCTGTGCTCTTATGCGAAGAGATTTTTTTTGCCACATTATTCAATATGTTGCTCTTTTGAGAGTAGCTTTTGTCTTTTTTGTGGAAAACCATGTTATTGCCAGTCTCTGAATAAAAACTGGTTTGGACCACGGCTAGATCTCTTGCACAACCAAATTTGTCTTTGTCAATAAAAATGAGTTTTCGTAGTCCAATTATCCGCCAGTTGTACTGAGGATATGTTTTCAATTACAAACCATAAAACAGCAGTTACGGTGGTGTTGGGGCCTTGATTGTGTTTCTGTTGTCTTCTGATTCGCAGGGTGGAGTCTGTTGGCAGTTGCTTGTAGTCAACCTAATAGTCCCACAAGGGCTATTTTTGTTTGTTTGTTTGGTTTTTTAATGCGTTACGCTACATAATCCTGATTAACATTACACTTTTGTTTTTTACTTCTCCTGAAAGTATTTCATTATTTTCACCATTCTTATTTACTTCAGTAACTTACTGTATTTAATTGGTATCCACGCATGGTCTCCCTTGATATTGCCTCCCCAAATGAGCGTGGTGACTGGAATGTATGGGGGCTAATGCGGGATCATAAATTATTTAGGGCATAGATTATTTAGGGTGAACGAGTATAAGTTAGGGATGAGGGAAGCTCCTGATTTGTAAGGATTTCTTCTTTTACAGGGCAGTGTTATGTGCACAAATAGAAGGATATTGTTAAATGTAGATATCATGACTGCAGGACCACGGTGCAACACAAGAACAGCACAAGACCACAAGTGCAGACAGGACGCAGAAGTGTGCAAGAAACACAAGCGCAGCAATACAATTAGACAAGACAACATAAGATGTAAAGTGTAAACATTCAGTGCAATAAACAATGGCTAAAGTCTGGATGAATGCAGTATTTTGACAGGTACTATATTCTAGCAGCGAAAGTTGTGTGTGCAAAAATGCAGAACAGAGTTAAACAGCAGTAAATATGATGTGCAAATACAGCAGCAACAGGATAGAAAATGTGCCGTATTTATACAGGTAATAAAAGTCTGAGTAGTTGTGTGTGGGTAGTTTTTAGCTTCCAGATCGAAGTTACTGTAGTCAAAAACACTAAGGTATAGTTAAGGTGGATTATTAAATAAAAACTGGTCAAAAGACTGATGTTGACATCGTCCTCTCTCTCTGATGCGGAAGGGCCAACCACAGCATTGCCTCATCACACATCAGATGTTGCACCTAGCTTCCTAGGGTCATGGTCTGGTGATGGCGTACTTCTGAACAGCGCCAGGTACAGTCAGTTCACAGAGGGATGACCTAGGGGTAGATCGACCTGCGTCTTCCCTCTCGCGTATTTAATAAACATCAGGTTCATTATTCTGTAGAGAAGGGAGACACTGGCACTTATTTGGACCCTCCAGTTCTTTGATGTGTGTGTGTGTGGGGGTGTGCTTCCAGTGGTGGCCTATTTGGACCGCAGTCCCCTCACCCTTTTGCACTCTGTAAAGGCCCAGGCAGCATTTGATGCGGTAGGCACTGTTTTTACAGCCTGAAGATAAGGCATATCTGGGGTGCAGACGGTGCGCTGGCCAACACCTTGTCTCCTGCCCTGAGTGAGCCAGATTAAATGGTTTGTAGTCTTTCTTTTCACTCCTCTTTGTCCTTAAAGGTGTTTTCCCTAATGGCAGGGGATTGCTGGATGGTGGACTGGGAGGTTTTGCCGCTGTGTTCCCTGTTGTGTGGTATGAGGGGGTGGCCATGGAAGTTACCAGACTTCTTTTTTTTTTTCTGTCAGAAAAGTGACTAATTAAGGTTTTGGTTGTATATAGAAACGGGTAGGGTTTGGTAAACTGATTTATTTACCTATGGTTTTCGCAGGGTGTGGCCGTTCAGCAAGTGCTGGTATTCAGACTAATTGGCTATAAAAGGGCTGAGAGGAAGGAGGAGGCATGTTCTCCCCCTCTCTTCTCTTGACCATGCCTTTTTTATGAATCACACCACATTAATCCTGATTAACATTACGCTTTTTGTTTTTACTCCACTTATGCTGTTTTCATTATTCTTGTTTATTTTAATAAATGACTCTTTTAAATTAATTTTTTAATCCCTGTGTGCTGAGTGTTGCCTCGTGAACCTGGTGAGAGTAAAACAGCCCATTTTCAGATTTAAGGAAAGAAACCCACACTGTCCTTCAAGTGTCACTAGGTGGGGCAGTTTCTCTCTTATAATGCATTTTTCTTTTTCCAGAGTCCAGAAGAACTGAAATAAGGGTTCTTTCATATCTGAACTGTTACTTAAAACTCCTTTGTTCTTCCAGCTCTCCCACGGCTCTGCTTTACTCCACCGCAGACTGATGAAGTTTATTGACCAGTACAACTGGAGAACAGTTCAATTGTTTCTAGAAATCTGTGGTCCACATGTGCAACAACAAGCAAATTTTGATCCCTTAGAAATAAGTGTAAGGTCGCTTGTGGCTGTAAGCCCTCAGTGGTTAACAATCGATTGTGAGTTTGTGTTCCAAGGCTGTTGAATGAAAACTACTTTACAGGGTGCTGTGGTTGTATAGGAAACTGAAATAGTTTCAACTTAGGAGCTTAATGGCCTTTACAGTCCTTTTATAACCGGCACAAATATGTGAGGATCTCATATATTTGACATTTATTCTGTTTTACAGTGCTGCAGTGATTGAGTAATAAAAGTTTTCTTGAGAGAGTAAATGTGCTGCATAGATATTTTACTACTTAGAGTGAAACTCAAGATTGACCCATGCAAACTAATATAAATTCCTGATCCTTGACCTTTTTTATCCCAAGGAGTTTGAACATTACGTCAGTGCCGACACCCTGGATATGTCAAAAATCAGACACGTTCCAGACATCTTGGCTCTCTGTAATAGATATCTGTGAGCAAAAGTGGAGCTTAGCCTCTGGCGCTCCATAAATTGCCCATTATCTGTGTTATTACATGGTAAATGACAAAACAGAGATTAGACTTCTAGAAAAAAAAAAAGCCAGAGTTTTGAATGCTGTGGTTCTTTGAGGTGATTAAAATGTTTCTCTAATTGCTCATAAAGATAAGGAGTGTCTCTCTTAGTTAGCGTCAGTGAGGTAGAAATGAAGCTTCAGCATGACTGCTCGAGCCAGAACCGATGTGATTATACATACTTAGCAGTCATTAGTTTCAATATCTTCCCCATCCTCGCACATTCCCTTGAACCATGTCTCTCCGCATTTGTCCTTGGTCCTCACTTTTGAAAGTGCAGTCGCCACATCATTTTACAGTGTTTCAAGACGTTTGGCAAAGCTTTGGCTTAAAGAGAAAAAGTACATTCCCTATTTTGTTTCTTCGTGGTCCACACAGCTGTTTCTAGGTCATTCTTGTATATTGGTTTTATTGGAGCAGAGAGGCAGGCGAGGAAAATGTCCCCACTGGTTTAAAAATGTCAGTCATCTTATGATCTCCTTTACCCTGTTAGATGCATAGGAATCTGTTCTCTTCAACCTGCCAACGTTTCCAGTGGATTTTTTCTACAAGTGAAGTAAAGTGAATCGAGGGCAAAATCTGGCAGTTACTGATCAGACTGGAAAAATAGAAATCTCCAGTGTGTCCCATCATTCAGCGTTCAAAGAGTTCATCGTTTTCAGTGCCTTTGTGTGGATTTTTTATTGCAGTGGCCCAACAAACAGAGTTGTTGACATTATTGCTGACCTTCAGTTTAGAATTTATGATGTCTGGAAACATTTGGCTTTTGTAATATGCGCAGATTCAGATGGTCCTCAGTTGAGCTTAAAATGCAGATGACTCCAAGGCCCTGGATTCCACTCGTAATTAAACACTCCCTTCATGTCAGAGGCACGATTGTAAGAAAAGTTGAACCCACCCACCCCTCATAAATTGTGAAGCATGCAGTTAATGTGGCTTTTGCTCTTTGCCTCCTCCCCCATCCAAACCCATCATCAACTTAGAACTTTGTAATTTGTTACTCGCAGATGGATGGAGGTTTTTTTCCCTTTTGCCATTGCTTTAATTTAATGCAGACACCAGACATGAAGAAAACCAGTGTGGTCTTCTTTACTCAAGTCTGAAATATTGGAATATGTCTTAGGTGTAACGTTGCATGGGAAACGCATTCATTTACTTTTTTTATTTGAGTACTAAACAGTGGTTAGAAAGCTACAAGGCTACTTGGTGCTCTTATGTGCTTTAAAAAAAAAAACAGTTTTCTCATTTTTATGATTTGAGTAAAAGTCTTATAAGTAGATAATTAAGTTAGGATTTTACAAAAACATTGGAATTCTCTCGTTTCAACCTAACTGCTTATAACAGACTGTGGCTAAATCAGATTCTGATTAATGCTTTATAAATCAAATGTGAGCTTATAAACTTTTTTGAAGTTTTTTTTTTTTTATTTACAGTGTTAATATATTTTTCCTATATACTTTGCTACAAAACTCTTATAAACTCAGGAGAAATGAATACCAGGTCATTCTGTGGCTTCATTGACAGGTGGTGGAGAAAACCAACCCGACTGAGGCGGTGGGCGTGGTCTGTAAGGTGGATGGGCGTTACCAGGTGGTTGAGTACAGCGAAATCACCCTGGCCACAGCTGAGAGGCGGGGTCCCGACGGTCGGCTAATGTTTAATGCCGGCAATGTTGCTAATCATTTCTTCTCCATTTCCTTCCTCAAAGACGTTGTCGAGTGAGTCAGTCGTCAGACACCACATTACATGAGGCTGGATGCTTAGTATAGCATGGTTTTATTTGTGTTACTCTTCTACCTTTCATTACTATATAGTTTTTCAGTAGATGGAAAATCTCATTCACTCCTTTACAACTTTGAATTAGATTAGGGTTCAGGGTATTTTGTTGCTAGATAATTGTCTCATTAACGTTTGAAACGGGACAGCTGTCTCCAAGGAGCTTTGCCATCTTGTAAATACTAGCAGAATGGAACAGACTTTAGTGTGCACAGAGAATATGAGGTGAAGTCAAGAAAGGAACATCTGCAGTTTCCATGTCTGGTATTTTAAACACATGATGGCTTCGCCAGATCTGTGTCTCCTATTGTATTTGTTTTTTTTTTAATGATATTCTAATAGAAATAACGTGTTTCACTTTCCTATTTCTCCCTTTTTGCCTGCCTGCCTGCCTTTCTGTCTGTCAGTACGCATGAGCCGCAGTTGCAACACCATGTGGCACAGAAGAAAATCCCCTATGTGGACACGCAAGGACAGCTAATCGAACCCAACAAACCCAACGGAATTAAGATGGAAAAATTTGTCTTCGACATTTTTCAGTTTGCCAAGTTAGTGTCTGATATTTTTTTCCCCCCCCTCTCTTCCGTTCCCCTGTAACTAGCCTCCGGAAAATAAAAGGCTGGGATGGGTCATAGGTAGTATTTTGGAGTAGAAAGACTGCAAAGTCAAAAATATGTCCTTCAGTGCATGAGCATTCCCTGCTTTCTTCAGCACATCTTGTAATGTCTTGCTCAAACTCCTTAGGCATTAGAGTAGTTGTAGTAGTTGTAGTAAACCTGCCTTTGCCATTTGTAGGCCAAAAACGACATCACAACAGATACACGTAACATAACATATATTATGCGACATAAAAGTGAAAGACAACAGAATATGTTCATGCAACATAGACAAAGCTTTACGTAGGACTCCATTTTCATTGTTTCCATTTTTTTCACAATTTTTCTTAACTATTTCCATTTTCACACCTACCTGGAGCACACCTGTGATATTAGAACCCAGTTTCACAATGTTGCCATGGCTTATATTTCACAATTAGCCTGGAGAACCAGGCACACAAATGTTAAAATTTAGTAACAGTCCTACAAAATGATTTTTAGTTATTAGTATTTATCCAAAGGACTATGAATTACTCACTTGTTACAATGGAACTACTGTGTAATGCATGGTTACGAGAGGGTCTTTAGTGCTAAAGGGGTAAATAGTAAGAAAACACTGAAATGAATTCTTGTACAAAAATGCAAGAATGACCCAGGGTGGATCTGACTGTTACAAAAAAATGATTTGTTTGTACATATTAGTGATGTGTGCGTGCGTATGTGTGTGTTTCAGGATGTTTGTGGTGTATGAGGTGCTGAGGGAGGATGAGTTTTCTCCTCTGAAAAATGCAGACAGTCAGGATGGGAAGGATAACCCCACCACTGCGCGGCATGCACTCATGTCTCTGCACCACCGCTGGATCCTCAATGCAGGCGGACATTTCATTGACGAAAATGGAACCCGAGTGCCTGCTATACCGAGGTGAGCTGTATGCATCTGTGTGGACACACACACACACACACACACACACACACGTACAGAGCCAAATTTTGTTCTGCACACACTTACCAATTCTCTCTGTTTTCCTTGCGTTTTTATTATTCACTCCTCTCTCTTGTGTGCTCTGTCTCTTTCACTCTCTCTCTCTCTTTCTCTCTCTGTGTCGCTTTCTCTCTTTCTCTGTCTCTCTCTCTCATGTTTTCTCTCTTTCACTCTTTCTCTTTCTTTCTTGGTTTTTTCCTCTTTCTTACTTTTTTTTTTCCTCTCTGACCAGTTCACCCCATTATTCTTTCTTTTCTCCTTTTTCCTCACTTACTCACACACAAACATGGAGACTTACAAACGTATTACCTAATACACTGTTTGCACACTGTTCCGTGCAGCACCACGTCATGAACAACATGACATCCTGGTCTTAACGAGTAGTTGCAAAAGTTTATGCTGAAGGGAGGTCAAGACAGGTTTAACATCACCTCAGAATAACTGTATATATTCCAAATGGCATTTCCCTTCACTCAGATTTCACCATTTGTCCCAAGTGTTTGAAGCTCAGTCCACCTTTTTCACACTTTATTTCCTGTGTAACATTTCTAGACACGGACCAGCAGGGACACTCACACCTGATGGAAGCCAGAAGTAAATATTTCCACCGTTGTATGTAGTGCATGGTGATGGGCCTTTCGCTTCTCCCTTACTCAGTTTAATAGGCCATAGAGAGTTCCCGCTCTCCTGACAGGGGTAAAGGTTGCTGTTTTCACCTGGTCACCTTTGTCCCATTCTCACCCAGACTGTAGGTACTAATGGCAGAATGGCGCATGCTGGGTGCAGGGCACTGCTTGCTTTGCTATCAGCGCTGACAGCACTGTTCATTTATTCATTCATGATTGTTTTCTTGGTGCTTTCTTGCTCATAATCAAGTTTTCCTTCATTATCTTTTAACTCCTTATTGACAGCAAATGGAGAGAAAAAAACCATCTGTTTGCAGTGTCAGCTGGGGACTGGATTTTGCCTAATTTGGATGTTGTGAAATCATTGTTCTGCTGTTGCTCTCTTTCAATTCTTGTTCGCAACTATTTACTCTGCCATGAATAGAATGGGTTTTCCAGATGACTCCAGAGAATCTTCCTCTGCTCAGTATACCTAGACTTTCGATTTTTCTGTTTCTTTTCCTTCAATTCTTCATCAACTATTGCAGAATACTGTGTAGAGTGAACTATTTTAACTTCTGCTCTACAGTCTAAAAGATGGGACTGACCTGCCAATCAAATGTGAGATCTCTCCGCTTGTGTCCTACGGAGGAGAGGTAAGGGAAGCCTCATATTCGTAGTGGGTTGTTAATACGTTATCATATATAATGTCATGGTCATTGTACAAATCTCGTTACTCAGAAAGGGTAACTGTATAGGAGAATGAAAAAAACCTTTCTTAACTACACAAACCCAGTGTAAAAGTTTGTAGGATACTGTGCGTATTTAGGATACTGGTGATATTCTGTATAGGTCTGTCACAATTGTTCCATTATCATGTCACAATTATTCTATCTGATCACAATTATTTAAGCTGATTGCAGTTATTTTGCACAGATCATAATAATTGTGAAACATGATATGTTTGCATAATCATGGGAGTGTGTTTTTATCAGTTGGTTTGAGGCAAATGTGTGGAAAGATAAGAAAGAGCAAGTCATGTCTTATGAAAGCAAAAGTCCTAACGTCTAACTGGTGCTATGAGACCAGGGCAGTGGTGAGTCATGTTTGTTTATTTGAGCTTAAACTGTTTCCAGTAGGGAGCTATTTAGCATCTATAGCTAGGAGGCAAGAGAGCTAATCAGCCATTTTGGCCACTTTAGGCTTCTACTTCTACTTTAGGCTTCTGACTGAATTGTCTTTCGATAATTTTCACAATAATTTTCCTGACCGTGACATGTCTAATTCCAAATCAGTATTTTGTTTATTATGTTATATTAAAGGGGACATATTATGTAAAACTCACTTTTTGGGTCTCTACTGCTCCTATAAACACTCCAAACGCGAAAAAAAAAACCATGCATAGAACCACCCCTCATCTGTCGAGCCTCCACCCACTAAATTAGTTGAAGATCCGCCATTTTTTTCTGCTGGTTTTATGAGCACACATAACACACCGAGCGCTACGGCTACAGGCAAAGGCAAGTCACTCATGAAGAGTTGTGTTCATCTTGCTCTCGGTCCGACTCGCAGTTATTTGCATAAAAGTGACAGAGCCCTTAAAGGGCTCATTTTGAAAGGGACTGAAACTGTCAAGAACAGAGCTGGTGAGATCTCTTTATGTGAGAGTGATTTTGTGCAAATAACTTTATGAACATGTTTAGTGTAGCCCATGGACCTATTATAACTTAAAAAAAAAACTTTAAAAAGAGGGAGAATATGTCTCCTTTACAGACAGTATAAACATTCAGTTAACCAAGGCTAATTATGCTCTCTTTACACTGACTTTCCATTGGTCAGTGTTCTAGAGGTGCAGACGATATCCATGATAGGCTCAAACAAGCACATTAGCACATTTTGTGGCCACCGCTACTGTGTAATCTAGGGGTGTGTCCCCATTACAAGCTATATGATAACATTATTAAGCACATACTATGTACTAATTCTAACTTAATAGAATTCATTAAACTTAATAGAATGAGTTTGGCCATTTCATACTAACAAAGTATTGGAGTGTTGCTATGTCATGATACATCGTACTCAACTTACTAAACTGAAAGCTCCTTTAGAGGAGACTTTTTTAATACCTAAAAAGGTTTGATCTAACCCTACTGATTTAATGCAGCCTCTCTCACATCGCTGTTTTTTGTTGTTGTTTTTTTAACCCAAAAAGGTTTTTAACTCACCTCACTGATCATCAACCTTTTTCTTTTTCTTTTTTTTCCTATTTTAATTTTCCAGCTGAGTGTTGCTCCTCCTCTTCCAGCACATTTACACCATACTCAAAGACTGAGAAAACAGAAATCCAGGAAACTGATCCTAGATGTTAGAAAGTAACGGTGCACTGATTTTGTTTCCTAGGGACTGGAGAAACTTGTGAACAACAGAGAATTCCACCCTACTCTGGTCATCGATGCGACTGGCATCCGTCAGCGTGTCAAAAACGGACTGTGATCTGCGAGACCTTTGAACTCTGATAATCAGCATGGAAACCATTTTTTCCTTCATCTCTTCCTACCAGGCTGGGAGAAACTGTGATAAACTGGTGCAATAACATGAAGGAACAAGGCCTCTTGAGGCCTAATGTTATCACTTAAGATCTATTTATTTTCCTAAAACTTATTTTTATATAAATGTTTTCTTGTCCGATAATGGGAATATGCATCGTAGCTATTAATTTATACGTACGAACACATCATATGAACGAATGCTTGCAATGAAGACGATGGTACGTAGATTGTTCTCTTCAGTTTTCAGTTTTAGTGTGACAAGGTGCTGCTAAGCATCAGTGTTGATACCCAGTATGTTCACTCTTTGAGAAACATGTTCCAAAGTAGTGAAAATTCAAAAGATACATTCATTCTGTCCCACATTTTATTTTTAAATGATGATTCATCACACTGTTCTGTTTGAATGTACTCTATGGAGGGTATACTGGTGACTATGATGATTTGTACTCCTGAACAATCCTTGGCTGGGTTTGTGTTATCATGTCAAGTAGCAAAACTGAATAAATGGAACTGTACAATACGATTTCTAATGAGCTACTGTAAACTCCAGTGTGATTCTTTTTTTTTTCACAAATAAATAAGTACATTCATTTTTATAGTGAAACAAAAGCAGTCCTTTTTTCGTATGTGTGCATGTTTGACAGGTATGTTTTTTGCATCTGAGACTCTGAGCTGTGGCTGAGTTGAATCAGATTTTCCAGCACAGTGTTTATGAGGTAGGTTATGATTGGCCAGTGCCTGCACAGCTACCACACGCTAGTCATTTCAAAAACATTCTCTTTCTCTCTCTCTCTCTCTCTCTCTCTCTCTCTCACTCTCACTCTCACTCTCACTCTCACTCTCACTCTCACTCTCACT
>JBBIGA010000106.1:13905524-13915754 GCA_037576975.1 Alestes dentex | reverse complement strand
TATGTAATAAACATTTTAGATATTGGGCTGTTAGTATTAGTGAGTAGATGACATACATGGTTGTTGTCCTTTACAGAATTCCAGCTGCTCTTTTTTATTCCCTCTCAGCAGCCGCAATACTATCACTAACACTAATATCCCACCAACTACAGAGTCAATTAGATAGAGAGATAGATATAGAAATAAATTGTCTAATAGTCTAATAGTGATGGATGGCAGTATGTATGTATACAAAAAGAGGATGAACTGAGTGTGTTATTGTGTGTGTGAGTGTGTGTGTGTGTGTGTGTGTGTGGTTTTGGAGCCAGCGGTTAGACAGCAAACACAGTGAAACAAACGTGCCATTCAGAAGACCAGGGCATGGAAAAAAGCTGCCTCGGTGAGAGGGGAATAGGGACACTTCAATCTATGAGCTACTGCACAAGTCTTCCACAGCCACACACACACACACACGCGGGCACTCAGAAAGAGGCGGGAGATAGGGAGACCGAAGCTTGCCTTCTCTCCAGACAATATTTGTATTTTTCCACCTTTCCGAAGCCCATGTTATTTTTAGCTTGTGTCGCTAAAAGCTGGCAGCGCCTGCCTGCTGCTCGGGCTGCGTAAAGCCGTACACTTCTCCCTAGAGGGTCAAACAGAGAGGGCAAGAAAACATACTGAACAAACATCCAAGCACATATACTGCAGTGTATAGCCAAGCCAAGTGTTTTTCAAATAAACTCTCTGCTAAACAGACCTAGAGAGTTCGTTTTGTTCAGCAATCAGTTTTCAAAATAAAAAAAGAACAATTTCTCTGACAAAAGAGCACACCATGTTCTGTCAGTGAGGCTTTGCAAAACAGCACATCAGTTAAAACTCAACCTTCCCCCTTTCCCCTTAAACCCACTGTAGTCAATAAGCGAAGGCTTGCTTGATGTCTAAAGTTCACTTATTCAGTTTTGCACTCAAGTTACAAGACTAATAGGCAAGGCCATAATTGTAATATATGCTTAAATATGCTCTAAATGTCCCCACAAAAACAAAATGATTAAAAATGATATTGGTATGCTACGAAAAGCCGCACACCTCCGTTCGGCTCACAACCGTGCACTGTCAAAAAAATTGTCATCTCCACCAACTATCACAATTTACATTTGTTTGTGACAGTTTGGGCACCCCAGCTGTAACATGTCAAATGAAGTTAAAAATGCATGGAACATCTGCATGGAATAAATTTGCAAAGTTAACAAATATAGCTTTGGCTACAGTCACCAAAGGCATGTTGAAGGTGAACTAATAATCATTACAAAAAGAACATCTTGACAACTGTTGACCCAGAACTCACATGAAAGTCGACCTTGAACTTCTTCAAGAAACAAAAGATTTTTATAAACCAAACTGATCCCAGAGGAAAGTATTTGAGTCCTCTGCATTTAACCCAGTCACCTGAGTGGAGCAGTGGGCTGCCAGTCGTGGCATCCCGGGAGCAGTGTTTGGGGTGGTACCTTGCTCAAAGGTGCCTTAGTGGTGCCACTGGCAGTCCTGGGATTCAAACCCACAATCTTCTGATTGCAGGGGCAACTCCCTAACCACCAGGCCATCGTCTGGAGGTTTTGAAATAACCATCACCGTCTTTTTGAAAATCTGTGATTAGATCTGAAGATGTTGTGTGCATTGTATAAGATGAGGGGCAGTCATCATTTTCTATGTGAGATTAACTATTTGCTGCTCAGTGGGTGATGTGTTAACATGTTGGGGCACTGTCAAGGCACTGCTGAGAACAGGGAGTTTGAGTTCTGTGTGGCAGGTTAAGGCATTGTGTATGTTGAAGCAGTAAAGTAAAATAATATACAGGGTGTCCTCGAGTTCTGTTCCTACGACAGTGATGTCAAGTCACTTACCGATCCTAACACGATTGTAAAATCATTATCTAGAGCATAAAAACACAACTAAGCCACAGAAAAGGAAATGCACACAAATATACTGTACACTGTACTGTAGAAACAGAAAAAATGACAAAATGAGTGTAAAAACACTTGCGCTTGTTACAGTTAAAAATGGCGTAGTTAAGCGCACTGGGGGAGCCAGCTCCCTCACTCATGCGCTGCGTTACTGCGTATTCTGCATATTCTTCCGCCACGCGCAACCAAACTAGTTATGGGAGTGAGCGTCGTGAACTTGAAATGTCGTATGTCATGGCTGTCGTAACCCGAGGACCCCCTGTACTATGGTAAGACACGACACAGAGTGAGAAGACAGCTTATCAGATACAACCACCTTGTACCAACACACACTGGCCCTTTTATCTCACACATCTACTAAATGCTGACTAAAATACCCAGTAGGTTTGTTCAGTACATTGTTATAGTAACGTGCAATACACATGGGACAGTATCTGCTTTTTCTCACCATCAACTTCCAACATTTATATTTCTACATTAGAAAACTTTTGACAGCATTGATTATTTTCGTTACATGAGAATTTAAACAAGCATTGAAGGCCATAACACAACACCGGCTTCACATTATGGGTGTCCTTCCGTGTCTTTGTATCTATGGTGGCTTCAGTAATTGCAGGAAGGGGCCCTTTTCTTCTGTGTGTGTGGCACTCATGAAGCAGTCACCACCACACAGTGATGCGTAGGTGTGCTGAAAAAAAAGTGCGTTGATTTTGCTTGATTTCAAAGGGTGAAGAAATTAATAAATAAAATAAATGTATTAGTGATAGGCGAAACTGTAATGATGCAAGATACTCATGTGAAACATTTAAATCAGGCAAAATCAATGCATTACTTTGTTCAGTGAGTATGCACTGCTTTGGCTTGTGTGCATGGGCTTGCGTTTGCCAGAGAGCGGGCGGTGTGGTGAGGGAGATGGGGTGTAGGAGGCAGCTCTGTCACATCTGGAAGAAGTTTTTGTCGGGGGATTTGGCTCGTTTTGGACCGTATCAACTTGTCATTGCCAAGACCAAGCCTCTGAGGTTTCCCCCATCTTGACTTTTAAGCAAACATTTGGAGGAGAGCTGGAAAAAAGAAAAGGAAGACAAAAAAGGCCTTCTCCGCTCGCCTTGCTGTTGCTGGCAGTAGCACAAAGGCTTGCTGTTGAGATGGAGGGGCCACTCGGACCAGCCGAGGCCTTGTGCACTTCCGACTGCACTTTTAACGTCCAGCCTGTGATGCATACACACATGCATAGATGCACACACCCACAACACACACACACACACACACTCTCACGCATGTGAGGATATTTGAATGTCAGGTCCGTTTTATCCTTTTGCACTGAGTGATCTGATCTCCTCGTTTCGGTTTTCTGCTGTTTTGTGAGACATGGACTCAAAATCTGCTGTGCAGACAATCTGTTCAGCCTATGCACGATATTAAAGACATCACAAATATGCCACAAATTTAAATTTCCACTTTAGTTTTGAATAAATTCTGTTATAGTATCAGTTAACAATGGCTTGGATGGGATTTTTTCTTGTCCTTAGACAATCAGATATAAAAGTTTATACTTAAGGAGCCCATGTGCCCATTTTCAGTTCTTTCATTGTTTTCCTTTATAACATTTGTGTGGTTTTCTGTACCCAAAACCAGGGGGAAAAAATCTCTCATTCTATAATTACTTTCTGTAACTGTATTATGTAGGTATTTTTAAAGGACTTTGGACTGTAACAATCCTTATAACCTAACCATGGATAGATGGATACATGTTAGAACTTTAACTGTGTTCATACACCACATTAAAATCAGGTTTCCATGATATGGGCACTTTAAAACACTTTAAATAAGTCACTAAATATTGAAATTGCTGCCTACTCCGTACCCCGAACCCACTAAACAGTAAATATTGGCTTTTTTGGTCACTGAATAGTTCCATGTACATTATTTCATAATTTTGCTGATTCATCATTTTGCTGATTCATAATTTTGCTGTGAAAATTAGTAACTATACCAGCACTACAGTTTAATCAGTACAACTATCCAGCCTTGGCCTTTGCCATCAGAACCTCCATTGTTGGTTAGGTTATTCCTCTGTTCCAGCTTATCCTGCTGAGTTTATGTGTTTGACTGTACCACCCCGCAGTGATGCCTCATGGCCAGACAGACAGAAATGAACCATAAAGTGGTATAAACCCTTCTCGTCTTCCATGCTATACTGTAAAAATATTGATCAAAGAATCACCATCATTTGTTTTTACTGCGAGCAGCATCCGCATGTAATGAAATTCTATTTCTAACTCATAAACGTTAACAGTGAACCCCACGATCTCAGTAGTAACTGGATTAAATTACAGAAAGGCCCTTAAAGACTTTCTCAGGAGGTGGCTTGACTTTAATCGCATCCTTGTAAAGAAAATAAGAGAGGCGAGACCACACAGGAGATGCCGTGAAGTTCTGACCAGTGTTTCAGTCCAAACGAGGACGTCTGGTGGCTGCGTTAATTTTGCGAGCCAAAAAGTATGATATATTTCCCCACAACATTTCTGTAGGGAAACCACATCGTTGGGGATGGGAGGAAAAGGTGTTGTTCAGTTTCACCTCAAACTAAAACGCAGGCCTTTCCCATAGCAACACGTCCTGCCCTCAGAAGTTTGGTTTATTTATTGTTATTGCCGTTCTGATTTTGCTTTTTGATCAAATTTTGCTGGATAGGAATATTTTCATGAAGACACTCACACAGTTTTTCTATACTGCAGGCCAGCAGTTCTCAATCTTAGTCTTGAGAACCTCCTGTCTTGCACATTTTACTGTTTTCCATGGTTTTAACATGCCTGATTCAATTCATCAGCTCATTAACAACCCCTTACTGGGTGTGTTAGAGCACAGAAAGCACTAAAATGTGCTGGGGTCCCCCAGGACCACATTTGTGCTGTAGACAGTGGTGAAGAATTCCACCAATTTTCCACAATTTTAATTAAAACACTGAGATTTGCACAAACCCATACATAGTTTTTTTTTTTTTTTACATTAAATAGTTCATTATAGAGAAACATACAAACTCAGATGTCTTTACAGTGGTGGTGGTGATATGAAACAGGAGTTATGATATCATCAGTGCCAATATCTCTGCAAAGATTTATCTTATCTTATCCTAATACAGCCATTTTATTTTCAGGACCACTGGTTAAAATTACTTGAGCATTTGTGAAAAAGCAGAAAAATAGCACCAAAATGGTAAATCCAAAATAACTTGCTTTGGTTACTTCGTTACCTTTAAATGTCCCTCATGTATGTCTCTACCATAGACATGTTACAAAAAATATTGTAGGCCAAAACCTTCTCAAAAGTACTGTAACTGTTGCGTATTCATAACCATTTAATGGAATAACTTTCTATGAAGTAGATTTTTGTGCCGTTAAACACTTCAGACGTCTGATTCCATTACTTTACTCGGTTAAAACTGAAACTGAATACTTTTATTCAGTTACATTTCCAGAAGAAATGTCTTCTTTGCTCCAACACATTCATAGTGCTCAAATCTTATTTTTTTTCTGTTTTTCTCCTCCCATTGCAAGTTTTTTGCATTGTTTGAATACAGAGGGTTTTCAGCCATTACCCTATGTGAAACTTTCAGGATGAATTAACAAATAGAGGACATTTTGATAAATAGCTGCTAAATGCTGTGTTTATGCCTGAAATCTGTTTCTAAATGAAATATAAAAAATGAGGTTGATTATTGTATATATTTTTCTCTACAGGTGTGTGTCGATCCCCTCTAGGCATGTCTGGAGGGCAAATTTTGGATGAAGACATTTCAGCTTCGAGTCAGTGGTCTGACTCAACAGCAGCAAAATATGGCAGGTAAGTGTTATATGTGTGTGCTTATGTGTACATGCATGAGCGTGTAGTTTTCCCACATTCAATATCTCATTATGAAAAAAATCACCGCAGGGTGGGTGGTCTCTTCCAAACCTCAGTGGAAGCATGTAATTATGTTTACCCCCAAATGATGCCGTCATCATGTCATTTGGCCTACACTGTGCCATCAGCGTTCCCCCCTCATGCCAAAATGAACAGCTTTAAATCAGGTTATGGCAGGGAGCAATCTTCAGGCTGAATTCCCATCCCCGAGAAAGTGAGTCTCTTACTTTGTGTCCTTATTACAGGCTGGACTGGGAGGAGGGGGATGGTGCCTGGTGTCCAGAGATCCCTGGAGAACCTGAGAATATGAAGGAATTCCTGCAGATAGACCTACGCTCCCTGCACTTCATCACCCTGGTGGGCACTCAGGGCCGCCACGCAGGGGGCATCGGAAACGAGTTTGCCCAAACCTACAAGATCAAGTACAGCCGGGACGGGAGCCGCTGGATTTCCTGGCGCAACCGTCAAGGAAAGCAGGTGTGTACCAAAAAGTGCTTCCCCTTCCTTCACATCCACATCAGATCCACTATTACTTAAACTGGCCACATCACAATCATATGTGAATTCAGCTGGGAGTTCAGTCCACTCATTTGCACTGAAGTGAAATGGAGTGTTGTTACTGCAGACAGTCTGGAGTTAGTTGATGTTTATTTTTCCTGACAGCTTTAAGGATTTCGATCCAACGTTAATAGATTACTCTATATATTTCAGACTTACTATTTTAATATATCCCATTTTACTCGAGAAAGTGTCAACCAATCAGAACAGTGGTCATTCATTTATCGTTGCTGTCATTTTGAAAAAAAAAAAAAAAAAGTGTACTATTTTGAAATACCAACTGTCCTTGGGTGCTGGAAGCATTTTGTAATGTAGGGGGGACACGGGGCTCTACATCTCGACTGTTGTTTGGGGGTTGCGGGGCTTTGGGAACGCGCAGCGCTCTATGCCTCGGCTGTTTTTCAGGGGGAAAAAAGTGGGGGGGATACACGCTGCTCTCTACGCCTTGACTGTTGTTTGGACGGGGAAAAGTGGGGGCCACAAAACAAATGATTTTGAAAATGTTTCCGGAGCCCGTGCAACTGCCAATTACATTGTGCGAACAATTGAACAATGATTAATGGACCAGTAAGATGGTCTAAAATTACTTCCAATGTGGTTATATTGATTCACAATTTTGAGAGGTTTTTGTTACAGTAAAGATGCATCAGTCGGAAATACAGGGAAATGAAACAGTACAAAGCCCAAATGTTGGAAGCAGAAAAAATTAAATTCAAGAAAAATCCTTTGTGTATTTTTTGTAATTATCGTGTATTTTAAGCATATTGTGTAATGGTTCATCATTCAGTGAGTATACGTTAAACAATGCACACTGTCTGGGTTACAGTATAAGTTATTGGACTGGAAAATAGAAGGCTCAGCTGATGGGCATTGGCCATTTAAAGTGTTTAAACAGTTGAATTTATAGCATTATGGGGGTGTTGAATCAATTGTCAATATTACAGACAATACTACTGGCTTACTTTGTGACTGCTGTTGGGTTAAAGGTGATTGAGGGGAACAGGAACGCCTATGACATCGTCCTGAAGGATATGGAGCCGCCCATCATCGCTCGCTTTGTGCGCTTCATGCCTGTCATCGACCACTCCATGAATGTGTGTATGCGGGTGGAGCTCTACGGGTGTGAATGGCTAGGTACGAACTGCTGTGTTCAGCCAAAACGGTGCTGTGGCTTTGTTTTCATGCTATTTAATTCATTTTATTAGTCTGAAAAGCACAAATGAAAAATTCTGTTAACAATGGCCTGGCTGTGATTGTGCTCTTTGGTCAGCTATTGTTATGCAATCACACTTTTTTGTATGCTGAGTTATTACTCCTACTGAAAAACAACTGACACCTCATGGCCTCGCTAAGCTTAAAGATTAAGCTCATAAAACCAGGCACTGTTTATTTGGCTTGACAACGTCTTAGTGGCTCTCACGGCCCGTCGCACTAAAGCTACTGCTGTGCTCCAATCCATCAGAGACACGCACAGTCTCACACATCCTTAGAGTACTGCGGTACAAGCCACAGTGGACGTGTGCTGAATCCAATCAGCTGCTGTTCCCCATTTTAGAAGCTGGTTCTTTTGTGAACAGTGGAGGATTCCCAGATAGACGGCTCAACCTTTTCCCCTCTGCCCCCCTTATCTTGCTGTGTGCTATAAATGAAACAGACCTAGATAGTAGTACTCATAGAATATCAGATATGACTTTCTGTCTCATGCCAAAGACACAGTGTTCACCTAACAACAAAACTAAAAAGATGATATAAGTTGCTCATTTTAATTGGTTTGCTTCTTCAGCTTTGCTGTAGAGCTATTTGGCTAGAAAAACTAATGACTTGTGGAAGCTTATGCCAGTTTCCATATTGCAAACTGGACAAAACTACAGAATATAGTTGGGCCCTCCAATTGCTTCTGCTACAGTTTTAGACATACCATGTCATTTTCTCCATTTTAATAGGTAACAATGTGTCATACAGTGTCAGAACCCACAGTGTCGGGGCCTGTTTAAGATTACATAATGAGACATACATGAGGGACCTCAGTATGGTTTAAAGGAATGGTTTGACAGAAATGATGTAGTTTCCCCCTTTCCTACTCCAGATGTAGGCAGTCTGCCAAGACATGTTTGCTGTCCACATTTTGCTGTCCACAGTAAGTCATACTGTGCCCTAAACCACACTGACAAGTCTGTGTCACCTTAATAAAGAGCTGAATGAGGTTTGAGTGGGTTGAGAGAGGATGTGTTTAGAGAAATGATGTGGGGGGACTGTTGAATTCTAGTATTTGTCAGCCACAATAGCTATGTGTCTCCAGTTCTAAATGAAAGTAGTAAACATTCAGACATGCCTTAGCTGTTTGACTCTATCTAGGATAAGCAGACAGTCATGAAATTAGAATTTTTCCAAGACCATTCCTTTAATCAAGCCCTCTTCTGGGTAGTATTTGAGTAATTACTGTTATGTTGTGGTTTACTTACTGAAGTAGTTCCGAGTCAGTTCACAGTATTGTCCACTGTGTATTTTCAGACGGGTTGGTGTCGTACAATGCCCCTCTGGGCCAGCAGATGACCTTCCATGGCCAGCCCATTCATCTGAACGACTCTGTGTACGATGGTGCCATGGGTTACAGGTTAGTACTCTGTCTGTGGGCCTGAGAAGAGGCTGTGGAGTCAAGCAAGAATTATGTAACTTGCTTTCCTGCTTAGTCTAATCCAAACTAAACACAAAAGTATTGTCTATTCTGATCCTAATGGCTCGTTACAATAACAGGAAGAACTGGTCTGCGTTCGGATCCTGTATACAATACGATGTTTCGAGGCCAGCATCTGACATTAACATGCCTTTCACCATAATGTTCCTAGTCCTCCCACGCTAATTCAGGGTTTGGACTAGGTCTGTGTGGGTTACTGAAAGCCTGTTAAAGGGAAACTGACCCTAGATCAGTTCAGATGACCAGAGTGGCACTGTTATTGCATCCAGTTGCCATGACTACAGCAAGAGACAGAGATGAGAGAGTGGTTTCGATGTTAATGGAAGGATTTGACTCATGGCTTCCTGAACAATGCCTTCCATGACACTGTGTGTTGTGTGTGTGTTGTGTGTGTGTGTTGTGTGTGTGTGAGTGTGTGTGTGTGTGTGTGTGTGTGTGTGATTGTGTGATTGTGTGAGTGTGTGTGTGTGTGCACTGGTCACTGTTGGAACTCACACTGGAGGAACTCCTCTCTGCTCCTAGGTTCAGGCCTCTGAATGACTTCAACAGCCTTAACTTCAGAGACCAAATGGAGATACAATAATGCTGTTAAATCCTTCAAAACATTTATTAAATTATTTCTTTTATTATTTGAATCACTCAAATTGACCTTCTCCTGCTATCCTGCTGATGGTCAGTTGGGTCAAACGCTCCAGTTGCTCTTTAAGTTCAGAGAGGTTTTCCGCCACATTGTCAAAAGTGTTGTGTAGACTGAGGGTGTAGGCAGGAGAGTTTTCACTGATGGGGGCTGTGAGAGCTGGGAAACTCTGTAGGGAAGAGAACATTCATAAAAAGCAAGTCACACAGGGTACATGTGGGTATGGTGTATACTGGGGTGCCCAACTGTGGTTTTGGAGGGTCAGTGTCCAGCATAGTTGGGTGATCTCCCTGCTCAAACAAACATGGTTCCGCTCACCTGTTAATGCTCAGGTTTAGTGAATGGGTTGGAGGAGGGGAACCACCAAACTGGGTTTAAATTTACAATTATGGCATTTGGCAGACAACCTTATCCAGAGTGACTTACAGGGACAGTCTTACAGTCATTAGTTACAGAGACAGTCTTACAGTCATTAGTTACAGGGACAGTCTTACAGT
>JBBIGA010000106.1:13889315-13905028 GCA_037576975.1 Alestes dentex | reverse complement strand
TGTGTGTGTTTTGTGTGTGTGTGTGTGTGTGTGTGTGTGTGTGTGTGTGTGTGTGTGTGTGTGTGTGTGTGTGTGTGCAAAATACCATAGAGAACAGCCCACACTCTCATAAGGCCACTAAATGAAGGACCTCACTTTGAGTGCTGGATGAAAACCTATGCTGTCACCTAGTGGTGAAACAAATGAGTATTTTTAGTATTTTTTTTCGCAGGGTAAGCTGGTTAAACCAACATTATAAATATTTACTGCCAGTGACAGTATTTTAGAATCTTGAATATAAGAATGAGCTTTTTTAAACATGTGCTTATATTGTCAGTAGTAACTGATCTAGAAAAACTGCATGCATCACATAAAAGACAGATTTAAACAAGCTATAGAGAACCTGTTCACTGTACACAGTGCAAAAAAACTCAGTATATCAAGGCAACATTATGCATTAGAATTTTTTTATTAGACTGAAGGTACACAGTAGGACCTTAAAGACCATGTTGTACCTCGGGGGACTAGAATTTACCAGGAAAGTGCCCTTTTCTCTAACGGTGTAATGATGGCTTGGTAAACTGGATGGCAGCAAATTAATATGTTAGAATCTTATTTTCTATTTATGTTTACAAACTGTTTGATTTTTGTATAGACATTGAAATAATACCCATTGAAATTATCTTTTTAAAATATGACACTTGTTAGTGCATTTTTATGTCCTAAATTGTGCAGAAAAACAAAATAATGTCATATGTATCATACTTATGATGAAAATATATGATGTTCTGTTTCATATCGCCCTCCCTTATGTGTGCAGTATCTTCTGTGCAAAACTAATTTGCTAAATGTGCTCCAATATATTGAAATATGGGGGCAATTAGGAGGAAAAAATGGGGAATGAGGGAAAAATGTGGGGGTAATTATGATCTCTCTCTCTCTCCCTGTCTCTCTCTCTCTGTAGTATGACAGAAGGGCTGGGGCAGTTGACGGATGGTATGTGCGGTCTGGACGATTTTACTCTCAGTCATGTCTACAACGTGTGGCCTGGCTATGACTATGTGGGCTGGACTAACGAAAGCCTCCCCAATGGATATGTAGAGATCATGTTTGAGTTTGACCGAACCCGCAACTTCACCACCATGAAGGTATTCTGTTACAGCAGGGCCCTGCTCCATCTGCTTCAGTGTTACTACCCCCACCTTATTCAGCTCAACACAGATTAAAAAAAAAAAAAACAATCATTAAAGATCTTTAGGCAAACACTAAGAAGTTCTTTCATCTTAAGACCTTTAAGATTTTATTTCTGCTGACTCTGACCCCAGATCTTTACCGAGCCGTTCATGTTAGGAATCAAACCTGATTCTTTCTCTCGTCTGATGCCCCATTTCAGGTGCACTGTAATAACATGTTCTCTCGGAGAGTGAAGACCTTCCAGAAGGTGGTGTGTTATTTCCGTTCAGAGTCTGACTGGGAGCCTACCCCCGTGTCGTTCAGCCCTGTGATTGATGATGTGAACCCCAGTGCCCGCTTCGTCACCGTCTCCCTCCACAACCACATGGCCAGCGCCATCAAGTGCCAGTATTACTTCTCTGACATGTGGATGATGTTCAGTGAAATCACCTTCCAGTCAGGTCAGCTTGAAATGCTACATCCGTATTGTATCAGTTGCACCTGAAACAAATATCAGTCAAATTGATGTTAATCTGCCATGTACATTATGTGTTGGAGAAAAAACTTAGTTTCTCCATTTTTCTTTTCACAATTTGAAAACAGCTGTATGAGAAAGTGAATACAGATATATTGGAGGTAACTGTCACGTACTTGTAGTATTTGTATCTGCAAAGAGATTTTAAAGGCAAGAAATTGCTATAGACAACTACAGTATATTATTTATAATGGAAGAACTTTTTTGCTCCCAAAAACATTTTTGTTTTGAACAAAACATCAAAAATGATTTTGGATGGTTGGTTTAAAATATTCACATCTACATTGTTATTATAGAGTAAAATAACAAGCATGTCTGTTATTTGCAGTTGTTTTAAATAATACTTAAACTGAACAAAAATAAAACAAATAAGTGATTGTAGATATAAGAAGAGCGATTTCATTTTTCATTTTGTCTTTTCCAGACACAGCAATGTACAACACAACCCTGGCTCCCTCAAATACTCCCCCAACCAGCACACAACCAGGTTAGACCTCCTGCTGATTCTTCACTTTACGCTCCGCTGAGAGGCCTGAGTCTTTGTGCTTAGTGACAATAGACTCTATAGACACATCTCTGACCAACCAAATCTCCTAAACATGGTGCTTAATCGCTGAAAAGATTCTTTCCCCTTTGTATCCCCTCCTTAGGGGATAACCCCATTCACAAAGTAGATGACAGCAACACCCGAATTCTGATAGGCTGTTTGGTAGCCATCATCTTCATCTTGGTGGCCATCATTGTCATTATCCTCTGGAGACAGGTCTGGCAGAAGATGCTGGAGAAGGTAAGCTCTCTTTCAAACTGTCATTAATATATTTTTTTTTTTTTCTTTGGGCTGTCTGTCCATAGTGTCCCATTTGAATTCCTTACAACTCCATTCACTGAACAATTATTGCTCTTGACTATATTACAATACTATTATTGGGAGGTCAGTCCCCAGTGATGCCCATGTCACCTTTGGATGAAAGTCCAAGAGAGCACAGCTAGGAGCTTTGGGATTGGGTAGGATGCCCTCTATCTCCCCCATCAGCTAATACAAGTGTCTTTTAGTTGACATAACAGAATAAGTAGTTAGTGTTGTCATGCAAGTGTGTTAAGCTGTCCACTGACATTGTGTTAGTGGCGGTTTAAATAAATGGTGGTTTGCTTCACATGTTAGTCTCCAACCTCTCGGCATGGGTAATATTGTGTGATAGGGGGAGTCCAAGCTTGTGGGTGAAACTGAACCGCACACCCTGCTCTCTCTTTTTCTGGATGCACTTTATGCAACTGAGCCAGGCAACAACTAATCACATATATGTAAATGAGTAAGTGACCACATCACGCCCATAGTCAGCTTACACAGAGCTGCTCACACTTGATGAGGAAAGCGACAGACTTGGCTGAAAAAAAGTTAAATGCACCAATGTTTGAGGTGTCAGTCTGTACTTGGCCTCAATATTTGCACAGTTGAATGAAATGGAGCGAGCAAGAGTGTTCTGCACTCCTCTTCTGCTCCTCCTGTTTCCTTCACTGGGCCTCCTTTATTCCAGGTGTCTCGGAGGATGCTGGACGATGAACTAACTGCTAGTCTGTCAATACAGAGCGAGACCTTCACCTATAACAACAACAACCCCTCCTCAGCGCCTAGTGAGCAGGAGTCCAACTCCACCTACGAGCGCATCTTTCCCCTGGGCCCAGACTACCAGGAGCCCTCCCGCCTGGTCCGCAAACTGCCTGAGTTCTCACAGGCCTCAGAGGATACTGGTGAGTTCTAGTCTTTATAGAAAAATCAAGTTTATTTTTTCTAAATGTAGACAAAACAAGCTTGGTGTGTTTCTTATTTAGTTTGGCACTGGAACTGCTAGGCTGACAAGTAACTCATCCAGCAAACTGCATGCCTGAATCATCACACACCATGTCAGCGTACACCATGTCAAATAATGTTGCTTATGTGGCTTCTGACGCAGTATGACTGAATGAGTGATCTAAACAAAATGGACAAAAGTACAAATAAAATTCAATCTTTGATATTGACAATATGTCAAAAGTATTAGAACACGCCTCCTAATTATTGAATTCAGGTGGCCCCTTACTTCCAGTGAAGGGAAAATTTTATGCTTTAGCATACCAAGACATTTTGGACAACGCCATGCTTCCAATGTTGTAAACACAGTTTGGGGAAGAACATTTCTAATTCCAGCATGACTGTGCCCCAGTGCACAAAGCAAGGTCCATAAAGACATGGCTAGATAAGTCTGGTGTGGAAGAACTTGACTGTCCCGCACAGAGCCCTAACCTCAACCCCATCATACACCTTTGGGATGAACTGGAACGGAGATTGTGAGCCAGGCCTTCTCGTCCAACATCAGTGCCTGACCTCATAAATGCTCTACAGAGGTCTATGTTTTTGAATGCAGTGTCTTTAAAGTCTCTGTTGGTGTAGTGCTCAAGCAGCCCAATACTTTTGTCCATATAATGTAACTGCTACTACTGTTTTTAGGTATGCTATGTACATTTGTCTGATACAGATCCTGTCAAAATTGTATACATTTGATATTTCGGCAAACTATTCTTTTAATCTTGGAGAACTATTTGCGATAAGTTAATATTCTATTAGCTGTCTTTACTAAAGTGCCTCTCACCACAGCATCGACCTGCACAGCCTCCAAGTCTCCTCAGACCAGTCCTCAAGAAGGTGTTCCTCATTATGCTGAGGCAGACATTGTCAATTTGCAAGGTGTAACTGGGGGCAACACCTACGCTGTGCCTGCCCTCACCATGGACCTGCTGTCAGGAAAGGACATTGCGGTGGAGGAGTTTCCACGGAAACTGCTAACCTTCAAAGAGAAGCTGGGGGAAGGGCAGTTTGGAGAGGTCAGTCCTGCAATCTGAAACAATTAGAGATGACTCTTCTGTCCATGTGCTGTGAGAGAAGATGCTGCCTCTGTCAGCCTATTTTAATGTATGTCTTACCACATAAGAAAGAAGATATGTCATAAGCAGTTTTGTTCTCTTTTAAACATGTGTATTTTTTATAATGTTTTGTAATTATAGTGAGTCAGCAGTATTCTCAGCTCAAGACAATAAGGTATGTTGTATAATCAATGGATGTTGTATTACAGGTGCATCTTTGTGAGGCAGAAGACATGGAGGAGTATATGAATGAGGATTTCTCTTTTGATGTCAGTGACAATCAGACAGTACTTGTGGCTGTGAAAATGCTACGAGCTGATGCCAATAAAAATGCCAGGTAAAGCAAAAACGGTGTCAAAAAATTACTTTCAGTCCTCACAGCCCTACTTGTAGTCCTCACAAAAATGGCTATAAACCAAAATGCGTATTGTCATTAACATTTTTGTACACTGTTCCACATTCATACTGTACAACATGCACTATACTCAGGAGTGTTAAAATACTTTTGCCGTAGCACATGTTGTTAATGGAACCTCTATCTCTATCTGCTCATTTCTGTTCCATGAAGGAATGACTTTCTGAAAGAGATAAAGATCATGTCGCGATTAAAAGATCCCAACATCATTCGGCTGCTGGCGGTGTGCATGAGCTCAGACCCCCTGTGCATGATCACTGAGTACATGGAGAATGGGGACCTTAACCAGTTCCTGTCCCGCCATGAACCGGAGGGCATGATCGCCCTGCTCAGCAACGCCCCAACAGTCAGGTAGAGATTAAAATTATATTGGGTGGAAAATTATAATTAAATATGATAAAAATTATATTTGTGTTGGTGAATTTGGTGTTTACTTTAGGCAGTATAGGATACATAGAGAAAATACATTCTCAAACCTAATACAAATACAGAGCCACAAAGAGTATAACAAAATATGCATAACCATAGGAGGTAACTAAATGTACAGGGTGTCAGGTGACAGCTGCAAATGTGCAAAATAGCAATGTTTGATACAAGCAAAATATGTATATGTGCAAATAATGATTTACCTAAATACACAAATATTCTTGCAAATATTCTTCCGGATTATTGCAAAAGTCAACATAGATAGATATCCTGCATTGTGTTACTAAAATAGTCATGTGTACATTAGCAACTATTAGGACAACGCTTGTCTCTGTACCTGGGGTCACAAACTCTGGTCCTGAAGGGTCAGAATCCAGCAGAGCATGAACACCGAATTGTGCTGGATTGTGGCCTTTCATGACGAGAGTTTGAGACCCTGCCATAATGTGAGCTTTCTCAATCTTTTGGTGTATACTAAATCTATTTATTTCTTCAGCTACAGTAACCTGCAGCACATGGCCACCCAGATCGCTTCAGGCATGAAGTACCTCTCCTCACTCAACTTTGTGCACCGAGACCTCGCCACCCGCAACTGCCTGGTTGGCAAGAACTACACCATCAAGATTGCCGACTTTGGCATGAGCAGGAACCTGTACAGCGGAGATTATTACCGCATCCAGGGCAGAGCCGTGCTGCCCATCCGCTGGATGTCCTGGGAAAGCATCCTCCTGGTAAAATGCTAAAATCTATGAACACATTCCCAGTCACACACATATACACAAACGTAATCCCACTTTTTGAGGTATACTGTAAAAACAGATAGATTGCTCACATGATCTTCTTAATCTTCTGTGAGTAGGTTTGAATGAACAACAGAAACTGTCGCACATGAATTTTTTAAAATATACTAAATAAAACAAACAATGAATACAAATAATATAATACAGTAAATAGTGATTTCAGGTACAGTATATCTTTGCTAGCAGAAAGATACGTTATCACACGTTGAGAAAAATAACTGTAAACAATTTGCCTAAAACTTTTGCAAAGTATTGTATCTGCTTTTTCACTGTATATCAACTGGTATACTGTGTTTGAATCTAATAACATGGCTTTATTTGTACTTGGCAGGGCAAATTTACCACGGCCAGTGATGTTTGGGCATTTGGTGTGACACTCTGGGAGACACTGACATTTTGCAAGGAGCAGCCCTACTCGCAGCTCTCAGACGAGCAAGTCATCGAAAACACAGGGGAGTTCTTCCGGGACCAGAGGCGACAGGTAGTCTTTGTTGAAAAATAGACAACGTACAAGCTTTTAGGATTTACTTATGCTTGGTACACTGAGTACACTGTTTAGTGTTCACTGTTTACCGATTAGTGTAGATACATCAAAATTCCAAAGAACATTTGATAACTGTCATATGCTATCTTAGATGTATTGTATGTTAATGTTTGTTCATCCACTGTTTTGAAGTCAAGGGTAATCACGGGGAGTTTGTCCCTTTATGCTGCAGCCTCTTCTCCACTGGGAAGGTTTTACACTAGCAGTTGGAACATTGCTGAGAGGATTTGATTGCATTCAGCCACAGAAACATTAGTGAGGTCAGGTACTGATAATTGTTGATTAGTTCTGGATCAAAACACCACTTCACTCCAACGCAGTTCCACTGCTCTACAGTCCAGTGCCAGGGTGTTTTATACCCCTTCAGCTGCCTCTGACTCCTGGCATGAGTCATGCCAACCTGAGGCTCATGTGCTGCTGCGTCTGAACATCCTTCTATCCTTCTGACAATACTTCTAATGCAAGCAGTTGATCCCGATGGCAGACAGGATGTCCCTGGATTTCAACCTGAACAGTCCATGCTGTACATTTCAGCTCAAAACAACCTGATTAATAAAGAGAGAGTGGACAGCAGTCATGTAAAAATGAATAGCAATTGCTTTAGGTAAATAAAACTATGCCATGTGCGATATCATGTGCAGTTTTCCAATTGGGTGCTAAGTATTTTCATTTTGTACAATATCTTATTATTATTATTATTAGTAGTAGTAGTAGTAGTAGTAGTAGTAGTACTTTTATTTTGTGCAATAGTCTTACAAAGTGAATTTCACTACTATGTCAACATTACTTATCTACTACTGACCTCTATTATGTCCAATAACATACTCCTGACCACCGTTTGCATCATTAGTAATTCACTTAACTGTTAGTTATCTGTAGTATTAATACCCCACCATTTCTGGGTACATCATAGTGTACTTCATATTGAGTGTTTTCTAGACGTATTTAAACTTTATATGTGATATCGTTCCTGTCTCTGTGTCTTGTGTGTCTGTGCAATCATAACAGAATCAAGCTCTTCCGGGATCAATAAAGTTTTCTGATTCTGATTCTGACTCAACTGCCACAAGAGGACCTCAAGGAAAAAAACATTTATTAATACATTCTTATTCATCTCATAGATCTACCTGCCGCAGCCACCCCTGTGTCCGGACCCCATCTACAAGCTCATGTTGAGCTGCTGGCACAGGAATGCCAAAGAGAGGCCATCCTTCCAGGAGATCCATCGAATACTGCTGGAGTCCAAGCCTTAGTGCCTGCTCCTTTGCCAACCTCAGCACTGCCAGAGACGCTTTAGTGTGCCCGCAGGACTCCAGACAACCACGCATCCGCACATACACTAACACACACCTCCTTCCACAACCGTCTCATAGAAATGGTACACATGAACTTTGTCATCATATTGAAAGCACCTACGACTAAGTGCCTTTGGTTGGCACAAGGTAGAGGACTAGGAGGTTCAAGAAATGTAGCAGTGAGTTCAGGCACTTTTTAAAAGGAAAAATAACATTGTATTTTTAAATATTTTATGCTTATGATATTCGTTAACTCCCAGAAAATAGTTCCTATCGAAACAATAGTGAAAACATAGTGAAGCTTGATACATTTGCAGATGTTATGTCATTTTCAATGCCTTAAATTACAAGACAGCTTGAATGTAAATAAGAGTTTCAGTTTTCTTTTTGAATAATCCAGATTTTCATGTACCTTAACAAGTGTTTTAACATTTGTGACTCTTATTTGTATCTTCATCTCAGCCGGTTCTAACCGGTTTTTAGTAAACTGAAGAACCACTTGCAAATAAGTGGATGACATGCATGGATCATTATATACAAATTGCTGACATATTAAAAAGACACTTTCCAAGGTTTGATCAAGGAAAATTCCACTTTTTCAAAAAAGAAAATCATTTTTAAACAATTTGCAAACAAAGTCATACTGAGTGGTTTTATGTGAAATGATTCATTGAAACAACCATGTTAGAGGTATAAACCAGGGGTCACAATGTCACAACACAAAATCACCCATTTTGTTTACTATTCAAAACCACCTGTTAACCTACATATGCCTTATGAGTAGTGTATAAAATTGCTTTACTTTACTTACCTTACTACTACTGTAAAATGATGTCTCAGGCATCAGATGACGTATTTTTCTAACCATTTCATGTGAGGTAGCTTTTAGAGGCCTTAAGCACTTTGAAAACAAGTCTGGCTGTTCTCATTAAACCACTCCGAATGATTCACCTTCATCTTAAACATTTAATTGCACAGAAATGATAAAAAGTGGAATTCCCTTTCAATTGTCAAAAATATGTGACTGATCTACAGTAGTTTTAAAATGCAAATCAATGTTAATAGTTGTACGTATGTTTTCTATTTTACTTTTTTCTTCTTGCTTTATATTTCGACTGAGAGCATTTAATGGTTTAACCTGCGACATTACTGTTGTACCATTGTCCATTGCTTCTCTTCCTTGATTTTAAAAGTCTTTGCATCTTTGCACGTGTAAGCAAGTACAGATACAGGTCCAGTTTTTGTTTTTGGAAATGACAAATGACTTCTCTTCATTCCACTAAATCAATCAAATTGTAAAAATAATGATTGAGTATATTAAGTCAGACAAAGGTCAGTATTGTCAGTTGTTAGTTTGAAGTCAGCTTAACTTTCTCCCCCGGCTTCTTATTGTTGTGCAGTGTATCCGCTTTTCTTTCCTTTCCTGTTTGATATTTCTATGTATTATTATTGATTAAAGCTATGCATGGTACATAGCCAATACCAAAATCGTGTTAGAAAACATAGAAAAGGTCAAGATAAGCTATTTTGCCTTTTATTCACTGTAATCTGATACATATTTGGTAGAAACTGTGTTTTTGAACTGCAGAAACCCCCTTTTAGTGAAGATCATTTATCATGTTAGGAGGGCTTGGGATGGCTCACGGTAGGTTGTGATATGGAAAGCCAGAAGTATTGCATGTGCAAACTTAAGTGTGTTACTTCTAAAACCTGCTTAAATGGGTATGTTGGTTATCATCTACATGAATGGTGATTGATGGCCACTGACAGAATTAATGGTAAACGTTGAAAATGTTCCGATGGTCTCGGGTATTGTCAGAGGTCTAAAGTGCAATTATTGTAAACATTCTCATGACTTTTTATCAGTTAACTTTGCCCCATGTAGTGTTACAGCTGGCCTACAGTTTGTTTATAAAGTAGTAGTTATTTAAATGAATAAAGCATGTACATGTATGTCAACCTACCTAAAAGGGACTTAATTATTGCTTTATTATGAAGTTACTTAGAATGCCTTTCTTTACTTTACTTGGAAAATGGTTTCTTCGTGGCAGATCACATTCAGTTTAATCCAAGACCACCAAATCTCCTTCAACAGCATGTTTGTTATTTTTTTCTGTAATTTCAGCATTTTATTTTCCCTGTCTGCAACTGCAATGTACGATAAATGCATTAAGTTTCTTTTATTTCTTTTTTTCCTCTTGGAACAGAATATGGCTGTGTATGGAAAGTTTATATTTTGTAGTAAACTGATGAGTCTTTCTGTTTCTAGACATTTTTCTGCAAAAGAACAGATTTCATGCAGACACTATTTGGTTCCTTCTGTATGCAGAAATTGTGTAGCTATTGTCTTTAGAGATCATGTATAGTCATTTTAGTGTCTGTAATCAAACATTTTCTCTCCAATAAGTCCTGCACCACATGCATTGTTTCGGGTATATTTGTAATGAGTCCTTAAATCGAAATAAAACTGAAGTGAAGTTGAGACTGGCTGATCTCCTCATCCTGCGCTCAAACACTGGAGTCAAATTCCATCTTGCTGCTCACCCTGGCCTGACTGGAGGCAGAACGCCATTGGACGATGTTGTTATGACGTTAGACAGTGGGAAGACTTAATTGGCTACTGTCGTCATGACATCCAATCACACCATGGGGGCGGAGCCTGTGCTGGAAGTAGCCATGCTCACAGTGCAGGTTTGTCATGCAGGAGCAGAAGTGGAGATGGGCAGAGTGGTGCTGGTGACTGGGGCAAACAGGTAAATTACTGAGTTTGCGTTTGTCTGTCTGAATACTTTGTGCAGCATCGAGTTCAAGCCTGTTGATAACCTGCTAAACAGCAAGACAGCTATTCCCATGCAGTAAGGCAGCAATATTTCAGATTAATAGTGGTCAAAGATCCAAGGGTCTGGAATGGCAGAATATAGACTATTAACATTGTAGTGCTGCCAGTGTTGTTAGAATATCCTTTATGCATAAAAAGGAGGAAGAAAGCTTAAAGTGAGCCATGCAACTGCTTTCACATTCTGCATATAAAGCCAGTTTTTGTACAGTTATAAAAAGTTCTCATCAATCCCAACACTACGCCTTTATATGTCTATTTTGCTTTATTACTCATTCACTTTCCAAATGTATTAATGAACGTTTTTCACTTTCCAGATCAAATCATGCTAAAAGTGCACATTAACCTTTTCAAGTCTGTATCTCAGTGTGTGGGTGGAATTCACATACAGAAAAGACTAACATCCATCAAGAATCAGAATCAGAATCAGAAAACTTTATTGACCCCGGAGGAAATTGCTTAATTATGCTTTTTTACAACCCTGATGTTGCAGTGCTGGCAGTGTTGTTAGAATATCCCTTGTGTATAAATAATGAGAAAGAAAGGTTATAGAGTCCTGCAACTGCTTTCACCTTCTGCATATACAGCTAGTTTTTGGACAGTTATAAAAAGTTCTGATCATACCCAGCACTAGGCCTTTAAGCATCCATTCAGTTAGAAATGTGTGCAGCTTCCAAATGTATTAACGGACATGTTTCACTTTCCAGATCTGATCATACTGAACATGCACATGCAGCTTTTAAAGGATGTATCTCAGTGTCATGCAGAAGAAGCTAACATCCATTAATTATGCTTTCTTACAGCCCTGACATATTGTCACTAATTCCATGTCAAAGTGTTCCATAATTAATGCTGTGTGTGTGTGTGTGTGTGTGTGTGTGTGTGTGTGTGTGTGTGTGTGTGTGTGCGTGCAGTGGCATCGGCCTTGCCCTCTGTGAGCGTCTCCTGAGCCATGATGCTCAGTTGCAGCTGTGTCTGGCCTGTAGGAATGCACAGAGGGCCGAAGCTGCGCGCCAAGCCCTGCTGGTCTCCCACCCCCAGGCCCTCATATCCCTTGTTCAGCTTGATGTTGGAAGCATGCGCTCTGTCTTCTTAGCTGCCCGTGAGGTCAGAAAGAGGTATAGTTTATCCTGCTGGTGCCTTTTGGGTTCACTCACTCCATCAACCAGGGCTTTTTCTTAATTAGAGCTAAAATACAGTAAATGTCTACCTCACAAGTTCCTAGCCCTGTTCTTGGAGTACCCCTGTCCTGAACATCTTTGTCTCCCTGCTCTAACACACCCATACAGAAAGAACTTGTTAATGTTGTATCAGGTGTGTTACAGCAGGAAAACACAAAAATAAGCAGATCCCTGTTCTCCAGGTACCCTGCTGTGAACCACAGGTCTGTTTTAAAGAAAGTGCCAGTATATGCTGACCCTGTTTGATAAAATGGCAATGTATGGCATAATTACATTAACAACTGGTTTTGAGTGCTTTCCCGCTAGGGATGTTATACTCAGTTTATGTAAATGTGAAGTGAATGTGAATGTTAACTGCACTGTGAGGCCATCCCACATTTTGGTACATCTGGCTGAAAGTCTACTTCTGGATGTTGTCATGATTTTTCTGTTGCAATCATCTTTTTTTCCCATGCATTTAGCACTTCCAACAAAACGAGAAAATGTTCCCTGCTGTTTTAAGTCTCGTGAAATCTTATTCTTCTGAACAGGTTCAACAGGCTGGACTACCTTTATCTCAATGCTGGAATCATGCCTAACCCACAGGTGGATCACAAAGCTTTCTACAAAGGCTTGTTTTCCAGGTACAGATCCAGCACTGTTGTTGGAAAACAGTATATAGCACCATGTCAACTTAGTTTAATAATGTGCACATAGCACATTAACATGCTTATAATTTTTTTGTTGTGGATACACTTTATTCACAGTAAGGCAGTCCACATGTTTACTACAGGCGAGGGTCTCCTGACGCAGAAAGATACAGTCACTTCTGATGGCCTGCAACAGGTGTTTGCCACTAATGTCTTTGGTCATTTCTTCTTGGTGAGTGGTAACCCCAAACACTGCTTTGCCCAAATGACCATTCAGAGTCAAAATGAACATGCTCTATATGTTTTACAGAGTGTTTCTTTTATAAAACATTATATTTGAGAATGTACACAGAAAACCTGCAGAACACTCATCCACGGCAGGCTACTATGAGACAAGAGACCTTATATCTACATTAATAATGGCATCTCATACACACACCAGTAGACGCTGCAGAATGTATTATGCGCAGACACTGATGTTCAAGCTAAAGCTCATCTTCCCCTGAAATGGCTGATTTAAAGGCTCAGGGGTCTCTTCTCGTCAAATAAAAACGCTGGATTGGGACAGAGTTACAGAGCTGTTCTTCTCCAGATGAAGGACAGGTACTGTGTCTCAGGTGAGCATTAAAGTTGCAGGAGTTGTGATAGGTCACGTCAAGCCTGTAGGACAGAAGTATCAGTTTTCTGTTGGCACGGCAGCAAGAGAAAGAGTTTTTGTGTTTCTCCTTGTCTTTTTTTTCCTCATATACAGTCCCTCCTCTTTCTATTTCTGTGTTTTGTGGGCGGTCGTATTAGACACTGCTCATCCGACATGTGGGAAACCCTAGCTTTTAACTCAGCATGTTACAAAAGCAGGATTATATTTACTTTTTGTTTCCAAAATTGCAAACTACTAACAAAGGCACTATTCAGCACTGACTCATTCAGAAGAGTTACTGAACTCACTTTACTGATGCTTCTGGCTGCCCCTCTTGCCGCAGGTGCGGGAGCTGGAGCCCCTGTTGTGCCGCCCAGGCAGCAGCTCTCAGGTCATCTGGACGTCATCAAGTAATGCCCGCCGGACAGCTTTCAGTTTAGATGACCCACAGCACAAGGAAGGCAAAGAACCTTACAGCTCTTCCAAATATGCCTCAGACCTGCTGAGCCTGGCCCTCAACCGCCACTACAACAACCAGGTGAGAGCGTCCCACTCACTCATAACATCATGATACTGTTTGATATTTTCTCAGTACATGATATCTCTGTACTTTCTCTGTACTTTCTGAGGTTTGCCAACGAGGACGAAACATGCTACCAAAACAGTAGCAGAAAAAACTATGAATAAAGTTAAAATAAGTTAGTAACATAATAAGCTACTTGATTCCTACACATATTATAAAGATACTACACACTGGTTGTTCACAGGAGGAGTCTGAATTCTAGAAGTTCTGATGAGACCCTTTATATACTTTGGAAAGTGTATTGTTGCGTAATCGATCATAACGTTATCATCACACTGCCAACCACTGTAGCCAGTCCCACTTATAGTGCAATTTTAATATTCCTGACAGAGTTTATGACAAATATATTACATATGAACAACTTTAATCATCACCAAATGTATTTATACTCCTTCAGGGTCTGTATTCATCAGTAATCTGTCCTGGGCTGGTAATGACTAACCTTACCTATGGCATCCTACCCTCCTTCTTCTGGACCCTTATCATGCCCATAATGTGGCTGGTATGTTTGTAAGATTTCTGTTATATGAGTCTGTTTTTTAGGTTTACTTTCTCACATACAGTAATTACTTTGATTTCAGTAAATAAAGCTGTTCACGTATTTATTTTTCCATCTTCTCAGATAAGAATCTTCACCAATTCGTTCACCCTCACACCATATAATGGAGCTGAGGCTTTGGTATGTACCATGCAGTTTCAGTACATAAAGTCATTTTGTATTTCTTAACTATTTTACCTTCAAAATGGATCTCTAATTAAAACTCTCTCACTTCTTGGCTTTACAAAAATATGATCATTTCTACTTCTGTGAATGAGGTGAACCTTTAAGTGAATTTGTCTGTATCCACTGCAAAACATTTTTCTCGGGCTGCTTTTGTGAGTGTCTTTGCATCAAGGTCAATCTTTATCTGTGGATTTATATTCCAGGTTTGGCTGTTCAAGCAGAAACCTGAGGCACTGGATCCAATGGCCAAATACCACAGTTTAACCTCCGGCTTGGGGAACAATTACACCCAGCCTCGCAAGGTCAGAACCAGAATTAGCCCTTTACCCTTATTATCAGGTCCCCTGTCATTATCATTTTCAGTAAAAAAAATAAAATATTATATGCATGAAGTGATAGTTTGCCTTGCTGGATGTAACTGCACTTTTTTACAGAGCTGTTCCTATAGCTGTATCTGATTTAACATTTGTCTATATACAGACAGAGAAACAACTGCATTTTCGCTTGTGTATTTTTAGATGGATATTGATGACACTTTGGGAGAGGCACTCTATGAGAAACTATTAGAGCTGGAAGATGCAGTGCGGAAGAAACTGAAAAGTGGAGATCTTGGATGCACAGCATAAATCACCAAAGGAAGAGTATAAAGAGTATACCATTCAAGCCCACTTTATACTATGTATGCCTTAGAGTAAAATCACTGATGTGTAAGTCCTTTCTTCTACATAAAAAGGAGATCACACGAATATATAATTTGCCCTTAAATTAATCCTCATAGTGATCATCTTAGAGAAAACAATGGTGAGTTCCATTTTACATGAGTTGTTTTAGATGTGAGGTGTGATAGACATGGAACACCATTAGGGCTGCACGATATATCGTAAATTTACCGTCATCGCGAGATCAACACGCGCGATATGCATATCGCGAAAGACTGACTGAACTGCGATAAATGGTGTTTTTTCAAAAATTATCATATCGACATATTTGGCCAATCAGATGGAGTCCTACTGCCTTATGCCCGCCCCCTAGTAGATGCGAGTGCTAAGCACATGGAG
>JBBIGA010000106.1:13873664-13888362 GCA_037576975.1 Alestes dentex | reverse complement strand
AACCCCACTTTCTGAGCTCCAAACATTAAAGAGGGAGGCATTAAAATGCTCTGTTTAAGTAAATTCTTAAAAAAAAAAAAAATGTTGGAATGGAAATATTGCATTTCATTTTTTTCTGCATAGACTAGTCAGCGTCTGGAGTCTATGTTACCAGCAAATCCAAAGCAGAAAAACATTAACACTATAAAGGCTAAGTTTTTACTTACTTATCGCATGTGATATCGCCATCGCAATACTCAACAACATTATCGCATATCGCATGTTTTCCTAATATCGTGCAGCCCTAAACACCATTATGTTTTGTACCTTATGAGCAAGTGTCTTACACATGAATTAAGCTCAGCCTTGGACCTAATTCTAATTTCAGTGGTGATTTACTGATGAAAGGTCTTTTTAGTACGGCTTCACACCCTTTTTGAGGGTGTCGTTTATTGTCTTTCATGGAAACCACTGTCAGTTATCAAAACTAGACATTTATGAACAGTGTACATGATCTGTGTTCTGCAAAATGATGTTATTTTAAAGTATAATATTGGAAATCAAATTGAATCTTGAACCTCAGAATTGGAAATATTTAAAAACTAACTGTAACTGTACGTCACCTCCCAACATTTCAATGCACAATTCAACTCTGTATGTTAGTAAATACTTTTTCATGTTTTTAAATAGCACTTGTGACATTTCTATATGACAAATGTGCCTGTGTATTTACTTGCTGATCCCATCCTAAGTATTGTGTGTGTCCCACGTACATGGAGTTTTTACTGACATTACCAACATTAGAGCACATTACAATGTTCTGTAAAACAACAGCTATATGTTGTGCCGTATGTAGTTTACATGTAAGCCGTCACTAAAGCATTCCACTTATAAAATACCTTTTTCTACCTGACTGTGATTACTGTAGAGGTTAATACTGGTCCGCTATGGCCTCATTTGGCAGCTGGTATACTGATGATGTCGCCCTTTTGTGAGAGATGAGCCCAAATCAGATAGAGCACAGCTTGTGCTACTGGATACTGAGTCTGCTGGGTCATCACCTTCCAGCGGCTGACCATGGACACTGAGCCATGCCTGTGCTCTTTCTTATCCCTAATTCACTTCGCAAATGGTTGCAAATAAAGCTACATTTTTCACTGTTTGTGGGCTGTCAATTTCAGGAAGTTTTTTAGGAAGTTTTCATTGTAATTTATTCCAATAAGGCTATACAACTTGGTACTTGTTAAAGAAATGCATATACACGTTTTAAGGAGAGAAAAAAAAACATAACTAAGGAGTACTGTTTGCAGATACAAAAAATGCTTATGTACAAATATAAAGGCGTGTGCCAATCTGATACTCAATATCAGTGTGACATGGGCCAAAACCACAGGAATAGATATCAGAAAAAAACTAAACTAAAATGTTTAACCATACTTTGTAAATGTTTAACCATACTTTGATCAAAATGTCATAGAGATGTGTTAGGACACAAGTAACAGATGAGCAGCAAGACTATCTCAAATGGCTTCTTATTCTCTACATTGTGCACTATGTTGAAATCAAGATACAGGCTCCTGTATACAAATAGTGTATAATATGTCTAGTAGAGTCATTGGAGAATTAGCCTTGTATGCAGAATTCCATAATGGGCAAATTGTGTCCTGTACGGGTGTAGAAACTCTTAATAACTTCCATAACAAACGAAAGACGAAGTAGAAAACCATTTCGGATTCAAAGTGCATCAAGGCAAATGTATTCTTACCAGCTTCGTTTTTAAAGAGAGGGGAAAAGATATTATCAGATTGATATTAGTTTCAAAATTGGTGTAGAACATAAAAAAAAAAGTATCGAATCACCCCTGCTTACAGACGGGGTCCTACTAAATCTCCTGAGGAAGACAAGGTTTTACAAAAAAAAAAATACTTTATCAGTGACTGAAACTGGTCTCAACATTACTGTAGACACCACTGACTTTCTTCCACACTAGAGAAAAGGCATCATTCTTGATATGCTCCTGATATCTTTAGTTGACATGTGTGACGGAAGCAACACACTTTAGTCAGCATCATCCCCAACTGATCTTTCTATTATGAAGCAGCAGCAGCAGCAGTGCAAAGAACAGAAAAAAGCCCCAGTAAGATGGTACCATACTGCCACAACGCTTTCTTAATCCACCCTTACAGCACTACAGTATCATATAAAAAAGCATGATGCTGAAGTAAAGCAGTAATCCATTCAGTGCCTCCTGATCACAATTTTCTTGGCAAGCTGGAGTTAGAAGATGAAGGTGCCTGCTACCTGGATAACAAAAATGTAATTATTAAGCAATATATAAATCAAGTGGAAAAAAGTATATTGGATTTCAGCCACTGGTATTTCTTACCTCAGAGAAGGACTTTGGCTACAGGATAGTGCTTCCAATTTAGGTTAAAAAAACAAAACTTTGAGTTAGTCCACATCATAAGAGGAGTTTGTGTAACAGCTGTGAGAAGACTGGTCCAGGTACATGGGACTTCCACATGTGTGAGTGCATGTGAAGTCAGGGATGTGTGCTTCTCTCCAGTCTCTGGTCCTCAGCAGCTCCATAGAGGGCACGCACTGCTCCACTGCATCATCCACACACTCTGGAGTGTCCTCTTCCTCGATCCCACTGAGTTTGGGGTTGCAAAAAGCCCACACCATGCCACAAAAGTAGACAAAAAATGTCAGCATTACCAAGATCATCAAAGCATAGGACTCTATCATGGCCTCTGTAACGGCGTGCGACATTTCAGGCAGTTTTAAGTGAGAGGATACGGTTGAGAGGTCTTCGTGTTTGTGCTGCAGAGGGACTAAGGGGGGAGGGGGTAATGATGAGTCTGAAAAATTGATATGAGACTATGCTGCCGATGGGACACTCATGGGAGAAGCGGGGGGTGCTGGGTGAACCAGTTTATAAACAACTTGCTTCTGGACCAAGAGGTCATGGGTTTGAATCCTACCTCCAGCAAACCACCACTGGGTCACTGAGCAAGACCCTTAACCCCAAGTTGCTCCAGGGAGACTGTCCCCTGTAGTTAGGGAACGGAAGTCGCTTTGACTAAAAGCGTCTGCTAACTAATGTAAATGTTTTCCTAAATAACCGTTTTTAAACGATCAGAACAAACAACGCACATGTTTTTGTTTTTCTCCATTCAAAATCAAACCCAGTCTTGTGTATTTCTGAATTTGACTTGAAAGCACATCATCTGAATCATATGTACTGAACACAGACCAAGCTTTATTAATGTCCTCAATACAGCTTGACTCTTTGGTAGCACATGCGTAATGTTGTCAGAGCCTCAGGAATGCATGTGCTGTATGTTACCGCCTAACTGGGCACTCACAAAAATGGTGGTGTCTTTCACCAGACTAGTCATCTGCTGGTATAAACACTATCACTGTAGTTACCTAACCAGTTTTCAGACTTTATGATATTAACATAACATTGTTTATGTTTATGTTAACAGCATTTAGCAGACGCTCTTATCAAGAGCGACGTACGACAGACAACATACATATTGTATTTAAAAACACACTACATGTATAAGAACCTACATGCTGTGTCTGTAATGCCATGACAAATGGTAGCAGTGTGTTTGGTGTTTATACATTTTGGGATATTACAGATTCAGATGATACTACGGAAAGATTGCAAAGGGCCAAACACATGAAGGGTGTTTTTGTGATTAAATGTTACATTTTATAATTAATAAATGTTACATTTTGTAATTTTGTAATGTCACATTTAATAAACTGAGGTACTACTGAAGCCTGCTGTGAAACGCCTGTTTTGATGTACTCCACCCAGACCGGCCTTTACTGATAAACACTCAGCTGGGTGGCCTAGTGGTTATGGAGTTCAATTAGTGCGATCAGAAGGTTGTGGGTCCAAATCCCAGGACTTCTAATGACACCGCTGAGGTACCCTTGAGCAAGAGACTGTCCCCACATTATGCTCCCCGGCCACTGTGTTTCTGGCTGCCTGCTGCTTCACTTGGTGAATGGGTTAAATGCAGGAAGAATTTCGTGCTTTTCGCACTGTGTGCTGTGCTGTATTCACGTATGCCAAATGGTCACTTCATCCTTCTTGCTATTGGAACAAACTGCCCATCAGTATCAGATCTGCATCAACTTTAGCTTTAAAAAGCTGCTAAAAACTGCTCTATTCTCATCCATCTTCTTTTAAGGATCTGCACTTCTATTGCAATTTCAAATGTATTTTATGGATGTTCTATGTATTCTTTTATTTCTTTCATTATTATATTATTTGTATTCTATTTTGTTTTATTTTGTATTATATTTCGGTAAAGCACATTGAATGATCTTATACACTGTGCTATATAAATAAACTTGAATTTGAACTTTACTTTTTATATTATCTTTTTTACTTTTTATATTAACTTTATCTCCTCTCCTGTGTGTCTCTGTGTTCGGCGCTAGGACTACAAATCCCACTAGTCAGGGCTCCAAGGTCCCGGATGTCTTCAGCGCCGGAAGAGAAGCGACAGTCTTTTCCCAGCCATCTTGTGGCCTTTACCCGCGGGTAGCTCGCACCAAACCTCGTAGAATCGGAGGAAAATCCTGCTGAAGGGGCGCCATCATGCCCGGACATCTGCAAGAAGGCTTCGGCTGTGTCGTAACCAATCGGTTCGACCAGCTATTTGATGATGAGGAGGATCCGTTCGAGGTGCTGAAGCAGGCGGAGAGCAAGAAGAAGGACGCGCCCGCTCCGGGGGCCAAGAGCGCCGCTCAGGCGGCAAAACAGCCCAAAAAAGAGTCCCAGAAAGACAGGAGAGCTCCTCTCCCGGACAAGAAGGAAGAGCCCCAGGCTCCCGTGTCCCTCAAGAAGGAAGGTGAGCGTGTTTACAGCACTCTGGTCTTAACACCTTCTTTTCTCCAGCCTGCACCATGAGGTCACACATCCAGAACCCGTGGATGTGTTGTGGCCTGAACTGACACAATAGAAAGTCTTTCCCTCCTGCAGCCTCTCCATGCTCAGCTCTCCCAGCTGACCTGTTGCTCCTGAATTCTCTTCGGAGTGTCTTGTCTCTGCTCCATAATCCTGTCAGCCCTGAGGAACAGCTCCACAGTCGAGCGTTAGATCCTCCTGGAGCTTCAAGGGGGCTTAGTCTGTCTCCTATTAAACTCTTCGTGCTGCTGTAACAATTCTAAACTGGTCCAAGTGATGCTTCGTGCATTTTTATAGCATTTCTGAGCAGAGGCCCTGCACTCAGCCCTGTTTTTGAGATGGCGGGATGAGTTGAGTTGAAGCGATAAACCACGATGTGGGCTCAAACCTCGTGGCTGGAGAGGAGCAGCCAGAGAGCTGAACGTCATTTAGACCTTTTATCACCACATTATCAATATCAGACTACCACGAGGCAACATAATCCTGAAATATTAGACATTTTTACGTTTAAATGCAGTTATTTGGTTAAATTTCGTGCAAAGTGGAGTCGAGGGGCTCCTGGCTAACTGCTAGGTTGCTAACTAGCAGCCTGGCTTCTTGGTGAAAAATGTAAACACGTTGGATTAAATCAGTATTAAATGTGTCTAATGTTGCTCGGGCCAGTCTTCAAGAAGAATTTAAGTGTTGCTACGCTTATTTTGGCCCGGCTTTCTTTTCTCAGCCCTGTTAGTGTTGCTAGAGTTGTCTCTTGACACTGGCAGGCTCACATTTGGTGAGGAGGGAGGCCAGACAGGTGCAGCACCACAGCACTGCTATTTTGGTAGGTGGAGAAGAAGAACCAGGCTCAGCAGGCGGCGCCTCTCAGGACCTCCACTGGCGCTCAACTTCACTATATGAGCAAAAGTATTGGGACACGCCTGTTTTTCAGGGTTTGAGCTAGGCTGCTTACTTCCAGTGAAGGGCTTAATCTTAATGCTTCAGCATACCAAGACATTTTGGACAACCCCATGCTTCCAACTTTGTGGACACAATTTTGAGAAGAACCTTTTCTATTCCAGCACGACTGTGTCACAGTGCACAAAGCAAGGTTCATAAAGACATAGTTTGAAGTGGAAGAACTTGACTGGCCCACACAGAGCCCTGACTTCAACCCCATCCAACACCTTTGGGATGAACTGGAACAGAGATTGAGAGCCATCAGTGCCTGGTCTTATAAATTCTCTACAGACCTTGTGATGGCTGGCAGGCAGGAGGGAATAAAATAAGACAGCTTCTAAGTTAAATCTGTTGAACTCACTTCTGGATAGGTTGGACTGATAAGATGGCATTTCATCCAATTGCCTTCTAAAAGGAAGAAAAATAGTAATGTTTGCGTTTTGCTTGATTGAATTACTTGTCTGTTTTAGGCATGAGGAGAATGGGCCGCCGACCAGAGCAGCAAGGTCAGCAGGGTCAGCAGGTCTCTCAGCAGCAGCAGCAGCAGCAGCAGCCGCAGCAGCAGGGGGGTCAGGGCAGTCAGGGCGAGGGTCGGCCCCAGGCAGAAAGGCGACCTGACAGGAGGCCTCCACGTGAGCGCCGGCCAGACAAACCTGCCGAAGACAAACCAGCTGAGGGTGGAGAGTTCTCAGTGGAAAAGTGAGTGACACAAAGACATTTTCAAAATGTTCAAGTTCATAAAATTGTCGGAAGACCCCTTCATGAAAGTGAAAATGTTAAGTCTACACTGCTTTTTACTTTGTAGACTTTGCATGTAGTTTTGAGTATTTTTGATGTAGAAGTGTTTCAATAAAAGTGGCTGTATAATGAAACATAGCGACCATGTCCTGTGGTGGACAAGACAAAGAATTGATTGGTCAAGTCTGACATTTTTAATATGGATTTTGTAGTTAAGAGATAAAATTAAGTTTAAGGCTATAGAAGCAGTCATTTTTTAAATAAGTGAAATTAAAATAGCCTGTAAAATATCCAGGCTTGTAAAAACAAAAAAAGGTTTCTAAAGTTTGGTTTAAAATTGCTGAAACTTTCCATAACCATTTTAAAACGCATACACCACAGACTAAATACGATATAGGAAAGTATATGCCATAGCAAATTTGGTGGTCTCTGTTAGATAAAAGCGCTGATACTTAAAACCATCACTTACATTAGTTAATGGTAACTGATTGGCTGATAGCATGTCATGTCACAGAACTGATTGAATCAAGGTCTATTTTAAATACCAGTTAAAGGTTTTCAGTTTTATGTTCTGAAATTGTACTAACTTTCAGATTTACCACCCAAATTACTGCACTCGCATTTTTATAAATCAGAAGTTGTCTTCTTATTTTCAGTTAAATTGAACCTTAATCCGGTGTTATTTTTTGACCGAAATATTCCAACAAGACAGTAGTAACCTGGAGCACTATGTAAGTAACACAATAGAAATGTAGCTCATCATTTGGTAAAACAGAAAAACTAACACTGAAAATGTCGCGTAACCAAGATTACAGGAGAGATGTCTTCTTTAAACTCACTACTTTATCATCCCTGCTATCTAGGTCAGCTAGAAGTGGTCAGACTGACGCGTCTCCTTATCTGAACTTTAACTTGCAACATAGCATAATATTTCTCAGCGTCTTTGTAAAATGGGATGTATATGGAATGAACAAACAAATATTTCACTTTTAAAGCCAACTACAAAACGAGCAAGTAAACACAAATTGTGGTTAGATATGATGCATAAACGAGTAGTTTTTAAGAAGAATTTCTTAGATATTTTTTCAGAAAGTCTAAAACTCCTACATCCTCCATATTTATTAATGTGTAATTTATAAAAGATTATGAAATAGTCAAACAGCTGAAGTCAGTGGTTCAGATAACCAGATTTCATAAGTAAAAACTGAAGTGAGCGGATGTATTTTTTTCCATACACAGCTGATCCATTCTAAGTTTGTTACATTATATAATGAATTATGTTTTTATGGTGCTCAGCAAACATGAACAGCCTTTTTTCATCGTTTCCATTGCCTAGTGACAGTTTTAATCTCGTGGTCAAAACTGATTTGAGTTGCGTGTTTGTAATAAACAATGTCCTGATACAGCGTGAACTTGCATCCTAACTTGCTCTTTAAACCCTCTCCCTCCTCAGATCTTCTGGGGACAGACCGTTCCGTGGCCGTGGAGGTGGCAGAGGAGGCCGTGGAGGGCGAGGCAGAGGAGTTGGCCGAAGCGATGGATTTGACATGCGTGGCAAACGTGAATTTGATAGACACAGCGGCAGCGATCGATCGTAAGTTATTCCAGTTCCTTTAGGTATCATTTTATGTGTTTGTATGTTTTTTTTTGTTTTGTTTTGTTTTTTTGGGGGTTTTTTTGCCCCCTTTCCAGTTCAGTGCTGATTGGCTGTAATATTGCAAAGTTAAGTATGAATTTTTGCTTCAGCAGCCTGAAAGCAGAGGAGAAGCGAGGAGGAAGCGGATCTCACAACTGGGGCACTGTCAAGGATGAACTGAGGTCAGTGCCACAGTAGACAGTCACACCCATATCACCCATATTAGTGAATATGTACTGCATCCTGAGACTTTTGTGTGTGTAAAAAAAAAATAAATGAAATTTGGAAAATAATTTTGGATTTTAACAAGTTAATGGTCACATACCAATATGTTGGATTTCCAGCTGGTTAATGTCTTCTCTACTCACAGTGAGCTTGACCAGTCAAATGTCACAGATGAGCCCCATGAAGGAGAGGAGCATCCACCCGCTGACTCTGAGAACAAGTACGTTTACGTTCTGCCTTAGCTGGATGTATAACAAATACCATATAGCCCCTTATTTAGCTATTTTAAGACCTCTTTTTGTATGAGATATATCATACAAACGATCATTTTATTAGCCTTTGCTGACAAGATTTTGATTTCATTCATATTTTTGTCTTGTTTTTGCTGTGTGATTCGTGTCTCTACCAACACTTAAACCTGGAGTAGATGTAAATGTGTAGTAACTGTTAAGTAAACTGAGTATTCCAGTTTAGTAATGCTTAAATCTTAGCTAGATGAACACTTACATTAAAACTAGCCTTCTGAATTTATCTACATCTAGTTCAACTGATCCCTGAATAGTCAGTGTTTGGTGGGAAAGGGAGTTTGGTATAAAATGGGCCTTAAAAGTGACTCTTATTTGGTGAACTTCTACTTAATGCCTGTAAACAGATGTTCATTCCTTTCTATGTTTAAAACTGCAGTTTGCAAGCTGGTTATGGATGTAATGATACAATATACTGTGCTGGGTTGTATGACAATATATTACATTCAATGGGTGAATTGTGACCATGTCAGTTCATGGCTGGCGGTGTCTTGGTAAAACAGTTTGTGGCTTGAGTATTCTGAACTTACTATTGTACTTTTAAATAAAAAATATATATAACAAAATGTTACGTGCTCTAGGAACCTAAACGTGGAAACATTAACATTTTAATGTATCTTAAATCAGATAATGTTTTGTGAATCATTACATACCTGTATTTAAGGTGTAAACTATCAATTTTTGATTGGTCTTTTAGTTGACAATCAGTTGCACAGTATGACCTGTTCTTCTTGTCTCAGGGAAAATGAAGTCGAAGAGGCGAAAGAGGAAGGGGCTAAGGAGATGACTCTAGATGAATGGAAGGCCCAGCAGGACAAAGAGAGAGCCAAGGTTGACTTCAACATTCGCAAGGCCAATGAGGGAACTGACTGGAAAAAAGGATACCTGCTGCACAAGTCCAAGGCCAAGGATGTAAGTTTAGTGTTTCTAGTACATAATTCTGATGAGCCCTTCAGGTTACTAAGTAATTAGAGGTTATATAAAGTGTCAAACTTTAGGGTATTTGTAAAGTCTGTTTTAGTTCATGAGCATTTCTTATAGAACAGCATAGGTCATGCAGGTTCCAATATTGATCAGACATGTGCCAACCAAAAAGGTTCTAGCTGATAATGGTGCCCTAGGTGAAAGAAAAAAAAACTTTCTATAGTTTGGACATTTGGAACAACACAAACAGAACTATAAAACAAAAAATGTACAAAAATTTGACCATCAAAAAGTAACAGGACAAATGAACGTAAAAGAGAATCAGTTTACACTATTACTCTGCTGCTGACAAAAAGACAACAATAAATCTTATCCTTGGTGGTTTGCAGACTGGAGAAATAATCTTAACGTTTTTGACAGACCAGAAAAAAAATGCAACAATATGACTGAAGTATAAAATGAAAATTTTGTGCGTCTTTTCTGAATGTTTTTGACAGACCAGAAAAAAAATGCAACAATATGACTGAAGTATAAAATGAAAATTTTGTGCGTCTTTTCTGAATGTTTTTGACAGACCAGAAAAAAAATGCAACAATATGACTGAAGTATAAAATGAAAATTTTGTGCATGTCTCTTCTGAATTTTTTTGTGCAAGAATACTGCTGACCCACCACTGCAGACAGTTCTCCAGTTTGCTTTAGTTTGTAAATGTCTACTGCTTGTATAAGACTCGCCTGTCTAACAAAAATACGGTAATTCCATGCTTGAGTGGGGAGCCTTGTTTAAATGTTTGTTTATAAGAACAGAAGCTAAAATAAGACGCTTTTCCCCCAGCAGGGTCCTGCTGATGAAGCTGCTGGTGATCACCATTTCCGCAAGCCGGCCAATGACATTACATCCCAGCTGGAGATTAACTTTGGGGACCTGGGCCGCCCTGGGCGTGGACGTGGTGGACCTCGTGGAGGAAGAGGAGGAGGAGGAGGAGGAGGAGGAGGCCGTGGGGCTGGAGCTGCCAGGCCACCTCGTGAGCGCAGGCCAGACAAGGTAAGCTGTACTTGGGGTATAAATGTGTGGCACAAAACTCACATCTTGAGTTATACTGTGGGCCAGTGTTTTCCACCCCTGGTCTTGGAGGCCCACTGTCCTTTACGTTCTAGTTCACAACCACTTCCAGGCAGCAAGGGGTTATTGAGGAATCAGTTAGTTGGGTCAGGTGTGTTCGAAGCAGGGAAAACGCAAAAATGTGCAGAACAGTGAGCCATCAGGACAGAGGTTAGGAAACTTGATTGTAGCGCGTTTTTCTGATTTAAAGCAGTGGTGTCATTTGTTCATTTCTGCAGAGGGAAACTTTCTGCTACATCAAACATACTTGATTAAACTGTTTAGCTAATAAGTAAGCCCTGCATGAAGAAAACACCTAATCTCTCGGCAGTGCTCTGGTGTGGAAGGAACGTAATATGACAACTTTTCTAGCCTCTTCTAATATTTTAATTCAGTGATTGCAAGACAAGTTTTTGTCATAGAAATCAATGTCAAACTAGAATCTGTTTTGCCGATTGCAAATACATTGAGAATGTTAAGGGAGTTTTTTTGGGTTGGCTCTTGCTTTTTTGACATCCATTCTGGTTATAGGCTCATGCCAATCTCCTATTGTCCCAGCACTGGTGTGAGGAGCTTCTAACAAATGCATCAACAATTACGCACAATTTTAAATGACTTCTTGTTCTCCAGTTTGGTGCCTTATCAGCAACAGTGTCGCCACATACAGTATTTGGTGAAAAATAGGGCTGTAATTTATTTCTGTTGTCAATTAATGTAATTTCTCCTTTGTATTTTCAGTCAAGCGGCGGTTCTGCCCCCAACGTAGATGACCCGGAGGCTTTCCCGGCCCTGGCTTAAGCTGCCTGGTGGTAGCTATGACCAGCCATGCCACTGAGCCCCCCCTCATGGGCCCTTCTCTACGAGGCTTGCATGCTAATGGATCCTTCAGCAGATGAAATGATGGAAGACTGTCATCCATCCCATTCACCCCTGAGGACTGAATTTTACTTGTTTTAGAAAAAAAAGGAAAAAATCTTGAAAAAAAAGGACTTCTTGCTACTCAGAAGCAAATTATTGGTAGAGGTTTTGTACTCAGTGTAAGGTAGCAGGGATGTTTTCATACAGTATTTTTTTCAGAGGTTATGCATTCTCCATGAATACTTTTTGTACTGCTGCTTGAAAATATGCATTTCCAAATATAGGTGTGAAGAGTGCATCAGTTAGCTTGTGGTGGCCCTCGGCTTGCTTTCTTCTTATGCCTTAGACACACATTGTAGGGATTCCTCAAGCGTATCTGTTCAAAATACGGATCCACGTGTTTTGTGTTCAAAAATGTTACTGCCATTTGGGTTAAAGTTCTCAGTTATTACACAACAGGCCTTTAACAACAGTTTCAAATCTGAATCTTGAATGAAGTAACAAGCAGTTTAATTTATAGCTTCATGCCAAAACCTTCAATCTTCAGTAGCTGTTGATAATCCTCTGAGAAATGTTTTCATATACCCAAAATGTGACTTTTTTTTTTTTTAAATGACCATTGTTAAGATTCAGGACATACACTGACGTCAGTGGCAGGTTGCCCTGAGAATAATAATGCACTCATTCATCAAAGCCTTTTTGATGAATGAGTGCATTTATTTTTAATGTTAAGTTTACATTGTGCACTCCTGTTAACTGATACCAGTATGAGTCGGTTCAGCTTATTTTAGCACAACAGTCTTGTTTTAAAATTAAATTTCTCATTTTCTTTCTACCCCATTGCTTTATAGGACAGCACTACTGCATATTTGCCCTGAAAGAAATACCAGTTGTTCAGTGTGGAACAACTGAGTGCTATGAAAATGTGTGAATTCTAACCCTGCTATTACTCAGACCTCTGTCCATAATTAAAAGATGGTCTATTCATATTGAGTGAATGTGTGTGAACTTCAAACTCGTAGTGTGATTTTTCAGTGTATAATCAAAATGACCTGAAGACAAAAGCCTTAATTTTCACTCAAAAATTTGATCGAATTCCTTTACTTTTCAGGTCCTTAAAGTGTTTGCACAGTGATGCTTTTTTGTCATTTTCTCTCACTTGCCACAATGGATTTGAAATTACGAAAATCTGGAGTTTGGTAGATAGAAGTACTGAATTTGCGTTCGGTAGCTGTTCACTGGAGCTCTATGATGTCCAAAGAGGTGTAGGTGAAGGATGCCGTCATTAAGCTTGGAAAACAAACAGAGAGAACTTACAATTTGGTACGTTGTTAAAAAGAAGGAATGCACTGATGAGCTCAGCAACACAAACAGCCCTGGGGACTGGAGAAGAAAACCCCCTCAACATCTAGCCAGGTCAAGAGCACTCCTGAGGAGGTAGGTGCAAAACTAAAAGTTTGAGAAAGAATGGGAAATAGGCATGTATGGCTGCCAGTGGAATTGTAAGTCCTAGAAGTTTTGAGGTAGGGCCCTGTGCATCAGACTGTTTTGTCCTATACATCCTGCACATGCTCACCTGGGTTGAGGTCTCGGGGAATTCCTCTGCCAAACTGCCTTCTTCCCAAAGTGCATCCTGGTGCTATCTCTTTCCCAGTGAAGTGACGCATCATGTAGAAGAAAACATGATTCATCAGACTACCCACCTTCCGATGCTCTGTGGTCCAGACCTGATGCTTATGTGCCCATTGTGGGTACTTTCAGCAGTAACACACCCCTGCATGGAGAAAGCTTGATGCACTGTATGTTCTGACATTCCTATCACAGCCAGCATGAACGTTTTCAGCAATTTGTGCTGTAGTAGGTCGTCTGACCAACCTTCATTTCCCAAGTGCATCAGTCAGCCTTGGGTGCTAATGACCATGTCATCGGTTCACCTTTTGGTAGGTACTGACCACTGCACACTGGGAACACCCCACAAAACCTGTCATTCTGGACATGTCGCCCTCCCAGCATGGCCATTGTCAAAGTCAATAAGATCCTTATACAAAACAGCTTCCAAGAATTGACTGTTCATTCACGGTCTAATGCATCCCGTCTTTTGACAGTTGCCACTGTAACAAGATGATACACATCTCACTGGTCAGTGGTTTAAATGTTGAGGCTGAAATGTTGAGGCAATGGAAAATGTATATTCATTATAGAAATGACTTGTCTCATGTAAAATGTGGTGATATGGTGGAACATATTAACGAATTGTGCATTTTGTGCTACCTGAGAACTTTATAATCTTGTTCTGGAGGGCCAGTGTCCCATCCAGTTTGGTAGTTCCAAACTCAAACACACCCAGAATACCTAGTATTGAACAAGAGTTCAATCAGATGATTTCAGGGAGCGAAATCATCAAACTGTGCTGGAAACTGGATCTCCAGGACCAGATTTTGCAGTGACACTCTACAACTCCAGTCCTGTAGACCAGGGGGCGTCAAACTCAAATCTTAGGCCCACATAAATATGCTTGCTTTTTGTCTAGACACAAGACTCGCTCTCTGTAAATGGCCAGGCTGATTTGGCTTTCTCTCCTGCCACAATTAGAGATTTTGCGTTTGTGAGCATATTATGTACAGTGTTGGGAGTAACGCGTTGCTCGTTACAAATGTCAGTAACGCGCGTTACAATGCATTTTTAACCCGGAAAGGAGTGATGTTTTTTTCTTCGTATTGTGGCAGTATCAGAACGGTTGGAAGAGATGATACAGTTATGCCGTAAACTACTGTTTATTATTACAGAACAGGTTACTGTTGGCCGTAACCACGGTGCAGTAAAACAGAAAAATAATTAGCGAAATGCACCCTCGCTTCTCTCATACTCGCTCTCTCCCTCAGCTACACACACACACACACACACACACACACACACACACACACACCTCTCATACTAGCTCTCTCCCTCAGCCACACACACACACACACACACACACACAAACCTCTCATACTCGCTCTCTCCCTCGGCCACACACACCCACACACACGCACACACACACACGCTTCTCTCATACTCGCTCTC
>JBBIGA010000106.1:13854750-13873564 GCA_037576975.1 Alestes dentex | reverse complement strand
TCTGGGGAGACCTCAAACGTGCAGTTCATGCAAGACAGCCCAAGAATTTACAGGAACTGGAGCTTTTTGCCAGGAAGCGTGGGCAGCTTTACCGTCTGAGAAGATAAAGAGCCTCATCCACGACTATCACAAAAGACTTCAAGCTGTCATTGATGTTAAAGGGGGCAATACACGGTACTGTGGATGACCCTGATCAAACTTTTGATCAGGGTTATTTGGGTAGTTTGTGTTGTGATTATGATTTAAAAAAGAGTAAACACAGTTGTTTGTCAATAAATGGCTTCAGCCAATCACTAACCACAAGTGAAAGAAAGGTTTTTGTTATCATTCATATTCTCTGAAAAATGGATAAGAAATCATAAATTCTGCCAGGGTATGTAAACTTATGAGCACAACTGTATAGTTAATGGGCTTACTTCTGTATACCAGTTTTCTTGTTTTTAACTGAAACATGGCTGGAGAAGGACTGGAGTGCAACAGTCAGCCCCTTTAACCTTTTAAGTGTTTCTTGTGACTGGCAGGAAACGTGGGAGTGTAGCTGCTTTATTGAGGACACACTCCGATACAAGCAGATATCGCTTAGTGAGTTTAATTCATTTGAAGATCTCTGCACTATGACTGAAAGCTCCCAAAGGATTTTACCAGTTATCTACGGGCCACTAAGATACTGTCCAACCTCTGAATTCTCTGAAATACTGTCAGTCATTCCAACAGGATTAACTATTTGTTTATAAGTAGTGATCATAATATTATACTGAATATTTTAAATAACATTTTTGAAATTGCTTTGTCTGACATGTCTGATGTAGTATAGCATGTAATTTGCCCAACTCACATGAGGGGTTATACACTGGATTGGGTTTTCAGTACAGCTTTCAGTGTTCCTTCTGTGAATGTTCAGGATTTAGAGTTGTCTGATTATTTCTGAGTTGTTTTTTTCTTTTTCTTTTTTGTCTCATTGCTCTAGTCATCCAAACCACATTGAAAACTGTTTTTAAAAAATCAGTGCTCTTTCTATGAAAGCCATGTCTATGTCAACTACTACAATACAGAGTCTGTGGATGACTATCTTAATACCTTTGATTCTAAAGTTCTCAGGTCTTTGAAGTTCTGGCACCTGTGAAGGCTAAATGATTTCTGGTCAACAGAAAACACTGTGGTCAAATTCTATAGTGGCAGTGAATCAGAAGAAAAGACTGAGTCTCATTCACAGTTAAATATGACTTTTTGAAACTGTGAGTTAAGTTAACACATTCCCATTTTCAGTTACCTCTAGTTTCTTTCTATCAGCTTAAAGGTGTGATAAGTTTGCATCTTTTTCCATCATCTTTTTCCATCATCCACTTGAATTTCAGACAAAGCATTAACTTCATCCAGTCAAGCAGTGACATCACAGTCTTTATCAACTAAAAAAATATGTCCTTCATGTCGGAATTCACTGGCATTGATGGCACCACTCTTTAAATAATAGTGCTGCTTTATAAGACATCTACTTGCTGTTTATCAAACAGTGTCCACATGCTTTTGTAAGTGTTTTTTTTTATGTTAGCTATACTGTAACTTGTGAATGGCTCCCGTATCTCAGACATGTTCCAGGTATCACAAAACTGAGGTTATCAAACCACTCCTGAAAAAGGGAAACCTGGATGCTTCTGCACCATTACAATTACAATTACAATTACAATTACGATTACAGAGAAAATACTTTAAATTCAGTTAATTACAATCAAATCAGTCATTTTAATGGTTACTCACAGGCCTCTGTTGACATCACAGTGCCACAAAAGCTAATTAAAGTTAATAAAATACATTTGTCTGAATACAGACACAGTTGAAATTACTGTCTTGATACTGCTAGAGCTAGAGCATTAAATACTGCTGGACAGATTAGAAACTGGGTTGGGCTCTCAGGAATTGTCCTCGGATGTTTCGGGATGTACCTAGAAAGCAAGGGTTATTTCATCTCAATCGACACTTATGAATCAGAAAAAAACATCCTGCTTTATGCGTCCCACAGGGATCTACACTTGGGCCTCTCTTGTTCAACTTGAACCTGGTTCTTCCCAGCCAAAACAGCCAAGAGTTCAGCATGGCTTATCATGGCTTTGCCACTCTGCAGATCTATCTATCTCTTTAACCAAATGATTTTAGCCCTATTTAGTCACTACCTTTATACCCTGAAAATGTAAACATGCAGCTAAATGAAGACAAGATGAAGATTCAAGTTCTCTTTGGGAGCAAAGAGGGATGGTAGTGGCTTAGCGCCTGAAATATTTAGCTTTCTGCCACACCACTGGCTACAATAAAAAAGTTAAAGTCAGGTGAAATAAAGTAAAATAGGTGTTTATTATCATTTCAACTATATGCACAGTACACCTTCAAATTAAGCAATATTTTTCTAGAACAGAAAAACAGAACACCACAAGACTACACAAGTACAAGCAGGACAGGACAAAAAAAGTACAATAATTTACAGGACAAGACAACATAAAGTGCAGTAACAGTTCTAGTGTGATTAAATACAGTTTTATTACGTACTGTATTGTTTTGATCCATCCACCTGAATGGAATCATGCTTTATGAACAGGCGTGTCCCAATACTTTTGTCCATAGAGTATGTATATTGAATGTATTCACGTTTTATGAACAGGTGTGTCCCAATACCTTTGTCCGTACATCGTATGTTGAACGGAATTATGAACAGGGATATAAACAGACATGAGGCTGTATTCAGGGGCGTAGTCAGGTCTGTTGCTATGGTAACACCCGGCGTCTCTGCATACCTGCTTATGGAGGAACAACAACTTGGCTCAGTTGGTACCAGTCTTAAACGAGAAAAATACACGAATATGATCTGGGGATTAACCCTAAAGTAGCAGGAACGGTCGTTAGGCCTGTATAGTCCAGGTGAGTGTGAGAAAACTGGCATAACAGGGCTGTTAGATTAACATCTCTCTGAGATTAACGCTAGCTGTGCCTGCTAACTTCTCTAGCCACTTTCTGAACAGTTATTTCATTCTGAGTCACACTTTTACATTTACAGGCATTTTAATGAGTGTTTTACTGCTTCAGCAATGGTGAAAAATAATCTTCGCTGCTTTTAGTAACGTGCATACTCCAAAACTCCAAAAGTGCAGGGCTGAACTGTTCCTGACTCGGTGGCAGGTTGCGTTTAGAGGGCCATGTCGTTCATTACTGGCTTTTTTATGTTTTTAACTTTAATTGTGGGAATAAATCTCCCCTGGGTCATTCCGGCTCAAGTCAAGTCAGAGTTACTTGTGTTTTTCTCAGGCATACATTTAGTAACCAAAATAACACAAAGGAAGTAACAGAGTGATCACTATCATAAGTTACTCTGCAGGATAAATTAAATTTTCAGGTGTTAAAATCTTGACAGTTTGAAACTCAGGAAAACCCTTAAAACAAAAACAAACATTCTGGGTTTTGTATGTTGTGAAGGGAGCCTAGAACTTTCATATGACACAGTTAAAGTGACAATATTTTTCTACCCCTTGAGATTCTGGGCCTGTAGCGGGACCACCAATCCAGACATTCCTGATGTTTGGTGACCTGTAGTGCACAACTCTTGGCCGATTAGAGAAGGACACTAAGTGCAGGTGTAGGGCATAGAGTAATGAAAAAATAACAAAAAAAGTTTAGTGACCATATTTATAACACTGGCACAGAGACGGTCTTTGGAATATCGATCAGAATTGAATAGGGACACAGCTGGTGGCCTGGTGGTTAAGAAGTTGCCCCTATGATCAGAAGGTCGTGGGTTTCAATCTCAGGACTGCTAGTGGCACCACTGAGGTACCCTTGAGCAAGGTACCTTTGCCACAATCTTCTCCCGGGGCGCCGTGTTCTTGGCTGCCTGCTGCTTCACTTGATTAATGGGTTAAATGCAGAAAACTATTTCGTGCTGTGGTGTGTTCATGTATGACAAATGGGCACTTTACATGGGTACATGCTACAAGTTAAATAAATATATATTTGGATTTAGGACTAAGACCTGTATGTCCACAGTATTTTTCAGGTACAAAGTTTTTTTTTTAGCTGCAAAGATACAGACATTGGAAAATGGCTGACCAAGCAAGGAAAAGTCTCATTAACGAAGGAGAAAAATAATTTCTAAATTATATGAGGTAGGCCAGAGAAATTAGGGATTTTTCATATTGGCCTAGGGGCAAACAATATGGTTCAATTCTGAGATGGTATCACGTGGACAATACTAAATATTTGTTGAGTTGAGCCAGAATGATCCTCCTTCTCTCTCAGCCAGCCTGACCATGTCATCCAGTAAATGGACCCCAAGCAGCTGTCTGACGAGGGACAAGAGCTGTATTTTAGTTCCTCTTTAGGGACTATTTTAAAGATTAAGCAATAAAGGCTTTTTAAGCATACCTAATATCAAAATAGGTTGGCTAATACTGTAACCTGAACATATTAAATAATTAAAGAGGATATTTAGGTACCTTGCCATTAAGCAATTAGCTTGAAGCTTATTAGTAAAATAGCTAATCAAGTTAATGTGTAGGAAACATGGCAGGTTTGTCAAACAGTGCTTCAGTTATCATTAGTGCCCACAACTTACCACCCACATGAAGGTAAACTATGAAGGTCCATGTTACCCATCCTTCTGTCTTCTTCATTTTCATCAGGTAAAGGCAAGCTGAAAGATGACAACCAGATTACTCGAGTCCTTCAAAGCCTTGGACAGTTACTCCAAGAGAGTGTTTGAGAAACATGCAAAGGTAGTCTTCTCTGTTTTCTTGAACATGCATGTAAAAGGTCTTCATACCTGAATGAGTAAATTAGCTCATCAATAACACCACTTAAGTATAATTTTGTGGTAAAACCCTGTTTTTCTTTACAGAAGAATTGTCAACTAAGCGTGCCTCACTCTACTTATAATAAGGATAACATGCCACTGGAGCTGGATTACGACTTGGACTCTCTCAATCCTAAAACATCCATTTATAAACCCAAATTCAGTACTGGATGTTTTGGTGAGGAAAGAGACAGTCTTCCTAAAAGATTAAGGTAAAGATCCACTGGATGACAGTGAAAAACAAGAATGTTGTAATGATGTTGGTCCTGTGGTGTTTGTTGACCTAGACAATTGTGACATAAATTTGTAATCGGAACATAATCCCACCTATTTGATCAGACTTTGGGATCAGTCCCACTTTAATCAGGTTGCATTAATAGCTGTTCTCATGGTACTCTACTGAGTAATACCTGAGATGTTTGTGCATCTAGACCCAGCAGTCTTATAAGAGTACCAGCAGCTACACTTTGCTCAGGCTAATGTGTATAATAATCCTCCATGTTTAGGATTTCAAAGTCTTCAGCCCCTGCAACCAGCATGAACGGCAGTTCCAGCGTCAAATCAGTTGAGGTTTTCCGTAGCAAAATCAATTTATGTCCGTTTACTAGCAATGAAAACTCCGTCTGCTGGACAAGTTCCACTAATGTTAAGTCTTTGGCACGAAGCTCCATGCCCCAAGGTAAGATGTACTAAGATGTTTAAAAGCCCAATTTAGAATTCAAATTGCTAAAATATTAAGGACAAATTTAAACAGAATCTTCAGTTGATTCATTTACCATTTCTTGGAGTGTAAAATCTAATTAATTACGTTCATTGTAATTGTTTATGCAATAATTGTTAGATTGATTTTAGCAGTGTTAATTATGTAATTTGTCGGATTAAATACAGCACATACAACAGTAATCAGTTTGCAGAGCTCAAGAGAACAGACTAAACTGTCTGAGTGAGTTAAACAAATCCAGCAAATGTGGATTTGCAACGCATTATTACACACTTACAGCGTGCGCTCTTTTGCATAGATGAAGAAGAGGACGAAATGGGTTTTGTGATCATGTCTTTGAGGAAACCACAGTCTCTTCGGCCCTACAGGCACTCCCCACGCAGAGTGAAATGGTCAAGCGAGGTATGATATCTTGCTGAGAAACTCAATAATGCAGGCTTCTCTCATGTATTCGTAATTCTGCTCTCTGCATTAGCCTGTTAGAAGACTTATTCTGTACCACTTTGTGTATGCATATTTAACGTCCGATGCATGCCCACCATCTTCTGCATATGGCAAGGCTTTGTGATTTATATTGGGTTTTTATTGGCTGATCTCTGAATGTGTAAGGGATTATCTGCAATTTTTTTGCATACACTCTCACACATATGTATGGTAAAGTGATTCATGTTCAATTTTTGAATGTCTGTATTGATTTTTAGGACATTATAGTAAGCAGTAGTTACCAGCATCTGCTGAATAAAATAATTGTTTTTGCATTTCAGGTGGAGAATGTACCCTCTTTGTATGCACTAAATAAGGACAAAAGCAAGGCCATGGTGGGTAGCAGCCTTGGATACACAGACACCTCTCACTGGTGCTCCAGCTCAGTTAATAACAGTAATAATGGTATGACACTCAGTATTTTCCTAGCTGAGGAGTAGCTTACCTAATCAATTAGCTTCTTATGCTAATTTTTATTTAAGTCATGTTTATGTGTATGTCTTTATTTGTGTCTGCATATATGTGTGTATTTCAAAAGTGCATGGAACATTTAAAGTACCGGGGTCCTGTGAAACCATGGTTACCCAGGATCTTCAGCAAGGAAATCTCGCTAAGATCTGCACCACTTTATCTCAACAAAAGTATGTTTACATCAGTAATATGTGTGTAAAGTGAAATCAGTATTAATATAAAAATATTAAAGATCTTTCATTCTTTTGTCTCGTTTTTCTTTTCTTTCTACAGCACAACTGGAGAGAATCCTGAAAAAGCATTTACCCCAGAGCCGTTATCCTCATTTGAGTTGGTTCCTCTTAGTTTTGAAGATGAGTTGGAGAGGAAAAACGCAAAAGTACTCACATCCTGTCCTACATCTGTTTACAAAGCCTTGCCGGTAAATATATGTCTTTTTAAATTCATGACTAACCCTTTGTTAAACATGCATGTTTAAAGTGGCAAACATGTTCCACAACATTTATGTTTGGGAGGGCAATTAATGAAGTCAGCCACTTCCTGTTTTTAAGCCGTATAATAAACTTCCTCATAAGAATGAAGGGGCTACTTGGCTAAGGAGACTCAATAAAGGAAAGACATCATTTTTCTCTTCCAGTGCTTTCTTTTAGCTCATAAAGCTCTAACACATAGGTGTCAGATGTTTCTAAATATTTATAACTAATTAAAAAATCGTGTTCTAGAACTTTTCATGACAATCAAATGCTGTCAGTCTTTGGTGTCAATTTGTCCATGTCTTCACAGATCGTCAGTGAAACATACCCTGTGGTGTACAGACCTGAGCAACATCAACATGAGCCCTTCAGCAGCCCAGGCTTCCACTCTCTGGATTCCCCTGAGCCTCTGACCCAGGACTCCACACTCAGAAAGAGCAACGTCTACTCAACCATCATCTACAATACTGAATCCATTCAGGCAGAATACATGCTGCGCAATCTGAGAGAAAGACAAACAGGTGAAGGCATCCAGTGTTCAAGGTACTATCCAGAATCTGGGCTTGAATTGAAGAGGAAGGGGGCCTCCCGTGTGAACCTGCGCCTGCTCTCAGCAGATGGAAATGTGGTCAAGTCTCCAGACTTGGGTCTGCATTCTCTCCATAATCCTAGGGCTGCGTCTTTTTCTGTACCTACAAACAAAGGTCCAGTGATTCCTCTGGTCATGCCTAAAAGGAAAGGATTTTCATTTACTTCTGTTGGCCCTGTGAGAAATGGCAAGAACCCCAGTCTAACCAGTCACCCTGGAGAAATCCCCTCAGCCTATTCTAAACCACGGCAGAGCCCTGCTAGGAGAAGGTTAAGCAGCAGGTGTTATACCTCAGCCCCACAGACCCAGCAAAGCACAGCCAGCCATCCTAAAAACAAGCCCAACTTCCTGTTAATCTCAAATCCGGTCAAGTGCAGTGAAAAGGGTGTGAAAGGCATTATCACCAAGCGGCAGACTTATAAGGAAGAATGGTCCAAGAAAACACCAGAACTGTGTGGAAAAGTCTTGTCACAAGTTGCGAGCAGTGAAACTTTTGGAACTCAAGGAATGAGCTTTTCCACACCAACAAGCGTAGACCGCAAGATCCACAACACCACGACTTCAGTGAAGAGAACTGATCCTGCTGACACAGAGGACACCAGCAAGCTCAGTTATTCCTTGCACCGTCCTCAGCCAATAAACATTCCAACTGCTGAAAGCGAAAATTAAAGCAACTTAAAAAATGCTTCACTGTATAGTACTCGGTTAGATAAGGAATCTTGTATGCTTGCTGAAATAAATTAAATTTCACTTCAGTTTTGTCCTCATCCCAAAACAACTTAAGAGAAATTCACCTCCAGACCCCTAGAGAGCAAACAGAGAAGTATGAGAGAGAAACAGAGATTCCAAATGCGTGAAATAGATGTACAGTATTGTGCAAAAGACTGGGAAAATATAATTTACGCGAGCAGTGAGTGTTTTTTTCCCCCACATTAATATTAATAAATATACCAAGTAAAACTAAAAATAAATACAAATAACATTATACACTAAGTAGTGATTTTTATGTACAGTATATCAATGTGTAACCTTGTGGAAGCCCAATAGTACTTGTAGTTTACATCAGAAACCTTGTTTGACTCAATCAGTCCTTCATTACTTCATTAAATTAAATCAGGAGCTGCAAAAATCTTACACACTTGTGCAAACAAACAAGACATTTGCACAGTGACATTTTTACTACTTTCTTGTTTGTTTGTATTATTATTTCTAATGTTAACTTTACTAGAAGTACACATCAATTACCACATGCTGAGAAAAATGTTTTTTGCAATTTGCATAGGTGCCTAAGACTTTTGCACAGTGATGTCTTTTACTGCTTTCTTGCTTGCTTATTTGTTTGTTTCTGTTTGTAAAGTTAACATCATAAATGCAAACACAAGAACGCAGTGAAAAGTCAGTGTTCAAAAGTCTTGGTCACCTATGCAAACAAACAATCAATTTGGCATTGGTGACCAAAACTTTTGAACAGTGATGCTTTTTACTGTATTGTTTTCATTTGTTCTAATGTTAACTTGACTAACAGAAAGACATTAATTATCATACACTGAGAAAAATTGATTTGCATAGGCATCTAAGACTTTTGAACAGTGATACTTTTTACTGCTTTATTTGTTTGCATTTAGACTGATGTTAAGTTTATTAGCATTATAACTTTGTTAGCATTTATTATAACTTTATAAAGACACGTCAGTGATCACACACTGGGGAAATGGCTTTAATTAATATTCATATGTGCCTAAGACCTTTGCACAGTCCTGTATATATTTAACTGGTCGTCCCCAGAGCATGCGGCCCTGCACTCTTGTGCGGCTCTGTATTTTGCGCAGTGTGTCCGAGAGATGGCGCTAAAGAGCGCCGCCTGCAGGCGGAGAGGAGGGTGACGACACGCCTCGGCTGAACATGGCGGAATGGGAGAGACACAAGAGAGGAGAGGGGCGAGAGGAGTAGAGGAATGTAAAACTGAGGCAGAGAAAGGGAGGAGGGGAAGGGACGCTCCGGCATGGCGGACGAAACATTAACACTCCTGATCAAGCTCCTGGCCGCAGCTTTCTATGGCATCAGCTCTTTCCTTATAGTAGTGGTGAACAAGAGCGTCCTGACAAACTACAGGTAAGAAGAAGAGGAGTTTCCTCCTGCCTGGAGATCAGAGCAGTGATTAAAGTCAGATTAAGGGAGAAACCATGGTGTTTTACATGTGCTGTACTTCTTGAAATCAATTCGGCCACGTGTGAAGTGGAGTTCTTAATTTCTGAACGAGCCCAGACACACGAGATGAGATGAAGGCAGGAAAACCTCATTTCTCTGCTGCTTAAGACCTGCAGACCTCTAAGACAGCATCAGTATCAGTGATTTAGATCCCTGGATATTGGTCTGGCTCTGGTGAATTGAAATTTCTTTCCATTTTTCCAGGTTTCCTTCCTCAATATGTCTTGGTATTGGCCAGGTAGGTGAAAAACTTTCTGAAGTAAAACTTTCTGCAGTCTTGTGTTACACACTTGAGACTTCACCACTGCTCCTCTCTGCAGATGCTGGCCACAGTGCTGGTGTTATGGGTGGGAAAGGCTGTGCGGGTGATCACCTTCCCAGAGTGGGACCTCAGCATACCCAGGAAGGTGAGGAAACTCAAAGGAGGTCTTGGTGGAATGGCATTCTTGAGAATGAGGCTTCCTTTTCGTGCTGGGGCAGCTGGTGGTCAGGGAGTTGCCCTTGTGATAGGATAGGTCTTGGGTTTGAATCCCAGGACTGCCAAGTGGCACTACTGAGGAACCCTTGAGCAAAGTACTGTCCCAGACACTGCTCCCTCGGGGCTGCGTCACTGGCGCCCCACTGCTTCACTTGGTGAATGGGTTAAATACAGAGAAAGAATTTCACACTGTTCACGCTGTGGTGTGGTGTGTTCATGTGTGACTATAAGGGGCCACTTTGCAAATAATTTGCAAAGCTGATGAACATCAAAGAAAAAGGCCTTTGTTGAACTGCAGTACACAGGGAATGGCTGTGTAGTACTTTAATAAATCAGGATTTAATACCTGACTGTCCAGGGTGTACACCGCCTTCGCCCATAGCAGTTGGTAGTTGTTTGTTACTGTCATATCTGTCCTTGATTCTTTGGTGGAAATTGCGTAAGTGGCAGCGTAAGACGTTCGACAGAGACACTGGGAGGCCCTGTTGCCACCCCTTCCCCCACCTCGCTGCAGGGCCAAATGCAACTGCCTTGCATGTGCTGGCAGTAGTTTCGCCACTGCCTCTCACCACAAAAAAGTGGTGGGATTCAGTTGGTTGCTGCACTGCAGAGCCAGGTGAAACAGACTCAGCTACTTTTACTGAATACTTAGAAACGAAACTGTGCTAGGCTTGTGACTGCTTAAATAAAGAGCCTTGTATGTTTACTAGAGTTTGACAGTATGTCTCTAGCTATGATGTTTAGGATGCCACCACAACAGTCGGCTCTTTTGGTAGGGTGTTATTACAGGGAAACGCTGCAAAAGGCATTAAAATCTCTAACTCTGTAATTCTTGTCCAGGTCCTGGAGGCTCCCTGCCCTGTGCACTTTATCGTTTTGCTGCACATTATTTAACCTATCAGCTAACTAAGAACCGTTTTCTGGTTTCTGTGAGCATGCTGGAGCATAGAAAACTAAAATGTACATGTCCAGGGCTTTCCAGAACCAGGGCTGAGAGTCACTGTTTTCAACCAACGACCTTGTTCTGCAAATTGTGATAAAGCCTTCAGTTTTAAAATGAATTGATGGTTGAATTTTGTCACTGGTATTTCCCTGATTTTCTCTTTTCATTTTCAGATGTTTCCTCTACCTCTTCTGTATGTAGGGAATCAAGTAACTGGACTGTTCGGAACAAAAAGGCTAAAGTATGAACTTACCCTACAAAAACACTGTTGTTTTAAGATACACATTTGTCTTGCTTTGCTGTTGACAAACCATCCCTGTCTTGATCTAGATGTATTTTATGGGTCACATATTGAGTGAAGTTTAAGAACCGTTTTGCAAAGTGGGTTTAGCAAATTTTCGTGTGTTTTCTATCCCTCTCCAGTCTGCCCATGTTTACAGTTTTGAGGAGGTTTTCCATTCTTTTCACAATGCTTGCCGAGGGCTTCTTGTTAAAGTAAGTGAACAGCAGTGAGTTAACTATAGCAGTGCCGTTTCAGTCTTTCCTAACAGTAATCCACCCAATGACTGTCATAATCACACTTTGGTTCCTTTTTTGCAGGAAGAAATTCTCCCGGCCAGTTCAGCTTACTGTATTTACAATGATCCTCGGAGCTTTTGTAGCTGCAAGGTAAATTCAGCTAATGACAATGCTGGATGCATTTAAAATCATGCCCTACATAAGGAAGTACCTTATTATGAAGGTGCCTTTAGTTTTAGAAGCAAAGCGCCTTAAGGAACTTACTTATATGAGTTCACACTCATTCATATGTAAGAAGCGGGAAATTTCCACAAGATGTGCCATTGGCAGTCAGCTAGTTCAGAAATACTTTAAATACTTCATGAATAATTTGGGGTGCGTAATGCAGCAGAAACATAAGATCACAATACGTAATGAAATGTTCACGGTACATAGTTTACCATGATTTGTACTCTTTTACATTTGATAAGTTGGAACAGAGCCTGCAGGACCAAACTTCTTATTCCAAAGACTTCTATTGTGTTTCATACATTCAGTACATTAAATCAATATGATAAAATTATCAAAAAATTATTCAATTATCAAAATTATCTGCTCAGAAAAGCATTATAAAGTTAAAACAATTTATCACAAAAATTATAGTCAAATATTGTCAAATTGCCCAGCTCTAACTCTAATATAGACTGATTACTTACAGTTACAGACTTTACTCACTCTATATTTCATTACATATATTATCAGTTACAGGGGATCTGCAAGTCATTGTAAAGCTGCGCTTTGTAGTCTGAAGATTCTCCACAAGGGGAAGTAATTAGGACTTGCTTCAGTATTGCAAAGAAGTGGGCAGACTGTAGTTTCCTAAAGGTAATTCTTGGGCATGACTATTTTACAATATTTACAGTTTCAGTAACAGCTTCAGAGCCCATTATCCCTTCAGTCACAGCACTGTGTTGATTTCTATCCCTTTGGAGAGGTGGCACATCCTTAAAATGAGATCCGCTTCTGCTAGCTTTATGATAAAATATTTAGATCAAGTGATTGAAAAGGCTGTAAAGTGCCTTTAAGTAGATTATCAGTGGATTACTTGATTACCACTATGATCAGCAGTGCCAGCCCTAAAACGCACTGTTTGTAGGTGTCCAGGCATCTTTCCTGTGCAAGAATTCAGCTGTTTGGTGGTGCACTCATTGCTCACATGGGCGTTCAGTTGCATTAATATCTGTTGAAAAGCACTGGTAATAGAATGAGACACTCGGGACGAGCCCAACATCAAGTGTCAAGTATGACAATTTTAATTCGGATTGCTTAGATTATTTGCAGTCTTTGAGTTGCAAACATTGAAAGCTCTGTTTGAATGAAAAATAAATACACTCTGGACCCCAAATTCTGTCAGTGGTTTCTCCAGTAGTGTAAGCGCTTCTTTGTTGTTCTGACTTGAGTTAATGCTTTGTTGTTCATTTTGTGTCCAGTGCTGACCTGTCCTTTGACCTGCAAGGATATGTGTTCATCTTACTGAACGATGTCTTAACTGCTGCTAATGGGGCCTTTGTGAAGCAGAAGCTAGACTCTAAGGTAAGATCAGCAATGAAATGTAGCTCACGACCTTCGAATACTCATAAATGCAGTGATTCTGTGGTTGCCATTTGACCTGTGCTTAACCTTGGCTTTTATTGTGTGTTGTTTTGTCATAATTTAAGATTTGTGAGATCTTAAGTATGTCAGGTTTATTTTCATGTAGATTCTAAAAATGACTATGGCGTCTCTAAGTCTTACCATTTTCTTTTAATGGCACTTTTTAAAAGGCCTTAAGGCTACCAAACAAAATGAATTTTTTATTTGCAGTTCCAAAGGCTTAAGGCTTTCAAACCTCCTGGCCATGTGTGGTTTCCAACCCTGGTCCTGGGGGCTCCCTGAGCCGACTAATTAAAAAACATTTCCTGTTGAAGTAGGAATGCAAGAGCAGGGAGAACATTAAAATGTTCAGGGCAGGAGGGCTTCAAAGGCCAGGGTTGAGAAACACTGATCTAGAACATTGAGATCATTACTGTTCTGTTTCTATTTTGTTGTGAATTAATTACCAATCCGGTGTAAGTCTCGTCCACATACGTTAATTTTAAACGTTACCTGGTGTGAAAGTGCTTTCATTTTCCGACAGGCTTTTTGGAGAGTGATAAGGAATGTTGTACAGAAAGATTATGTTCTGCTTGAGAGTGGGAAAGTTTTTTAAAATGTTATTTACGTATTATTTTAGTCATGACCAAGTTTGTCCCTGTGAGTACTCCTGAGATATGAGAACTCCTAACGCTGGTACAGGTGCATGTCTGTCAGCTGTATGTCAGCATGAGAGCTACAGAGGTGCGGGGGGGTTATTAGCGGGAAAGAAATGAAGGCATTCATGACATCTACAGACATCTGCATGCAGGAATCTACCAGTGCACTGTCATAAATAACCCTGTCTGGTCTCCTGCCCCCACCCTTCTCTCTCCCCCACTCTTCAGGAGCTGGGAAAATATGGCCTGCTCTATTACAATGCTTTATTTATGATCCTGCCAACACTGCTTTTGGCACATGTCACTGGAGACATAGACAAGGTAAGAAAGCAGTAATACGTCATAGGTGTCAAAGCATCTGTCACAATATTTTGAAAGCCATAAAACCAGTTAATTGGATGCCCAAATTCTGAAGTCATTTTGTGTGAAGGGCTTTCATTTTAACCCGAAAATGATTCTGTTGGTGGGCTTGTCCACCAGCAAGGCCTCGTCCCTCGAGGTATCTGGCACTTTCAGCCAGACCATCTGTTCGACTGCATTGAGGTCACATTCACAGGGTTGGTATACTACAGGATTCCTTTTGCTATTCGTCATTAATTCCCTTGAAGATTCTTGGTTTAAACATGATTTAAAAAAAAAAGAATTTAGTAGATCATTTCAAGGTGGAAACATCAGTGTGATATATTAATGAATCTAGAAGTTCGTCCAAGGAACTTATTTTTAGCTTGAGTGTTCAGACATGTGCTCTCAGAATTAAAATGTCGAAGCCTTGCCCAGTGAATGCCTTATTTTATATAGCTGAGCTGTGGCTGTTCACAGGGCGGCCCCAGTTTATTTGGCAGGCTCTGCCGCAGAGGAGTCAGAGCGCCTCATACACAAGGCTTCCATTATACCCATAAGTGTAAATAGTATGACCTCGGAGACTTGTGCGTGAAATTAAGTGCTCTGAAGGTATTTTGAAATGAAACAGCAGATTGATTGAAAGCCCTGAATTTTTGGCAGAGTATTATTCCTCCCTGTTCTGCAATGTCCTCTCATCTAATGATTTGAAGTACACAAAAGAGACTGTGGCTCGTTGTTTGTGACAGTGGAAATTTACACAACTTGAACGTTGTTCAAGAATCCAAAGGTAACCCTTCATCAGAGGTTTTATTGCAAACTTCAAAACAGTATTACATAAGAGGCAGTTTGTGTGTGCGCGCATCACTTTGTGGAAAAAACAGGATTGACTAGGAACAAAAACACATCTAAATTATATCCATTGCAATTTTACAAACAAGTGCTTCACAGAGACGTGCATATTTAGGAGGTTGCCTTTTTATGTCTCTGCACTTAACTGCTCAGGTCCAAACAGGAAAAGTGGAAATTATTAAGCCCAAGCTTCAGTAGGTTTGGCTGCAAGTGCGGTGGGTAGGCCACGCAAGATGACTCATTTTTTTTTTCATCAATTTTTCCAGTAAATACTATCTGCATATCAGTAGTCTGATTCAAAATGGTTCAGAACCGAATTTTACGTTTTAATTTACATAACTGTAAGTACATTTATCATTCTAGTGATCACCCTTTCAAGTGAAGTAGTTAAGTGGCAGAAGTGAACAATGTACTGTCTCAAAGTATTAATGGATTCTGGATCATTGGATGCAGTTTATAATGAATAAAAATGTGTGAAACGGATGAACAGTGTTATTCATTGGTCAGTGCATGACTGTTTTGCTTCTGATACATTCCTGAAACGTGAGGAGGATTTAAGGGCCCTGACATACCAAGCCAAATGTCCCCTGTCGAGTGTTTGTGGCAAGTTTTTGCAGTAGGTCCTGCAAGTTTGTCTCATGTGGCAGCTGAATGGAGCATTTTGAACCAACTGAGAGAGAGAGAGCAGAGTGCGTGTGCATGAGGGAAGAAATAAAAGGGAGCAAACAAAGGAAACAATATTCTCAGCAGTGACTGTAGTGAATATGCAGCACACTATATTCACATTTAAGATTTTTTTTTCACCCTAGTTGCCCTTTTCATGTTGGTGTTTTAGATTTTGTTAGGACTGAGCTAGCAGTGTTTTACTCTCACTTTCACTCAGTGGGTTTAGCTTAAACACAGGCTTTAGAAGCTTGTAAGACATTTAGTGAATCTATTCTGTATTCAGTGTAGGCCACTGCTGGTTCCTGCTATAGAGCTGTTCTCTCTCACTTGTGTGAATCTGCCGTTAGTCTGTTTTTGAAATTGAATGTATGGGTTTTACATTTAATGTTCTGTCATGAAAGGAGCAGACTTGAAGGACTGCTGTTGCAGTAATTGCAACTGGTGATGTGTTATTAGTCTTCTGTGTAGTACTGTGTTGATACACTGTCCTTTTTAATGTTTTTCTCAAAAAAGACATTGAATTTGCTTGTTCTGTATTTGAGCACAAATTTTCTTCAAAGATGGTGCTCAGCGAGGGTCAGCTGATTGAAGGTAATCATCAATTTGCCTGAGTTTGATTCAACTTGTTGTTGAATCAAACCCTATTGGCCATGCCTGCAATAGGGGGTCCAAGCTGTAAAATCTAACACTAGTTCATGGAGTTTTTAATGTCATAATGTCATCACTTGGAATTAAAATCAAACTTACATGAATGTAACCTTTTTTTTCTGTTTTTCTTTCCTGTCCTTTCTAGGCTCTGGAATTTGAGGGCTGGTCAGATGTATTATTTGTCGGACAGTTCATCGTGTCGTGTGTTATGGGGTAAATTGAAATAAACAGTTGACGTCTTCCTAAAATGACTTTTACATAAGTGTCTTTTTAATTACATTTGATCTTTTTCTTATTTCAGGTTTATTTTAATGTACTCCACTGTGCTGTGTACTCAGTACAACTCTGCATTAACAACTACTATAGTTGGGTGCTTGAAAGTGAGTTGGTTTTTTTTTGTTTGTTTTGTTTGTTTGTTTTTTTTTTGGTTTGTTTGTTTTTTGTTTTTATACGTATTTCCTTTCGTTGACAGTGTTGATCTTTGAGTTTTTGTCAGTCATTACTTTCCTCCTGTCTGTGCAGAACATATTGGTGACTTATATTGGAATGGTGTTTGGTGGGGACTATATTTTCTCATGGACTAACTTCATTGGTCTGAACATCAGGTACAAACTGAAACGTTACTCCAACTTAAGTAGTGGCAAAAATTTAACACACACTTTGCTTATTCTTGTTCTCTACTCACTGGCTTGTCTTTGTTGCCTCAGTATTGCTGGAAGTCTGGTGTACTCCTACATAACTTTCTCAGAGGAGCAGATTGCCAAACAGGGGGAGAGCATCAACAAGCTGGAGGTGAAGGGGAAAGTGGCTGTATGACCAGCTATGGGACGTTCAGGAGGTACAAGGGAACTGTACCTTTAGTATTTATTGCAGATTTTTCAGAATGTTTTGCCCCAAACAGGGGCAAGGAGAGGACGCCACCTTTCTGACTGACTGTGGGGGGAAAAACCAGGACACACTTTACTGAAGGACTGAATACACAAAGGTTTTCAGTCCTGGATGATGTTGAAGTCACGTGATTAATTAGAATAAAATGTCAGGATCCCTTGTCGGTTTTTGAAATTGAACGTAGCTGATTTACATCTAATGTTCTGTCAAGAAAGGAGCAAACTTGAAGGACTGCTGTTGCAGTAAATTGAATGGTGATGTGGTCAGTGTTACTTACTTTGAGACCCTTGCCTTCATATACAGTGCTGAGAACACTGTGCTCTTTTTTTTTTTTTATCTTAAAAAAAAGGTTTGGTGTTAATGGAGAGGTCATTATTTATTGTCAGTTTCTACTTTTTATTTTTAATATGAAAAAGGGAGAGCTGTACTGTTTTTGGAACCGTTTGGGTATGCTCTTGGGTACTTGAATTATTGTTTTTTTTAATGGTTTCAGTTATGAGAAAAATATGCCGTTTCTGTATTTTTTTTGTGAATGTGCCACATGCCTGCTCCTTACTGTTTAGTAGAACTATTGTGATGTTGGGCATCAAAAAGAAAGATGCTCTGTTTTCTCAGTATTATTATAGATCTCTTTGGACATTTCAGATGTTTTTATAATCTTTTGTACCGGGGAGGGACATGCAGTAACTTGTTTTTGTACTAAAGCCCTGTTACTGGATGCTCTTTTGTTTAAAGTGAACAATGTAGTCATTGCACTTTTAACATTTTACAGGTACTTTAACTGAAGCGTTTACTGTAGTTGATTAACTTAGATTTGTTTTAGTTTTACAGTTATACTTGGGTGATTAAAGAGGCAAAGACATTACGATATATCAGGATTCATACTATTGGTACTTTGTAACCAGTTCAGAAAGATATGTTCAGGGGATTATCCAGTTTATCTATATTATCCAGATGTTATACATCTGGAATACCCTTCGTTACTTTGAATGTATTCAGTGCATGTATTTTCACCTACATGTAACATTCACATACATTTGTAAACCATTTATGGAGAGAAATGTAAGTGAAAAGTTGTTTCTTTTCAAAGGCTGCTGCAACATGATTGATGTGGATGCTCAGATATTTCAACATTTGTTCTGTAGATGTATGGGTTTGGACAGACTGCATTTTGTTTTATGTTTTGGTCATAAAGTCCAAGACCACTGAGAGCATTGTGGCAAGGATACATTTCTGTTGAATCTGTTTTTTTTCCCTATTACAAAGAGTGTATATTCTTTTTAAATTTTATTTTATTTTCTGGTTCATGTCAACAGATCATTGATTGTATCAGTGAGAAACTGACCTTGTGTGCATATAAAATTAAAATACCTCAGTCCATTTTCCATTTGTTGTATTCAAGTGTATTTTTTTTTTCTCATAAATGTTTGAGCTT
>JBBIGA010000106.1:13828489-13853511 GCA_037576975.1 Alestes dentex | reverse complement strand
GCAGCTATAACAGCTTCCACTCTTCTTGGAAGGCTTTCCATGAGATTTTGGAGTGTTTCTGTGGGAATTTGTGCCCATTCAGTCTGTAGAGCATTCATGAGGCACTGATGTTGGACAAGAAGGTCAAAAGCTGTTGGATGGGGTTGGGGTCAGGGCTCTGTACGGGCCAGTCAAGTTCTTCCACACCAGACTCCTTCAACAATGTTTTAAGGCTTTGCACACCGGGGCAGAGTCATGCTGGAACAGAAAAGGGCCTTCCCCAAGCTGTCCACATAGTCGGAAATGACATTGTCCAAAATGTCTTCGTATGCTGAAGCATTAAGTTCGCCCTTCACTGGAAGTAACCTGGACTCAGTACTTAAGAGGTGTGTCCCAATACTGTTGTCCATAGTGTATACACACTTCAGTACTTCTGTGAACAAACTGATTGATCTTCAAAAAGGGTTAATCAGTCTCATGTGGTGTATTGAATGCTATGCCTATTGAATGCTATGTAAGACAAAACTGATTCCAGATAAACTTATAAATGAATGTAAATAAATAAATATGGTAAATAAGGGCCCACCTGTGTGTGCGCCAAACAGCAGTGAGAATAGCAACCCCTGCATCACTCTTTGTCGTTGGATAGATGGTATAAATTGTTCGGTTTCTGTTAAAACTAAAATGTTAAACAGCATGGAAAGTGGCCCACAGGTGAAATTAAAGGGGTGTAAAAATGATTTCTCTGTCATTTTACCTGCCTTAACTGAATGAACGTATGTATATATGTATATAGTGGACATATGCATGAAATTGATTATAGACGCAGGTACACACTGGAGTTGCTTGATAGCAAGAGACATTGACAAAAACTGTGCACCAGAAAAATAGATTTTCTTTTACGTATTCCAACACACTCAAAGTCTATGTGCTTGAATGCAATGCCATTAAAGTCCCTGTTGATGTAATGTCCAGACATCCCAATACTTTTGTCCATATAGTGTACAACACTTTAATACGTCTTAAAACATGATGCATGTATCATGCATTAAATGTTTTTCCTCAAGAAAAGTATTACTCTGTCATTTTATTTCGCTTAACTGAATGAACAATTTATAAATCTCAGTAGTTTTGCTGCTGTTTAGCTGAAGGTGTGATCTGAACCATTCACATTTCAGAACAGAGAGGGCTGTAAACAGTGAGATAAGCAGTTTATTAATTTTCTCTGTATGTAATGTCCTTGTGCTCAGCCTAACAGAAAACAAAGCTCAGCATACTTGACCTCATAAATGTTCTACAGAATAAACGGACACAAATTCCCACAGAAACACTCCAAAATCTTGTGGAAAGTCTTCCAATAAGAGTAGAAGCTGTTATAGGTCATCAATGTCCCTGCTGGTGCAAAAGTCAAGTGTCCCAATACTTTTGTGCATAAAGTGTATATCACACTACTTGAAGACGTTTTATAACATGATGTATCATGGATTTAATGTTTTTCCACAAGAAAATTATTACTCTGCCACTTTACTTCCAATATTACAATATAATAAATATATTTTAAATATATAATAAATAATATAAATAACTTACAATAACCCAACCTGTGATCAGTTTAACAGAAAACATTTTATTGCATGGAATGGCTTTGTTAATGCACACACATTAGACTGTAATACACAGGGTACTACACGACTTTTATTTTACATTTTTCATTTTTAAATAAGTATTACATGCATGGATGATTTTGAATCCTCGGACTTTTATATTGAACTCTCCGTTCTGTAACTAAGCTCCAGCTTCACACTTCACATCATAATCAATAATGGAGGAGGTAAGAAACAAAGATGAGAAACTGAGAGAGAAAATGGAAGAAAATGCATGAGGCTGCAATTTGTCTACACTTTATTGCAAGAATGTGTTGTTTTTGTGTTTGTGAAGACAGTGTTTTTCCATTTTATGGGCTAACTTCACCCCTTATGCACAACGAGCTAACGTTAGCTAACTCAGCTAGCCTGGTCTCAGTTTGGTATTTTAAACTTTTTCCTCACTTTGGTTGGCCAAACCGTTTAATTATTATTATTTTAAAATTAATTGTGTATTAGTTAACTCTTCGTTGTCTTTGTTTAATTAATAAATAAACCCAGGGAAGCAAAGAAAGCCCCGCTAGCGACGTTGCTACTTGTTGTTAATCACAACTTTTACAGGTACGATAAAAACAGGTTTTGTCTTTCCGTTTAGAACCATATTTACTCTCTCTACAGGGTTAAAAACGACAACCCCAGCAGACTGGTATTAGCAGATAATTGTAGATGTATTTATTTTGTTATTTGAGGCTGTGTTATGAGAACTTGTCTGATATTACGCGGGGTGGGCGGATCTGTTGTTGACAGTGCTCTTGTCATTGTTAGTGCTGGGCGTTATGACATACACAATATGGACAAAAGTATTGGGACACACCTGTTTTTTATGTATTGGGTTAGGCCCCTTACTTCTAGTGAAGTATAATCTTAATGCTTCAGCATACCAATACATTGTGGACAGTTTTCTATTCCAGCATGGCTGTGCACCAGTGCACAAAGCACTGTCTATAAAGACATGGTTGGAAGGTGAGGAAGAACTTGACTGGACCATATAGGGCCCTGACCTCAGCCCCACCAAACACCTTTGGGATGAACCGGCCAGGCTTTCTCGTCCTGACCTCATAAATGTTCTACAGATTGAATGGGTACAAATTTCCTCAGAAACTACAAAATATTGTGGAAAGCTATCCAAGAAGACTGGAAACTGTTATAGCTGCAATGGGGGACCAACTCCATATCAAAATCTATGGATTTGAATGGAATGTCAAGAAAGTCCCTGTTGGTGTAATGGTCAGGCTTTCTAATACTTTATATATATATATGACCATTACACCAACAGGGACTTTATTGACATTCCATTCAAATCCATAGACATTAATATGGAGTTGGTTACATTATCGCTACATTAAAAGTGCTATAAATTATTATTTTAATAAAGGTTATGTTAACATATTCAGACAATTTAAAGTTTTATGATAGTTCGGAAAGTGACCATTCTGTCATAAATGAACACACCGCAGCACACAGTGTGAACACAGTTGTTCAGTGCTGTTGAAGTACTGACTCAGAAGCGCAGTGTGTGTGGAATGAAGCAAATCAACTCTCAGTTTAGACTGTGACCAAAAGGACGAGGGGCACCATCAGTCGCTCTGAAACTGATCAATAAACAAAATGAGAAAATAACAATGGCAATTATTTTATTAGCAGTAGCATCAACACATACTTCACCTTTAGGTGAAACGTGGCTAAAACTCTTGTTCAGTGACTGACTGAAAAGTGTTGATGGTGCTGTTGACTCTGGCTGAAGTGGACTCCGATTTTGTGTAGTTGAGCTGTGTAAAGTAGCCACTAATTTCAGTCAGGGCGTGAGTTACTCTCCATTCATTTTATTACATCCACAAATGAGATATACTACAAAAAAGTAAGTGTTAAGTAGTTTCTGGTCAAGTCCTTACTCACTTTTTATGTCTTTCCTTTGCAATTCTCAGCATGACCTCTCTTAAGAATGGACTCATTCAAAGATCCAGTATTGTGCCAAATGTGAAACTGAGATATTTTGTTTGTAAATGTATAGACACTTTATAAATGTATTAACACTTTTTCTTATTTTTTATTCACTTTAAAATATCTTTGTAGTTGAGGTTTTGTTACACCTAAGCTCAAGTTTAAAGACTTAATAAAGAGTAGCAAGCTAGTAAAACACAAACTCAGCTCAGTGAAAACTGTTGAACTCTTTAATTCTGCTGCTGTGCAAGAATTCTTGAAGTCCTGCATTTTTGTTTGTGTCCGCTGTTATTAAAAGGAAAGAAGGCAGTTGTGTTCAAGCAGAAAAAAAAGTAATTCCACTTCTGAGAATGCTGTTTGTGTTCACTCTTTGCAGCTTTCCTTAAGGGGTGCGAGCTCACAAGGTAGTTGACAATACTGCATGTTTATCAAATCATTACTTTCACATGAGCTAGTCTGATACAGTATAAATAATAAACAATAAAGGTGTTGGTTCACTTGGCATACCTAATAATAGTGCTAATGCCTTAACTGTTGTAACTACTGTACACATCACTCTTAGGTTATTTTAATTAGACTTGATTTAAAAAAAACTTTGCCTTCTGTTTAAGGAGAAGGGAAAAGTGAAGTTTTATAATCATAAAGCTTAAACAATTACAACAATAAATAATGAGTAATATTGTGATATCGTCTGAGACAAAACAGCTGTCCAGGATGAGGATGGTGATTTTGAGCCGACTGCAGACATGCTTGTTCATGACTTTGATGATGAGCAGACGCTGGAGGAGGAGGAGAAGCTGCAGGGAGAGACCAACTTCAGTGCAGAGATAGATGACCTCACACGGGTGAGTTACAGCTACTACTAACATTCTTAAAATCTTGCATCCAGATACTGAAAAATACAAACATTTTATTTTACATTTTCATGTTACATTGAATGTCTTGGCCAAGTCAGCCTCTTGGCCAAGTATTCCTGCTTTTGGCTGGACAGTCTGTCTCTTCTACAATTTTCACATATTGAGATTTGCTTTATAAACCTGCACATCATAATCCCTAAGATCAGAGAGGTGTTGAGTAACATTATATATAGACTGATCACTGGTGTCTTAATGTATCAATAACACAGTCCTACTGCTGTGACTGTGGGACTTCAAATTGTTCATTCAGAACAGTATTCTTTAGCTCACAGTCGCAATTAGTGTTAAAAAGCTTGCATCATGCACTGAAAACTGTTTTCTTCCTCACTTGTTTTAAAGTAAAAGAATGTAATATTGTACATAAACACTGCTAAAATGTACTGATCATTCTACAGCCCATATGGTCCATATATGGAAACTGAGCCGAATAGAATTTGTTTATTTTTATGTCATGAAAACCATCCCATGTTAACAGCAGTTTAGCTCCACTCACTTAAAAGTTGTGAGGAGTGCTTCATTCTGGACTGCTTTTTAAATGAGTGGGAATACAAAGCAGCCAATCAAGATACAGGATTTTTTTTTGTGTATCTGTCTTAAAGGCACAGTAATTGAAACAAATTTTTTATTGCATGGGATAGATAGAGGCTGGAATATGGTCCTGTACAAATGAAATGTGACAGTATTTGGTTCACAATGAAAATGTAATGTAGAGGCCATTTAACATTTAATGGGAAGAACTGCTTTTAAATGGATTTAGTCATTTAAATGGGGTTGTTTGTGCTATCTCGTGTATGTTCTGGGTTTGCTACAGGAAGGTGAGATGCCGATCCATGAGCTGCTCAGAATGTACGGTTATGGTGGGGGAGAGTCGGCAGAAGAGGAGGGTGAAGGAGCAGAAGAGCAGGAAGTTTCAGAGAACAACCAGAGGAGCACAATTCAAGGAAAAGCTAAAGCAAAACTGGTTAGTTAAAAGTTGTTGGAAGAATTGTTATTTTCTTTAAGTTTCACCTATGTATCATCCTTATGTATAATTTTCTCTGCATAATCATTGAGCAATTAACTGTCCACAATGTGTTTTATATATGTGTGTGCCTAGTTTAGAAACTCTGTAATTAACTATGTATTCATTTTAATTACAAAAGTGAAGTATTGACTGTAATTTTGTGGAGTTAAGGTTTTCACTAATTTTCCACTCTCTCTGTATATGCTTGGTTGTGTAAGTAGGACAGAGAGTCTTGTGATCAGGAGGACACCGATTCGTCCAGTGATGAGGCTGCACCCTGCAGTAGGACACACAGCACAGCTCAGCTTATCTACTCTGAGTCATGCAGCTATTTTGATGGTATAGACTGGTCTCTCCATAGTGGTCACAAACAGGTTTAGAGTGGCTGATTTGGCTACACAGACACTTTGGTTATTTACATTTATCTTCCACAATGAAGCATAGTGTGTTTTTACAATAGGAATGTGGCTGTGAGCAGTTTTTAGAATTCTTTTTGCAAAAGATGCTTTTCTTTACTCTCTCACTGTCCATTTGGTACTCTTTTTGAAAGCAGTGAATGGAATGTGTCAAACACTAATTTGTCTATTTGAATGACTCATAGGTAACAATGGTGATGAGTCTGAGGATGAGGATTATGTTCCATCTGAGGACTGGAAGAAGGTAAGGTTTGAAAATATGTGCTTCAAAAATTGTTTTTGAAGTCTTAATGTAAATGTTCGATTAAGCGTACATTTTATTAAAGGTTGTCACATGTTTTTGGACCTCCAGGAAGTTAAAGTTGGACCGATGTACCAGGCTGAAACACCTGCTGGGCTGTGCAAATATGAAGACGATGAAAGAGGTCAGATATGCCCAGTGCACTTTACGTTGCACTGAATTTGAAGCCCTCCTTATCTGTCCATCATTAAAACTAGCTTAAGTTATTCATTTTAAGTGTAATCATTGCAGTTTATGAAAATGAAGATCAGCTTCTGTGGAAACCGGAGTTGCTGCCGGAGAACGAGGTGGTGGAATATTTATCTGAAGCTTCTAAACGCACTGGAGAGGAGACTAGTGTAGAGGCAAGCCCAGCGAGGCCTCTTATCAAAGACAATGAGCAGGTAACTAAATATTAAATCTTGTATTAATTTAAGGCTGCTTTCCGACATGGTATCTTGCTGAACCTTGATGCTCTGTATTGTTCACATTACAGGCTCTCTATGAGTTAATAAAATGCAATTTTAACAAGGAAGAAGCTTTAAGTAGACTGAAGTTCGAAACAAAACCTGCTAAAGGTAAGTGTCTCTTGTTGCTTTAATATCTGTGCACCTACAGTTTTGGTGGCGCAGGGGTTAGCGCTGTTGCCGCACAGCAAGAAGGTGCTGGGTTCAACTCCCGGGTTGGGCGCAGTCTTTCTGTGTGGAGTTTACATGTTCTCCCCATGACCGCGTGGGTTTCCCTCAGGAGATCCGGTTTCCTCCCGCCGCCAAAAAACATACATGCTTTGGGGATAGGCACACCAAATTGCCCATGCATGCACTGACTGTGAGCGTGAATGGTTGTCTGTCTCTATATGCGGCCCTGCGACATGCTGGCAACAGGGTGTACCCTGCCTTCGCCCACTGCAGTTGGGATAGGCTGCAGCCCCCGAACCCCCGACCCCGAGTGCGGGACAAAGGGGTAGAAAATGGACAGATGGATGGATAGAAACATGAAGCTAAAGGTTACGCAAAACTTTAGCTGAACTTGTTACTTAAGATAACAGGTTAAGCTAAAGTTTAAACAACTTTGAACAAAAACAAAGGGAAAAAAACAAGAAAGTATCCACTGGAAAAATTCTAAATTAATTCTGTTATGTTCCTTTGCTGAAATCCCTCCTTCAGAAGAGCTGCCATTTTGGACTGAGGAGGAACACCAAGATTTTGAGCAAGGCAATGAAGCATGTGAAAGAGTTAATAATTCAGACGAACGTTTCATGGTGAGTCAAAAAGCTCTCACATATTTTGACACAAAAATGGACTCATGAGTCAAACAGGCATACTTTTGTTTACATAAATTGTTAACCATAAAAACAGACGAGTTTTGTAGATGAATGCTTTTTTTCTGCTTATTAAACATTGAAGGAAATATGACAGGTATGTTTTTTGCACAGCAAATCAAACTCTGGAGGAGAACATCCAGCCTTCATCCTGGAACCGCGTAAGCCATCATTTAGTAATCAATGTGTATTTGAAACAACATCTGTTTATCATTCCTGTCTGTTCTTAGCTGGAGCTCTTATGATTTTTTTTTTCTTTCTTTTTTTTAGAAGTACATCTTTTGGAAACTATACATTAAATCAGGGATATTATGTCACATTTTAAGTGATTAAAATCCTTTCTGAAGCTCCATGCTCCCCTCAAAGATCCTACTTGAAGGCATTTTATCTTACCTTAGACTTTGAATACTGTACTATACTGCCTTACACAGTTCTCAGTTGTCTCAGAAAAATCTAAAGTTTACCACTTTTGGGCAGAACTCACAGCATTGGCAATACATTGAACTAGGGTTGAATATAGGAATGTCTTTGACAGTTAATTTTCTGGATTTTTCTTTGTGTAAATTAGGAAAATTTATATTAATTACTGACCGTTTTTATGTTTTTAATCAGGGGTCGGATGTTGAGCGAGGTGGACAGCACTGAGGTGGTCACAAATACAGAGAGCTCCACCAGCAGTAGCCAGTTGGAAAATGAAAACAGCATCACCACACGCAAAGGTTAGGATGACTGCGTTATGCCTGTCAGTACTGCATGATTAGGTTCCATTACAGTAGTGGTGACAAACCCAGGAGCTGGAGATCTACCACGGCCTGTTCCAACTAATTAACTTCTTAGAAGCCTGTGGTAGGTTAGACACAAGTTAGAACCAAACTCTATAGAAAAGTAGGTCCCCAGGGGTAGGGTGGGTGGTTTTTGCTTCACATCACAGTATTGCATCTCTGATCTGTAAATAATTCACAAACAGTAATATGATGCAGAGTCTTTTGGTATTCTGAGTATTGTGTGGCAGAATTTAACATGGAACATTAACCTCCTTCACCATACAGTGTTTTCTCTATTTCTGTTCATACCACAGATGGCAGTTCCTCATCTACTGAGCAGCTCCTTGCCTGCGTTAGTGACCACAGAGGTGGCCACAGCAATGGCTCCTCACATGGTTCAGATCTTCCCACAACAGACACAAACTTACATTCCAGCTCCAAGCTTGACACCAGCAGCCCAAGCAGAGAACCTGTGAGTCGTTTGGTCAGACAGAGGGAGGATGAGGAGGTTTCGGAGAACCCCTTGAAAAGGCCAAAGACAGAGGTGGACCTCCTCTTGACTGCTGCTGTCTCAGGCAGCAGAATGGAGGCTGTTTAACACCAGCAGCACCTCTCCAAGAAGATACAGAAAGTACGGATTTGGCTGATTTTCAGGGATTAAATTTAGAGGAAAAAAAACCAAAAAAAAAACCCCTAAGCTCTCTGTGGCTGTGCCGATCTAGTTCAACATAATTTAGCAACCCAAAGGTTCTTGTGAGATCTCTTTGTAATTCTTGTTTTATGTAAGGCCAGTAAAGCCCTAAATTCAGTTTATCAGCCAACAACTGTATAGCACTGTCTTTGGATGCACACCAGATTTGTTTGTAACTCTTAAAATAAGGAAAAGTGGCAGCTTTAGTAAAATGTTAAGAATTTAATTATTTTTCAAACCTCATTGAGTTTGATAATGTAGTGAGAAAACAAAACCTCATTACCCATTTTATCTGTATTACACTCAATATTGTTTTAAATTGTTTTTGTATCAGCATAATGAAACATATCAGCTTTACTTCTGACCACCCCTCCTTGTTTTTTGGTTTTGGAATTTATATTTGACCCTGTGGAGAGTTATTTTAGAAATGTCATTTTAACACTATTACTGTCAAAAAAGGTTTTGTAAGGAAATATGTTCATATTTTTGTATTTGATAGGTATTTATATTTTTTATACAACAATGGCCAAGCATGAGTTTGCTGCAGAAGGTGTAACTGTTTTCTGTAGGAGGGCAATGGTGCTATTTATTTCTTGTGACTGTGTATCTGTCTCAGCACTATTGCTTTAGCTGTATGTTATTTTCTAATGTTTGTAGATGATTTCCATGTTATTTGAAGGATTTTTTTTTGTTGAGTTGTATAAGCCTTTACCATAGTACTGGTAGTAAGTTGTATCCTGAAACTTTCCTATTTTTTATTTTCCTCTCCAGTCTTTTACTATTGCTCAATAATTTCTTTCATCTGTGTTCCACGTTTCATTTGTGAACACTGTAAACTAAATAAAGTCCTTAATTCCTGTTATGATGTTTGTGTTTTTGATTTAACCACGTAAACTGTACTTCACACAAACTGTACTTTACAGTTCTTGGTGTAAACATGCAGACAATATGATTTCCATTTGTTATGTATTTACAGGGACTTTCACTGTTACAGCAGCAAAGGCATAACCTAACTGTTCCTGAACCTTTACTCATGAGATCCCAAATGTGTTCAGAGCCTTGATAACCTCTGGAAACAGTCTCATTTCACTGAAGAAAGCTGAAAAAGTGGTTGCATGCACCACAAAGTAATGCAAAGGCAGCAGATCCAACACATTCTTCCTCATTATGTTTTTGCAATTATTATTTATTGCTAACTGAAAACATTTTTGCTCAAAATTTCACTTTAGTTTTTCTATGAGTCTGAGTATTCCTGTTTTATTTACCATTCTAGTTCCAGATGTGGAGCCTGGAGCTAGAAGCTGCTGAATCACACAGCTTTGTGTGTATCAGCTCCCGGCACAGATGACGTGTGGTTACTTTTGTCTAATTGTTATAAAAAGATTAATTAGTTGAATCAGTGGGTAACCTTGAACTGTTGATTGCAGCCTTTGTTTGATGTGTGGTTAAAGGAACGACCTGCCAGCAGGTGGCGGTGTTACTCTCCACACTGCTGAAATCAGGCTCCTCAGTCAAACAGAACCAGCGGCCTCAAACGCTGCTGAATGCATGAGTGCATGTTTCACTTGAGGAACACTTGAGCAGCTAATTAGTAATCATTCTTTCCCCATTAAGGGTCCTAGAAGTACAAAAGCCTTTGTTCATGCCCAGAGTTCACAGAACATCTGAAGCTGGTGGGGGTGAAGGTGATGTGAATCAAACAGGTCCAGCTGCCAAGCCTCAGATGTTCATCGATCTCCAGATAAACTGTTTAGATCTAAACAGAGGCACAGCGTGCTGCAGGGATGGAGAGCACTCGGTCCAACATGCTGTGATAATATTCTGTGCACATAAAAAAGTCTTCACTTCTGAGCTCAGGAAAAAAAACCCCAAAACATTACAGATCCACTGTACAGAGGTGTCTGTCAAAGACTCCTGTTGGGCTCTGGCACTGTAGACTTCACCCTCCACCACGCGCACGCGCGCACACACACACACACACACACACACACACACACGCGTGCACGCGCACAATTGGGTGCCATGCATGCTCCCAGCAGAGATGTATAACGAGTAATCAATGAGAGACAGAGCAGGAAAGACTCAGTATGAATTCACTGTCTGGGGGCGGGAGGGGGGACAGAGAAAGGGAAACGGGGCCAAAGGCGGAACACGCTGCACTAACCGAGCAGGAATGAAAATAGCTGGTGGCCATGCAAGAAGACTGGAACTCTCCAGCAAAATGGTTCACATTATTACTTTTGGCACCAGACTAATTAAAACTCAGTGAGATCAGGAGATGCAAATTCAGAAAAGCATGCTAGTCTTCCTTCCTCTTCTTCCCCCATCGCTAACAAATCAGTGCTCAATACACTTCCTCTGCTCTGTCTGTGTCCCCCCTGCATCCCCCACAGCCGTCTGAAAACAGCACTCCCTGCTGCCACAGAATTTTTAACAGCAATTAACTCTTAATAGCTTTACTCGCAGCTCACGCGGACACACTCTGGCTCTCCCCCGTTCCACCCCTTCCTGCCACATTCAGCCACTCCTGCATGATAATCAGTGAAATACCCCAGGTGGAAGGCATGGTGAAATGTCACCCAGCATGCTGAAATGAAGGGATCACAAAAAAAGGGACACTGCAGCCCAAAAAAGCTCTGAAACATGGCGTGGACAAGAGGGGGGAAACAAAGGAAAATTAACATTTCACTGTGGAAAAAGATCGCCTGCTGTTGTGCTTGGTACGATGGGTGGAGTAAATCCCCTGGTGGCAGAAAAAAAGGTGTGGGGTTAGTGTGCACAAAGAATCTGTGTATGAGGGTTGTAAATGAGAAACATTCTGACTCCATTATTGATTGTGTTTAAAGGGGCCGTGCACTTGAAATTGCTATCAGGACTCACAGTAATAGAGCACATTACTTCTTTGTTAGTGTGATCCAGCTGCAGAATGCTAACTTGTGGCCATTCCTTTGTTTCAATAGTGCTACTGTCCCTTTAAAGAGAAATAAATGGTTTAAAGGTAGTCAGATATGTGGACAAAGAGACAAAGGGACAAAAGAGAGAAAGCATAACATGAATGCAGAGGCAGTCACAGACACATGATTATGACTGAGGGGGAAAAAAAACCTCCCGTACCCATGCATGATAATTGGCATGGTGTCTGCCGTGATCGGCTAAATACTGGTGTTATCAGATTGCAGACAAATTACATGTCATAAAATGACCCGGTCTCATTGCACACACACAGTGATGTCAAGCAGAACCAAGATCCTCAAACAACAGCCACGCCTCCTCCAAGATACCATGGCAACCTTATGAATATCATATCCATCAAATGTCTTGGCTGCTGTGGGAGTAAGAGGCCGCTGGGGTTTATTCTGTTGTCTTTCTCATTCAGCACGCACTAATACTGAATAGAGACATTAGCCAATTAGCGTGCTATGCGGCTGGGGGGAGTTCCTCCTGACAGTAGCAGACAAAGAGCCACCATCATCATCTCTAGGGAGCCAGACACAACACACACTCAGACACACGACCAGTCAAGAGCCCACAAGCATAGCAAGCAGGCTTCACTGATAAAAAAAAAAGTTATTTCAAAGATTTAAGAGATTAGACATAAAAAAAAATCTAATTTACAGTTTCCCACTTACCCCAGATGAAGTCAATCAGCTAAGACATGTTTTTGCTTCTTTGGTTCAGCACTGGCGCTATTAGGCTCAAAAACACTATAAATCAAGTCACCCAAACGTTTTCCTTGCAAACACTCAATTTTTTTTTCTCAAATCAAACTCTTCGTTTTGTTTTAGGACTGTGAACTATAATAATTAACAAACCTTACCGCTCCAGGCAGCCATTTAAGACAGGACCAGTTGTATGGAGGATTGATCTTGGATCAGATACCTCTGATTTATTACACTGATTGTCCCAAAAACTGATTCCAGATCAGCACTTCAACTCTAAAGCCCACAGCCTGTTATCTGAAACCGCATTGACAAGTCTACACCACCTTGATGCACAGCTGCATGTGGTTACGTTTTGCGGATTTACAGAGAAAGATTTGGGTGACTACTGATTTCTAGTTTAACAAAATCAGTCTTGTGGCTCTAGTTCTAAATACTGACAAGACTTGGGGTGAGTGGAAAATTAAGTGCATTAAAATTTTTCACAAACCTATTCCTTCAAATCTAGAGGAAAGCAAGTGTACTGGATCTATGTAATTGCATTGCAGCAGAATGAGAAAAGACAATCTAAGACCAAAACTGATTTTGATCGATTTAATATATCAATATATAGATATTTATCAACAATTTTCATACAAACGTGAGTGAGACCGTTTTGGCATACAGTACAGATATCCCATGTAAGTTCAGTGTCACTAAGTTAAAAGTCACCCCCCCAAAAGAAAAAATGGGAAAAAGAAAAAAAAAAAAAAAAAAAAAAAGACTGCATGGACACAAACACACAAAAAGTAAAATACATAAACACAAACAAGGCACCAATAAATTAAACTGATAATCCTCTCCTGTAACAAATCTATTAAATAATTAAATACAACGTGAATGCCTATTTCCGCATTGATTTACTGTTAAAAAGCTAATTAAATTAAACACAGACAGAAAAAAAAACACTTTGGCAGATTAATTTTTAGTTACAATCAAGTAGTAAAGAAATCCAGTGCTCTTGTGTACAAATAAATTCATATACAGTCTACACTCATCTTCTCCAGAAGGCTAATATACATATCCTTTTAAAGAAATGTTCAAAACATTATCAAAAGTTTTGCTGTATGAAAACATATTTACAAATCATGTTTCAAACCCAGCAGACAGCTTCCGTCGCCCACCCCCTCCCCCCATGTAATCATTTACACAGTGCAGAAGGCTTCTCGAAAAAAGTTTGTGCAACAAACAGTGTAGAAAATGTCTCGGACACGGCTGTGGAATGGACGTTTGTTCGAATGAGAATAACCGACCCCTTCTTCCTGCTTCCTGACACTGTACATCGACATAAAAAAAATTAGCCTGGACATTTCTTCAAGTAGTACACGATCTCACAAGGGAAATCAAAATGGAGGTCATAATATCCACAGATCACAGAGCGAACTGAGAGGAATGTCACTGGGGTGAGAAGGACCAAGCTTTACAGGTAGGTCACCAGATTATACCTTTAACAATTCAGATCACTTTGGGGGGCTTTGCTCTTGAAGTCCACGACACCGAGGAGGGAGTACTGTACAGTTCCAGAGGAGCGTCCGGCTCATTTGTCCAGTTTGTCCGATGTGTGTGTGGAGTGTGTGTGTTTTTTTTTTCCATGCGGAGGAAAGCTAGCCCTTTTGAACACAACATACTTTTTGGGGCCATGAGGAGGATGAGTTGAATGACTATATGATGAGATGGTTGGAGATGGTTAAGAACTGATGTTAGTTATAGAGATAAAGAAGCAGCACGGCGCAACCCTGCACTGCACCATAGGACAGCAGGGGGTACCAATAGATATGCATAGAGTAAGAATGTGGAAAGGTTGACAAAGCACTGGTAGTCATCTATAGAGAGGTTGAGGATCAGTATCATCTGACAAAAGTCTAAAAAACTTCTTCTAGAACTTTGTGAAACTGCAAATTATGGTTGAAAACGTGTGTCTGCTTATCCCATATACTCAAATATTCTTCAAAAACCTGGATCCCTAGAGTGCTCGAGGCATCATAGAATCCTTTAAATTGAAGATGAGTGAACTCCAGAGCAGGACCTGATAAAACCAACTAAGTCATGGAGTCACAGCTACGTAGAAAAGGACGTTTGTGCAGAATCTCTGATCCCTAAAAAGCAGAAACACTACATATGCATATGTACACATACAAAAATACACACAAATACCCAGACCAAGTCTGGTTAAAAACAAGTATTATTACCCTGTATTGCTTGTCTGAGATTCGAACGAATCTGAGACCTGTGTGGTTCACATTATTAGACCTGGCTTCAAAGAAGTATCTGAACTATAAGTTTTATTACATCAGAACATGAAAAAAATGTAGTCTATCACCTTCTCGTTACAAAATATATATTTTTTAAAATCTAAATGTAGGAACCTTTCTAATTATCACTGTCGTATCAGAACATCAACTCATTGTTAACAGTACAATAAATATTTTTTTAACCATCAGTTTATGTCAATAAATCAGGATACATACAGTGTGGAACATTTAAAATGTCTGTATGATACTAAAACTGAGTGTCGTATTTTTTGAATGAAGATACAACAAAAATACAATACAACAAAATTCACTTATCAGATGTATCTGAGAAAAGGAGTGGTCCTAATATTCTGATGAACAACTGACAGCCCTCTGTCCAACACTTCAGTCCAACTACACCAATGAAGCAGAACTAACTACTTTAATTTAGAAATGGTTTCAGTAAAAACACATCACCAAAGCGTCTCTCAACCCTCTCAAATTTAGGACTCTAATTTGCTACTGCTTTGTGAATACCAGGCCTGCTGTTGTCTGAAATAGCTGCCTGTGAAGTTTTGTTCATTTAGCTATATTGTTAGTTATACTGTGTCCTAAACCAAATGGACCATCGCAGCAAACCACAGAAGCTTGAAGATTGGAGAGAGGACTGATGGTGTATGCATAACCTAAGATTACAATGTTTACAATGAAAGAAGAGAAATCTTGCATTGGTTATTCACAGGATGTGCTTGTCCATAATATATTAAGTGCCCATGAGAGGAAGATTAACTCATTTAGAAAGGAAACAGATTTTCTCTGGAGCTTTAAATAATTTTGGATTATTACCATTAGCTCATTTTCCATGACCTGTTTAGTTATGAGTTAGGAGGTTTTGATACGACAGCAATACGATGCGTTCTACACTGTGTTTTGAAACAGGACCAGATGAAACATCACTGAGGACAAACAGTGACCGATTCCTACAAAAACAAACTATGATGAGAACAAATCTGTCAGCTTCGGATCAGCCTGACAGATCACATTTATCACAGCACTGCCATCTACGAAGATGGAAAGCTGCAAGCGGAGTAACAGATTGGGGCATATGCCAGCATGATCAGCAGAGACCATAGACTACAGCAGAACAAACACCTCCCTGCAATCAGAGAACGAACTCTATATACACCCCCTCTTTCTCCTGCATCTCCTACAACTCATGCTGAAAGAACCTTGACCAGCTGACTCCCACGCTGGCAAGCACGCAGAAGCTTATTGGAGATGTTCTCTTTGAAATGTCGAAGGTGTTGCACAAGCTCTGTGCTTTACTAGGCATGTCACAGGAGAGAACAGCAGAGGGGGCCAAGAACAAACAGGCACTCCAGATGCAAGGCCACCCACACATGGCACAGCACAGCACAACACACATAACACACACAGATGATGAGGAGTCTCACGCAACCTGTTTGCAAATCGCTTTAGATGAACTCTAACCCACTCAAAATGGAGAATTCTTCCTGGCTTCATTATCAAAATGCACCATCTGGCAAACGCAAAAGTTCTATTATCCGTCCTGATATAAACGATATACACATATTCTTACTGAGAATGTTGCAGCTTAAACAACTTTTCTCTATAAAAATAGGAGAAAATCTTTTTTTTTTTTTTGGTGATATTCCCCTTTAAGATGGGGTTTACATTGTCAAGAGCTGCAGAATCTGCTACAGTGACAGCATCGCTCAAACATGCTTATGCCTTCTAATGTCACCTTGAACAGTTTCTGTACACAGCATGCCAGCTTGATTCTCTTGACTACAGGACTTCATTACGTTATCAGGCCAGATTTGAACCTGTGTCTTACAGGTGTCCAATCAGCTGAGCAGGGTTTTAGAGATGGAGTATTACAGAGATAAATGACCACCCATTCATCTTGTGGATTGTACCGGATAGGTTCAGCATGATGGTCCCGGATATGAGCAGGAAGCCCATTCAGCCGGCACAAGGAACAGAGAGCTGCAGTCTATGATGATTACCATAAGAATCTCATCATTTTCAGTAGCCTAAATACTACAGCGATAGTTGAGACAGGAGGAACATATGGGACTGTGTTTTAATTACAAAACAAAAACACAATCAGCTGTTTTCAGTGTTGATTTTTTAAATAATCAACCTTATCTGTTCTGTCATAACACAGTACACATTAATGTATCACCTAACTACAGGGGTAATTCTATACTGAATTAGTAACAGACACCTATGCAGGAATAGTGACATGCAAGTTTGCTTTAATCCCTGCTGATGACGAGGCTGGGAAGAGCTCAGGAGTAACAAACTTTGGGACCTGGAAGACCCAATGCTGGTACACTGAAGAAAGAGACTCGTGTACAGAATGGGAAACTGTCTTCCTTTCCAGCTCCAGATCCTTAAATAAACATTAGGGATTATGCCTGGATGCATTATGTATGGAAGACATCTAAGTACAGCTGATGTGGTACTGGAAGATTTCTTCTAGAAAAGACATTTACGACTTATTTTTTACTTGGTGGTGTTTAAAAAGATATTACTAATTTCTTCAGTAGTATAAGAGACGGCTTCAGACCAAGGATCTTCAGACTGCCTGTTTTGTTTGTGGCAGTATTTTACATACATTATGTATGCAGATTTCATGCCCTCCATCACCATTCGGTGTTAAACATATTAACATTTCATGCCAATAGAGCAGATTAGCCACTGTCCCCTCCCCTGAGCTGTGTCCTGCTGTTTCCTGTGTTACTGCCCTCCAGCACAGCCGTACCCACAAGGATACCTACTTCTGCATCCATGGCTCTGTCCCAAACAGGCTTAGCATGTTCACCCACTGAGAAAAAAAATCTGCATCTAATTAATCAAACACAACAGGCCTTTTCTGCGGTGAATGCTGCAGCAGCCTTCATAAAGAGATTTAATAGGACATGTCTGTAAAGTTAGTCATTAAGCAGCACTGACTACTGTTCCAATAGGCAGATGCAGTAGTGAAGGTAATGCTATAAGAGGCTAAAAATAAGTAGAGGTTATTGTTAGTATGACAGATGCTGAAAGAAGAGCTATAGTCTAACACAGACACCAAAAGACAAACACTGTTTGTCTAGTAGCACTCGGCCTTGGAGAGAGAGTGCGTGAGTGTGTGTGTGTGTCCTCTGCTCTCTCCCTGTGCCTCCCCGTGTAGTGGTTCAGTCTCCCCAGGAGACCGCGGGTCCAAGCTGAGAGGATGGATGGACACGAGGAGGGAGGGAGGAGAGAAGGGAGGGATGGAGGGACCGAGAAAACTGCCTCAAGGGAATTCATCATCCTCCATACTAAGTGCCACGCGCTGCAGAGAGCAGATAAAAAAACAAACAAAAAAAACAACAAAAAAACAGTTATTTTTACTCATTGCTAGAGAGAAGGTAGAGGAAGGAAGAAAGGAAGGAAGCAAAAAGAAAGAAATGTAGAAAGAAATGAAAGACAGAAAAATAAGAAAATACAAATAAAGGGAGGAGAGAGAAAGAAAACAAAGACAGAGCGAGAGAGCGAGAGAGTGAGAGAGAGAGAGAAATAGAGAGAGAGAGAGAGAGAGAGAGAGAGAGAGAGAGACAGAGAGACTGTGTATATGTGTGTGTGTTGGGGCATACCAGTGGAAGACAAGTCACTGACACAAAGACATCCAGAAGGCAGATTTGCCTTTCCCAAGCCCAACCCCACAGAAGCACTGGGGGGAATCATGTTTGGTGTTCAGCCACTGGGACAGCCCCCCCTCCCCCAGTCGCACTGACAGCTCTATCTCCGTTTATAGCCAACATTCTGACTGCACCCTACAGCTCAAACTGCCCAGAATCTGTGAGCCCACTCTCAGGATGACAAACCTGAGACATTTGTTCTCTCCCTAGTCAGCTCACCTCTGTAGCAGAAACACCCAAAGTCTCCTTTACTTCTGCTCAGGTCAGGCTTGTGTTTACTAAGATACTATCAATGCATGCATGGATAAACAATAACAGTGTATACTGAAATCTCCACAAAGAAACAAACAACTAACACATTTCCCCAAAAAGATTGTCCAGTCATTTAAGGTGCTTATTACCCATCCCTAACTCAGCCACTGTCGAAACACAGAGCAGCTCAAGGGCCCTGGCAGGATTACCACTTCCAAGTTATCAAAAATCAAACAAGACATATAACGCTAAGACACATACTGCAACAGAGACCAAACACAACTAAATGCTATGCCTCTAAGTGGAATAACAGCAGGACTGTAATCCACTTCCAACAAATGTATGAATGTGGTGAAAGTGGGAACAGAAAATATTCTTTTAGCTGGTGGATAAAAAATAGGAGTCAGAATGCGAACATACTCGAGCTTGTATGTGTGAGAAACATGATAATGTGCGTATCTAGTGCTGCAGCGTGTTCTCCTCTCTTAACATCAGCATCGTGTGCTGGCCATGTCTGGATTGGCCCTGGTCTCTTTTCACCCACACTAACCACTTTCCTTGCCTTCACTTGGTGCTTGTTAACATGGGCGCCCCTGAGTACCAGTGAGCGGCCGGATCAGGGATGCCACCCCCTAGGGGCAGAGCTATGAAGGGCTGTCTGGCGCTGCCACTCACGGCTGGGTAGACGTGTCCGATCTGCTCGCTGCGGCCGATGTGGATCTCGTCGTCGTCCTCGTCCTCCGTGGTCTTGCGGTACACTGGGTTATCGAAGTTCATGCTCTTGGTGTTCCGCCGCCTCCAGTTGCGCCAAACCAGGTAGCCTCCGGTACACACCAGGCCGATGACCACTGTGGCAAGGATAGGAACTGCATGCGTTTAACACACAGCCGACAGACACGGCGAGGGCGTTAACACAGCCAGAGGACACGAGCAGCGCTTCAAGACACGCGTTCAAAACACACACAGCAGCTTGGCATAGATGGTTCAGGAAGTGTTTTTCGGGAAGCTTGACAGATTAAAGATATTTCTCCAGAAGGAGATGGCCAGTAGTTCAATCAACAATGAAATTCAAATTTCAGATTAATCAAAATGATCTGAGGGAAGAATCAACATTTACATATTTTTCCACTTATTATAGTTTTTAATGACAAAGACTGTCATAAATACAGAAGTACCAGAGATCCGAGACTGACTGTTTTGTGAATACCAGATCTGGTGGTGTATGAAAAGGCTGCCTGCAGCAGTGAGGTTATATTTATTTTTGTAGTTCACAGTAAGTCACAGTCAGTACTGAGCACAAAAACCCATTGTGCCAGCTTAATGATGACCTGGACGTGGTTTGCATGGGCTGAGAGACGTTGCGGTCAAGTATTTGGTAGAAACATTGGCCTTGTAGCCGCAGAAGCAAAACCTGGACTAAAAACATGTCTTGTCTGATTAATTAAAAAAGCAGCATAAGTGGAAAATTATGTAAAATTATTGTTGCTGAACCATTCTTTTAAAAAGAATATTCTGGTGTTTTTCAACTTACTCTTTATTTGCCACATCATGTTGCTTTCTTTGCTTTTCTGGTATTTGTGAATGATAGGATACTCAAATATGTACAGAAATTCCTAAAATATGATAGTAAAATGACTTTGGCCAAAGAGTTTCAAAAACTACACAGAGTTAAAAAAAAAAAAAAGTGTATCAGAGCCAGAGCTGCAAACAGGCATGCACATTCACAATGGCTTTGTGGGAAAGGGGGTGGGAGTGGGCTGCATGCTAGAGGCTCTGAAGGCACATAAAGAAAGAAATGAGAGTGGGCTGTGTGTGTTTATGTGTGGGGTACATTGCTAGGCAGGAGGAAGCGATAATCATGCTTGGCTACACTGCAGTGGCTGGCCAGCCCCTCTCCTAATTTAAAAGATCAGCAGTGCCTGTGCTTGTCCCCTGGAAGTTCCCCTTAATTGCTCTTTTGTCTGGGGTACACAAGAGACCTCCTCATGATGTGTTTTTCTCCTCTCCCCTCTTCCTATACACCAATTCCTCACAGCTAGAATGCAGCCTCAGTCTAAGCTGAGTGTTTCTGGCCTGAGCACTCTAAAAGACAATAAGATGGATGAGAGAGCAACTGAAATTATAAAAATTTAAAAACGTTATCATTTTAGAGGGATGATTTCACTTAAAGTGACCTCGATTATTAACCTGTGCAAGGTCATCTTCAGACTCAGCAAGGCAGACGGCAATTAGCAATCAGAATTACTTAGTGGTTTTGGATCAAGGTTACTTGAGTTTGTTTTAAGTCAATTTTACAATGTATTTTTGCTTGTGCTTTTAAGTTTCAGTTTTACAAAAACCTTTTCATTGACTTTATATTCTTTCATTTTATAGACAGAAAATGCAGAGACTTAAATGGGACATATTATGCAAAACTCACTTTTTGCATCCTTTTGTATTTCCATTTGGGTCTCTACTGTTCCTATAAACACTCCAAGTGCGAAAAAAAAAAACATCCGTTTTCTGAGAGTCAATTGAAAGATTTTGGTGTCAGGAATCATATGCTTCTATGAGCCGTTTGGACCACTCCCCTGTTCTGACATCAGGAAAAGGAAATTTGCATAGAACCACCCCGCACCTGTCAAGCCCCACCCACTAGATTAGTTGAAGATCCGCCACTTTTGTCTGCTGGTTTTACGAGCACGCATAAGACACCGAGCGCTACGGCTACAGGGGCAAAGACAAGTCACTCATGAAGAGTTTTGTTTTCCCCTTTTCTGGGTCTGACTCAGGGTCTAGCATATAGGGCTGGATAGCGCCTCTGTTTTCTGCCATTTTCAGGTGTGGTAAATGCGCAGCGTAAGCATGGGATGGGTGGGGCGTGGCCAGCAACAGCTTATTTGCATAAAAGTGACAGAGCCCTTAAACGGCTCATTTTTAAAGGGATTGAAACTGTCAAGAATAGAGCTGGTGAGATCTCTTTATGTGAGAGTGATTTTGTGCAAAAAACGTCATGAACATGTTTTGTATAGCCCACAGACCTATTATAACTTATTTAAAAAGAGGTATAATATGTCCCTTTTAAGGTGTTTGGCAAGATTTTCTTAGCAATAGTAGAAGTTTACGGTATGTTGTTTTAAGAAGAAAACAAGCAAGAACAAAATAATTTGCTATGTATTGCCAAGAAGGGGAGGAGGAGATGGATATTTCAATGAGACAATGACCCCAAACTATAGAGACAATGATCCCTAAATACCTCAAGACTGGTTTCTAAAAAAGTGCTTGCATAATATACCCAGTCTTCTGAAATTAATGGAAGATTTTGGAAATTGGAATTCCATCTGAGGAACCCTTATAATCTCAAGGAAAGGCCATAATTAAACCACAATGCTCATTGATGTCTCAAAGCTTTAACAAGCGATGACTTTACAACAAAGGTCTAATGTTATGAATGTTGTATTATCCGAAAGCTCCCCATCAAGTTTGTTTCTTAGACAAATGCTTATGACTACATAAATGTGAAGTAGAGACATGCTCTGGACATATGTTAAATAACAAAAGGGTCTGACTACCCCCAAAGAAAAACTTCCACAAGCACATGATCTAAAGTGAGACCTGTCTTCATTTTATGGACAACATAAAATGCAGAAAGCATGCCTACATTTTCCCTCTGAAAAGTCGAAATAAATATCAGCACTACAGCTGATGGCACTGTTTTCTAACGAATGGCTACTTAGGACTCTCCTGAGGGAAATGCTACCAAAGCATATAGGTTACACACAGCAAAGGCAAGAGATTTGCAGGGGGTTAGGAAGAAATACAGGCAGGATTCATACTAAGCATCAATACTTACCTATAGGGATAACAATACCCAGAACTGCTACAGTGATGTTGTTTCCCAAGAGGAAGTGATCACTTGAAGCTGCAGATATAGAGAGAGAGGAGGTGAGTGTATGTTTTTGTTGTTGGGGGTGTTATGTCCAAATTCATGGGAGCTCTCATCTAACGTTTAAACAGGTCATAACTCTGAACTCATATAAAAACCGCTGCACCTCACACAGTCCTTACGATAAAGTATGACTTTAGATTTAATACGGTGAATGAGGATGGCACATTAACGGCACAGGAAGGGAAAGTAGAGCAACTGAGAGGTTGAGGTAAGAACAGGTCGTTAATTTTGCCTGCTCTGTCGGACAGCTGCATCCTTCTCTTCACTACACAGAGCAAAGAGGCCTTTTTTTCACTTTGGCAATGTACCAAAATCTCTGTAACACAGCATCTCTCTCACTCCCAAACACATACCACGCACACACTCTATTACAGAGCAAGTTTTACTTCCATTCTCTCCTACATCAGGTTTCTCCAAAGCACAGAAACTCCTAGCAAATAAATCCCACAATTAGCACATAGAGCCACTATTAGCTAAAACACAATTAGTGCCTGATAATGGAGTCTGAGCCCAGAGATTAAGAGAACTAGAGGGGACGACACAAGCATACAGATAGAGCCTGATAAGCCTGCTAGAAAGGGCTTAGCATATGAAAACGCTTATTGAGTAAAACATATAATATTCTATACATGGAGGATGTTACTAGAAAAATAATGACTGAAGAAACAGTTGAGACCTTAAGAACAGCTATATCACATCTGCATTTACACCAAACACAAACCAAGTGACTGCCTATTCTAACACTCTGCAGCCTCATTCACCTTAAACTGAAAGTTCATATTTTTTGTAGTTCATTTATTTAGAATTCCCATTATTTGACCGATTCCAGATGTTTGAGCTTTGTGGCACCAAATCAGAGACTTTTATTCAACTGCATAGACTGCAAGGCAATATGCATTCCAATATTACTCTCACTTGTACTTGCTAGTGTTTCCTACAAGCTAATCATTACAACACAATGTGTGTTCATCCTGCTTTTCCCTCATATTTTCAGTCTTGGTATAATAGGACACTTTTAACAGTTGGGGCTGATGCTAGTACATGTGTTAATTTTGAACAGTATCGTTCCTATTCTCCCACTTGCTCTTTTTGCTCTGTTAATGCTACTGTGTTCTCCTACTGACTGATTACCTCAATCTTAGCTCTGAATAAGAGAAATGGTCTTTCCCCCAAACTCCTTTTTTATATGGCTTAGCTGTTTTATCACCAATATTCATATTTTAGCTGATTATATAGGTATAATAATAAAATTCATTATTAATTAGATCAATACATTATTAATCAGATTCCAACTCATTTAGGTATACAGTTCTATAGTGATTGATAGGACTCTGTATCAGCTTTGTATCAGATGTGACTGTCAGTGCTTAAATGTCAAACACAAACTCAAAGTCTAAAGCAATGTAAATTAAATTTGTTTCACTGGGATGGAGCCTCCCAGAATCCTTTGTGGTTTTGTTGGTTTATGTGGTGTTTGTATTATTAATGATGTTATGTTTTCTCCCAAGGCTTAATTTTTATACTAAAGTTTTAGCCACAGTGGTGTTTTTGTTCAGACTGTTCAGCCTGTATTATTGTGATAGTCTCTGTTAAGTATTATACATGAACATTATATCATTTTAATCCTTACAAATTAGCTTTCCACATATTGTAGGTGTAAGGTTATAAAACTGAAACCAGAAGCAACTCTGATGCTAAATGTCTTTGATTTATTTTTGGGACTTGCAGGCTATACGGATAAATCCATGCGACCTAAATATTGGCTGGTTTCATCAGCCAACCAGGTCTAGGACTGAGTTCAGAGTCATTAAGAAATAGACACTAGTGAGCTGGCAGATTTTCCCCAAAGCATTCATCATTCACTTCAGAGTTCTTTTTAAAGGCACATTTTGCAGCTCTGTTATATTATATTCTGATGGTGATAAAGTATCTAGACAGGTGAGGTTTTGGTTGCAGTGGGTGGCTGGCTCTCTCAGGTTCTAGTTAAGAAAGCTCTCTAACAGTAAAGTTCCATTTAAAGTGCTGAGTAGGGTGAGACACCCACACTATGCTCAAAATCTCCTAGAGATTAAGAAAAACTATATCCCACAATGAAAATTATTATGCAATCTATGCTCACTACACATATTTGCTTGGGTGCACATTAATGTCAGTCAAAATTTTTTACATCCTGGAATTAGCTTTTGCGAACACCAGAGATGTTCACAAGTCATTTTTCCCAAGTCCAAGTCAAGTCTCAAGTCTTTGTGCTCGAGTCCAAGTCAAG
>JBBIGA010000106.1:13794963-13815629 GCA_037576975.1 Alestes dentex | reverse complement strand
GAGAGAGAGAGAGAGAGAGAGAGAGAGAGAGAGAGAGAGAGAGAGAGAGAGAGAGAGAGAGAGAGAGAGAGTGTGTTTATTAATGATAATTTTGAACGAGCAATGTCTTTCTCAATTCAAATTCTAGACAGCTAGTCTAGACACCTAGCCTGAGACACAGGTTGTTGTATAAACCTGTGTTGTGGTGCCACAGGGTTCAACATCTCCAGTGACAGTGACAAGTGTATCAGACTCCACACTTGTAAAACAAACCACTGCACCGAGCTTTATCACAAACAGCTGCCAGATCTTCAGCCCTGTGTTGTAAAAGAACCTCCACACTGTGTAAGAACCTCAGAGTTTTAACAATGGCTGAAGCTGACAAATCTCTGTTCTGCTTCTTAGATTCTCAAGGCCAATCTCCTCTGCCTGCACCGGGGCTTCTGCTTTCAAGCCTGAATAAAAGAAGTGCGTCAACTGTCTCTGAATTTCCACTGCCAGCCCTTTCGGAGGTGTCGCATCCAGGTTGCAGACGTCTCCCTTTAGGAGAGCAGCCTGGCATATAATGACACCAGCTTTAGCACATACACACCGCTCCACAAAAGAAAGAAGTGAAAGATGGGATGCAATATGGCTTACCTCAAACAGGGTGAGGGCAAATGGGTGACCCAAATGATCCATCGAGGACAGCAGAACTCTACGGTTGTCTCCGTTCAGGTCCACACTGGAGATAAGGTGGAGCTTGGAGTCCACCCAGTACAGACGCCTGCTAGATAAATCTAGCAGTAATATTGAAACAGGGTTGGTCAGGGTGGTACATTAAGTGCATTCACATGTTAGACATGTCTAACATAATAATCCATCTAGAATGTCTTTGAAATGTCTTCAGAATCAATAGTAAATGGAAAGACAAATACACATGCACATGAACTCCACACACAAAGAGAATTACCCTCTAGTTTTTCTATTGAAAAAACTATTTGTTTTCATACAGATGCAGCAACACCCAATTTCACACTTTCACCAGCATCTCTTTTTTCTATCCATCCACCACAAATGCTTTTTCAAAAGGCCTCATGCTTTAGAGAGTCAGACAAATGATAACAATATTGACAGAACTAATTGTGCAACTCCATTTAGTTTTCCTTCAACTGGGTGGTGACTGATAAAAGCAGAGACAGCAAATAGCTCAAAGTCCTGTTGGCCACTGGAGACGGTTCCTTATTATTAACATTTTTCCTTTTCTTTTTTCTTATTTATTGCCAGTAACGGTGGCCAAAGGGTTGGATTTGCATAGTTTGTAAAGGAAATATGGTGGAAATGTTTGATCATAAAGGTGTTGGTATAAACTAAGAAATCTGAAGACAAAAAAGATTCTGAATATTTGTTTGAGATCTAAAGGTCAAGCAAGGTAATTTGCAACATCTTCACCAATCAGGCCAATCTGGGGCACTCCACCACTGAGTGGTGGAGATGATAACTTATCTATCCAGCAAATTTAGTTTAATGGACAAAGACATTACTACATGGCACCCGCATTTCATGCAGTGTTCATAATTACAGTAACTTGAGTAGAACCTTTAACATGTCACATTTTGCTCTACCATGTCTTTCACTGCATTCCTGCATCTTACATTTATATTCCATAAAACTATTAATGTAAAACTAAAGATTTATACATCACCACCATCTTTTTTACCTAGAGTAATTCCATTAGGCCACTCAATTCTCTCTGAGACTAGCACCTGCCGGTCCACTCCATTCATCCCAGCTTTCTCAATCTTGGCCTGTGACCCCCAGTCTGACCAGTACATAAACCTGTAAAGACCAAAAGTAATAAAAAATAATCAATAATCATGCTTTTATCCCCAACATGTGGGCATCTCATTTTAGCCAAAAGTCAACTACTGCTTATCAACACAATCCATGCTCTTCTATCACCATATTCAGTACAGTGAGTAGTACAGACAGTACTAATTCATTCAGTTGACTAGTACATACCGTACCTTTTCATTCACTCAAATTCTAGAATCTCGGCGAGTTATTCATGGATTCAGGATACTTTAGGTTTAATCACATTGTTAATCATAAAATCTTTAAAGCCTTTTGTCACACCATTAAAATCAATGAACTTTATCTGAACTTTTTCCAGAATAGAATAGTACCAAACCTCATAAAACTCTATCAATGTGGAAGGCTCAAAAATAATACACATAATAAGATTCTTAAAATCTGTTCGAATATCCATAAATAACTACATGCTTAAATTTCTTTTTTTGCAACATTGTCAAGACATGAAGGTAATGTTCAGGATTTGTTAATCAAAAGTCATCTAATACCTAACTACATCCAAGAGCACTAGGCTCTTTGTCCACAGGCAGCAATTAGCTCTCATGTAGACCTGCTCTCCGGTGCTAATTTGCATGTTTTTCAGGCTTCTCCACTTCAATAATTTGCTGGCAAGAAGCTCGAGAGAGTACAGCCATTATGATGTATAAGGGAGTGACTGAGCATTTTAGAAGCTCATTGAGAGGGAAGATTGTAGTGAAAGCTGAGGATTAAAGGTAAGAGGGCACGTTTCCTTTATAAGTGTGGGGAACATTAGGTCAAAGCTACACGTTAGCTTGGCTAAAAGCACACATTTATTTCACAATTGACGAGTTTTCATTCAAATAAAGTAAAACCAGAAAGATGCCATTTTCCTTTTGAAGGGAAAAAAGTTTCACAAATGCTAGTAAATAAATGCAAATAAATGCTGTACTGGCAGACAATGATTATGAAGCGTGGAAAAGGACTCTTTTATTCTCTCACCCTTGTCTCGGGTCAACAGCAATTGCACGTGGTTCACTCAGTTCGGTGTCAATCAACACTTTTCTCTTCTTGCCATCACTAGTAGCAACAGAGATGGTTTTGTGTCCCGAGTCAGTCCAGTAGATGTTCTTATGGACCCAATCCACAGCTATTCCTTCTGGAGAATGCAGGGCCGAGTCAATGAGCGTGATCTGTTCCGATACGTTGGTGGCTTTGTTAATATATGCACTTTAAAAGAAAACACAAACACACAAATAAGTCTACAAACTTCAGGACCAGATGACACCAATTTGTTCTTGACCAATCATAGCACATGGATATGTACATCAACCTCTTGGTGAGTGAGTATCTCACCAACACCTTGCACACCCAGCTGTTGTTTGTATTCACACATAGGCATCAAAGCAAACCAACAACTGTACATTTTGTAAATAATGGTGACAGCACAACAATGTTATTCACCATTCAAATCTGTTCACTAACCCAGTGCTTGGACATTTACAGAATGACATATGACTTCACTTTGAGGCATGATGGAAGTCGTTGTGAATGACATGCTAGGATGACTTGAGCCGCTGCATTCTCAGGCTCATTACAAAGCAATTCATCATCTTGATGTTAGTTGTCACCAGCGGGGGAGAGAACTTTTACAACCTGGTAATGTTCCATCTGTGGTTTCTTAAGTGAATGCCTCTTTAACAGATGCTGCCCCACATTGGGCACCAGCTCCCAGAAAGGGGCCTGTCTTTCCTTATCAGGCATCAAGGCTTTAAGACTCTTTTCTAAGAGGTGCTTCCGCAAATCAGAAGGACAAAGGCAGGCTTGGTCAGGGAATATTTCTCTTGTGTTCACTCTAGCTTAGCCAAGAACTCTATTATTAGGAGCAGGTATCCTGGCTTCATTCTAATTCAGCTGACTCACAAAAAACATAGAGAGAAGTGAAAGTGACTGTGAAAGAACACTAGAGCATGACGACAGTGTTCGGAACCTAGGTAATGGTGGCCCAAGCCTAGTGACCATGCTAAAAAGGTTGCATACATTTGTGCACAGCATGAACACTGATATTACGTGACACTAGAAACAATGTTTTGTAGCATCAACATAGGAAAAGTAGCATGGTGTGTCACACCACTGTCCTCCACGCAGCAGACAAGGGTTAGATTTCACATTCAGGCAATTACACTAGGCTACACCAATTGGAGCCCTTGGGAGCCCAATTGCATAAATGTAAATGTAAATAAAAACTGTCATTACATGTTGAAGACCAAGTAATTCAGAAGCTACATAATAAAAGTACACAAGAAAATTAACCATACCATGAGCTTAGTTTAGACAAAGACAGGACAAAGAGGAATTAAAGCAACACATTGTTCCCCTAATTGCTCATGTTACATTTGGCTTTAAACATTTTGAAAGAGGATAAAAAGACCTTTCAGAAAGTATCAGAGTGATTCACAGAATACACAGGGATGCAGGGAACTTCCTTTTCTAATTACTTACTAATTTAGCTCTTACTCAAGGCAACCCGACTCAGGCTAAGCTTCGTAATTAAAAAGGAGGGGGAGGTGGCCCTCATTTAAAAAATGGCCATATTTTTGATAGAGATTTGTAAATCTAATCACATATACACTATCGGTCAAAAGTTTTAGAACACTCCAGTGTTCCCAGCTTTTTGTTATTGAAATTCAAACAGTCCAATGAATAGCATGAAATGGTACAAAGGACAGTGCTGAACTGCGAGAGGTTTAAAGATGGTAAGGTTACCCAGAAGTAGGAAATAATTCTGTAGCTCCATGCAGGACCTCTGGTATGTGCCTAGTTGGTTGGGTTCGTCCTACAGCAAGATAGTGACCCAAAACATAAGTTCAAGCTCTGCCAGAACTACCTCAGAAAACAGAACAAGATGGTAACCTGGAAAACATGGAGTGGCCAGAAGTCTCCAGACTTAAACCCCATTAGGATGAACTGGACAGAAGAGTGAAAGCAAAGCAACCTATAAGTGCCGCACACTTATGGGAACTTCTGCAACATAGTGTGAAGAACTTTCTGCAGAATGAACAATGAGACAGTGAACCGCTTGAATTTCAATACAAAAAAACTGAAAAATTGGTGTGTTCTTTTGACCGTATATCCAACCACATGTGGCCCAAAAAATACTATCAAATTCTAAATAGTGAGGCATTGTAATAGAATTGTAAGCTCCTCAAATCTAAAATCCCTAACCACTCTCTTCATACCAGGATGCACATAACACCAACAATAAACTGTGTAGTCAGAATGTTATGAAGCACCAAAATATGTTCTCTGGAAGTGCTTATGCTAATAAACTGAGTCTCTATCCACATAGTTTCAAAGAGAGAGAGGAGATGAGTAATGGGACATATTAAAGTGAGGGATAAATTAAAGGCAGCATATGGTGTAGCGAAGATGATTTAGTGGAGACGGATGGGACTCAGGGTGACATAGGAAGAGACACTGGGTCTAAATCAAGCAACGTGGCAAGACTGTTTATGTTCCAGTGTATCATCCAGTATTGCAGTCTATGAGACAAATCTTTTAGGACCATGTTTTTAGAAATGCCCTTTGGCATAGAATTCTGGCAATATTACAATTTTTGCCTTTTAAATATCATGTAGTTACTGCTGAGTTTTATAGATGCTCTATTTGGAAAACAGAATGGCGAACAGGACGCTGCCAAGAAATTTGGCTCTGTGTGCTGCATATATTATGTTCAACACATGATTTCCTATTTCTAATATTTTCACTCATTGTTCCTGTACATTTAAGAGATGTAATGTTGTCAAATACAGATCTTACACCAACAGTGGCCGAACAGGGGCCGTCAAGCTGCTTCAGGACAAAACCTGAGCTAATAGATATAAAAATAGATGTTCTGCTGTCTTTCCACCTTCAAATCAAAAATATGGAGGAAAAAAAAACATTCTCTCTCACACACAAACACACACACACACAAACAGCATGAGAGAGAAAGGTAGGGGTGGCTAGGGGAACTGTCAAAATTCAAAGCTGAGGTAAGTATTATTCAGCAGATCTCTGCTAATTAGTGCACCCTGCTGAGTGTGGGGGAAAAGAGAGATGTGTAGATGAAAAACAGGAGAGAGACAGAGAGTGAGACAGAAAAGAAAAAGAGAGAGAGAAAATGAGAGAGAGCGGGGACAGAGAAAGAGAGAAAGCATCCCTGAATGTCTGAATAAGTGAACCTGTATTAGAAAGTGACCAAATATGAGAAAACCCGTTTCTAAAGACAAATCAGTGTGAGCCTACATGCACAATAACTGCAAAGTATGCAACCTAAAACAGTGACTGTGTGAAATGCTAAAGGCTGTATTGTGAGGGAAGTGAGAGAGGCTGGAAAGCGCAGGGAGCAAGCTTCAGCTTTAGCACTCAGCAGCCAAGCGGCCTCATTTAGGTCTATCAGGGTGATTAACTCTAATTACAAACGATCATAGCCTCGTTAATATTAGACAACCATCAAGCTGCTCATCAGTGGACTGCCTTGGTGAGTATATGTTTGTGAATGTATGTGTGTGTGTGTGTGTGTGTGTGTCTGTTTTTGCTTGTGTGAGAGAGAGAAAGAAAGAGAGAGCATGAGAAAGAAAATAGATAGTTTAGATATAAAACATCAGAAGAAAAAAACCCCATTAGTTTAGAACAAGGCTTCTCAAACTTTATATTCAAAGGTCCAGATCTAATTCCTAGATAAAGTCAAAGTCCGGGACGACAAGTGATGAGCAATCCCTTTTATTACATTTGCTTACAACATACAACCAAAAGAAATGGTGCTGTTTGCCTATAATTGTTTGCTAGTGAACCTAATCCACTCTCACTTTTGACAGTAAAGTGTAATATTCTCTGTAGTTTTATGAAAAGATTTAACAATAACCTTGAATACTTAATTACTTTTATGCCTCAACAGATAAAGTGGCGACGGGACATAACACCTCCTTCTCCGGTGACTCTTATAATGACGCAGGACTGCGCCTGAATGCCCGTTAGCCATAGCAGACTTGCTAATGTGGATGCGAAGCCTGAGAATTGAAGCGTGCCAACGTTGCATCAAAGGTGCACCAACTGACAACGTTGCTTCGATTAATCTCAGGCCAGGATCGCCGTAAAAATCTAAAATATGTTATATTTTACAAAACTAACAATTTATTGAAACATACACTTAATTGCATTGTGCAATGCATTCCTAATATGATGTGTGGACTGGGTCCGGAATGACTTGCAGCTCGGACCGGATACAGACTGGGGTCCGGACTTTGAGAATCACTGAATTAGGACTTCCAAAATATCAATAAAAACAATGCTCATATAGAAAAATTAAACCACGAAACTATTATGAAAGAAGTACTAATAAAATAATAAAATATACTTCACTTATATGCCACAAGGTCCCATGTAGTGATTTGTTGTAAAGCTGTGAATTGCATTAGACCCATTATTATACTGTCTGTTCCAATGCAATCTTCATAGCGTTCATACCTGAAAATCTTGCGATGGAAAAGGTCACACCAGTACATTTTGTTGGTGGTGACGTCCACGTCCAGTGCTACAGCATTTTTCAAAGTGGGCACCACCTGGGTGTAGTCTCTCTTTACCAGGTCAATCCTCCGGATCTCGTGTCGGTTGGTGAACATCAGGTATGGGCTCTTACCTGTGTGGAGAACCAGAGGGTTACACAAGACATTAGTGCCAAAACATCAGTGCAGTTCAGAGGAAATAAAAAAGCTCCTTGGTTTTAAGTAAAAGGCCTCTTTAGTCCAATCCCAGGTGATTGCAGACTTGAATTATCTAACTGTAATGCAAAATTACAGACGAAGCAATGGAATGTAAGTTTCTTAACAGCAGTCAGGTCAATTTGTCTTTATTGCAAGTCTAAGCTTAACCTCTGTCTGTAATGAATTGTATAGTCTTGTGTTGTTGTGTTGCACCATGGTCTTGGAGGAATGTTGTTTGGTTTCACTGTGCACTGTGCAAATGGTTGAAAAACCAATAAAACCTACTTGATTTGAAACTGGGTTAAAGTGTAAAGCAACCATCAGATTACCAACAAATAATATCAAGATAATTAGATCCTAAAAAGCCTTTTCCTGCAACAGCCTCAAATTATCGCTATGTGTGTGCATTTTCCTGGTTAATGGTCCATGTGTTTGTGCAGTATATATGCAGTGAACCTGTTTCATGATTCTAGGTCACTTTCCTGTCCCAGGATTATGTTTGTGTGTGTTTACATTGTGCATTCATGATATGCACCTGTTTACAGGCAATTAACCTATGGCGTGAGAATGTACCTGCCTCACGTCAGACCTGATGTTGTGGAAGTGAAAGTCAGTGGGGCTGTGCCACCACACAACATCAGAAACCCCACAGCTTTCACTGCCACAACAGCAGAAACTCCGCAACTTTCAAATCCACAGTAGCAGAAACTCCACTGCTTTCACCGCCACATCAGAAACTTACTCCACTATTCTACTGCTTTCACTTCCATACTATCAGTAACTCCAGTATTCTACCGCTTTCACCTGCACAAGACTCCACTTCTTCACTAATTTCACCTACACAAAAACAGAAACGCCACTGATTTTGTATCCACAACATCAGTATCACCTCCATAACATCAGTTTCTCCACTGTTCTGCTGTTTTTACCTCCATGTCAGTAACATCACTGCTCTACTGCTTTCACCTCCATGACATCAGAAAGTCCATTGCTTTTACTTGCTCCATATTGTCAAACTGCCCCTTTCTGTCATTATAAAGGAAGGGGACTCACACAAGCACATCAAAAAGACTCAAGTTCCTGAGAGGAAACCCAGCGTCCATGCCTCATTTCCTGCACTTTCATTCTGCCCTCTATTAAACTTTCATTTGGGTTTTCATCCCTAATAAGAGCTCTACGGCCAGATTTAATAAGCACTCTTTGGCGAAAATCTTTGTATGAGAACTGAAATGTTATTTTTTTACTTCCATGTTCCTTATCCTGTCCTTTCCTCTCTCCATCACTATGCTCCAACTGAATAATGGAACAGGTAGTAATCAGCAAAGAAAGCAGAGTGGATGAAGAGCCTTTTTAAGCTCCCAAACTGCGTTTGCTTTGAGAATGCAGAGGCAGTATGAAAGAGAAAGGAAGTAAAAGAGTGAAGAGAAATAGAGATTTGCTCAAGAATGGGAATATAAACATCAGTTGTCCTTGGTTACAATACACATTACTAGGGTACCAAACTGGTTCCAGGAAGAAAGACCATAAACTAAATGGAGAGAACTGTTTTTATGTGTTCTGTGAGCATTATCATCATGTTGTATGGTAACAAACTCACAACAGTCTTTGCAATACAAGCGCTCCACGTATGATGGAGTGTGTCTTCTCCCTTCCAAACATCAATTTTAAAAAGCTTTTCAGTAAAGTTTGGTAAAAAGCTCTTTTACTAAACTTGCTCAAATACGCTATGTCAAAAATAAATTAATGGTCTTTAAATACATTTCATAACTGTCTTGGCAAGATGCATCAGCTTACCACTTGATGATTTTTAATTTTGCAAATGTTGGTTCTCCTCAGCTTTGCTGTATAAGATAGTGATCTTATTTTAGAGTTTACTTGCTATTGGATGTATGTTTTATATGAAGGAGTATTTCAGTGTAGGTTGGATTTATGTTAACCTGCATTCTTACTGATGGATAATTCCATAGTCTTTCTATGCTACTGCCCCTCCAAAGTGAGCGGCATAAAGAAATAGTTTGTTGACTGATATGTAAGAACTTAACTGGCCTGTGCAAAGCCCTGACCTCAACCCCATCAAACACCTTTGGCATAAACTGGGACACTGAACTAATAGACATTATTACCAAACATCAGTGTCTGAGGGAGAGAGAAGAAAAGAGTAAGAAAGAAGGAAAGAAAGAAAGAAAGAAAGAAAGAATGAGAGGGAAAAGCATAGACAGATAGAGTGAGTGAAGGAAGAGAGAATATTAGAGAAGGAGAGAGACAGACAGTGAGAAAGATTTACATCAGATTTAGCACAATCGTAGATCAGTGTGAGAGGGAGAAGGTTTGACATTGATCGAGAGAGATGAGTGGGGTTGATAGATGGGGTCTCAAACACACCCCTTCCCTCCCTTCAGGCTCCCTGCCCCACTTTCCCTCCCCACCAGGCTTTCAATATCTTCGTGCGTGATGAGGATAAAGCCAGGATGGTTTGGTTGGGCTCTCAGACACTCTATAGTGAACAGGCCAGAGTAGGGGGCTAGAGGGCTCCACACAGACTGTGTGCCTCCAGAATAACAGAGGAGACTTGGGGGAGAAAGAACATTTCATTTCCCTTCCCATAAGCTCCTCATGGGCCACTGCACTGCGAGCAAATATTTCCATTTTCAGCCCAAGTCAGGATTCAATCATTTCCCCCATCTGCTGAAGTTGCTGTCATCAATCTAATACAGCTCTCCTCGAGGATGTTTAATGTACAATCGGGTACTGAGAGAGACACAGAGACAGAGGATCAGAGAAAAAGAGAGGGATGTGAGATTAATGTCCTGAGAGGAGTTTAACAGAACAATTAACAGAATATCTGCACTCTTAAAATGATTGAATGAAATCACTAAATAGTCACCAGCTTGATCTCAACCTGAATTACTGCATAAAGATACCATCTCCCACATTTTTCTTTTCTCTGGGTCTGGTTTTGACATCTGTGTAGTTTTATTTGCAAAAACAGCTATGGCGTTTAATCCATTTTAATAATAATAGTCTTCTAAAGAGTATTTTAAGATATCATTTTATCTATTAGATTAAACAGATTGTTTTTGCAACAGTGTTTTTAAGACTGATATATGTAAATACACAGAAAATGGGTAGGCTGAACTGCTGTAGTCTGACCGGGCAGATATTGCTACACTGTTTTGTGAGGTCACAAAAGCAATTAATTACAAAAGTTTTTGCACTGACAGTGTGGACTGGGAACAGAATAGTATGTATTAAACTTATAAAGCAGATCTTACTATTCACTGGAGTTCAGATACACAGGTCATGGTTAATGATGATGACTCATTCTCAGGTTAATAGAAATACCAGATAATCTTTTTTTTTCATTTTATAAACTGTTATTTAAAGTGAGCAAAAATTGAGTTTTCCTTGATATGGACCTTTTAATGACACCACTGTACCAACATGTAATAGCAATCTCATTTTTCAGCTTTCTGACCCCATCTGCTTATGTGAGAGTCAGTTTGCTTTTGAGAGGTTGAGTCATAAGTGGCAAATAAATATATGGCTCGTCAGACTCACACTGGGAGCTGTGAGTTACACTGGCTAGAGTTAGAAGAAGCATCCATAAACTGTTCGTTTCTGCCCCGTGACAGATATAAAGAATGACTCAATTTTGTGGAAATCATTAGCTAAATGCTGGCTGTTGGTAGGAATGCAGAGAGTGGAAGTGGTTTGTGTGTGCTCGAGTGCAGTATGACCATAAATCTAAAACTGAGAAACATGGCCTTTCAACATTTTCCCCAGATCAGACTGAGGTGCAGCGAGGAGCAGAGGAGGCTGTGGGTCAGTGAGGATCAAATGCGAGCAGAATAGAATGACAGCAGGAGAATCTGATAGAAAGAGTACACCAAAGCAGCCAAATCAAATTTATGATGATCATTTCCTTCCATCTGTTAGTACGCTTGATACTAAGTCAATGACGTAACTTTCAGACTGAACCTGACAAACGGAGGGGTGAAGAGAAAAAGAGAGAGAGAATATGAGAGAGGAGAGAGAAAAAGACAGAGTGAGTGAGGAAAAGAGAATGAAAGGCAATCATGAATCACAAGTACAGAACACAAGCATCAGACCAAGCTGTGTGCAGATCATGCTGCATCTTCCACTGCTCTGGGAGTCAATGCTCACCTGCTCATTAAAACCAAATTCTGCAACCGCACACAGCTATGGCACACCTCATTCTCCTACTGAGAACGCCCAGCTCCGCGTGCACCCTACTGGAGAGCGACACGAGAGCATCAGGTCAGTGCTGTCCCCAGTCTCTGACAAACACATCTAATTAAAGGTGTGAGGGGCTGCTCAGTTGGGTTATTGTCCAATGGGGAAAAGAGCTACTTAAACTGACAGTTAATTACTTCAATAAAATTCAGCCCTTCATTTGCTTGGACTCGCAAAAATAAATTTTTCTTGCCATATTTAGTGTCCAAAAACACATTCATTGATAAGTTATTTGTTCTAATGCTGTTGTGTAATTTTTCATTTGTATGCTGTAACTACTTTTTCTTAACATGTGTGAAGACAGATTGACCCCTGAATCCATGGAACACAAAACCATTAAAAGGTGACCTCATGGACAGATGCTCACGAATGCTCTTGTGGCTGAATACTTTCAAATCCTCACAACAATGTTCTAACGTCCAATGTATTGCCTTCACAGAAGGGCAGACGCTGTTCCTGCAGCAAAGCCTTAACAGAGTCTTAACAGAGAGGCAACACTGTTAAGACTCAGAATAAACTTCAGACACCGAATTACATTTGGAATAGACTGGATGAGATAACTGTCCTGGATACCACATGCAAAGCACACAATCTGAATTTGGAAAATAAAAATAAGAATGAGGACAGTGTTTCATGAATGCTAAGATTGTTTGTGCTCATTATCAATTACATAAAACTGAAAATCAATGTCATGGTGAGCCAATTTCAAGGTATACTGGTATAGACAATCCACTGGCCGGAAGCATAAAGGATCACGATTCAAGCAAAGCCTCGAAATGCAAAGGTAAAATGTAATTCTAGGAGAAAAAAAAAAGATAAAACTGAATTGAACTGAATTAAAGCACCCTCTGTAAAAACAAAAAGTAAAATTATCTGTAAAACACAAAACTAGTCTGGTCATGCTGGGCTTGCACACTGCTCCTAATAATGATCTGCTCCCAGTTTTCACTATTCATATAACTAGTCATACTGGAACTTAAAGGTCATATTTGCAGTCACTATTGTGTCAGAAAAATGGGTTTCAGAAAACTGATGCTCGGCCGCCTTTTGCGTCACAGCACGAGTCTCTTATCTTTCCCTCTCTGCTGTGAATGCTTATGAATGGGTAAGGATGGAAGCAAAGAGCAAATCGTTTGTTTCAAAGTCTAAAAGATACATCTAGGCTGAGCAAATTAAAGTAATTTCCTTTCTGTGCATACCTGAGTAGTGGAGGGAAGGTTAGGGCGGATAAATGGATGGTTTCTATGAATGAAATAAATGGGCATATGGATGAATGGATAGACGGATAGACAAATAGACAGATATAAACAGATTTATGTTATATCAGACTAATTATAATATTATGCAATGAGTTCAAACATGCAGACAGCAGCCTGCTCCTTTCAGTTTTATTGCCAACATGAGTTATGAATCAGAAATGGTACCTGCAGCCAACAGAGTTTCCAATGTACTTTCATTGTAAATCAGTCAAGACTCATGAAACAACATTATGGGAGTGTATTTTGTGCATGTTATTCGTGCCATGTCGTACATGGTAAGTGGCAGAACACAGAACAAAGCATAATAGCATTGTGTTCATATATATGCACGTATACAAAGGGTAACTTGTTCAAACAATGCAGCTATTACTCAGTTTCATTTTTCACCTTATAAATAGTTCCATCCTGAGGACACTGCTCTGTTACCTCCTTACTGCTACAAGTAGATAATGCTCTTTATGGCACCTCAGTGACAACGGAATAAACAGAGCACAAGAAAGAAACAAACTTTCAGTTCAAACATACCCACTATACCAATACCCAATGTATCCACTCACACTGGTTCAAACTGGTAACAGTACAAGACTGCCAGTCAGAATGGAGATTAAAGGCACAATAACAAAAACAGGTTGAAAAATTGTCATGAAAATAATTGTCACCCTCAAATGATCATAGTAAAACATAAAATGCTCCAAAATGTAGGATATGTGTCATTTACATTCACTTGCTACTAACTACATTAGCTTACTATCATACTATACTGGCAAAAAAAACCTAGCAGGAATGCAAGACAAATTCTTGTAGGAAGCATCATGATAAATAAGGCAAACGTCTTTTGAAGACAGGAAATATTTTAGGACGATGTGCATGCTGCTTAGCCTGAGGCAGAGTCTTTTCTATCCCAATGTGGCACAATATGCCTAATGACAGTGTCCCTCTAGCTTTCAACTCCTGTTGAGAGGAAGACATTGAAATGTGTTGGAAATTTTTCAGCCTTGCCAGCCAAACAAAGTAGCAAAACAACCTCATTTTAAGTCCACACCACTAAAAATGCCAGCTCACATTTAGCAGTGAATGACATCTTAAATTCAAATTAAATAAACTGCTTCTTAAACCATAACCCTCTCCCTGTTCCGCGGGAAGATCTTTTCCCCCTTAAAGGGATTTATGTGGCTGGACTTTATGACTAATAAATACCTTGCTTTCTTTGACAACACTATATTTTGTCTGAGGGGTAATAAAGACTCATTTGCCTGCGACTGCAGTAATCAATGCAATTTTCACGCCATTTAAAGCTAAGCGGAACCAATTGTTGTATCCACTTCCTCATTATTAGTGAGTTTGTACTTAATGACTGAGACATAAGAGGGATGACTGTGACTTCATGGATTTTTTTCTTTTCCTATTTCTCACTTGCCTCTTCGGCTAGTAAAGCATACCGACCATTTAAAAATCACAACAAATGATTTCTTGGGCATCTACTAGACTTGATATCCATCCGTCCATTATCTGAACTGCTTGTCTTTAACCAGGGTCACAGGGAGCCTAGCCCAGCGCTCACAGAGTGAATGACCCTGGACAGGTCGCCAGTCCATCACAGGCCGGGTACACAAACATTTTCACGCACAGTCACACCTAGCAATTTCCAGTACACCTGATGTGCATGTCTTTGGACTCTGTGAGGAAACCACAGCACCCAGCCAAAACCCACACAGGGAGAACAAGCAAACTTCACACAGAAAGGACACCCGACTAAGAATCGAACTCAGAACTTCTTGCTTTTTAGTCAACAGCACTACCCACTGCACCAGACTTGAAATTCATTAAATGCCCAATCTGGAAATTGTAGGAACTTGCTAGGCCTCAGAGCACTTCGAGCAATACTCTAATGTCACAAAACTGCTGGTGTGCCGTCCAGCAAAGATTGATTAGAGCTTTAAACCCTGAATAAGGAATGCCTGTTGCTGGAAGTCTTGTACAAATTCAGATGAAGACTCCGTCTAAAACACAAAAAAGGCATATTTCCACTCCTAATACACAAGAAGCCGCATTTTTCTTTTAATCCGGTGAGATTTTAGTCTAATGAAAAAATCTTATTTACAGACATGATAACAAAAGGAACAAAAGAATAATCACACAGACAGCAAACTAGGAACCTTGAAACATCTAACATAAACCGAACAAACAGTCAAGACCTGAACACAGAACACTGAAACAAGACAACTACATATAAACAATAGCTGCACTCCAAAAAGCCATGCTTTGGTCCAGTTAGGCTCCATTGCTGGACTATGTTCCTGAAGGCTGTTCCATCAAATAAAGCCAAGGAATGCAGCCTATAATTTTCAAGGATGGTATCAGAGTATCCTTTATGGTGTTCACGACCAGCTACTACACATTGTTTAAATAGCCAGTCAATTGTCATGCAAAATCCCATTGATCAAAGTCCAATAAAAATCTGGGATATGATCAGAGAAGATCATAAATGACCAATAATTCAATGGTGTGCTTAGAATCTTCAAGTCTAATAAAATAAATCACACAGTAAAATCCTGGACTTTAAGGACGATTAAAATACTTTGAGAAGCTGAGAAAATTATAGTTGTAAAATCCGTGGTGTGCAATTATATTGAATGTAAGTTTATAAATAAAGCAGACTTCAATGCTTCAATACTTGTAATATTTATCAGGGTAAAATGATTTAAATAAGGGTGCAATCTCTAGATTACAGAACACACTACAGAATACATTAAAGAGAAATGGGATAATAGATAATATTTAAATGTCAAACAAAGATTAGCTTGATGTTTGTAAATTCCCATGGATCTCTCACTTTGAGAACTTGCATGAAAGTGTTTTCTTTGTTTTTTATTACACAAAAACATAAAGCACATGTTGATGGAGGAGATATCAGCGTGGATTTTAGAAAGTTAATCCCTGGCATATGTCTGGGGAGTATCTAGTGATAAGGCTTCACTAGGCAGGGTTTCACAAAGCACTGAAAAGTGCTGATCTACACTTGGTGGTTCCCAGCCATGGTTGTGGAGGTCCCCTCCTCTGCACATTTTATTGGTGTCCATATCAGATTCAACTAATCAGCAAATTAACAAGCTTTTCCTAAATTGACATGGGTGTTTTAGAGCAGGAAAAAAACTAACACTAATATGTAGGAGAGGAGAACGTCCAGGACCATGGCTGGGAACCACGCATGACATATAAATTATGAAAAGGGAAAATATTCAATAGTAGCAGCCCTAAAGCTACTGCAAATACACTATAATGGAACACAAACATGCCCATTCAGAGCTTGTTACTTGGTTTTGCTTCAATTGCTTTATCTAATTTTCCCATCAAAGCTCAAACCTGTTTATTAATTGCTGTTTTTTTATTACAACCACTTAAGCTTTATGGGAGTCAGAAGCCTTACAGAAGCCTTGCTTTAAAGTAATAGCAAAAAAGAGCACAGAACACTATGCCTTAAACACTGAACCTGATCGGAGCATGCCTTACCCACAGCCTTGCAGGTCTTGGTAACTGGATCCATCTCGTAACCCTCGTAGCATTCACACTTATAGTCGCCTTTGTAGTTGATACAGATTTGACTGCAGGCGTCTGGATTCTCACATTCGTCTATGTCTGAAGGAGGCATTGGAAACACATCAGTGGCAGAGCGCGCACACAAAGGGCAAAGGGCTTCTACTGAACATAGTAAATGCTCAATACATGATGCCAACATGGCGCTTTACCTCCGCAAGTCTTCTTATCCAGCAGCTTGTAACCTGAGGGGCACTGGCACTCGTACCCTATCCGCCGGTCCTTGCATATGTGAGAACAGCCGCCATTGTTGTTGGCACATTCATTCAGGCCTAAGATAGAGAAGAGAGGAAGGAAGGGGGGCCAGAAAAAGTAAAAGGTCAGTAAGTCCAGCGGGGATTGGATGGTGTGTGAAATGTACCCATGGCAACCTGACAGCAACTGACAGGCGGGTTGTGTCACTTTCATTTTCTCAGGGGAGTCTTGGGCTCGTGCCAGGAGCTTATGAGAAAGTGACGAGCTGAGCGAAAATCTTCCTTGCCAGCCCAAAGTGGCTGGAAAGGTGAGAAACTTGTCTTTAATGCTAAAATGAATAAATAAAGATAAAAATTTCAATCAGGAGGATGCTGCATGCATGCACCCGGGTGTTTTAGCTGAAAAATAAACTAGCAAATGGCTGTAGAAAACATCTGAGCTGTCTGAGCAGGAGTCTGATGATGGCTTTTTAAAACTCATCCCCCATTCACAGCAAGGAGCCAGAAAGATGTACCGCAGCATCATGTTAAAGGGTTTGCTCTCTAATTGCTACGAAGCCAACACGTTATTCCACTCCCAGTAGATAGCTATGGAATTGCTGTAACAACCTGCTTTAAGACACAGCCCTGAAACCATGCCCATTATAATAAGTACCTCTAAAAGCTTTCACCAAACACAGTGAGGTGTGTAGTAATTAGCCTGCTTGCTGTGCATATATGAATGACCACCTCTGTTTAAATGGCTGCAGATACACATGACTGCAGTGTGTTCTGCTGTAAAAATAAGAAAAGGGCAGGGACATAGAAAACATGAACGTGTGTGTGTGTGTGTGTGTGTGTGTGTGTGTGTGTGTGTGTGTGTGTGTAAGAGAGAGAATATGTAAGAGCCACTGAGGGGATAGCAGTGGTGGACAAAGTTAGACAGAAGGATAGAGGGAATTAGAGAGGACGAGAGAGAGAGAGATATGGGAAAGAGAAGGGGGTGGGAGGGTTAAGTGTAATGTGAACAGCGGTTGTTAAATCCAAAGAGAGACAGAGAAAATGAGAGAGAGAGAGAGAGAGACAGAGAAAATGAGAGAGAGAAGGTGGGGGGGGCAGAGGACAGATATTGGACAACTGTACATCCTGTTAAATTGGTTAATGAAAAGTTGAAAAAGAAATCTCCGCTTTGGTCCCACTGGAAGAGCACTCTGCGCTGCAGTGGGCCACCTGAAAGCGACCTGGCATGCACTGGGGTTAGCAGGAGCCACAGCAAACCAGGTGCTCTTTGTAATCTCATTTGCAGGGCATAGAGAGCAGAGCAGGAGCCTCAGGGAAATTAACACCAGCCATCTGATGATATATCTTGCATTAAAGATTCAAACCACGGATAAACCACCAGAGAGAGTGACTGACAGACAGACAGACACACACACACACACACACACACACACACACACACAAGTGCTGTTTGTGCAAGCACATTTACAAACACAAGATGGCCTTTTGGAAATGTCATATGCACTCAATTAACATACTGCTGCATTGAGATGGAGAGCACACTGAGCAAATTCTCTTATGGAGATAACATTATCACAGGGCTGCTGGAGTCAGAGCTGCAGGGGCAGTATCATAACTAAACATATTAAGCGTGTTCACTTAGCATGTCTGATTTGATAGATGTTGTTGACTCTATGACTGAATGCAACATCGAGTTCTTCAGAGGAAGTTAGAAATGCAGTGATGGACGATAACAGGAAATACCCAGGGAACCTTCTGTGTGCTCACTTATGGGTAATGTAAGCAAGCCTAAAAGGACCCTATGGAAAGCGAGTGTTTTGATCATAATGAGTGAGCTGTTGCACTTTTTTCTGCACAAAGAGACACTAGTGATCTAACACTATATTACTAGTAAAGTGTTTTATTACGTGTACATGGGTTTGTTCTGTGTCCAGTGGATTTTATGTGTATCTCTGTGTTACACATACCGCACTCCTTAATCGGCTCGTCGGACCAATCTTTGCAGTCTTTGATGTTGTCGCAGACCTTGTTGCTGTCAATACACTCTCCGTTCTTACACATAAACTTCAGAGGCCCATCACACTTAGTAGCTGTAAGAGAACACAACAAACAACTTAACAACCCAAAAAGACTAAAGAGATACTTTTTATAGGTTTGCTTACAAGAATACAGACATTTTACTGAACTACAAAATCTGTTTCAAAAGTAAATTATTTGTTTTGATTGGTATTATGGGTATTATGTCAAACCCCACAATGTGTGTTACATTGTGGACAGCTCAGGAAAGTCTTGGTTAGTCCAAAAAAAACACACTATTGTTAAACTGCTACATCTGATCTGTCACTGTTGTGTACAGAAGTGCTTGAAAGTTTATAAAACCTTTAGAATTCTATCATTTTTTACATAAATCTGACCCAAAATGTATGTAAAGCAAAAAACACAATCTTTTTTTTATTTTGTTATAAAGTGATCGACCTATAAAAGTCCTCGTTGGCAAAGGGGCAAAAGCATGTGAACCTCTTGAATGATCAGCTTGGCATAGCGGATGATTAGACTCAGCAGGTTCAGTCATTAGGATGAAAATTAAATGTGAATGTGGGTAATCCTGCCTTAAACATCAAACTAGGTCTTTACTATTAAAAACCTGGCTCACTATCGCAGCAGTTTGTTAGAGCACACCCCTTTTTAGTTAAAGGCAATTTTTGAGGACCACAAAAAACCTGTCAAATCTCATCATATTGGAAGAAGTTTCAAAGTCTGGACTTCAGGCAGGCAGATAGTGGCCAAACAGATAGTGGTCACCTGACAAACTGGACAAGCAGATAGTGGTCACCTGACCACCTCAACAAGCAGGCACAGAACATCCTGGGAGATCACAAAGAACACCAGGGCAACAAAGAAATGTTTGCAGGCCTCGCTTACACTGGCTATTGTCAGGGTTCATGAGGCGATCATCACGCAGATACCGAACAATAGAGTGTACAGAATCATATCAGGGAGAAAGTCACTTCTCTCCAAGAGGAACAATGGTTCCTTTTTGAAAATTTCTAAAGACCACATGGGTGAGCCAGAAAACTGCTGAAAGAATGCTATGTTGATTCACAGTGCTTGACCTTTCTGGCTTGAATGAGAAATGTGTTTTAACGCAAGAGCCTCATCCCAGCTGTAAAACATGGTGATGCACTTACCTTTGCAGATAATGACATTTGATATGACTTTGTTCAATAAGTCAATACAATCATATAAATATAAATACATACATAAATAACTTTATTTTGTCTCACTGACAATTGTTGACTGTGATGAAGAATGAATCAGGTTTTATGTCAGATTTTTATCTGCCCCAAAATGCAAACAAATGTTATATTTCTCTGCAATGATAATCCAGGTACAATTACTCCTGATTTCTATTTGTTACTTGTTGATGCATCAACACTGATACTGGAGGAAATGTACATGAAAAATGTGTCGGATATTGGCATTGCCTGTGAATTACAATTTCAGTCTTAAAGCAATAGGTTTTATATGACCGAAAACATTCCATCATTTGAATAGTAGTGTTGACTGAATATAGAGAAGTCAGGGGAGAGGGAGGATGGTAAAGAAAGGAGGTGCAGAACTGAGACTCACTCTTGTTGATGCAGCCCGCTTCATCACTGAAGTCAGGGCAGTCGTGCACACGGTTACACTGCTTAGTACCATGGATGCAGGAGCCATCGCCACACTGGAACTCATCCGGCCTGCAGGTCAACAGAGCTGAAACACACACACACACACACACACACACACACACACACACACACACACACACACACACACACACACACACACAC